>JAUIMM010000252.1:2400000-3600000 GCA_031769625.1 Taudactylus pleione | reverse complement strand
GAACTTTAACAACACCAAATCTAATGGCTCAAAGAGAGAATGCTGCAAGGCATTCAACATCAGGTGTAGATCCCATGGTGCTATATGAGGCACGGAAATTGAAGGCTATACATGCAGTACACCCTGTACGATTATCTAGACTTCCAGTAATACGGACAGTTTTCTCTGGATGGAAAACAAGATTAAATCTGAGCATTCAGGGAGCTTAACCCCATCCACAGCCACCTGTAATAATAGTGACAAACTGGGCAAGCCGAAAAGTGAACTAGGGAATGTCACAAAACTGGAACTGGGGGTGATTCAGCTTGGGACGGAATTGCAAAGCTGCTTGCGCGCAGCTTTGCAATTTTGTCCTTGTAAATATGCAAATGCAGAAGGAGGTATATTCATTTGCGATCCCACCACTGCGACCAAGTTCGCAGGCTGGGATAACCATTGTGACCATCAGTCACGATGGTGGATGGCGCCAGGCTACCAGCCAACTGAGTAAGCCTCAGCTTACTCAGGCTTGCAAGGCCAGGAAACTGCTTCGGTGGACGCACCCACTGGCCTTGTCTCTCCCGGAAACGGTGTGATCACGCCCACGTTTCAGGGAACGCCAGCCATCTCTGCCCCTTAAATGCCTCTGCCTGTCAATCAGACAAAGGCATAGAGGGTGCATGCAGTCAGGCAGGACTCGTTCTGCACATTCGCAGAACGGGTCCTGCGCACGCCATTCCAGTTCCACGTTTGCAATTTCCTGTTCTTATACGGTTGAACCACAGTCCAAGTCTGTGAGTTATTCTGTGATTCCAGCCTGCTTGTATTCTGAAATCTCCTGGGCATTACCAAGACGTTCCTAGTGCTTCCAGTGCCAAGTCTTCTGCCACAGTGATCTTATCTACTAGAAAGTCCCCTGAGTACATCTCTCCTGTTCATTGCAGGTTCAAGTAGACTTTATCCTCACTGTACTTAAGTTTACTTCTGTCCTGCATTATATTGCTTATGCTCAGCATTGTAGCTCCTGATCTACTTTGGGACTCACTGCTCACTATACCATCGGTAGTTGTTGCTCTGTGGGTCCTCCCCTATAATGTTGGGGTTTGTGTTGAGTTTTGCTACAGTGGTCATTCTGGTTGTAGTGGGCCTGGGTGCTGGACCTAGGCTCCTCCTTGAGGATTTAGGCTCCAGTGGCCCAGCTGTGATAATTGGTCTGCAGCATCTGTTAACAGATTTCAGGCAGGCTGCAGATTACCCAAATTACTCACTGTCCTGTCCTCTGAGTTCTCAAACACTGGTTCCGGACCTTTATCCCAACAGTCTGTCACGCTCCGGCCCTTAAAAACCACTTTCTAAACACTTCCTTATTCAAAAGATCTTCTTTATGCAGGGACTCGTGATTTGACTCACTTTGAAAAACTGGTGGGATCTCAGGGCTCGATTCAGACCCGGTCGCTAGATGCGTTCGCTCGTTCCCAGCGTATGCAAATTCGGCTAAGTGACAGCATGGCAGGCAAACACACGGCAAGGCATAAGCACGTCCACTATGTCTGGCCATGCGATCGCTTTGTGCATGCAAACGCCCACCGGCCTATCTTAAGATGCCCACTAGCGCATGTCATCTCCATGAAATGTACGCAACCATCAGTACATCGGGTACCATCGAAAGCGAATGCAGCGCTTGAGGAAGACTATACCCTACCTCAAGCACTGCGATCACTTCAGTGTGTAATACAACCAGGTGACGTGTACTATGACACTGCCTCTTAATTATGCACACCTCTGAAGCGGCGTTATTTCAGTCAGACACTCGTGTGTTCACATCTACACTCCCCCATTTCTAGTGTCCTGCCCGTTACCACCCACAAACGGCTTCTCCTGTCACTCACTCTGCTGGGCTGTCTATGCGCAGCGTACGAACACTTCCCGATCGATCGGACTAGTTTGCGCACATGCACTGCGATGCATATGCATGCGAAAATCGGCCAGCTACGAGCGAACACTTCTTAGCATTCGGGTCTGACTCGGGCCCTCAGTCTTTTTCCCCTCATATGTTATAGATTATATATAAACTATTAATTGAGAATAGTTTTTCTACACTACCTAACTTTACTAGAAATTGGGAAAGGGATTTGGGTATGGTCATGAGTGTTCCTCAATGGAAATGTATTTTTGAGAAGTCTTGGAGTAGTTCCACCAACATACTTACTCTTGAGACTCATCTTAAGGTCATATCTCGCTGGTATTGATGCCCGTCCATTTTATCTAAGATGTACCCTGGGGAGTCTGCATGCTGCTGGAGGTGTGGTACCGGTTTGGGGATCCCACTCCATATATGATGGTCTTGTCCAGTCTTGCTGGTTTTCTGGCACGGGGTGATTTCAGTCATTGGGCTCAGAGGTACCAGAGGGGCCTGAATTCTGGCTTTTAAACCTTCAAACCTCACCCTTATCTTTGTATAAAAAAATTGCTGTTTATATATTTCAATAGTCTGGCTAAGGCTGTTATCCCTGTGCGCTAGAGGTCTGCCTTCCCCTGACCCTGAATGACTGGTTTCAACAAATCAAAATGTATAGGTCTACTGATGATATTATTATGTCTCCTGATAAGTTTTAGGTCTATTCAGTGATATGGTTCACTAGGATGGAATTCTGCGAATCTGACCGCTATAAGGGCCTGATTCAGATCCGCTCGCGAGCACTGAGCGCTCGCAAGCGGGTCGATGTTGGCCCAGTGCGCATGCGCACAATGGAGGCGGCTCCGTCGTGCGCATGCGCGAGACCCGCATAGCGACGGGCAAGCAATCGCTCCAGATCTCGCTACAAAGGGGGCGTGCTGTCGATGTTGAGTGACAGCATGTCCCCTTTGGTGGGCGTGCCGGGGGCGTGGCTGCCCAGAAGGAGGTGTCCCCATGGGAACGCCTACTGTCTAGGGCCGGCCCCACTGACATCACAAGTGATGTCAGTGGGTGGACTTCTTGCTATGTAAGAGCAAGAAGTCCACTGGGACTTGGGGCAACAAGACCCTACCACAAGGGTCTCGTCGCAAGTCCGATGGTCGTGATGGTCTTGACCATCGCGACCATCATCCTGGCCACTCGCACTAGCTGTGGGTGGTCACCCACAGCTATGCGAGCGGCCAGGAGGCCGCTCTAAAAATACAATAGGCGGGCACTGATTCAGAGCGAGCTCTGAATCAGCCCTTAATCCCTTATGGGCTCATCTTAGTTCCTATTCTCTGATAACTTAGTGGTAAGCCAGTTATTTATTGTGACCCCGGTGCTGACCCCTCCTTCCTCTGCTCCCGCTCTTTCCTATCTCCCCTTTAGTTTTCTCTTTTTCTTTGTTACCTATTCATTTTATGTTTTGTAATGTGTATTGTGTGATTATTGATTTTGCTGTCACAAGATGGTTTTTATCATATTTTGTGACCCCTTTTGTATTATAATGTTTATCAATGTGCACATCTGTGTTTTATTTGTTTAAGCATTTAAAACATTTTCAATAGAATTTACTTAAACAAAAAAAACACTTTCTTACCTCTCTGTCCAGGCTAGCGCTGAGGTCCGCTCACACTGTGCATCACTTCTGTATAGCACAGAGTTCCGCTTAGGCAGCATATCGCTCCCGGCTGGTGTTGAGGTCTGTCTGTGCTGCTCCTGCCCTGTCCGCTCAATGCCCTGTCACTAAGTATGGAAATGGCTCTCCGCAGCACCTTGCTCACAGTGTCTTCCCAGCATGATAGCACACAGGCTGCACCCCAGAGTTCCATCTAAACCACAGTATGGGAGCAAGAGTAAATGTTGTGCAGTCAAGTGAGGCAGGTTAGTAGAGCCTTTCCTGTCATACTTAGGTTTTGACTATAATAATGACAAGAAAATATGAAAGAAAATATTATAAATATTTTATTTGTATTCTAATCATTTTTATAGTCAAACTCTGGAGTAAAAAGTGTATGGCAGGTGAGGCACTATCTCCTCTGTCTACCTTTTCCACACATCCCTGAACAGGGCCGCCATCAGGGGGGGACCGCCGGGTCTCGAGTCCCGGGCCCGGAGGAAGGGGAGAGAGAGGGGGGCCCGGCGGGTAGCAGCGCCGCTGCAGCAGCAGCAAGTGACAGCAGGGAGGAATATACAAGCAGGGTGGCCGCAAGCCAGCCTGAGATCGCGGAACGGCAGCCAATCAGGAGCAGCCGTAGCGGCCGCTCCTGATTGGCTGCCCGGTCCGCGAGCTGTGATTGGCTCTGCAAACGTCGGCTTCCTATTCTCTCTCTGCAGTCCTGGCTGCCGCTGCAGCACAGATTCCACCTGCCGGGCCCCCCTCTCTCTCCATACTTAAGCAGTAGGGCGGATTCTACCTGGCTGGCTGCACCAGCGCAGCCAGCTGAATGCACCGCTGAGCAGGTACACCCTGATCTTGACATGCTACCCTCCCTAGTTCAGCCACTCTTCCCTGTCCACCCACCTGTTCCTGTGCCCTATGCCTCCCCCCCTTGCCTTCTCTGCACTGCCCCCTTTCCTGTTACAGCCTTATCCGCCCTGTACCTCCCCCCATAGTACAGCCAGTCTTCCCTGTCCACCCCCCCAGTACAGCCAGCCTTCCCTGCCCAGTCCCCCCCCCAGTCCAGTCAGCCTTCTCTACCCTGTGCCTCCCCCCTAGTTCAGCCAGCCTTTCTCATCCCCCCTAGTCCCGCCAGCATTCCATGCCTTGTTCCTCTCCCTTGTCCAGCCAGCCCTTCCCTGCCCTGTGCCGTACACTTCTACACTTACCCTTCCTTCTAGCTTTGTATGTGGATCTGGCCTTTTTAGTGTATTTTTATGTGGGTGTGATATACGCACACACACACATACATACATTTATATATATATACATATATATATTAGAATCAATGTTGATTTCCATATATATATATATATATATATAATATATATATATATGATGTGTGTGTGAGTTTTACAGCAGTTGTTGAACTGGTTTACGTACCAATTGATGCCGCCCCCCCCGCCGTCAACTCTGCTCCATCCATCCCGGGGGGGAGCGGGGCCCTGCCTATTTTGCCAGTACTGGGCCCCAGGATTTCTGATGGCAGCCCTGTCCCTGAACAAAACATACCAAATTTTGCTAATTAAGGCTTATTTTTGAGTCTTCAGCCGCCGACTACACTACCTACCTGCTTGCTGCTGTTGGGGGACATGGTTCACAGAGCCAGGGGACACCTTCTGTGTCCTTGCAGGCTGCAGCCTATCTACCCTCCAAAATCCCCAGGCTTGCCTGAGGGTGTGATCTGGTGGGCGGACACGGTGGTGATATGAGGCCACGTTCCTGGCTACTGGGCTCCTACTCTGTCCCTGTGATCTCCGTTCACCCTTCGGACCTCCTTCATGCTAGGAGCCCTCCCTCATGACCCACCTGCAGACAGGGACCCTCGTGATTGTCGCGGATGCAGCTTACAGCACCCGTGACTTCACCATTGGAGACCACCATTGGGAGTTGTGGGAGACTGCTGATCGGCCTTGATCACCACTGCTGTGAGGGGATTAGCTCCCAATCTGGCTGTGGACCCGCAGGCTGTCATGTCTGTAGTCTAAAGTCAGGTACTCACTTATAGCTCCTATACACGCAGCCGCCAACTTTGTTCCCAGTTCCCAGCTTCTGGTATCCCTGATTCTATTCCCCACACTCCCCCTGAGTCCATGCAGTATTTAGAGACCACAGTAAGGGACCTGTCGGCTGGACCGAGGTCTCTGTCCTATCTCTAGCTTCTTCATAATAGGGGTGAATGCTACTGTGGTAGACAGCACCATACCAGGCTCCAGTCCTTTAACAAGCATCATATCCCTGTTTCTGATTATCTGTTATTGAATACTAATATTTGGATTCCAGAACTGCTCTAGTGTACATTACTATCTATGAGCTCAAAATACTTGCTCCACGGGTTCTTTATATGTTTTAAAGCATATCTTCTCCTCCATTGTAAATATATTCACTGATATCTCCATTTCATTCTCTAACGTTTCTAAATTAGCTCCTCCATTCATGATGTAACGCTGACCTCCAGTGGATCTTCTGCGTTATTACAGTGGCTATGTGAGCTGAAGTGCACTATGTTCACTTGTTAAAGCTGGCTATGATACTCCCGCTGCCCCTACTAAAAATGTTGCTTTAATTTTTCTGTCTCAATGTATCCACTATTTGAAATTCTACCGCTACCTCCATTTATACAAAATTTCACTTCAAGGGTCACTTTTTCTCTAAATCATTTCCTCATGGCTCAAAAAAAAATGAACGCAGCCAAATCTGCTCCAACTGTCCACTTCTGTGGCTCTTCCTCTACTTCTGGCAAAAGTCACCCTCAACAATCATCACCTGAGACTGCTACAATCTGTAAAACCTCATCTAAACAAGTGAGCAGTCCTGCTCCACCTTCCCAGGATGACATAGACTTTTTAGATGGCCCTGTTACCCTGTACTATGCTGACTTCATTTAAGACGGAAATAACCTCGGAACTAAAGTCCAACATTCAAGCATTGCGGTCTGACATATGTGAAATTGGAGATCGTACAGACCATTTGCAAACCAAAATGGAAGAACTTGTAGCTTCTCATAATGACTTGATCTCAGCGCATAATACTCTTCAAGAAGATTTGGCCTCTATTTGAGATAAAGTGATTGACTTGGAAGATCGTTCCAGACGTGACAACATTAATAAGAGATATCCCAGATTCGGTTACAAACGCTGAACGCTGAAACGCTGTAAAGGAAATGTTCAATACAGATGGGGCTTTCCGACTACATTGATAGTAACAAGATATTATACCTACACAGTCATACATTCACCAGAAGATGGCCCAGCTATTCTTAAAAATTGGGGCATTTCTATTGACAGTTCTCCTAACATCTCACCCAATCCTGTCCCACAGGAGTGGTCAACTGTGCCGAGATGATTTGATTTGGTAAAGTGCTCCTTACATTTACTAGACTTCTTCTACATCCATTTCTAGATTGCCCCCTTTCCATTTGTCATTTGAGTTAATCACAGTTAATCTGTGTTGGTTTCTTATCGCCGAATGAAGCTGAGATGTTTCCTATTTAAATGTTTACATTTTGTGCTTATCTCAAGTTTATTATGATCTTATAACTATGCTTTTTCTAACAAATATTCCATTTCACTTTACGAATTGCATTTTTTTTTAAATATACCATATTTCTTTAGAGCATATCTGGTTGTTTGTAATTGTTAATGTGACTTCAGCCCTACTGTTACGTGATATACCATATTGCAGAGTTATTTGGTTAGCTCTTTAAAAGCCGAATGTGATTAACAAGACTTTGAATTTGAATTTAGTGTATTGTAATGGGGGCGGGTTAGCAGAGATAGCGGTAGGTACATAGGTAGTAAGTTAACTTTAGTTGGGTAACTTTTTAAGGATTTGTTTTTCTCTTTTTTATTTTAGTGGTTACATTATAATTCATTATATTATATATGCTACTAAGTTTTGCAATGCTTGATATATAAATATTTTATTTATATAATAATTCAAGGAAATGTTCTGCAGATTGAGGTAGTTTGTGGGTTCTCCAGCCAGGCCTGCCCTCCAACACCTTCAACCTTTCTGTCATGTTATTTTAGTGACAGAAGCTCTAGCTCCTCTATGGATGCTATTTCTGTTTATATTCCAGTTTTGTCATTTGTTTCCCCCATTTTTCCCTGTTCTTTATTTTTATTTTTGTCACACATGTACTCACCCTACGAAGTTTATTTCAATGCTTCTGGATATTTTACATCATATATTCCTGATTCTACTTCATGGTTAATTTTTTAAGTATTAATGTCAAAGGTCTCAAAATTAACCAGGAAGTTCAACTTGCGTGCCCATCTGAGCTCGTGAAATTAGAAGCTCAACAAAAGCGACACCCAAAAGATTCTGTCATTCTGTCATTCACTCTGCTCTGCTCAAGGCCAGGAAGAAATTAAATGATTTGCACCTCTCTCAGGTTCAACGTGCTATCACCAAGCTGAACCAAATATTCTACACTCTTGGAAACAGAGCAAGTAGATTGCTTGCACGTAAACTGAGGGGAAAAAATGCTATTAATAGTATCAAATGTCTGTCTAAATCTGATGGAACTTTAATTTCAAACCCCCGGGATGTAGCACAACAATTTGCTTCTTATTATGAGAAACTATAACCTTATTCAGGATTCTTCTATTCCAGGGATGGGGAACCTCAGGCCCAGGGGGCATATAAGGCCCACGGAATCATTTGGTCTGGCCCTCAGAGCTTTTTTCTGCTAGCCTCATCTGGCTAGAATGGTGCCTAGAATGGCCCCCTGCAGCCAGAATCTATGCGGTAGTGCTGCTTGGAGCATCCTTAGGATTCTTCAGATGGTCACACCGCTGCCCTTACAGCTCCCCGGAGCATCCTCAGGATGCTCCGGGCATTGCTGTAATCACCGGCGATTGTGGCCCCGCCCCATGCGACATCAATGGAGGGGGTGTGGTCTGCACCAGGCCCACGAATAATGTTATATATATCAAAATGGCCCTCAGCAGAAAAAAGGGTCCCCACCCCTGTTCTATTCCTCAAACTTCTGAAGTTTCAATTAATGCTTTTTAGATTCCGTTAATCTGCAGCGTCTTTCTTATATAGATGCTGCTGCTTTATGTTTCTCTTGGAGTAATGATGAAGTCCAATGAGCTATCAAATCTCTTAAAAAGATAAAGCCCCTGGCCCAGATGGGTTTATTAACAGTTTTATCTCCATTTCCAGTGTACTCTAACCCCTATACTAGTTAATCTTTGTAATGATGTAACAACTAATTTCCTAAAGAAATGTTAGTGGCTCAAATCATTACTATACCTAAGTCTGGCAAGGATCTGACATCATACCAAAACTACAGACCAATAGTTTTATTGAATTCCGATGTTAAAATTTATGCAAATCGAATAGCCAATAGCTTGAATCCTATTCTTCCTGATTTGGTGTCTCACGATCAAGTTGGCTTTACCATGGGAAGACAGGCCCCAAATAATACTTGAAGAATTTTTTCCCTTCTGGAAGCTCATGTTGCTCATCCTGTTCCTATGGTCCTACTCTCCCTCGACGCGGAAAAAGCCTTCGATAGGCTACATTGGTTATATACAGTATGTCTCGGGTTCTTGCTAGGTTTGGCTTCTCTGGATTGTTCCTGAAGGCTATTTTAAATTTATACACTATCCCTTCGGCCCCTATCTATAGTAATGGTTTTCTCTCAAATAGTTTTAATATTACAATGGGACAAGACAGGGGTACCCTCTATCACCTTTAATATTTGCACTAGCTATGGAACCCCTTGCTGAACAAAATAGATCCTCCCCCTCCTTTGAAGGTTTCTCTATTGGTTCTACTCAGCATAAGATATGTCTCTTTGCTGATGTCGTACTACTTTTTGTCACAAAACCTGAAATTTCTTTACCCTTTCTTCATACTGTATTCTGCAGCATCATACTATAAATTAAATACCTCAAAAACTGAAGCATTGGCATATAATATTGATCGAACCTCCCTACATACACTTCTAACTCATTATCATTATGCTTGGCAGACTTCTGATCTTAGATACGTAGGAATTAGAATACCATTAAAATTGCAGGATGTTATAGAGTGTAATTATCAGCCACTTCTAGACCAATTTTCTGCACTTCCTAGGATGTGGGTAAACTATGAAATCTCCTGGATGGGACGTCTATCCTCCGTGAAAATGATGTTACTAACCTAAAATTCTTTATTTATTTTGAGCTATACAGTACTTGGTCCCATCAGGCTTTCTAAATAAATCCTATTCAGTTATTGCCATGTTTATTTGGAAGGGTAACTGACCTCGTATGGCTAGAGTCTGTTTATTTAGATCTAAGGCTAGAGGTGGTTTGGCTGCACCTAACCTTGAGTTGTATCAGCATGCCGGTTTTCTAAACCAGGTGAAAGATTGGCTTTCTCCTCCTCCCACTAAACCATGGGTAGATATAGAATATTCTATGTGTAAAGCTTTTCCTCTACGAGATCTGTTATGGGTTAATGCTGTGGATAAACCTTATTCTCTTACTCTAAGGAGTGTGTCTGATACCCTCATAGTTTGGGATAAACTGATTGGTGCGCATGGTGAGTTTTCTCTTCCATCTTCTAACATTTCCATATTGGCACTCTCAAAATTGATTCCCGACCTATTCCTACGCAATTGGTATGAGCATGGTATTCTAAAAGTTAAAGATTTGTACATCGACCAACATATTAGGTCATTTCAACAACTCCAAGACCAGTATTCTATTTCTAAGAATGATTTTTACTAATTTGTGCAAATAAGGCATTGGGTGTTATCCACCTCCTCTCCGGCACAACCCCTCCCTTCTACACCTCCATACATAATGTCTACATTTTCCACTACTGGCCATAAAGGCGGTATATCTATGTGGTACGGAATGCTTATGTCCCCTTTGGAAGACAAAAACATTTCTATACAAACCAGATGGGAGTCAGAACTTAAAATATCCCTGACAAATGAGGACTGGATTACAATACTTACAAATACCTTTAAAATGTCCAAATGTCTGAATCACTCTGAAATTTTGTTTCAATTTATACAAGTCTATACCACACTCCAGATAAATTGCACAGAATATGGCCTGAGACTTCTACATTTTGTTGGAGAAATTGTGGATCCGAGGGCACACTTGTACACACACACTTTTTGGTCTTGTCCTATAATCAATTCTCTAGACAGAAGTCTTTCAGTTAATTGCCTAGGTCACTTCGGAGGTCATACCACAACTTCCAGAAATTGCTCTTTTACATTATTTTCCCTTATCAGTACAAGCCCATAACATATATGTTATTGGACTTATTTTTATAGCTACAAGAGCGGCCTTAGCACAATACTGGAAAAGATCTGATCCCCCTCTTCTATCGAAAATAGTGTCTAAGGTCCAAAGAAGCTTTGAAATGGAAACTTTTGGTTTTTAATATTCCACTTCTACCTCATCCCCACTGATTAAATGGCGCCCCTGGTCTAATTTTTATGACACTCGTGTCTCGATGATGACTTCAGCTAGTATTCCATATACATATACTATATGATAATTCCAGTAATTTTTTTATGTTAATTTAAATGTTTTTAGTAGGTGTGTACTCTTTATTTTATTCCCCCTTTTTATTTCTTTTTGTCCTCCATTCATTTCTTCTCTTCCCATATCATTCAATTTTAATGTCTATGTGCTATATAATGTATTGCAGATTGTATAACAGAATGTGAGACCATATTGTTACTGCTATAAACTTATGTGTTTATTGATGTGTATGATCTGTAATGTAATAATAGCTATTTGAGTTAAAAAAACCACACCAACTTTCCAGCACTATATACTGTTACACCTTTGTATAATGCCCACATGAACCCTGAGGTTCATATATGTATATGTAATTCTGGCTCTGATACTAGCCAGTGCCTCCCCAGCCATTTACCTCACCGTACATCAATGGGCGCAGCCATGTCGGACTCTGTCACCTGACACTCTTCCTTCACTCAGAGTGCTGCTCCCAGACCAGCTGATCGCAGCATCTAATCCCTGGGATCCTCTCCTATAAATTCCATTTCATGACTGGCCTCTGTTGCCAGTACAACGTCGCTTCTGCTGAAGTTACAGCTCTGTGCTGAGCTCCCAGGTACTCTGTATCTGAACAGTTCCAGTCCATGTGATTCCAGTTCCAAGTCTGGTTACAAGTCTCTATTTCATTTAACACCCAGTCTTGGTTTACCACAGAGATTGCTCATGTCTACTAACATTGTTCCCAGCCTATACCTCCAACCATTAGTCCCATCTGCTACTCCAATCATTATTTACATCCAATATATTCAACACTGGTCCCAAACTGATCCAGTACTGCAATTCATCATCATCATCAATCTCAAACCAATCCAGTATTCAATTCATCAACATCGGTGTCAAACTAATCAAGTTCTTCAATTCATCAACATCGGTCTCAAACCAATCAAGTTCTTCAATGCCCATCTTTTCAGTATCTTATATACTGTAGTTCCTATTCCAATCTGCTGTTCAATAAAGACATTTACTTTACTGTCCTTGGCTTCGGGCCCATCATCCTCTACAGTCTATATAACTCCTCACATCATACAAGAGGAAGTCCTGGCTCAAGCCACCCAGTTTCATCCATGCCTCCCAAGTCTCCTCTTCTGCCTCCCACGCCTGTTCTGACCAAATCCAAACCTCAGACGTGACACATTCAGGGAAAGAGGTTGAGTTCCACTCAGTTGGTTCCAGGGCAGACTGGGAGCTTTGCAGATATCACTGATCTCTCTGAAAGCACCAAGCATTTACCACATGGGTTTCACCTATAAGTAGACCTCCTACCACCACTATTCTGCTGACCCCCGTCAGCCCAGTCCACAGGTATTGACTTGGATCTAAAAACTCTAAATGTGGCAGGGAAACCCTGTGTCTCATGCCAATAGAAATCTTCTATACTCGTAATCGTAATTCCTGGATGAAATTGGTTAATGGTTTTAAGCATAGTACTAATTCCTTTATGAGACAAGCCCTTTTCTTGAAGGATCATGGCTTCAACAGCCACACCTTTATTGTCAATTTCTGCAAATTCCTGTGAAGAAAGCAGACTTAGTTTAAGAGGTCGGACCTTGGTGGAAGCTGTCAAGATGGATTCTCTGCCATGTTAAAACTATACGTTTACCACGACCATCCAGTTATACCAAGATGACTGGAAAGCCTTCCCTTTTTACTTTCTTTAGTATTTGTGTGACCTTTGTTATCTTAGGGAACAAAACAATTAGAAGAAAGTCCCATTAATCAGACATGTGGCTAAATGTAATAGGGTGGGAGAGGTTCAGGGACCAGGTACCCCAGGCCGGGACTGATAGCACGGGACTATCCTCCAGACCCTTGGGCGTTGGATGCGGAGTTGATTGTGTAACAAATAGTAAAAACAATATTGTACTTTACAGGTGAACTAGAGGTCCAAGCAGACCTCCCCCATATGCTGTTACTTGGAGAACCACAATTACCAGAATGCAGTGCATTAAGGGCCAGTTGGTACCTCTAGTTCACCTGCAAATATTTAAAAAATTATGACACACACACCATACAGTATGTTGTATATTTTTATTACACATACATACATTCACACTACATACTTACCTTGTCCCTATGCTGTTCTGTTCTCATGTCCAGTAGAATCCACAATCGTTACCTGTAAAAAAAACAACACCACAAAACATACCCACCTCTTGGTTCCGTTACTCTTCATTTCCTGTAGGCATCCACGGTCTTCTTATAAGAAAAAATATGAAATCACGGGGCAAGGCTAGATGGGCCAAGTGGTTCTTATCTGCCGTCAAATTCTATGGTTCGATCATGTAACCCCCGGACAGAGTACCATCATTTGGTAATTCCCGAATGCTGCTCCAGCCACAGCATTTCACATAAAAATGCATTGGGTGAACGTTCATTGGCTGGGAGAGGCAATCCTCCGCCTCTCAGCCAATGAGCGGGGACCCATTGACTTCAATGGTGGGAATACACTTTAGTAACCTTGTTCCACTTTGAAATAAGTTTGGACTGGAACTCCTTTTAGTTAAACTGTATATAGTGTATCACCTTTAAAATCAAGCCAGTCTTTCCAATAACCCTCATTCAAAAATTAAGACATTTATTTGTGAATTAATATGTATGGGCTTGCGCCAAGAAAATTTAGGTGTCCAGGAGCAGAATATGCAGCCAGGAATCAGTGTAGCTTTCAACCTAATTCTTGGGAACAGGACGAGGTATATGTGCGTGAATCTGGTGCGGTTTGTGAACCAACAAGGACTTTATCAAACCCTGCAGTGAGAGGATCTTGCCCTCCAACAGAAACACCTGCTGCTGTTGATTGTCGTACAGAAATCTCAGGAAGACCATATTCTGTAAGGAGTGAAGTTGGACCTCTTGTAATTAACAATCCACTTGTGGGATTCCAGGGTCTATGTGGTTTCCAGCACACAAATCTGAAACAAACATGGTGAAATGGCTTTGATCAGAAGATCTTTATGGTAGGTAATGATATTAATTCTTTTGTACCTCATCAGCAGAGCCTTTATCACGGCCATATTCATGGAGCAATCACCAGAATGAACAGACATGCCTTGAATTGGTAATGCAAGTTCTGCACAGCAAACTGGGAGAAGGCACCTATCTTATTTCCTTATGGGAATGTGCACATACTGGTCTTTGATTACAGTATACACCCTTAACTCGCCTAGCTCCAAACTGTTAGGATGGACCTCAGAGAATCCATCTTGAACCTTTCTACCCGGAGTTCCAAATTTAGCATGGACCAGTCTGGTTTCCGTACCTGGAAGAGTTTGGCATAAAACCATAAACTCTTGTCCATATGGCAAAGTAATGACAACACTTGAGGAAATAATGTCATAACAAGTTAAGCAGCTCTTGGCCTATTGGACTGTAAGCCCTCAGAAAGCTCTACCATCCACTTTTCCTCCACCACATGCAACATGCTGAAGCCATGATGGGCCTTAGGTTGGCATCGGCCACAACAAAAAATAGATGTATGAAGGACCTACACTCTCCAATTTGCACCGTCCTTTAGGGATGCTTCACTCGGGATGGTAAGAGTGGTGAATCTTGACAAACTCTAAATGGAGGCATCCACAATTGGAGGCAAATGCAACTATGCTGTATGCCCAATAGAATGAGGATAGTTGGACAAAATTCTGCTTGAGAGCTGGCATTTACATTCTGGCACCGGCTATACCTGACTACCCAGATAAAGCGACTACAGTGAAGAAACCAATCGCATCCATTTACACTTAAATCTAGAAGCATCAGACACCCTAGCCATTTCAGTCTCTAGGATGTTTAGAACTTGCTGTATCGCCTGAGCCAAGACATCTGCTGACCCATTGGCCTCAACCTTAAAATACAAGGAATTATCCAAGTCGGGATCAGCCACTACTTTGACCTCCGTATGGGATTAAGTTCTTACCCGTGCTTCTTGAACCCAAGCTGGCTCCTCTTGAATGGATGTCACAGAACCAGAAAGTCTAACTAATCAGACCTGGGGACTAGAGACCAATCCAAAAAACACCCACCTGTTTGAACATCTTGGAAAGGCAACCCCAACATAACACCCGGGTGTTGGACTCCAGCTGAGCCATGGAACTGGCCCAGGCTAGTTCAGATAACTCGAATGCAATGTGTTCCCCCCGGTCATGGGTGACACCTGATCTCAAGCCCACCAGGCTGCAGAAGTGGAAGCACCTGATAATTGCACTGGCAATTTAGTCTAGTACCTGCTTTGATAGGAGAACCCTTTCCAGCCTTTGCGCTCTTGCCTGATATGACAGAGCAGAAATCACAAATCCATAGCAGAACGCAATTAAAGAGGGACAAAAAAAAAGTGAACCTGCAGGACAGCTCTCAGAGCCTGTAATCTGAGGGAACTAGCTACCCAGAAAAATCACCCCCAGAGTGCAGAAGTGGAGTGCTGGAACACCTAATACAGCTGCTGCTTCCAGTGTGCTTCTTCACAGAGAATCCAGCAGAGGTACATGAAAAGGGAAGAAATAACTCTACCTAGGGCAACTGTCCCTATGAATGGCCTACCACGCTGGATGCATGTACCCCAAATGGATACGTACCCTTCTGTGATATGGAGCCCCCCACAGCTTTAATAGAGAGACCTCACATTTTGGCGCTCTACTGGTGGCAGCACAGGATCCCCCTCTCACTGACGCTCACTAAACATTTCCAGCTCTGCGGAGCAAATCGGCATTTATATTGACCACTGTCAAAGTCTGGTGTGAAAAATAAAATTCAATTCATGCTGCAACTTCCCCTACCCTCCAGGGAACTTTAAATAAAACTGTAGTTCCGTGCTGGTGCGGGGAGAAGCTATGGCTAAGCATTCAAATTAAAAGTGCCCGTCCTCCTGGATCCACCACTACACCTTATAGTCCCCAGTTACCTCAAATATCATTAAAAGATTTTTCCTCAAATCTCACTTTAAAAGTGAATTTATGGAATGTATGCATACTAGTGGAGCCAAATAAATCCCTTTGATATAATGAAGTCTTCTTAGAAATGATTTTTTTTTTTTTTTTGCTCTAGAGACTGTTAAAATAATCTTAACACATTTACAAACAAAAAACACGTAAAAATATTTATTTTTATTGAAGATAGGATGACAGTATTCCAATGGGACATCACATTCAGATTTTGTTTTTTGAAAAATGACCATGTTTCTTTTTTATTCAGAATGAAAAGAACAGTGTGTATGGAGGCTGTTTATGGTGTTATATACTGAAAGTACCAGAATATGCCCCATGGTAAATGTTGGGCTACCTTGACTCAGATGTACCATATTTTGGTCAGGGGTAACTCTGCTCAGGAGGATTCAACTCCTACCACGTTTGAGGTTTTATGGAGTATCATAAGGAACCTCTGATCTTTCATGCCCATAAGTGGGGTCTTAAGTGTTGAGCTGCTCCTCGGCTTGTATATTAGGGCCCCCCTCAGAGTTCTCACACTGCATTATTAGGTCCTCTTCTTTTTCTCTCTCATCACCAGACTCCCCAGATGCTGTAACATGTGAGTTATCAACTTCCAGTGAATCAGGGAGAGCACTGGATGAGGGCAAATCATCTTTCTGGCCCTCTAGGGCTACCTCTGTGCCAATGCCTCTTCTTGCGTTCTCCTCATATTCATCTGTGAACGGATTCTGCCCCTGGAAAATTAATGATAAAATAAAATACCTGTACAGGTAATAGTTTATATAGCTGAACAATATTGTGAAACCCTGTCTCTCCTTTCCTTCATCAACTGCAACTTTATCATCTAGAATATATCAGTAGAGTTCTGCATGATTTCCTAGTAAGCTCAGAACTTCATGGGCACCTTGGAAGAATTTTGCTCACACCCATCCTCTGCTCTTCCTGCAAAATGGTCCTAGCTGCCGTTCCACTGATCTACGCTCCCCCCCCTACTCTGATATTTCATCACGTAAAGACAGTGTTCCACAAT
Organism: Taudactylus pleione; assembly: GCA_031769625.1. Classification (NCBI taxonomy): domain Eukaryota; kingdom Metazoa; phylum Chordata; class Amphibia; order Anura; family Myobatrachidae; genus Taudactylus; species Taudactylus pleione. The sequence continues at coordinate 3,582,938 of JAUIMM010000252.1, read as the reverse complement.
CACAGATTTCACGGTCTCTAGTCTGGGCATGACATTTACCGACAGACAACGAATCAGTCCTGCTATTTTCTTATTTAATGGCTATGCCACCCGCCTTTTATATACTGTACCCGCTTTACTTTTATTATCTTCTTTGAAAATAAGTCTAGAAAATGTATTAGAAAATGAAAATTGATATCACCACAAGTCTTTGTTTAAATAACTGCATTTAAATTGGATTATAACTTACAAGTGAAGATGAACAACTTGTTTTTTGCCAAGTTTGAATCCAAGAATGAGGGCATGCGTCATCTTTCCGAGCCCCCACATCATCTTTACAGAAATCCCGGCTTGTATTTTGGATAACATATACATTACGTGTCCCAAAACACACGGAAGGTGGGATTTTCCATAAAGATGACATGTGGGTTCTGAAAGATTACGCGTGTTCTCGTTCTCGGATCTCAACTCACCTATTTAATCAGAGTACAATTTAGAAGTAAATGTTTATGGCCAAACTGCACCAGATCAGGCCATGCTGCGCGGTCTCTTCCAGCGTCACAAGAGCCTGTTAGTGAGGTTGGAAGCTGAACGAACACGCAGGCCAGGCATATGTCAGTGGTAGGCAGTAATCTGCCAAGCACATTTACCAACAAGTCCGATGAGGATTTGGTCAGTTTATATTCAGCATAGGGGTTGTTTTAGGATGAAATATAAAGTGCAAATTCAAGGAAAATGCTCAATACTACATCAAATATAACAGTCTGTGGCTAACAGTTAGGGAGCGTATATGTTTCTTAAATATGGACCTAACAGCCTGCTGTCTGCGCCCAACTTCCACCGGTAGATTTAGTGCTAGATACGCACTGCTATAGAGTATCTACTGAATGATTAGAACTAGGATTGGGGTTAGATTTGCAAAAACGATGCTATTTAAATAAACAGAACATAATAAAAGTAAATAAATATGGAAATAGTGAATGAATAGGCTGCATTCATGTGAGCTTTAAACAAATACACACACTCCGTTACTACCAGGTAATAAACAAACTAACCTCTATTGCAGTCCATTGACAACATTTAAAGTGAGACAGAGCTTTGCAATTATATTTGCAGCACTTTAATAGCTACAGATATCTTCCATACCCTGCACTCCTGGTAACGGTATGTCTCACTACTACAGCAGCTTTCTGGCATCCGCTAGTTAGTAAGCAGTCAGAGCACACACAGACAGGTAACCACCTTTATATAGCTTTCCAGTTTCTGGCTGATCAATTTGTTATTCAAAATACTTTTTGCTACAGCCAGTGCCGTCTTCTTAGAGTTCTCCATCATGCTCTAGAGTGGGGAGAGAGGAGAAAGATGATAACAGTGACTTTCTGCCATCAATCTCTGGCCAACAGGCAACTAACATAAGGCCTGACATGGACCACGATGCCCAGTAATAATTGAAAATCAATCTGTTCAATATGAGGCATTGAGACTTCTTATATGTCTATGTATGCAGTCATCTTAGTAAAATCATGACCTGGCACTACGGGTTGCCGGATATTGTTCCCGTAACTTGTGATGATTAGTGTTCAGTCTAGCACCCTGCACCAGGCAGGAAAGAGGAACTGCACAGGTTGTGATAGAAGCAGGGTGCTAGAATGAAGACTAATTATTGTAGCACCGGTTAATAAACAGACCGACAGCAGCAGAATTGTCCCCACAATACAGGAAGTAACCTAGGTTATATACAGGACTCACCCTGCGGTTCTGGTTGTGTAGAGGGGATTTGAGATGTCGCTGTAAGGCAGTAAAGTTCATGGGGATGAATATATCACAAGCGGCACAATGAGCTGCTTCAACTTTCTTCATAAAATGCTCCATTCCCAAGTCTGCAAGAGGCAAAAAACATAGGCCCTTAGCTTTTCCACCTTCAAGCTCACCATTGTAAACCCTACCAAGTTGCTCAGCTAATTGCCTGTGCAGGGGAGGAGTGGAGCTATCCACTCAACAGGAGCATATGATGGCTACAGCACCTACAGACAAGCGATGCCTTTCTATGACACCCAGCCCCGGCTTCCTACCTTCAATTCCACTTGGTGGACAGCCCAAATTCAGCCTGTATGCCTGGCTATCTTCTATCTGTGGGATTCAAAGCCAGCCCTGTTCAGTCTATCATACTCTTTCATTGCATTTGCCCAGAAATTTGCTTCAAAGCAAAAATGCATCAGAAATAATACCTCCTTCAGCCAATTAATGCAAGATAAGTAAAACGCAAATCATGTAAATCATGAGACCAAAAGACATTTTTAGGTTTTTGTGATTAATCTGATTTACCAGGTATACACTAATAACCAAGCAGGCAAATGTGGAACAATCCACGTCACACCATGCAGCACCCGTCTGTAAAAGGTACCTACAAAAATACTATAGTTTCCATTCATGGTAAGTTGCCCTGAAAAAAAGCTCACAGGTGGGGAAATTTTGCTCACGAGAATCAAAACTAAAGCCGGGTACATACTAGATGATATGTTGTCATCATCCACAACAGGCAGTGTGTACCTGCTATGTCGGTGACGAAGCACGCTCCCGAATGCAGCATGGCCACCGCTGTGGCGCCTTCGCTCCCGGCATTGGTGTGTACGTACTTGCTGATGCCGGCAACCCCGCCGGGACTCGCCGCACGATACATCGTCTGGGTACACTTCGTTAATTGTGTACCCAGCATTACCCCTCAACAGAAATGTACCAGAGCATAAACTGTGAGGCCCATTTGTCAACCAGTTTTATCATGCGCAACAAGTTTTACAACTCGTAGCGTATGATAATGGTGCTCCAGCCAATCAGCTCCCAACTGTCATCTGTTTGAAAAATGAAGTTGGGAGCTGATTGGCTTGAGCAGCATATATTATACACTACGAGTTTAAAACTTGTTGCATATGATAAAACCTGTTGATAAATGAGGCCCTTTATACATTGTGGGGGAGATGTACTAAGCCTTGGAGAGTGAAAAGTGGAGAAACAAAGAACCAACTAATCAGCTCCTCTAATTTTTCAAACATGGCCTGTAACATTGCAGTTAGGAGCTGACTGGCTGGTATTCTCTCTCTCTCTCTCCACTTTATCACTCTCCAAGGCTTAGTACATCTCCCCGTGTCACAAGTGGTGCCCATTGCGCACAATCTCGCCTAAAATAAAAATAGTATTTTTGGTCAACTTACCGTTGAATCCATTTCTCCTAAGCAGGCTGTGTAACACTGGACAATGGGATTGTAGGTTGGGGCTGGAGCTGGCACTTAAATTAAACTGTAGTTCTAAAAATTAGGCTCCTCACTCTCTGCAATCCCACAATTCTTACCTCTTAAAAGAGTCCGAAGAGGAGTAGCAGAAACCTCGTGAAACTGTTATAACCACCAAACAAACCAGTAGGGAAAAGACACCTCACACGACTGAGCGCGAGGGAGTGATCTCAGTGTTCCCCAAGGTGCTTAAGAGAAAAGGATTCAACGGTAAGTTGACCAAAAATCCTATCTTCTCTTGCAGCAAGGCTGGAGGGGGGGGGGGGGGGGGACGGACAGACACACTGGACAATGGGACGTTCAGAAGTCGCCCTTAGGGGAGGGAACGCACAGGTTGAATGACTGGAGAACTGTATGCCCAAAGTGGGTGCTGCCAGAGGCAAAAAAAACTGAAACGTAAATAAGAGTAAACGTGCGGACAGGGGCCAGATTGCCGCACAGTGAACCTGAAGTCTTGCGTCGCACTGCCCAAAAGATGGCTGCCGCCCTAGCAGAAGGCGCTGACACCCGGTGTCTGGCGGCACCAGAATAGGCTGGAATAATGACCAAATGGATCCAACGCGCAAGGGTCTGCTGAGTAGCCAGCCAATCATGTTCTGACTATCATAAAGAACCCGCAGAGAACAGTGCAGCGTACCAAAGATGACGCGTCTGAGGAAATCTGCAGAGCTCAGCCCAACTAGCAGAGCCAGATCATCCCAGTCCCGGGAATTTGCCAAAGAAGGAAGAACAACACCCGAAATCAGTGTTGGCTGGAATCGTAAAACCTGTACTGAGAACCGCACAATCTACATGGAAGACAAGCCAAGGCTACCTGCAAACCCTAAATGGCAATAGCCATAAGGAAGAACAGTTTCCGAGCAACTAACTGAAGATCCATTGAACAAAAACGACTCAGAAGACTAGATTAAGAATCCACGGCTCCACCTGCGGATGAAAAGGTGGCGAATACGCAGCACACTGTGCAAAAGCGGTATGGACCCTTGGAAGAAGAGCCAAACGCAGCTGGAAAGAAAATGACAGGGCCAAAACCTGTAATGTCATGAGACAAAGTTGTCAGCCAGCCTCCAAACCCGGAAGGCCAAGAAATGTGAGAGGCGAAAACTTGTAACGGTTACACCACAAGAGGTAGAGTTTCCAAACCCAGAGGTAAGCCCGAGATGGAAACAGAGTCCGAGCTTGCAGCCTAGTACGGACCACGAGAAAGAAAGACCTGCACCTTTATCACTCCCGGGCACAGAAGGGTCAGGCGCGAAAACCAACCGAGATAGTCCCCCGGTAGAAACGAGCCTAGTTGCAGCGGGTGTGGACGAAGTGAAAGATGCCACCCTGAGCCGAATGCCCTCGGGAGAACATTCGTGTACCATGACCAGCACAGCCACCCTGGAGCCACCAGGATTACCCTCACTCGGGAAGCCTTAATGACCCTGGAAACGTGAAGGAACAGTGTGGACAGCGGAAACAGACACTCTGGATAAAAATTCCACAGAATAGTCAAGGCAGCCACTTGCGGAAGCCAGCGGATACCCAGAACCCATCCAAAACTGTGGAGCATTGCAAATGTGCCGAGAGGCCCTAAAATCCCCACGAGGAAAGCTTTGCTCCCGAACAGTAGGAAGACCACTCTAGAGAGAGACCACTGCCGTGCACTTCTGCCTACCGGAAGACGTACCTATGCCATGACCGGGTCGTTGTCCGACCGACTGCGATCGGCAAGTGAGGACGGACAGAGCCCTTTAGAATGATGGCTTGGAGCTCGGGCCCATCGAACAGCCGAGCCGTTGTGGATGGTGACCCAAAGCCCCAGAGCCGAAAAGCAACTTCACGGCATCTCAGCCCAGGAGACTCGCGGACCTGGAGGAGAAGAACGGAAACCCTCCACCAATGGAGAGTGACAGGTGCTACCATATAGAATGGGAACTGAGATGAGAGGGATGCCCAGCAACCCTGTTGAGTTTGGAGAATTACACACTGTGACTCCCATGAGTAGAACCTCGTGTAATGAATGGTCTCTAAGTGGAGACAACTTGCCCAACAACAGAATGTTCAACAAGGACGAGGCACTGACCAAACCGTTGAGACCAAGGTCGGTAGGGTCCCAGCACTGTCCACCGCAAGACAACACCACTGGAGAGAGGTGTCGAAGGCCATCCCTAGAACTGAAGGCACAGACACGGAAGACCTTGCAAAGTCGAGAGAGGGAGAGAGAGAGAGAGGGAGAGAGAGCGGGAGAGAGGTGGAGGGAGAGGTGGAGGGAGAGAGGGAGACAGTAGTAGTGACAACAGCTCACGCTGCCCATGTCAGGGCTCGCCAAGTCCGGATAACGACTCCAGAACCTATCAAAGCAGACCAGAGACCACCCTCCAAGGTCTAGCTAGCGGACCCCCACTGGATGCAGAGCCCTGCCCAGGAAGGGGCGTTTGGCGGTCTAAACGGCTACCGCAGCGACTACCCTGGAAGGTTCTTTACCTTCGATACTCAATCCGCTGGAAGAAACTGTGTGAGGAACAGAGCCCTCCGAATCCAGCGTCTCCGAAGCCTCCCTGATGAGACTGGAGAGATTCGCAGAAGGGTAATGACTTTCCGTCACCAACACTTCAGACCCAGAGCCACCGGTTAGGAATCCATAACTAAACCGGCAACAAAGTGGTGTGCAGCAACAATGAGGCAGAAAAGACAGCAGGTCATATTCCTTCGGGACAGCTCAAGTCTGCGCAAGGTCTTTCCTTTGTGAAACCGCTAATGGGGCCCTCCACCTGCGCCTCGCACAGCAGAGGATTCCTGCAAAAAATGCGCCGAAATAGAGGAACCTGACGTAAGTTGGGACGCCGCACGTTGCAAAAACACAGAACCAGAGCGGGACACACCTTGGCTGGGAACATAACCCTATAGAGGGAACAAAACCCATGCCAGAGATAAGGGAATACACGGGCCTGAACTTGGCGTACACCGACTTGCTGAGAGTCCCAGCAGGTCCCATCCTAATGGATGCAGCACCCCAGATGCCTACATGTCACCAGGTCCTACACACACAAGGCCCCTGAGGGCAACTGCTCGTTACCCCACGCATGGGAGTAAACAGCGCCTAAAATACATACAAACTCCGCAGTGTTAGGGCTGTAGCGGGAATCGAACCCACGATCACAGTGCGGCAAGGCAACAATGCCAACCATCACACCGACTATGCTGTCAGTGTAGCGGATAGATCCTCTTCAGTAGACGTACTCTGACTTCATCAGTTACTGTCCAACGTCATTAGTCACTATCTACATGAACATAGAGGGAGTATATAAACCTGTGGCGATTCAGATAGGGAGTGTATCAGATATTATATTGATAAGAACAGATACTACACTTGAATTTGCCGGGAAGCGAAGCATGTTGTCAGAACTCCCCGCTTCTGTAACATCTGACAGCAGTTGTGCACCTAAATCCAATTAGCAGGTAGTAATTAAAACAGGTACCCAGGCTGAAAGTACATGAAAACAGGGTTACAAAGGCAGTTAATACAGCAACAAGGCTACTGCTGCCGGAGGGGGAGAGCAGCGCTGGAAGCTCCACCCCCTCCAATCTTCACTCTCCCGGGACACAGAGTACATTCCCGTGTGAGGGAAAACTCTGGTCCAGCCCGGCTGATCCAGGCAGCCTGTGGCGTGTGCGCTCCTCCTGCATCTGTGTGAGGGGAGCCTCAAGTAAGCAAGTAAGTAAAGGCTCCACTTAAGATCAGTGTTTCCTTTCTCCAGTGAACTCCAGGCCCGTGCAAGCAAAAAGCAAAGTCCTGCAATTAAAGTGAAAATGAAGCATTTAAGTGGGAAACCTGTCCTAATATAGGGGCCATTACCCTGGGTCAGGTCCTGATCCCGGTAAATTTGCTGGATTGTTGTGCTGAGGTTTTCAATGGTGCTTCGCCGGTCCCCAGTTTTCTTACTCTTATGTAACACGTACTCCTGGAGAGGTAATAGGAGGAACAAGGTGGTATTAGAGCACAGTAATATGATAAATAAGTAGCGCTTGTAATATGAAGGCAGGAGTTGTACCTGCAGGAAGTCAGCTGACTGTTTGGGAAGTTTTCCCCCCACATAGTGAAAATGTTCCTTATGGAAAGCACTTTGCAAGTGACTGGACATCTCCTCATCATAAAACGTCCGGAACTTGCACAGAGAACAGACAAACTGGATTCTGGAAGAGAAACGACTGTTGGTGATATTAAATTACAGACAAACCCTCTCTGCTGTGTTAAATGACCCAGGCCCTGTACCTATCCACCATTTTCTCTCGCAGACGTCTGCCCTGTGTTTCTTGCGGTTTTTTGACAGATGTTTGTTTCTGTTCTGTGGAATGACAGAATTGATGAGCCTGAGGTAAAGTCATCTGACAGGATCTATTCATGTTAATCCCCATCAGTGCTTCATTTTCATGAAGATTCTACTAATTACCCTTTCCATCTTTGGTGGCTTCTTCTCGTTCTTCCTCTTTGTCATCTCTCTCCTGGAAGAGAAAATAGGACATGCTCTATACAATGTCATATGTCTGTCTATCTCCTTACAGTGTCACAGGTTAAAAAGAAGACCTTATAAAACTTTTTTACATCACAGCGCATATACTTCTGTACTTTCTGAGTCATGAGTGGACCTGGCCAATTATTTCATAAACTAGACCAACTTGGTACTCTCGTAGGTAGGATGAACAATGCATTGGATGTTCCTGTCGCTGCTGTGATTCCATGCACAGAGAACTTGGGAAAATGTGCTAATGACTCAGCCACCATTCTGTGCAGAGACGCTCACCTCCGGCGTCTCACATCCGCCGCTTACGTACAACAGCGGCAACATCGGTCGCACATCAAACCTCTGAGCAAGTTTCTGACAGAGCAGCTCCCCTAAGACGCGGGGGCCTCTCCAGCTCCAATCACCCCCTGTTACCTCCACCAAACGCCTACTACCGGTCACTCACTGTGCGACTAAATCCTCTCTGGGACTGCCATCACTAATCCATTGCTTGATGTGCATCTTTGGCGCATGTGCAGTAGCAAAAAAAAACAAAAAACGCTCCTGGTACCTTCATGGGTTGAATAATTTATCTTTGGAAATTATTATCCAAAATGGCTGCATCAACCCTGTATTATGTGCATTGGTTCCTGTATTTACTGCAAATCTAAACCTCTGTATTATGTTCATGATTTCTGAAAAGTTCCTCAAGTCCTTCTGGAGAAAGGCGCTATATAGCTAAAATTATTATTATGATGCGTCCACATACTGAAAGGTTGTCACTTCTATCTTGCCAATGTCCTAAGTGACTTACAGTCTTTGTGGTCCTTCCAGCCCCCTCAGTGTCCTCATCTGTAAGAGAAAACATGAACCTTATTCCCTCTTTGAGCCGATACTCATGGACAGTACTTTGGTTGAGTGTATAATAATAATAATAGTAACCACAAATCTCTCCAATTTACATCAAACTTACTAATACGCAATGACGTGGGGAAACTTGCAGGCCTGTATTCATCAAGACAACAGTGAGTACAGACTATCATTCACACACACCAGAGTCGAAAACTGTGCTTATGTTGTTCTCCAATAATTATCTCAACAATTTGAGTAATTTTTCTCAACAATCAGTTTCCTGCCCTGTAAACATCCTGCTCCTCTACCAGTATAATGTCTGTGCACTTTGACATCTCACCTCCTTCTGACTCAGATGCTTCAGACTTTGCCCCGTTGTCCTCCGAGGCTGCTCTTATCTTCTTTTCTGGTGGGGCTCCATCTTTTACAATTTTTTTCTTGGCTGTCTGGAAAGAAGGAAGGGTTACAGAGTAAGAGAAACTGAAGGACTTGCACATCTGCCTCATTTTTATGTTTCCATGTATGGACATTTACATATTTACAGCAGGCTGTAACTATATTTGTGGAGGCAGCTTACTAACCAACCAGTAATTAGTGAGATGACATCAGTGATTTTTGTGCATCAGTGATGTCACTAACTTCTAGTGAACAGATCGGTTGCATCCTTCAGGAGGATTGGTTCACAAAATGGCTGCCTCCAATGTGTGTACGTGATGGGTGCACTTTACACGATAGCTTGAAAGTTGCTGTTGGCCTGGAATGCATATTAACAACTTTGGATTGATAAGAATGCAAGGACCGCAATCCCATGCCTTGCCACATAACAGGTTTTGATGAGATACCGACAAAACCAGAAAAGTGAAGTTGAACACAAACAAAATACATGCGAGTAAAATCTTGTATGTATCACTCAATTGCAGTCACTCCCAGCACATGATTAAGGGGGAGATGTCCTAAGCCTTGGACGAAGATAAAGTGGAGAGAGATAAAGTACCACCCAATTCGCTTCTGTAACTTTACAAACTGTATTTGAAAAATAACAGTTAGGAGCTGATTGGTTATCACTCTCCAAGGCTTAGTACATCTACTCCTTAGTATGAGAGAAGTATGGGAGTATCCAATAAGCAACTGATAAAATATTCCTGACAATCAAAACGTTGTACAATACAGTTCACCTTTATATGGCAATGTTAAAAATATAGGGGTATTTGTATCAAAGCTTGGAGAGAGATAAAGTACCAACCAATCATCTCCTAACTGTCACTTTACACACTGTGACCCAGATTTATAAACAAATTATATTCTTGTTATCACTTGTTAATAACCTTAAATAGTGCTCCAACCAATCAGCTCCTGTCATTTTTCAAATGCATAACAGTTAGTAGCTGTTTGGTTGGAGCACCATTTGAGATTAGAAACAAGTGATAACAAGAACATCACTCATTGATAAATCTAGGTCGCAGTCTGTAAAGTGAGAGTTAGGAGATGATTGGTTGGTACTTTATCTCTCTCCAAGCTTTAATAAATCTCCCCCATAGGTAGGTATTCCTCTCAGAAAAACTTACAGGGGCTACATAAATTAATTTTAAGAGCGAGCAGGAGGAGCCATTATCAATATGTCTAATTAACCAGAGTGTATGTTCCCTGAGCAGAGCTGATGTTATTTTCCTTACTCTCTCTTTCCAGATTTTTTTGGTCCTCTGCTTGAACCCTCCTCCAAAGTAGGAATTGCCAGTGAATGCCCTCATTGACTGAAAACCAGCCACCTCTGGTAAAGTTGCTGGGTTGAAGAGCGGCGCGGGGCGTCCTGCTCTCCTAGCTGCATCAGGGGATCCAAAGTTACTCTTGAAACCTCCCCACCCTTGCTGCACAGGTCGCGGCTCCTTCCAGCTTCCATAACCTCTCTGTGGCTCAGAGTAGCCATATCTGGAACGATCCATCCGGTCATAGAGACTGTAAATGTCGGGAGAAAGATTAGGACAAACTTTCAGAGATTCGTTGAGTGACCGCTACATAATGCCAGGCACACACTAGACGATCGGTCCGGCGGATCAGACGACGTATCGTTCACATCGGCAAGTGTGTACCCGCGATGTCACATCATCGGCGACATCGCCTGTTGGACCTGCATGCATGTCCAAAGGGCGATATTGTCAGCAGGGACCATGCTGCCGAATGCAGCATTGCCCCTGCCCTCGGCAAGTGTGAAAGCACTTGCCGATGATGGGACCCCCGCCAGGTCCTGCCGCTCACGACATCGGCTGGCTACACATCGTTAAGGGTGTACCCAGCTTTAGAAACAATGTGTCGGATCAGCCTGTATCATATTACATCACTTGTCCTGTAAGGGGAAGTACTACTTATAATCAAAGTTAATAAATAAAGGACTGCCATCTGAGCAGAAGCAGCAAAGCTTCTGCTTTATTTAACAATACTTTCCCTAAATTGAACCCAATACAATGAACGATCTTTCTAAGATCTACAGAATATTCCCTATGTCCCACCTCTTTTCAACCTTAGTAACAAGCCCCAATGGAGTAATAAGATGCATTACATGTAATGACAGTAATACAACACCTCAGTGTAGTGTGTCCTGGGCATTTGGTGCATGCTATGTACTGTAGGAAGAGAAGTACCAGATGGGAAGACCACAGACATGCCCAGGAACCTCCGAGCAGTATTTCTATATGATAATACAGTTACAAGTGCATGACATTTCACAAGACACTATAATAATAGAAGCAACCCAGCATATTGTTTATTGTTCATTTTTATTTGACCCTTCACTACTGTAATAAAATGTTTTAGAGAAAGCCAAACACAAGTGGGCACCAGATGTGTTATCTGTAACAGGGAAGTCTTTGTATTTATATTGTCATTAGCTGTAGTTAATAAGAGTTGTAGAAACTATGTATACTGGCTGTGTCTATTCAGTTGTGCCATCACTATGGATTGCAAGAAATGGATAATGATGAATTGAAACTTACATTTCATCATAATACTAAGACAATATTTAAGCAGTAAACCCAATGCAAATAATTCCATACAATATTTCAGCTATTGGAAACTGATGCACAATATCCAGATAACCCTCTCAGATTGTAAGAGATCGAAGTACAGTGGCCGGGAAAAGAAGGAGAATTGTGAGATAATGCACCCCAATGCTGCCAGCTGTCCAATCAGAGCTTTAGCCACAGGAGGTGTCGGGCAACTGGAACCCACAATGTTACCGCCTCCTTCGGCAGGAGACAATCACTGTTAACACTGCCGAGCGGGTGATTATCTTACAGGCAGCACTGGTACCAGCCACTAGGACGCCCAACAACTGATAGAAGGGTGTGACCGTATCATTTATGCTTTACAAGGAGTCATTATTTTACTCTTGTTTAATTTTGCAAATTGAAAATAGAGAGGAAAAAAAGATCTGCCATGTTACACCCCCTATAAAAGATAACAGTTATGTATACCCTGCTGTCTGTTTTATAACAACTATTCTCAATATAGTAATTCAGTCTGTTGCAGACAATAAAGTTACACGGTGTCTACACTTTAACCTTTCTCTGGCAGATCCCATGTGCGTTGCTCCATCACTATGCGACATCGGGTAGGACGTCATCCATGATTCTGGAAGAGAACTGTATGAGCCAGCCGGGTCTGAACCATAGTCATATGTGTAATCATACGCCCCATATCCTTCAGGAGAGCATTAGAAAAGATTGACAATACTATCACTTTTAACATTACAACATTCGATACAGAAAGTGTGAATAGGGTATTAAAGGGGAGACGAAACACTAGGAGGGTGTTAAAAATAACAGTACAACAATCAAGTTAACAAATTTAGTTGCAGTGAAAAAATCCCTAGAGGGATGGGTAGGAGTATTAGAAAAGTCTTAAGCTGGGTACACACTGAACAGCCGATATATCTATAGTTCACTGGCAAGTGGGTACATCCGATACGTCTGTCACAGACATATCAAATCGACCCTGCAGCGCAGTAGATGGCCGATATACCAGAAAGATTTATTGGTCATCTGCTGGTGTGTACCGGCGACCTACCAATTGCCCGTACACATGCTGCAGGGACCCGTCGATGAGTGGCAGCTCAACTGGCAAGTGTGTATGCACTTACCAATTATCAGATAGGTTGGCAGGTCGGCCGACCTAGGGGGTCATACAGACCCGCTCGCGAGCGCAGGACGCTCGCAAGCGGGTCGATGTTCCCCCACTGCGCATGCGCACGACGGAGGGAGCTCCGTCGTGCGCATGCGCGAGACCCGGCGTGCGACGGGCTCTCCATCGCTCCGGGTCTCGCACCAAAGGGGGCGTGCTGTCGATGTTGATTGATAGCACGCCCCCTTTGGTGGGCGTGCCTGCCAGACGGAGGCGTTCCCATGGGAACGCCTACCATCTGAAGCCGGCCCCACTGACATCACTAGTGATGTCAGTGGGAGTGATTTTGGCTCTGATAGAGCCAAAATCACTCCAGGGCTTGCGGCAGCGAGACCCTACCGCAGGGTCTCCGTCGCAAGCCCAATGGTCGCAAAGGTCAAGACCATCGCGACCATCATCATGGACGCTCGCATATGCTGTGGGTGGTCACCCACAGCTATGCGAACGGCCAGGCCGCTGCTCCATTTTCATGGAGGAGGGCACTGATTCAGAGCGAGAACTCTGGTCAGAGCGTTCGGCTCTGAATCAGGCCCCTAGTGTGTACCCAGCTTTACTATATAGATATATCTATCCCACCCAAAAAATGATAAAGCACATTTGAACACCCTGTACCATGTCATTAAATAAGCCCCTAAAGACAGCTGTTACCAGTGTTATTTGGTGGGCTCTTGTGTGTAAATCCATTTGTACAGTAAATTGATAAACCCCCGTATAAATAATTGTCTGGTTATGTTTTGCATGAACCATGCTAAGTTTTTCACAGGGATCACCTTGCTTGTATTACAGTAAAATTAATGTATTGGCTGTTGAAAAATACACCTAACTGAGAAGGGTATAAGGTCTGTCTTATTAGGGTCTGCATATAACACACACTTATGGTGCATACACAAGTAAAGATTTTCTGTCCAACCATCCAACTAGTTGATTGGTTGGAATGAAAATCTGGTAAGGTATGAAAGCAAATGAGAATCAGCAATTTGCTCCCAAATGCCGGAAAATGGACAAAAACTGTTGTTTGAACAAATTGTTTAGATCAAACATTTAACAACATTGTCTGACGACCATTTTCATCTGTTTTCTGGCATTTAGGAGTAAATTGATGATCAACAGTTACTCCCATATGTTACCAGATTTTCATTCCAACCAATCAACTACAGGTTGAGTCTCCCATATCCAAATATTCCGAAATACGGAATTTTTTTGGCATGACTCAGATAATGAAATTTTTGATGGTTCAATGTACACAAACATTGTCTAAGGCTCAAATTATTAAAATTATTGTATAAAATTACCTTCAGGCTGTGTGTATAAGAAACATAAATTAATTTCTGTACACAAACTTTGTTTGAGCCACAAAATTATTGAAAATATTGTATAAAATGACCTGCAGGCTGTGTGTGTGTATAAGGTGTAAATAACACAAATGCATTCTGGCCCTGATTCAGAGCCGGACGCTCTGACAGAGCACTCACTCTGAATCAGGGCTGTCCCTCTGAATTTAAGAGCGGCCTCCCGGCCGCTCGCATAGCTGTGGGTGACCACCCACAGCTACAGCGAGCGGCCAAAATGATGGTCAAGACCATCGGGCTTGCGACGAGACCCTTGTGGTAGGGTCTCGTCTGCCGCAAGCCCTGGAGTGCTTTTGGCTCTATCAGAGCCAAGAGCACTCCCACTGACATCACTAGTGATGTCAGTGGGGCCGGCCCCAGACGGTAGGCGTTCCCATGGGAACGCCTCCGTCTGGGCAGCCACACCCCCGGCACGCCCACCAAAGGGGGCGTGCTGTCAATCACCATCGACAGCACGCCCCCTTTGGTGCGAGACCCATAACGACGGCTTGGCCGTCGTTATTCGGGTCTCGCGCATGCACACGACGGAGCCGCCTCCGTCGTGCGCATGCGCACTTGGCCAACAACGACCCGCTTGCGAGCGCTTGCGGGTCTGAATCAGGGACTCTGTGTGTATATTTGGGTCCTATTCCCAAGATATTTCATCATGGAATACACATATTCCAAAATACGGAATATTCCGTTATTCAAAATACCCCTGGTCCCAAGCACTTTGGATATGGGAGACTCAACCTCTAGTTGGATGGTTGGACAGAAAATCTTTACGTGTGTACCCAGCTTAACAGTACAAGGAGATTATCATCCTCTATTTATACATCACAAACATATTACACAGCACTGTACAGTGACAGGATCATGCTACAACTCAATTACAGAAAATTATATTATATATTGGTAAAGCCTCCTCAGCATATGCATGATCCAAGGGTCCGGATTGTTACCTGCATATTGATACAGTGTCAATCAGTAGAAGAAGAAAGAAAATATAAACTTTTTTCTTGTATTGATAATGTTCGCATGCCCACAGTGGAGCCTCTACTTTATTCAATAATTGCAGTGCAGTTTATCAGAGCTAGTTTGACCAATGGATTTAAAATCCAGCTTGTTTAGCATTTATTGCAATTGCCGTTTAAATCCATTGGTCAATGATGATTAATGAGTGACACTGCCCTCTCCTGGCTGTCCTTCTACCTCTCTAACCATTCCTACTCCCCCTCTTCAGCTTCCATTTGGTGTTCCTCAAAGTTCTGTTCGGGGTTCCCTTCTTTTTTCCCCTTTGTACTTCCTCTATAGGTGAGCTCATCAGCTCTTTTGGTTTCCAATAAATCTCCATGCTGATGATATTCAGATCTACCTCTTCTCTCCTGAGCTCTTCCCCTCTACGCTTACCGTCTCTCTGCTATTTCCTACTGGATGTTCAGCGCTTTCTTAAAGTTAACATGTCTAAGACTGAGCTAATAGTCTTCCCACCCTCCCAAATTCCCTTACCACCTTTGATTACACGATCAACAACCTCATCATCTTGTCTATCCCTTAAGTCCACTGTTTTGGAATTGTCCTTGACTCTTCCATCTCCTTCAAGCACTACATTCAGTCCCTCTCACCGTATTGTTGCTTCCACCTCCAAAATATCTCTAGTATCAGACTCTTTTTTTTTTCCCCCATGGAAGAAGCAAAGGCCCTCATCCACCCACTCATCTCCAGACTGGACTACTGTAATATCCTCTTATCTGGCCTCCCTAACTCCATTCTCTCTCCACTCCAATCTGTCCACAATGCTGCTGCACAGCTCATCTTCCTCTCCAAATGTTCTACATCTGCCTCCCTTTCAGAATCCAATTCAGACTCCTCACACTCACCTACGAAGTCCTCATCCAGTCCTCTATCCCCAATATCTCCCTCCACACTCCCTTTCCCCCACTTTGCTCTGCCAACAACTAATGCCTCTCCTCCGAGATTACCTACACCCACTCCTGCCTCCAAGACTTCGCCCATGCTGCCCTCACCACTGAACTACATTCCCTTTCAGACTCCTTCCAAAGCTACAATCGGGCTCTCAAAACCCACTTTTTATTAAAGTCTTCCAGCTCTCATCCTAACCCATAGCTCCATGCTTACTACTATCTTTCCGCTCTGTTATCCAACTGCCTGTTCCTCCCTAAGCTTTCATGAGTAGTGTCTACTTTTCTCATATACTTGCTTTTCCTTTCCTCACTTATGCCATCATCTCCTGCCTGCTGCCAACAACGGCACCAAATCTCCGGTCTTGCCCGCCACTAATGTTGTGAGTATTTTGACAGCATACAGACATGTCCACATACACCTATCCTCAAATTGCGCCAAAACAGTAAGCGTAAGTACCTAGTACACTATGTAAGCGAACTAAGATGCAAAATTGGACTTGATTCTAATTCCGTTGAGGCAAAAAAACTCTAATATTAAGTACAGATGTGTCCTCATACAGCTAGTCTCAATATGCCATGAAGCACGACTTGCCTGGAGTGAGTGAATCGCCAGGTTTCTTGCTACTCTGCACAGTCTTTTGGTGCGTCGCAGTCGCATTGCGACTTAAGACGTATTTCGGAAAAAAAACAAATGCAAAAAAGACACCCAACCCTACCAGAGTCTCATGGGACCTGTCGAGCCAAGAGCTTTTTAACGTGAGTGCAGCAAATATGTATAAGGACACATCTGTAGCTAGTACACTACATGCAAACTAAGAAGCAAAATTGAAGAAAAAGTAGCATAAGAAAAAAAAAAAAAAGAGAAGATCCCGGGAATTACAGAATATGATGCATAAAGGATAGGTGTATGAGAATACATTTGTATGCTGCATAGTGTTTACCGCTAGCATCCTATGTACTGCAATGCTTTGTACTATAAAGCTGGGTACACACTTATACAATGGTCGCAACGTTGTTTCAATTCCCGCCTAAGCTGCTAATGACTTAAGACTCGAGGGGGGGAGGGGGGTAACGGTAGCTGGCGGCAGGAGCATGCGCAAACACAGTCTCCACGTGTTTTTTTTCCGTACTAATACAGGGAGAAGTGTGCGGACGGGATTCGCAGGGACAAAGCTTTATCGCAAGCTCTGTCCCTGTAAGGGATATTTGAAAAATCCCTGTGATATTTATTACATTCGCAAAGCGAAATTTAGTCGGAAACATCACACTACAACCACATTTTAAATGCGGATTGTAGTAAATAGGTCCCTTAGTGTCTCTTCATCCAATATTTTAAACAGATGACGGTCGACGACTGCAAGTTAGATTGTATAGGTGTGTTTGCACGTATGGGCACTTTGATCGGGACTTCTGAACCGAAGTGAAATCGAAAGTGTGATTGTGTAATTGTGTACCCAGCTAGAGTCTTTTGCACTGTTTTCTGTTTATATACTTTGCAAGGCGCTGCGGACCCCTTGTACCACCATATAAGTAAATGTTGATAATAATAAATGCAGAAGTGACATCAGTGCAATATACCCCACAATATATAATAGCTTGCTGCACTTATCCCCCCCTATCTGATTACAGCTGTGTGCTGCTGAGGTGTCTGTACACTTTGGCGCCGGCTGTGACTGTGGCTCATACACTACACACAGGCAATGACGGCTATATGTATGCACACAGATATATATACTGCTACCATTGTACTCATTCACATTACACGTATATAACCCCATTATCGTTCCCGTACCATCCCTTCCCGGATATCTGTCTCTCCCAGAGTAGCCGCCTCCTCTTCTCCCGTCCATCACAAGGATCCGGTGTCCGGTTTCCACACACCAGCTGGTGCCCCCAACAGCGATCCCGCCTCTGGCCTTCGCTATTGGGCAGGAATCCTGCCACTCCTCCCGCTGGAGGCCGCTATTGGTTCCTTCGCTAGACGCTGCTCACTCCACGTAGACCCTCCTTTTCCGGGGCTTATTTCGGCCGCCCCTGACAACGCTCCGTCTCCCTGCTGTGAAAGGCCCGTCAGTCTCCCGTCGTGTCTACGAGGTCATGTGATTCTGCTGTGACACGTGACCTAACCCCGGCGCATTGATTGGGCCGGTCCGGCGGGGAAAGCACAAGAGAAATGGGCGGCAGGCTGCAGGTGGTGCACAGGAATGCAGATGTGCTGTAGCCGGCCTGGGCTGGGGTGTGTAATGAAAAACCTCCCAACGTTTTAAGTCATACAATGGGACGTAGAGTACAGGCTTCTGCTGGGGGAAGAGTCACATTACAAGGTGTACTATGGCATGCCCAACCATTGTGGGTGCCAGGTTTACCCCCCTTCCCTCTCAATAAACGCATAACCACGCAGCACATTCACCGCAGATCTGCCATGGACTGTGGGCCTGATTCAGAGCCGGACGCTCTGACCAGAGCGCTCGCTCTGAATCAGGGCCCTCCATGAAAATGGAGCGGCCTCCTGGCCGCTCGCATAGCTGTGGGTCACCACCCACAGCATATGCGAGCGGCCAAAAAGATGGTTGCGATGCTCTTGACCATCGGACTTGCGACGGAGACCCTGCGGTAGGGTCTCCCTGCCACAAGCCCTGGAGTGATTTTGGCTCTACTAGAGCCAAAATCACTCCACACTGACATCACTCCCGCAGCGATGGGAAGCCCGTTGCTCCCCGGGTCTCGCGCATTTGCACGACGGAGCTCCCTCCGTCGTGCGCATGCGCAGTGGGGAACATCGACCCACTTGCGAGCGTACTGCCGCTCGTAAGTGGGTCTGAATGACCCCCTGTGTGTATAACTTCGGTTGTTGCTAGATCCATGGTTGTGATTTTAGAGTCCTTTGCAGCACCTCGTTCTAGACCTAACCATATAACTTCCATCATTATTAGGGATGGACATCCGAAGCCCACCATCAAAACTTTCGATGCAATGGTAAATATCCATCGCACCAAAAGTTTTAGAAGAAAAAAACTATTCATGTGATACTTGCATGCACAAGAGACCCTTCATGCGCAATAGCCCTATTTCAGGGCTGGCATGGGGACGGCACTGGGGGAGGGTGGCATCGCGGTAGGACAAGATGCCCGATGCTGAGAGCTGCAGGCAGGGACAGTGCAGCTCTCAGCATTAAAGAAATAAAACATCACAACACCATCAAATCATTACCATTCGATGGCAGCAAGCATTGGAATGCTGTCATCGAATGGTAAAAAACACTACCATAACAAAAACTTTGATGGTCGGCAAACATCGACCATCGATGTCCATCCCTAATCATTATTCTGGACAGACTCCTGATGTCTGACTGTCCTACATAAATCGCAACAGTATTGAGGGATAATGTGTCTTGAACTTAGGCCATGAAATCCACCAGATACAGTGCATCCGGAAAGTATTCACAACGCTTCACTTTTTCCACATTTTGTTATGTTACAGCCTTATTCCAAAATGGAATAAATTCATTTTTGTCCTCAAAATTCTACACATAATACCCCATAATGACAACGTGTAAAGTTTTTTTGAGATTTTTGCAAATTTAATAAAAAAAAACACTAAGAAATCACATGTACATAAATATTCACAGCTTGTGCCATGAAGCTCAAAATTGGGCTCAGGTGCATCCTGTTTCCACTGATCATCCTTGAGATGTTCCTGCAGCTTAATTGGAGTCCACCTGTGGTAAATTCAGTTGTTTGGACATGATTTTGAAAGGCATACACCTGTCTATATAAGGTCCCACACTTGACAGTGCATGTCAGAGCACAAACCAAGCATGAAGTCCAAGGAATTGTCTGTAGACCTCCGAGACAGGATTGTCTCGAGGCACAAATCTGGGGAAGGGTACAGAAAAATATCTGCTGCTTTGAAGGTCCCAATAAGCACAGTGGCCTCCATCATCCGTAAATAGAAGAAGTTCGGAACCACCAGGACTCTTCCTAGAGTTGGCCGGCCATCTAAACTGAGCGATCGGGGGAGAAGGGCCCTAGTCAGGGATGTGATCAAGAACCCGATGGTCACTCTCAAAGCTACAGCATTCTTCTGTGGAGAGAGAACCTTCCAGAAGGACAACCATCTCTGCAGCAATCCACCAATCAGGCCTGTATATTAGAGTGGCCAGACAGAAGCCACTCCTTAGTAAAAAGCACATGGCAGCCCACCTGGAGTTTGCCAAAATGCACCTGAAGGACTCTCTGGTCTGATGAGACAAAGATTGAACTCTTTGGCGTGAATGCCAGGCGTTATGTTTGGAGCAAACCAGGCACTGCTCATCCCCAGGCCAATACCATCCCTATAGTGAAACATGGTGGTGGCAGCATCATGCTGTGGGGATGTTTTTCAGCTGCAGGAACTGGGAGACTTAATTAGGATAGAGGGAAAGATGAATGCAGCAATGTACAGAGACATCCTGGATGAAAACCTGCTCCAGAGTGCTCTTGACCTCAGACTGGGGCGACGGTTCATCTTTCAACAGGACAATGACCCTGAGCACACAGCCAAGATATCAAAGGAGTGGCTTTAGGACAACTCTGTGAATGTCCTTGAGTGGCCCAGCCAGAGCCCAGACTTGAATCCAATTGAACATCTCTGGAGAGATCTGAAAATGGCCGGGCACCGACGCTTCCCATCCAACCTGATGGAGCTTGAGAGGTGCTGCAAAGAGAAATGTGCAAAACTGCCCAAAGATAGGTGTGCCAAGCTTGTGGCATCATATTCAAAAACTCAAAACCTAATTAAATCTGTTGGCGCTGAAAAAAACAAACACTGCCCTTCACATATGATATAAATTAATCAGAATCACACCCAGATTGCAGCAATTAAAAAAAGGTAACAAAAACAAAGAAACACAGATAGTGCTGCTATATATTCAAATAGATGTATTAAATATGAAAGGGTTATACACATGAAAATACTCCCGGGAGTGTGGTACAATGCATACAAAATTACAATCTAAAATACACCAGACATACAAAACAATGATACATAGTACAAAAGGTGCACAATGCTAATAGGTAATATCAGTAGCATATAATGCTAATGTTGCAATCTCTAGGAAGAATAGTGTATCCAATAGATAGCAGCTGATACATGTAAACAGAGTGCAACAAAGTAAATAAAGCACTAGTTGTAACTGGAGAAAAAAAAGTCAATATTGGAAACTAAGGGCCTGATTCAGACCCACTCGCGAGCGGCTGTCCGCTCGCAAGTGGGTCGATGTTCTGCACTGAGCATGCGCACGACGGAGGGAGCTCCATCGTGCGCATGCGCCAGACGCAACGAGCGAAGGAAAGTCCTTAGCTCGTTGTGTCTGATCAAAGGGGGCGTGCTGTCGATGTTGATTGACAGCACGCCCCCTTTGGTAGGCGTGCCGGGGGCATGCCTCCCTGACGGGGGCGTTCCCACGGGAACGCCTCCCGTCAGAAGCCGGCCCACTGACATCACTAGTGATGTCAGTGGGAGTGATTTTGGCTCTGATAGAGCCAAAATCACTCCGGAGCTTGCGGTTGAAAACCTCAACCGCAGGCTCCGGCTCGCAATTTCGATGGTCGCGATGGTCTCGACCATCAAAATGCACGCTCGTATAGCCTGTGGGTGGTGACCCACAGCTATACGAGCGTCCAGAAGGACGCTCCATTTTCATGGAGGCCGGCCCTCATTCAGAGCCGTACGCAGATGGTGTAAATGGTATAATGGGTAGAGACTCTCAAAAGCAGGTCTGTCAGTCTCTAAGCGTTGATGAATAATCCTTTTGTCCTATGTATCATTGTTTTGTATGTCTGGTGTATTTTAGATTGTAATTTTTTATGCATTGTACCACACTCCCGGGAGTATTTTCATGTGTATACCCCTTTCATATTTAATACATCTATTTGAATATATAGCAGCGCTATCTGTGTTTCTTTGTTTTTGTTGTGTTTATTGAGGATTGGCAATCCTCTTTTCAGGTTGGCTGCTGCTTGTTTTATATTCATGATTCTATTATTGAAGCTGGATTAGTGGCTGAGACGGAATCAGCGTAAAAATTAGCATGCGCAACGCCATCTTGCGAATGGCAGCTAGACTCCATTTTAGAAACAAGAATCTGCAAGACGCCATTTTGCGACCAGCGCCATTTTAAGTTACAACTCACAAGCTAAGTACAGATGGCAATGTTTTTGATAATCTACCAAAAACAACTAGAAAAACAGCCCCTGAGAAAAATAAATAGAATAGACAATACACCAGAATACTGTGAGTGTTTTACATACAAATTGGGAATCCCTGTATATAGACAAGTATAGTTGTGGCAATTGTAATATAACCCAGACATTGATCTACACAATTGAATTTGAATCCTAAACAGGTTTTAGTCCCACACATATATATATATGTGTATGTTAAGTCCATCATAGATAGAATCTCATGCATAAACACCGCAATTACGCACAGTTGAGCTGCTAACATGACGCTCAGTAGCGAATGCACAATATCCTGCATGCGAACGCTGTTTATTAGCTGCATGCGTGCACATCTGCCCCAAATCAGATAAACCTAACTAGCGTCTTTTCCCATATCCCTAATACTTACATAATGCACACTTACACAAAAGGTTCCACAGCTATAAAGTAAAAGACCCAAGTTTTATTCATTTATTACAAATGCTGTGAAATAAAGACTATTTTGGTATCTAAGGTTTAATACATGATAAGTAAGCCGTGTTTGATATTATACTGATCCGCACTTTATCCACAGCTTCCCGGTATCAACGGTGTGAAGATCGGAACATGCGTTCGCAACTTATGAACCGTAAAGACATAAAGAACCAAAATGTATTTTTGTGCATGCAGGGGAAATAGAGGAGGTAACAATCTGTTAGAGGCTGTTCTGTGTCCATTTGAACCAACCTGTTAAATGCCCTGTAACAAATGCACTCGCACTGCGAACCAATGGGATCAGCAACAAACTCCTCTATTGTGCTGTCTATTTCTGGGGGGTATAAATATGTGTGCTCTGACCCTGGGTTTCTAGTCTTCTTGCAGATGCCGGGATCTGGTCCAGAGCACTTGCGTATGTATAACTGTACTTGGGTCTGTATAATTTCTTTGTGCTAAATTGTACTTAGATCATAGCATGTAACTGACTGTACTTTTACTTGAATAATACTTTGTGCTTTGGAACCACAGGTTCAAGGTCTGGAGTCTTTATTTACTGTATGACTGCGTAAGCAAAATAGTGTCATTCTTAGAGGTTTATAGGAAGGATATTAGAAGGTATAGGCAGGGGTGTATAGAGGTAAGCAACCAGAATCCTTAGTTGGGGACTCATTGTGAAGTCACTTACCTGTTCACACGATAAAATACGGTTATCGATATCTCACCAAGGGTGGATAGTGGCCACACGCAGTTTTCCCTGCAACCACTCTATGCTGAGAGATCGCTATCCGTTATCGTGTGAGTCAAGGTACGCTGACTAGAATCCAGGGACAAGAAAGGAAAAAGTTTGTTTTCCTTTGTTGATAGTATTTTGCGTTTAAAAGGGGTGTCGCAGTATTGCGCACGCGGCTAAGTCGCATTTTTGCGCGCAATAAAGATGCACTTTTGCGTACGCAGCTAAGGGTAAGTCATACGGTTGTGTAGTAGTCGCATTATTGTGTATGCGACTGGTCACACAATAGCGTATACGTATTTACGGTTGTGCTGCCACGTGTTTAAACAAAGCCGTTGAGGTTTACATTTTTCAATTGTTGCCAATAATTGAGTTAACGTGTATTTTTCTGCGCAGGAAAAAAGTGTGTAACTGTGAGTGTTTGTTTAGGGTGTAACACGGAACCTAAATGTTAAGGGTATCGTAGAACCCTTAAGTGCTAGGCGCAGGAAGGTGGCCTAGTGACTCGGTAGCAGCTTACCGTTTACTTTACACAAGGCAGGTATATGGTTTGTTATTTTTGTTAGGGTTCGGCCCCCAGCGTGATTATAGCATTCAGTAATCAATGTGTGTGATCTGTTAGGCTTATTTGAACATTATAATTGAACCGCATAATCTTGGCTAGATTTTGATTGTGAGCTGGTGGGAGGGTGGACGAAATCAACTGGAACACAAAGGGTACTTTGCTTCCCCCTAGCAGTTGAAACGTAGTCAAAAAGGTATTTTATTGTATGGGAGCATCTTCCTTCCATAGGTGAGTGAAGGCATCTAGAGGTCCTTCATAGGGTTTGGTGGATACACCCTTTTTCAAAGGCATCCGCAGGTAAGTGAAAGTATCTTGACTGTCTTTCACCAGTTTAAATCTTTATTGAAAAACGTAGGAGTTGTCTCAAGATGGGAGCCACGCAAACAATAGAGATGTTAGACAATGATGTACTGCTAATGGAGGCGCCGCTTGGATCGGCCCGTCGTATTATGCATACTAAGCACGGTACTTATGCAATAAGGTATTGTGACGTATGGTTTAAAATAACGATGAAGAGTGTTAGACCGTTTCCCAGAATTGGTAGTTTTGATAAAGATGTATTGGATAATGTGCGGGACCACATCAGTCTGATGCGGTCTCGAGGTAAGAAGGTAAAACATTATGAATGTTTAAAATTGTGGCAGCATGAAGGGGATGCGTGGCTTAAAAATGTGCAAGCGACACAAACTAGCGTTGCGAGCGCATTGCCAGCAAATACACCCGTGGCACTGGATTGCAATGCGTGCGAGCCGCAAAATGTCGCGCACGTGCGACAAGGTAATGTTGCGGAAGGTATTGCCAGCAGTTCACGCGCACCACCGCCACCTTATGTGGATGGGGGTGCAAGTACAGTTATCGAAAAAAAAAAAACCATAAAAATGAAACAAGCAATTTGTACCCGCTCTTAAGCAACCATAAAGAAAATGTTCATGATGTGGATGATGAGCCTATTGTAATGTCTGCCATTTCCCATGCTGTACAAATGATAGATGCTGCATCACCACAATCACGAGTGGTGCCGCCATCTCCATCGGTAACAGCAAGGGAAGTGTTAATACACTCTGCACCCGTAGAGGAAGTTGTTAATACCATACGTAGCAGCAACAGATTAAACCCCCAGCCAGGTAACAAGGTCAAAGGTAGCAGCGCTGCCGGTCTGCATCCCATTCGGACAATAACTGTTCCGAATGGAAATGCAGATGCGAACAGTGTAGTGCCCACGAGGGAAGTGGTAATGCATTGTCCTTGGACAAGGGCAGAACTAAATTCCATCATAAATGATTTCCCCGATCCCAAAAAGGAACTAGCCAAATGTCAAAGATTTTTGAGGAATTTGGGTAGTTCTTATGAGCCAACTAAAAAAAGATTGGTGAGTGGTGTTAAGGGCCTATCTACCACGCAATATCGACGTGACAAAATTTATCACGGATTGTGTATTGGATGGTGACTTTCCCTTAACAGACCAAGTAAACCAAGGTAACATTTCCCGCATTGTAACTCAATTGGGTATATATTTTCCAGTAGTAGTTAACTGGAACAAAATTTTCACCATAAAGCAAAAGGAGAGTAAATCTGCAGAAGATTATTGCGACCGGGCTCTGCAGGCTATCACCCAGAACACTGGGTTAGAGGATATTAAAGATAGCACTCACCACAGGGGAATGATAGTCACCATACTCATGGACCTAAAGACCCAGGTTCAGACCTCACAGCCTGGCTGGAGGGGAGTCACAATAGATACCCTCATAGAATCTGCCATAGAACATGATAAAAACATCTCAAAGAAGACAGAGACCCAGAGCGAAAAACGAAAGGCTGTCAGTATCCAAGCTCTGGAAGGAATGATGGTAACGTCACAGCCAGCAGACACACTTGCACCCACACACACACTTTCACCTGAACAGTTATACGCCCTCACTAATCCTACACCACAGCAAACACAGCCTTATTCCACTTATCCTACACAACCACAAGTCCCATACTACCCACAAGCTCCATACCTCCCACAATATCCTTTTCCTCAATATCCTTACCCATACCCACCACCTTTCTCTCCTGCTCAACCCACACAACAATCCTTCCCACGAAAGTGTTTTAATTGCAACCAGCCAGGACACATAAGTAAGAGCTGCACGGCAAAGAGGGTAGGACCCCCAAACCAGGGAGTACCTGGATATCCCCATAAGGGATATGCACAGAGACCAGCATATGTCCAACAGGCACCAGCTTCAATTGTGGCCATTAATGCTTTATCGGAGAGTGAGAGCCAACGCTAGGAGTCGGGTCATACTTGTGGTCTGCAAACAGACAGGTTGACGGGAAGTACTAGGGAAAAACTGGTAATGGTAATTGATGTAACTGATACCCAATCTCTGTTCTGCTTCTTCCCTGTGCCCTAACACCCTGACTGTCAGTATTTTTCTTTTCCCACCTAGGGGGAGGTGTACACTACACATGGACACGAGTGTCCCATGGGTTCATAGACAACCCCATTATCTTCTCCCAGGACTTATATGACTGTGTACAATCTTTTCAACCTGCCAATGGATCTGTTCTAATGTAAAATGTGGATGATTTATTGTTGTGTTTAGGTCATGTTTAAATGATATTAACTGTTGTGCTTTATCTCTCACACACAGGACACAAGGTCGCTAAGGACAAACGGAAGCCATGCCAGGCTAAGGTCAAATATTCAGAATACTGTCCAACCCAGGGACCCAGGCAATATTTAGAGCAGTAGATATTGATAACAGAATTTAAATTGCAGGAATTTGTGTACAAATACAGTATCCCTAGAATAATTGAATATAGGAGGGATACTCGTTTCACAAGTAATGTCTTCTATAACCTGTGTAAGGTGATGGGTATTAATATCAAGATCATCCCAGACCATCTGTCTACCTGTCCCCCTTTGAGATACTGTTTAACAGGCAGCCTCATGTGAAAATATGATAATGAGGTTACTGTGCAGTGTCTCACGAAGATGAGTAGGAACAACTGAAATTGAAAATGTTATTCACTAACATGACTGAAGCAAACTCTCATGATGTTAAACCTGGAGAATTTGTTATGATCCGAATTTTTTTTAGCTCAGGTTGTTTGACTGATCGGTGGAAAGGTCCGTATCTGACGTTGTTGATGAAGTACCACATCCTCAAAGGGTGGCCGGGGAAGATACGTGGGTCCATTCCACTCCCTATAGGGAGGTTAACCAACTGGTGGAGATACAAGGCGGAGACGAGGCCGATAACGTGGACCTGTCATTTGCGAGCTTGTGCCGGGAGGATTAAAAAGGTGACAGTGAGAAACCTGAGCTAAAAGAAAACTAGATCAGTGTCGCAGCAAGGGATTGTTCTGCTGTGTTCATTTTTGTATTCTTCTTCCAGAGTTTCCGTCATCTTGGTTTGTTTAGGGATACCCAGTTTCTGTGATGGAGGACCGATAGAGGAGATGGGAGCTGATGGCAGTGCCGATGGAGTGGAGTCAGGAGGAGTGCAATGCCAATCAGGGGAGTGTCTGACCAATCTTAGTACTGTTATTGTTAAGAGAGCTATAATTCCAGATACTCGGGGATGGTGTGGAGGTTTATCGTCTGAAGATTCCTGTCTTTGTGAGCTTTGTGGGTCCCTAGTTGATGAGAACTGTATTCAACGGTGCCAGCCTAAATATAACCCGTACTGGGGTGGGTATCCTTTAGAGGATTATCATAGCATGGTAGGCAAAGTGTTAAATCAAACTGATTGCTGGGTGTGTTCACATGTGCCACAGGGACAGCATAACGTAGGGTTGGTGCCATTTCCACTGAATATCACGGAAATTTTAGAATTACAAAAAGGGAAAACATTGGATGGAAAATTCCTCTCATCCAAACCACCTCATTTCAAACTCTATCAATTCCAAGTAGATAGATCACTTTTGTGTTTAAACATAACCAACCCCAATAAACCCGGGAGTTGGGAAGTGACGGGGAATAATCAGACGATGACCTCACAGAGAGCTGATAATGAGTCCATAAACCATGATCTGTTACGCTCAATTAAATCTAGTGGGAAACATTTTAGGTACCGGTACACATTGAGTTCCACCAAAAAAATTATTGGTAAGGTACCAGATGGTTATTGTGCTAAAATAATACAACCAGAGACTTGCATGTACCAGATGGAAGACCCTGAGATAGGATTGTTTGCAAGGGAAATGTGTTTAATGATAATGATGCATACTATTCCTTATGTTCTCCCCGATAATGTGTATTTTATATATGGAAGAAAGGCGTATAAGTGGCTCTCCCCGAGTTCCGAAGGTTTGTGTTACCTGGGAAGAGTAGTCCCAGAAGTTATGACCCTCACACATGTTGAAATGCTCGGTACCCATAAAAACACACCATCACCATATCTTCACACGCAATATGAACACAGAGGCAAACGAAATATGATACCTGGTGACGTGCATAAAGCCACTCAGTTAATTAGTGAGACAACTGGCTTCCAAGTTTTAGTCGCACTGGATCCCACCAGAATCGCTCGGAGTACATTAAATTTTAGATATATTCAGGAACTTGCTAAATTGATAGATAATATCACCGAGATGTATGATGACACATTCAGGTATACAGGGAGAGAATTGCAAGCATACAAGAAAGAACTGGTGCAACACAGACTAGTGTTAAATTATTTAACTGCTGTTACTGGAGGTAACTTTGGCCACCCAATTTGGAGTGAAGTGTTGCACCTATGTCACCAATGAAACCAGCGACCCCAAAGAGGTGATAGACCGGAAGATGGACGAAATTCTGCAGCTAAAATGGGAGTTTCGTAAGAACCATAATGCTTCAGTGGCTGAAGTAGGGGAGAAAATAGAAGGATGGGTCTCATGGTTGAACCCAGTGAAATGGTTCTCAGGCCTAGGGGAATGGGTCCAGGAAGTGATCGCCAGCATAGGCAAATTCTTGATCCTTATACTGATTGTCATCATAGTAATGGGCCTATGTGTCCGGTATGTTCCTATTGTGTTGAAGTGTGGAAAATGTAAAAATAGAGTAAGACGAAAGAACGAAATTATGATGGTGGTCAGTAATAGCAATATGAATACTGAGGTAAATATAGAACTGCATTACAACCCTGAACTAGGAAATACCATCATCTAATGTATTATATTTAGACATGCATAGAATGTATTATTGAAATGTTACTTTTGAAACACCTCAGATAATGTAAAGTCTCAATTTCTCTTCAAGACTACCTTTATAGGACTGGTGCATCCCCACATCTTTCACATGATCTCCCAAGGTCCGCGGTGTGCGTATAATGGTAGTTTTATGTCCCCTCCTAGAGACACATTATTGATGGATTAAGAACCACCTTGTGCCATCCCCTAATAACATTAAGTAATATACGTATGTATGCCTAAAATTAATTTTAACATCAGGATGTGATAGCATGTTGTTCGCTATCAAAGGGTGGACTGTCGAAGCTGGATTAGTGGCTGAGACGGAATCAGCGTAAAAATTAGCGTGCGCAACGCCATCATGCGAATGGCAGCTAGACTCCATTTTAGAAACAAGAATCTGCAAGACGCCATTTTGCGACCAGCGCCATTTTAAGTTACAACTCACAAGCTAAGTACAGATGGCAATGTTTTTGATAATCTACCAAAAACAACTAGAAAAACAGCGCCTGAGAAAAATAAATAGAATAGACAATACACCAGAATACTGAGAGTGTTTTACATACAAATTGGGAATCCCTGTATATAGACAAGTATATTTGTGGCAATTGTAATATAACCCAGACATTGATCTACACAATTGAATTTGTCTGAATCCTAAACAGGTTTTAGTCCCACACCCAGACAGAATGGCCCCGGCTTCACAGCTGGGGGTAACACATTTTGCATAGCAGTTTGAAACTGTAAGTAAGGAATGAGATATGTGTATGTATGTATATATATATATATATATGTGCATGTATATATATATATGTATATGTTAAGTCCATCATAGATAGAATCTCATGCATAAACACCGCAATTACGCACAGTTGAGCTGCTAACATGACGCTCAGTAGCGAATGCACAATATCCTGCATGCGAACGCTGTTTATTAGCTGCATGCGTGCACATCTGCCCCAAATCAAATAAACCTAACTAGCGTCTTTTCCCATATCCCTAATACTTACATAATGCACACTTACACAAAAGGTTCCATAGCTATAAAGTAAAAGACCCAAGTTTTATTCATTTATTACAAATGCTGTGAAATAAAGACTATTTTGGTATCTAAGGATTAATACATGATAAGTAAGCCGTGTTTAATATTATACTGATCCACACTTTGGCCCTGATTCAGAGCCGGACGCTCTGACCAGAGCGCTCGCTCTGAATCAGTGCCCTCCTCCATGAAAATGGAGCGGCCTCCTGGCCGTTCGCATAGCTGTGGGTGACCACCCACAGCATATGCGAGCGTCCATGATGATGGTCGCGATGGTCTTGACCTTCGCGACCATCGGACTTGCGACGGAAACCCTGCGGTAGGGTTTCCCAGCCACAAGCCCTGGAGTGATTTTGGCTCTATCAGAGCCAAAATCACTCCCACTGACATCACTAGTGATGTCAGTGGGGCCGGCTTCAGACGGTAGGCGTTCCCATGGGATCGCCTCCGTCTGGCAGGCACGCCCACCAAAGGGGGCGTGCTGTCAATCAACATCGACAGCACGCCCCCTTTGGTGCGAGACCCGGAGCAACAGCTTGGCTGTCGCAGTCCGGGTCTCGCGCATGCGCACGACGGAGCTCCCTCCATCGTGCGCATGCGCAGTGGGGAACATCGACCCACTTGCAAGCGTACTGCCGCTTGCGAGTGGGTCTGAATGACCCCCTTTATCCACAGCTTCCCGGTATCAACGGTGTGAAGATCGGAACATGCGTTCGCAACTTATGGACCGTAAAGATATAAAGAACCAACATGTATTTTTGTGCATGCAGGGGAAATAGAGGAGGTAACAAGCTGTTAGAGGCTGTTCTGTGTCCATTTAAACCAACCTGTTAAATGCCCTGTAACAAATGCACCCGCACTGGGAACCATTGGGATCAGCAACAAACTCCTCTATTGTGTTGTCTATTTCTGGGGGGGTATAAATATGTGTGCTCTGACCCTGGGTTTCTAGTCTTCTTGCTGATTGCTGATTGACGGAGGTTATCTTGCTGATGCCGGGATTTGGTCCAGAGCGCTTGCGTATGTATAACTGTATTTGGATCTGTATAATTTCTTTGCGCTAAATTGTACTTAGATCATAGCGTGTAACTGTCTGTACTTTTACTTGAATAATACTTTGTGCTTTGGAACCACAGGTTCAAAGTCTGGAGTCTTTATTTACTGTATGACTGCGTACGCAAAATAGCGTCATCCTTAGAGGTTTATAGGAAGGATATTAGAAGGTATAGGCAGGAGTGTATAGAGGTAAGCAACCAGAATCCTTAGTATGCACCTCTGTGCATATTTAATGTTCATTTAGATATCACTCTCCTAGCGCCAGGTCTATATTCTTTTACAATTAAAAAAAGGTGTCTGCAACCTCCAAACAGGAAGAAAAAAATGAAACTAAATAAATTGCGCTATTTTGGGTAGTGTTAATGATCAAATAAAGAAGTCTGGTTTAAAAGTAAACAGATTTAATCTAAAATATATTGACATAGAAAAAACATACAAATATATACAATTGAATGCAATAATCCCAGCTAAAATGGTTAATTTAATGAAAAAATAGGTAAAAGAAAGGAAACACTTGCTCTGTGTTTTTTCAGTAATTCCTGGAGCCTGTTAGTGTGTATCCAATTGTGTACAATGTATCAAATCTCCTCGTGCATAATAAATTCAGACCAGCCACATAAAAGCAGACATAAGGACACACTGTAGTATTTAAGGTGCTATTTAAAGGGGATAACTTCCCTCCTCACTGTAGGATTCCAGCGTATAGGACATGCAGAATGACTTTATCAGAGAGCGCAATAGTGCAGAAACAGGCAGTGGATGAATTCCTCAATAGCCGAGTGAGACTTACTGCATCCTGACCAAACATGCAGTGTGTTCAAGCTGAAAGCACTAAAGCCTCGTGATGGAATGGAGAGCAGAATCTTCCGACCGTCAGGTGTGCCTTGCTGCGTCTGTTAGAAATCCCATTAGGTCTGTGGCCGGTAATTGCCAAGGTTAGAAGCAGGGAGAGTGGTCAGGGAGAACCCAGAGTCCTAAGCAGGAGGCTTTAGTGCTTTGAGCTTGAGCACACTGCATGTTCGGTCATTTTCGAGGCATCCTCCATATACACAATGCCCCTAGCCATAGGCCTTCGGTTGTTTGTTTGGTACGGCAGGATCAAGATGCACCGTTGTAATGGGACTGCTCAGGCGATCCTAAGCTTTTATTTTATGTTTTATTATATTTCTATGTTATTGGGTTGGCAGTAGTAAGCATCTGAATTAAGACGCATGTACTGCAACTCCATCTACCTCCGCCGGGCCGCAACACCAGTACCTGAGCTGATGATTTCGGTGGGTCGTGGCTAAGCTTGCTAGCAGCAATGGTGTGACCTGGACTGTAACCGGACGCACGGAGATGTCAGGTAAAGACGATTCCTCGCTTACGGGGAATCACGCGTGGCAGTCCTTGCTTCTGGTGTCAGAGATGCACCTGAAGCCGCTGCAGTCAGGGATTGGGATTGTCCACGTCCTCCCTAGATGACCGGGGCCTTATCATCTGACGCCGGGGATTGGCAGCAGATGCTTCTGCTGCCATGAAGGCCAGCGTACCCGGTTGGTTGACGCAGCTTAGGCTGGGTACACACCTAAAGATTTTCTGTCCAACCATCCAACCAGTTTATTGGTTGGAATGAAAATCTGGTACCGTATGGGGAGTAACTGATGATCATGCAATTTGCTCCTAAATGCCAGAAAACAGATGAAAATGGACGTTCAGACAAGTTTGTTAAATGTTTGATCTAAACAATTTGTTCAAACAACAGTTTTTGTCCTTTTTCCGGCATTTGGGAGCAAATTGCTGATTGTCATTTGCTTTCATACCTTACCAGATTTTCATTCCAACCAACCAACTAGTTGGATGGTTGGCCAGAAAATCTTTAGGTGTGTACCCAGCCTTAGGGAGGTAGGCACAACCCCAGCAGCTCCTCCCCCAACCCAGACGCAGTCCCTACAAAGGGTTTTGTGTGTCTGGGTTGTTCCGCCTACCCTAAACGTGTATAGGAGATGATCACAGTCCACTATCAGTGCGCTGCTGTAGCTGTTTGTCTCAGGAGGGTTTGGGTCAGTCTCATTGTATACCTCTCCCATGGTTAAGGTATACAGGGCTCTATATCCTACCATTCCTGGTGTTTGTGTAGTTGATTTAGAGTCCATTGTAATTATATATGCATTGTATGTGACTGTTTGCTAGCTGCTATTGACACTGTATTTTATTTATAGCACTATTTTTTCTCTCCATCCTTTGGGATGGTGGTTTTTCTTTGAGTACTTCGCATTAATTTGAGATTTTGTGAAGGCTGTCACATAGCATTACATTTATTACCTTTATGAACCGGTCAAAAGATAAAGGGTAACAGGAGGGGGATGCCCCTGTGCTGGTTTCATGTAAATCATATATGGCCTTTGTGTCCTCTCAGGATGGTTTGTGTGTTGTCTGTTATAAAGAGCCACCTCACCAGTCCAGTTTACCTGTCTCTGGACAAGAGCCATCTTGGGTATCCTCTTTGTCCCAGGTAATGAAGCAGTTTGTGGATCGTATGGCCTCTCCCATAATGCCTCCTTGGATGGGGTGTCCACTGCATGTTATGTTTGCACCTCTTATGCATCCTTCCTGGAAGGATGTTTATGGCCATTCTAATCAGAGTATGGCACCATCTAAAGTTGAAAGCAGACCGGTAGTTACTAAGGTGCCTAAGCGCAAGTTATGTTTTTATCAGTCTGCTCAGCATATGGATTCAGATGTATCATCAGAGGAATCAGATGATGCGCAGGGTTCCTCTCCAGGGTCTAGCTCAGGGGAGGAGGACCATCTGTCCGCAGTGGATGTTCCTTCTTTGATGAGGGTGGTTAAATCAGTCGTAGATATTCAGGATAATGAACCAACTCATAGTAAGAAGGATCCAATGTTTAATCACCACCGGAAGGTGGACAAAATGAGTTTCCTGTATCTGAACAGCTCATATTCTCTGAAGCATTCCACAGATAAGAAAATTGAAGCATATCTTAAGGCAATATTTTCATCATCTGGAACGGTTACTCATCCAGCTATGGCTGGAGCCTGGGTAGCCAAAGCTGTTGAAGTATGGATAGGTGCAATGGAAGACTCCCTACCAGATGCTACCAAAGAACAGAGGATGTATATCTCCCACATACGGGAAGCGGCTTCCTATCTAGGAGGAGCTGCAGTAGATGCTGGAATTTTAGCTTCTAAAGCATCAGAAGCTTCAATAGTGGCACGCAGGGCCCTTTGGTTAAGATCCTGGAAAGCTGATACAGGATCAAAGAGGGTGCTGGAAGTCTTACCTTTCTATGGAAAGGTACTTTTTGGAGCAGAGATGGATAAAATAATAGCTACTCTGGCGGCTTCAAAATCAGTCGTCTACGGCAACTATAAAGTCTAGGCAGGTTTCTATTCGGTCCTTCCGTCCTCAGTGACGAGCAAGTGAACAGTCTTCCTCTAAGCCAACTAGTTTTCGCAAGACAACAAGGTGACAAACTAAGAGGTCTGGCCTGGCAAGATGTCCCTCTTCTAAACCGTACGACACACATTCAGCCTGATGGGTTGGGTCTCTTCCTGGGGAATCCCAGGGTGGGAGGCAGACTTCTTCAGTTTGTGGTTTATTGGCATCAAACAACAACAGATGCCTGGGTCCAAGAAGTGGTCTCTCAGTGGTATGCCTTCACTATCAGGAGGCATCCTCCCCAAAAGTTAATTTACATCGTTCCTCCATCAGATGCGGTCAAGGCCTTGGCCTTTCAGGAAGCCATTCACTCCCTGCTGCAGGCAGAGGTAATAGTCCCGGTTTCTGTGTCACAACAAAGAAGGGGTTATTCCAATCTATTTCTGGTTTAAAAACCAAATGGGGCCTTTCGCCCTATACTAAATCTAAAGACCCTTAACAGGTTTATCCATGTACCCAAGTTTCGTATTGAACTCTCCAATTATTTTGGAAATGGAGCCAGGGGATTACATGGTTTCCCTGGACATTCAGGATGCATCTCTCATGTTCCCACCAACAATTTTTACAGTTTGCTGTCCTTCAGCAGCATTACCAATTTCAGGCTCAGTTCCATTCCAGGCCTCTGCAAAAGTTTATTCTCTCCAAGTGGAATGGACAGTATCATACAATAAGGTCTCAGAGGATCATTCTCACTCCAGAGGTTCGTCACTCTCCTCTGGTGGCTGAGAAAGGACCATCTCAACAAAGGGCGTCCCATTCTGGATTCCAAATTGGGTGCTTCTCACCACAGATGCCAGTTTTCATGGAAGGGGTGCAGTGACAGGGGAATCGGTATGGTTTACCACCGGACGTATGGCCGGCGGTTCAAATCCCGACAGCGGCATACCGGCAGCAGTGAATATCCCGATCGTCCTAAGGTAAGTATTTGCTAACCTATTCTACCCCCTAACCCTTCCTTAGGGGTGCCTAACTGTAACCTCCCCCCAGTGCCTAACCCTAACCCCCCCTTCCCCGCTGGCTAAACCTAAGTCCCCCGGGGGGTGCCTAGCCCTAACCTCCCCCAGGGGCTGCCTAACGCTAACCCCCCTTCCCCTAACCTAACCCTAACCTCCCGGGGGGGGTTCCTAACCCTAAATCCCCCCCCAGGAACCCTAAACCTAGAGCCCATGGCACACTGAAGAATCACACTCTTACACAGAGAAGGAAATAAGTGACCAAGAGAGGAAACCCTTAGAAGCCAGGTGCGTCAGGGCAGGTGGACCCTATGGACTTCGAAGAAAGAATTAACAAGGGTAAGTTTTAACAGAACTCTCCTTTTCTTCTTCAGGGTCCATAGGGCTCCACAGCGGAGACATTGGGGATGTCCCAAGCAGTTTTAACGGGAACGCTCCTGAGCTGAGAGGAGAACCCTGCGCCCAAAGGAAGCATCCTGAGAGGCAAATGTATCAAAGGCAGCGTTGGCTAACCTTGGCACTCCAGCTGTTGTGGAACTATATATCCCAGCATGCCCTGCCAGTTTTAGCATGCCCTAATAGCAAAACTGTAGCAGTGCATGCTGGGTTATGTAGTTCCATAACAGCTGGAGTGTCAAGGTTAGCCAACACTGATCAAAGGCATAGAATCTAAGAAAGGTGTGGACAGAATACCACGTAGCCGCCTTGCATAGTTGTTCAGCAGAGGTGCCACACTGGGCTGCCCACGAGGGACTCACAGCGAGTAGAATGAGCAGATATTGTAGCTGGCACAGGACGGCCAGTCTGTGTATAAGCCTGTGAGATTGTCATGTGACTCCATCTTGCCAGAGTCTGTTTGTTAGCTGGCCATCCCTTCCTATGGAATCCATATAAGATGAAGAGGAAGTCTAATTTCCTGATGGAACTAGTGTGGTCCACGTAGATCTTCAGAGCACAGACCACATCCAAAGAAGCCTCACCTGCAGAAAGATCTGGTAATTGAAAGGCCGGAACCACAATTTCCTTAATAACAAGAAACCACTTTGGGTGGGAATCCTGGGCACGTTCTAAAAACAGTACTGTCCTGATGAAAGATTAAAAAGGAGGAGCAACAGGAAAGCGCCACTAAATCTGATGAACAGAGCAAAGATGTGCAATTTCAGAGATGCTTGGCGGAGTCCGAGATTCAATCCAGCCTGAAGAAAATGAGAGTTATGGTAAGAACTTACCTTTGTTAACTCTCTTTCTTCGATGTCCATAGGGAGACCTTGGGGTATAGGTGATGTCGAAGCTGAATAATTGGCTGAGACAAGTTCAGTTTAAAATTTAATCGCAGCGACGCCATCTTGCGAATGGCCGCAAGACTCCATTTTAGAAATGCGATCGCAAGACGCCATTTTGCGAATGGCCGCCTAAGCGCCATTTTAGGTGAACTCACAATATAGTACACGTGGCGATATTTATAATAGCACTATGCGATCGCTTCTTTCATCATTTCTCATACACACAATGATACTCACAAGAGCGCTATTAACTAGTCGCATATTAGCGAATGCATAGGACTTTGCGCCTGATTCAGACCCACTCGCGAGCGGCTGTCCGCTCGCAAGTGGGTCGATGGTCTGCACTGAGCATGCGCACGACGGAGGGAGCTCCGTCGTACGCATGCGCCAGACGCGACGAGCGAAGGACTTTCCTTCGCTCGCTGTGTCTGATCAAAGGGGGCGTGCTGTCGATGTTGATTGACAGCACGCCCCCTTTGGTGGGCGTGCCGGGGGCATGCCTCCCTGACGGGGGCGTTCCCAAGGGAACGCCTATCGTCAGAAGCCGGCCCACTGACATCACTAGTGATGTCAGTGGGAGTGATTTTGGCTCTGATAGAGCCAAAATCACTCCGGGCCTTGCGGTTGAAAACCTCAACCGCAGGCTCCGGCTCGCAGTGGCGTCGTGACCATCGCGGCCATCAAACTGCACGCTCGTATAGGCTGTGGGTGGTGACCCACAGCTATACGAGCGTCCAGGAGGACGCTCCATAATTATGGAGGGCGGCCCTCATTCAGAGCGTGCGCTCTGCTCAGAGCGTACGGCTCTGAATGAGGGCCTTTGTATGTAACTGCTGAAAAAGTAGTTTTATGCGCACGCATCTGTCCCAAGTTAACTAGCGTCCAATAAGCATCAAATGTATGATTCAAGTTGGTTAAGTTAGTTTAAATGCTAAGAAATAAAGGTTTTTGATAACTAAGGTATTATACATGATAAGCAAGTTATGTTTGGTCTTGTTCTGATGCATACGCTTTTTACAGCATCCCGGTGTTATCGGTGGAGAGATCGCATCATGCAAACTCAAGTTACGGATCGCAGAACTTACAAGCAACTAAATGTTTAGTTGTTGGAATGTTACAGGAGGTGTTATTAGAAAGATCCCCCTGCTGTTAGAGGCAGGGGGAGTCTATTTGAATCAGCCTGTTAAATGTGCTGTAACATATGCTTCTCCTCTGGGAACCAATGACATCAGTAGGAAATTTCCCCTTTGTACTGTTTTAGTCTGGGGGGATAAATACATGTGCCTGAATACTGGTTTCTTAGTCCATGCTGAATGCTGTATGTACTGAGGGTCTCTAGTCTGAGGTCTATCTCTGGGTCCGGAGGCACAGCGTACGTATACTGTACTTGAGTCTGTAATATTTCCTTTTGCGCCTAAAGTGTGTGTCTCTCTCTCTTTGTCTCTCTCTCTCTCTCTGTGTCTCTCTGTCTCTGTCTCTCTCTTTGTCTCTCTCTCTTTGTGTGTCACTTTGCCTCTCTCTCTCTCTGTGTGTCTCTCTCTCTGCCTCTCTCATTGTATTTATTTGCGCTTATTATACACAGATCATAGCGTGTAACTGACTGTACTTTTACTTGAATAATACTTTGTGCTTCGGAACCACATGTTCTGAGTCTGGAGTCTCTATTTATTGTATGACTGCGTACGCTAATTAGCGTTATCCTTAGAGGTTTATAGGAAGGATTTAAGAAGGTACAGACAGGGGTATATAGAGGTTCATTTTAAAATCAACAGATGGGGGCTCATCCAGCGAAGTCACTTACCTACTCACACGGCACATACGGCTATCGATGTCTCAGCAAAGGGTGGAGTGGCCACATGCAGGGTTTTCCTGCAACCGCTTTGTGCTGAAAAATCGCTATCCGTTTTCGTGTGAGCAAAGGAAGCTGACTAGAATCCAGGGACAAGAGAGGAAAAAGTTTGTTTTCCTTTGTTGATAGAACCTAGCATTTAAAGGGGTGCTGTAGTATTGAGTATGCGGCTGAGTCGCAGTTTTGTGCACAGAAAAGACGAACTTTTGCGTGCGCAGTTAAAAAGTCATTATACGGTTGTGTGGTAGTCGCATTAATGTGTATGCGGCTGGTCGCACAACAGCGTATACGTACTTCCGGTTCTGCTGCCACGTGTTTGAACAAAAGCCATTGAGGTTTACATTTTCTTTTTTCTATTACCAATATCTTGGTTAAACGTGTATTTTTCTGCGCAGGAAAAAAGTGTGTAACAGTGAATACTTGTTGAACAAAGTTAAGGGTATCATATGATCCTTAAGGGCTAGGTGCAAGGGTTAGCCTAGTCGCTCGGTAAGCAGCTTTACCGTTCTTTACACAGTAGCAGGTGTACATGTTGTCTTTGTTGTATAGAGGTGCGTGAGAGTGGCCGACATATAAACTCTCATAGGTCTGGAAGTTACCTTACTAAAGCTTATCCGGTTGTGGAAGTTGCCTGTTTCAAATCTTATCCAGGTGTGGAAGTTGCCTTACTAAATCTTATCCAGGTGTGTGGGCGCCGCCGACTTAAAATCGTCCACAGATAAGTGAAAGTATCTTGATTGTCTTTCACCAGTTTAAATTTTTATTGAAAAGCGTAGGAGTTGTCTCAGAATGGGAGCCACGCAAACAGTAGAGATGTTAGGCAATGATGTGCTGCTAATGGAGGCTCAGATTGAATCGGCCCATCGTATTATGCATACTAAGTACGGTACTTATGCAATAAGGTATTGTGATTTATGGTTTAATATGACGAGGAAGAGTGTTAGACCGTTTCCCAGAATTGGTAGTTTTGACAAAAGTGTGTTAGACAATGTCCAGGATCACATCAGTATGGTGTGATCCCGAGAGAAAAAAAAATTAAGTATTTTGAATGTTTAAAACTATGGAAGCATGAAGGGGATGCTTGGCTTAAGAATGTGCAAACAACGCAAACTAGCGTTGCGAGCTTATTGCCAGAAAATACGTCCGCGACGCTGAGTTGCAATACGGGCGAGCCGCAAATTGGTGCGCACGTGTGGCAAGGTAGCGTCGTGGGGAGTATTGCCAGCAGTTCACGCTCACCTCCCCCACCTTATGTGGATGGAGGTGCAAGTACAGTTACAAAAAAAACCCCATAAAAATGTAACAAGCAACTTGTACCCTCTCTTAAGTAACCATAAAGAAAATGTTTATGATGTAGATGATGAGCCTATTGTAATGTCTGCCATTTCCCATGCCGTGCAAATGATAGATGCTGCATCACCACAATCACGAGTGGTGCCGCCATCTCCATCGGTAACAGCAAGGGAAGTGTTAATACACTCTGCACCCATTGAGGAAGTTGTTAATACCATATGTAGCAGCAGCAGATTAAACCCCCAGCCAGGTAACCAGGTCAGAGGTAGCAACGCTGCCGGTCTGCATCCCATTCGGACAATAACTGTCCCGAATGGAAATGTATTGTATTGTATTGTATTTATTGTTGTCATCAGCAAAACAAGTTTGACAGACGAAATTACATTGCACTTTTTTAAAACAGTGAATAGCAATCCATGGTAAAGGTTATCACAAACAATTTCACAAAAATAATAAAATTAAAATTAACTAAAGAGATACAATCATAGCATTCAACATGCGCACAGCAGATGGAAGAAAACTAACCCTCAAGCGACTCGTACGTGCCCGAAGTACTCTAAACCGCTTTAAAGATGGGAGCTTATCAAAAAATTCATGAAATGGATGGCTTGGATCCGATATGATACCTTTGGTTCTCTTTAGAACCCTAAGCCCATAAACATCATGAATAGTTGGCAACTGCACGCCAATGATTTTGCTGGCGGTCCTAACAACCCGTTCCAGTGCACTTCTTTCACTCGCTGTGCAGTTGCCATACCAGATAATGATACCAAACGTCAGAATGCTCTCAATTGAGCATCTGTAAAAGTTTAGCATAGTTACTTTGCTAACTCCCGAGGCCCTCAAACGTCTTAGGAAAAACAAACGCTGTTGCGCCTTTTTAATTAGGGACAGTGTATTTAAAGACCATGTCAAATCTGCCGCAACCTGGATACCCAGAAATTTAAAAGACTCAACTATATCAACATCCTGGTTGTTAATAGACACTGGCAATTTCTGCTCTAAACATCTCCTACGAAAATCAATTACCAGTTCTTTTGTCTTGTCACCATTTAGGAGCAAGTGATTATCACCACTCCAAGAAACCAAATTTTTGATCTCTTTCCTATAATGGGACTCATCATTCCTGCTAATTAACCCAACGACTGCAATATCATCAGCAAATTTGATGATTTTCACAGAATCAGAAGTCGACACGCAGTCGTGGGTAAATAGCGAGTATAATAGGGGGCTGAGAACACAACCCTGGGGAACACCAGTCTTAATCAACACTTCCCCCGACACAGCACCTCCAATTCTAACTACTTGTGGTCTATCAGTTAAAAAGTTTAAAACCCAGTTACAAATAGACCCACTTAACCCCAAGTCAAACAACTTAGATGTTAGTGAGACGGGAATAACCGTATTAAAAGCAGAACTAAAATCAACAAAGAGTATCCGAACATAAGAATCCCTCACTTCCAAATGAGCTAAAATAGAGTGAAGTGCTGTAAGTACCGCATCATCAGTGCAACGATTTTTCCTATATGCAAACTGAAAAGGATCAAAATCTACTGGGAAAAAAGATTGAATATGTCCAGCCTTTCAAAGCATTTCATTATCAATGAAGTTAGTGCAATTGGGCGATAATCATTAAGGCATGTTACTACCCCCTTTTTTGGAACTGGAACAATATTTGCCTTCTTAAAACATCTCGGCACTACACAATTAAAAAGGGACAAATGAAATAAGACCGTTAATATCCAACTTAACTGGTCTGCACACCCCTTGAGGACTTTACCGCTAATCCCATCCGGGCCGGCTGATTTACACAAATCAACCCGACGTAGACATTTAATCACATCATACTCCTCCAACATAAGAGGAGACTCCCCCACCCGGGGAATTTGGGGCGTAACAGAAAAACTATTCTCTTGATCAAACCTAGAGTAGAACAGGTTCAAATCTTCAGCTAATAGATTATTGTCATTGCTAATCACCTCCTTTTTTATTTTACAACCAGTAATATCCTGGATCATCTGCCACAGGCTTCTCGGATTCCTGTTATCATGACTTCTAGCTTCAATCTTTGCGGAGTAACTAATTTTAGCCCTCCTAATACCTTTCTGCAATTCACACCTGGAAGATTTCAACATTTCTAAATCACCAGATTTAAACGCTCTATCACGAGCCTTGAGTAGAGATCGAACTTCCCCGTTCAACCAAGGCTTCACGTTGGGAAATATTTTAATACTCTTTGTTACTGTAACACTATCCGTACAGCAACCGATGTAACCTAATATCAATGATGCTAGAGAGTCAATATCTATATCGCCATTTACCCTACTCTCATCAATAAACAAATCCCAGTTTGTGAATTCCAACATATCCTGTAATCTAGTCAGTGCGTCCTCCGGCCATATAGTTACCAGACGTCTGACCGGTCGCACTCTCCTAACTAATGACCTGTAAACAGGTATGAGAAACAGGGACATATGATCGGATCTGCCAATATGGGGGCAAACAACAGTTTCATAAGCTGACTTGAGGTTTGTATACACCTGGTCCAAGGTACGCATGCCCCTAGTTGGAGCCGATACATTTTTATATAACTTAGACAATACTTTCCTCAGGTCAGCTTGATTGAAATCAGATGCAAACGGTGTAGTGCCCACGAGGGAAGTAGTAATGCATTGTCCATGGACAAGAGCAGAACTAAATTCCATCATAAATGATTTCCCTGATCCAAAAAAGGAATTAGCCAAATGTCAAAGATTTTTGAGAAATTTGGGTAGTTCTCATGAGCCCACTAATAAAGATTGGCGTGTGGTGTTAAGGGCCTGTCTACCACGCAATACCGATGTGACAAAATTTGTTACGGACTGTGTATTGAATGGCGACATTTCCCTTAACAGACCAAGTAAACCAAGGTAACATTTCCCGCATTGTGACTCAATTGAGTATATATTTTCCAGTAGTAGTTAACTGGAACAAAATCTTCACAATCAAACAAAAGGAGAGTGAAACTGCAGAAGACTATTGCAACCGGCCTCTGCAGGCTATCACCCAGTACACTGGGATAGAAGATATTAAAGATAGCACTCACCACAGGGGAATGATAGTCACGGTACTCATGGATGGTCTGAAAGACGATTTAAAGATTCAGGTTCAGACCTCACAACCTGGCTGGAGGGGACTCACAATAGATAACCTCATAGAGTCTGCCATAGAACATGATAAAAATATCACAAAGAAGAGAGAGACCCAGAGCAAAAAACTAATGGCTATCAGTATCCAAGCTCTGGAAGGAATGACAATAACATCACAGCCAACCGACACACCTGCACCAACACACACACATGCACCTGAACAATTACACGTCCTCACCAATCCCACACCACAGCAAACACATCTTTACCCCACATATCATACACAATCACAGGTCCCATACTCAT
Organism: Taudactylus pleione; assembly: GCA_031769625.1. Taxonomy (NCBI): domain Eukaryota; kingdom Metazoa; phylum Chordata; class Amphibia; order Anura; family Myobatrachidae; genus Taudactylus; species Taudactylus pleione. The sequence continues at coordinate 3,539,420 of JAUIMM010000252.1, read as the reverse complement.
CCCCCACAATATCCTTACCCTCCCTATCCTTACCCATACCCACCACCTTTCCCTCTTGCTCAAATCCCACAACAATCTTTTCATCCACCCCGTTCAAAATTATGTTTTAACTGTCACCAAGTGGGACACGTAAGTAAGAACTGCAAAATGAAGAACACCACACAGGAACACGAGTTTCCCATGGGTTCATAGGTAACCCCAGTATCTTCTCCCAGGCCTTATATGACTGTTTATAATCTTTTCAACCTATCAATGGATCTGTTCTAATGTAAAATATGGATGATTTATTGTTGTATTTTAGGTCATGTTTAAATGATATTAAACGGTTGTGCTTTATCCTCCACTCATAGGACACAAGGTTGCTGAGGATAAACGGCAGCCATGCCAGGCTGAGGTCGACTACTCAGAATACTATCCAAAACAGTGGCAAAGGCTTTATTTAGAACAGTAGCTATTAATAACAAGATTTAATTGCAGGAACCTGTATGCAGATACTATATCCCTAGAATTATTAAAAATGATAGGGGGACTTATTTTACAGATGACGTTTCCAAGAACATGTGTAAGATGATGGGTAACAACACTGAGATTATCCCAGACTGTCTTTTCCTTTATTTGCCCCCCTTCGAGATACTGTCCAAACAGGCAGCCTCATGTGAAAATATGATATGAGGTTACTGTGCAGGGTCTCACGAAGATGAATGAGAATAACCGAAATTGAAAGTGTTATTAACTAACATGTCTAATGCAAACTGTCATGATGTCAAAATCTGGAAGAATTTGTTATGATCCAAATTTTTTTAGCTCAGGTCGTTTGACTGATCGGTGGAAAGGTCCGTATCTGACGATACAGCATCCTCAAAGGGTGGCCGGGGAAGATACGTGGGTCCATTCCACACACTATAGGGAGGTTAACCAACCGGTGGAGATACAAGGCAGAGACAAGGCCGATAACGTGGACCTGTCGATTGCGAGCTTGTGCCGGAAGAATTAAAAAGGTGATGGTGAGATATCTGAGCTAAAGAAATGTGTAGATCAGTGCTTCCAGCAATGGAGTGGTCTGCTGTGGTCATCCTAGTTCTTTTTCTTTCCAGAGTTTTTGTCATGATGATCTGTTTGGGGATACTCAGTGTCTGTGATGGGGGACCGATAAAGGAGATGTGAGCTGATGGCGGAGTTGATGGAGTGGAGTCAGGAGGAGTGCAATGCCAATCAGGGGAGTTTCTGACCAATTTTAGTATTGTAATTGTTATGTTATTTGAAAAAAATACTTCCAGAAGTTATGACCCTCACACATGTTGAAATGTTGGGAATACATAAAAACACACCGTCACCATATCTTCACACACAATATGAACACAGAAACAAGAGAAATATGATACCTGGTGATATGCATAAAGCCGCTCAGTTAATCAGTGAGACAACTGGCTTCCAAGTTTTAGTCGCCCTGGATCCCACCAGGATTGCTAGGGGTACATTAAATTTTAGATATATTCAGGAACTTGCTAAATTAATAGATAATATCACTGAGATGTACGATGACACACTCAGGTACACAGGGAGAGAATTGCAAGCGTACAAGAAAGAACTAGTGCAACACAGGCTAGTGTTGAATTATTTAACTGCTGTTACTGGAGGGTATTGCATAACGTTAGCCACCCAATTTGGAGTAAAATGTTGCACTTATGTCACCAATGATACCAGCGACCCTAAGGAGGTGATAGACCAGAAGATGGATGAGATTCTGCAGCTAAAGTGGGAATTTCGTAAGAACCATAACGCATCAGTGGCTGAAGCAGGGGAAAAGATAGAAGGATGGGTGTCATGGCTGAACCCAGTGAAATGGTTCTCGGGTCTAGGGGAATGGGTCTAGGAAGTGATCGCCAGCATAGGCAAATTCTTGATCCTTATACTGATTGTCATCATAGTAATTGGCATATGCGTCCGGTGTGTTCCTATTGTGTTGAAGTGTGGAAAATTTAAAAACAGAGTGAAACGAAGGAATGAAACTATGATGGTGGTCAGAAATGATAATATGTATACCGAGGTAGATACAGAACTGCATTACAACCCTGAGCTAGGAAGTACCATCATTTAAATGTATAATATTTAGACATGCATAGAAGATATTATTGAAATGTTATTTATAGAACACCTCAGACAATGTAAAGTCTCAAATTCCTCTTCAAGCTGTTATAAGACTGGTGCATTGCCACATCTGTCACATGATCTCCCAAGATCTGCGGTGTGCGTATAATAGTAGTTTTATGTCCCCACCCAGAGACACATTATTGATGGCTTAAGACCCACCTTGTTCCATCCCAGAATAACACTAAATAATATGTAAATGTAAGCCTAAAATAAATTTAAATAGCAAATTGAGATAGCATGTTGTTTGCTATCAAAGAGTGGACTGTCGAAGCAGAATAATAGGCTGGGACAAGTTCAGTTTAAAATTTAATCGCAGCGACGCCATCTTGCGAATGGCCGCAAGACTCCATTTTAGAAATGCGATCGTAAGATGCCATTTTGCGAATGGCCGCCTAAGCGCCATTTTAGGTGAACTCACAATATAGTACATGTGGCGATATTTATAATAGCACTATGCGATCGCTTCTTTCATCATTTCTCATACACACAATGATACTCACAAGAGCGCTATTAACTAGTCGCATATTAGCGAATGCATAGGACTTTGTATGTAACCGCTGAAAAAGTAGTTTTATGCGCACGCATCTGCCCAAGTTAACTAGCGTCCTTATACCAAACCCTGATCACCCACACATTTCATATTAAGGTTCAATAAGCATCAAATGTATGATTCAAGTTGGTTAAGTTAGTTTAAATGTTGAGAAATAAAGGTTTTTGATAACTAAGGTATTATACATGATAAGCAAGTTATGTTTGGTCTTGTTCTGATGCATACGCTTTTTACAGCATCCCGGTGTTATCGGTGGAGAGATCGCATCATGCAAACTCAAGTTACGGATCGCAGAACTTACAAGCAACTAAATGTTTAGCTGTTGGAATGTTACAGGAGGTGTTATTAGAAAGATCCCCCTGCTGTTAGAGGCAGGGGGAGTCTATTTGAATCAGCCTGTTAAATGTGCTGTAACATATGCTTCTCCTCTGGGAACCAATGACATCAGTAGGAAATTTCCCCTTTGTACTGTTTTAGTCTGGGGGGGATAAATACATGTGCCTGAATACTGGTTTCTTAGTCCATGCTGAATGCTGTATGTACTGAGGGTCTCTAGTCTGAGGTCTTTCTCTGGGTCCGGAGGCGCAGCGTACGTATACTGTACTTGAGTCTGTAATATTTCCTTTTGCGCCTAAAGTGTGTGTCTCTCTCATTGTATTTATTTGCGCTTATTATACACAGATCATAGCGTGTAACTGACTGTACTTTTACTTGAATAATACTTTGTGCTTCGGGAACCACATGTTCTGAGTCTGGAGTCTCTATTTATTGTATGACTGCATACGCAAATTAGAGTCATCCTTAGAGGTTTATAGGAAGGATTTTAGAAGGTACAGGCAGGGGTATATAGAGGTTAATTTTAAAATCCACACAGTTAAAGCTTTAAATCCCAGGATGCACTGGGTCCACTCTCCCCCGAGCCACCTCAGTTGGTAATAAGCCAAAGGTAACATGTAGGTACACATCCTGCATGTCCAGTGATACCATGTAATCCCCAGGTTCCATTGCCAGTATGATGGATCGTAAGGTTTCCATCCTGAACCTGGGCACCTTGAGAAACTTGTTAAGGGATTTGAGGTTGAGGACCAAAGAGAGAGTAGTATAATATTCTCTCGTTGAGATAGCGGAACTGGAACAAGGTATTATTACAAAAACTGAATATTAATTTTTGGAAATAAATGATACTGTAATTGCTACATTTTATATGCTTCCCAAGATTCACAAAAACAGAGACCTTCGGGACGCCCGATTGTGTCCGGGATGAAAAGCCTAACAGGAAAAGCCAGTCAATTTCTGGATAAACATCTTAGAAATGTTGTACATAACCTTCCCTTATATATACAGGACACCGTGGATGTCCTATGGAAATTAGATGAAATCCATGTGGAATCAAGTGTCTTATTGGCAACATGCGATGTTGAATCGCTCTATAACCAGTATAAAACATGAGAAAGGTATAGAGTCGGTTACATTTTTCCGGTATAAAGAGAAGATGACTGAATTCAATCAATTCCTGGTGGATCTGCTAACTTTTATTCTAACTATAAACTTTTTTGTATTCAATGATAATTTCTACTTACAGATATGAGGGACAGCATGCGCACCCATTTATGCCAACATCTAATTGAGGTGGTGGGAGGAGACCATGGTTTTTAATGAGTCGAATGAGAAGTACCGTGCCGGGGGCGTGTCTGGCCAGACGGAGGCGTTCCCATGGGAACGCCTACCGTCTGGGGCCGGCCCCACTGACATCACAAGTGATGTCAGTGGGAGAGCTTTTGGCTCTGATAGAGCCGAAAGCACTCCAGGGCTTGCGGCAATGAGACCCTACCACAAGGGTCTCGTCGCAATCCCGATGGTCTTGACCATCGCGACCATCTTCCTGGCCGCTCGCTATAGCTGTGGGTGGTCACCTACAGCTATGCGAGCAGCCAGGAGACCTCTCTAAAAAACCAGAGGGCCGGCCCTGATTCAGAGCGAGCGCTCTGTCAGAGCGTCCGGCTCTGAATCAGGGCCTGGGTTTAGAGACAAATATGGGAAGGTACATCAGATAAAGGAATTTATAAACTGCAAAACTTCTGGAGTTATATATTTTAGTATCTGTCCATGTAATAAACGTTATATTGGCATGACGACCAGACCTCTCAAGCAGAGAATAATGGAACATGTGGGTTCGATCAGGAATTCACAGAAGGATCTGGATAGATTTAAGCAACTAACATCAGTTGCGAGACCATTATATGACAAACATCAAATGCGTCCTGAGGGTTTACGGGCCTTTGGAATAGAAAAAAAAAAACATCTGGGCATCAGGGGTGGTAACTTAACAAAAGAACTCTTGAAACATGAAAGCCATTGGACTTTTCTATTAGGGGGTCTCCAACCTGTAGGATTGAATTAATTTATTAATTATATCACCTTTTTAGTATGATTGGGTATCAATCTAATATTATAATACTATAAGAGAATAGAGAATCGTCATATATTAATAGATGTCAATAAAAATGTTTTTCGTTGATGGTTTGCTGTGATTTTATTTCATTTTTATTTGTATGTGTGGTTTGGTAGGTTATTATAATAATTTTTATTATTTTCTCAAAACCAATTTTAAAAAAAAAAATCAAATTTTTTTACTTTATGACTCCTTTGCATTTTTCACGCAACTGTGTATTATTTATAATATACATATATTAGTATATCACTTACAACTTATTTTTTTCACAAGAAAACACACCTTATGTTTACACTAATTATATTATATTAATTTATTATTTGGTGATATTTGTCACTATATGGTAAACATATTATTTATTTTCACTTTGCTTTATTTAATTCCTGCTGAGATTCCTGAGACCAAGCCGTGACACGTTGTTGTGTGGGAACTGGCTTTTCCTTCCGGTGGTGATTTCTATTGCAGCCGCTCACGGAGATCAGGCGGATGCCGCTTCACTTCTGCCCACACTTGTGAGATTAGCGTGGCTAAGAAGGATCCACATCCTGCTCTTACCTACGACGCTGACTCTGGAGAGTGGTTATCAGGTACTTTTTTGCGGAACACTCCGATGGTTTAATCCAGACACATAATGCCGGAGCAGTTTTGATAACACGGAGATCTGCATCACCTCCACGCAGTACCCTTCAGTATACCACCCTTGTCATCAAGTCGCTCCCCGCTGGTTGGGTTGAGCGCAGTACCTAGCAGGTACTCAGGTGTCAATTGCCTCCCCTACACATGCTCCACAATTTCAGTGACTGTGGGCACCATTCACGTGCCACTTCATACAATTAACCCTATACTAACATGGGTTTAATATTGGTCTATGCATGCAAAATCCAGCGGTGTTTAAAGTACATTTTAAATTGCTTTTTTTGCTATGGAAGCATTAGTGCAGTTTTTATTGTAATATCTATACTGTTTATAGTAAGATCCTGATGTTATTTTTTTTTTTTTATGGTTTATGTCAGGTCACATGTGTGACTGTTTTTTAAATGTGTTAATAAATGGTTCAAATGATTATTGATCTTGTCATTGACTTGAGTTTAATTGTTGCTTTCTAGTTTTCACGACTGCTTTTATATATCCATTTTCTATATTTGAGGCTGACTACATCATTCAGTCAGTGAAATTTTAGAAAATTTTTTGGAGACTCTATTAAGCACCTGGGTTACTGTGTTTATCTCTACTGCAAATGTCTTCAGTTCCTGCTTGTTCTTGGGGCATTTTCCCTTCAGTTTTGTCTTCATCAAGTGAAATGCATGCTCAATCGGATTCAGGTCAGGGGATTGACTTGGCCATTGCATAACATTCCACTTTTTAGCCTTAAAAAACTCTTTGGTTGCTTTTGCAGTATGCTTCTGGTCATTGTCCATCTGCACTGTGAAGCGCTGTCCAATGAGTTCTGAAGCATTTGACTAAATAAGAGCATATAATATTGCCGAAACACTTCAGAATTCATTCTGCTGCTTTTGTCAGCAGTCACATCATCAATAAATACAAGGGAACCAGTTCCATTGGCAGCCATACATGCCGACGCCATGACACTGCCACCACCATGCTTCACTGATCATGGATCATGAGCAGTTCCTTTCCTTCTCCATACTCTTCTCTTCCCATCACTCTGGTACAAGTTGATCTTTGTCTCATCTGTCCATAGGATGTTGTTCCAGAACTGTAATGGCTTTTTTAGATGTTGTTTGGCAAACTCTAATCTGGTCTTCCTGTTTTTGTGGCTCACCAATGGTTTACATCTTGTGGTGAACCCTCTATATTCACTCTTGTGAAGTCTTCTCTTGATTGTTGACTTTAACACATATACACCTACCTCCTGAAGAGTGTTCTTGATTTGGCCAACTGTTGTGAAGGGGTTTTTCTTCACCAGGGAAATAATTCCTCGGTTATCCACCACAGTTGTTTTCCGTGGTCTTCTGGGTATTTTGGTGTTGCTGAGCTCTCCGGTGCATTCTTTCTTTTTAAGAATGTTCCAAACAGTTGATTTGGCCATACCTAATGGTTTTGCTATCTCTCTGATGGGTTTATTTTGATTTTTCAGCCTAATGATGGCTTGCTTCACTGATAGTGACAGCTCTTTGGATCTCATATAGAGAGTCAACAGCAACTGATACCAAATGCAAATGTCACACCTAGAATCAACTCCAGACCTTTTACCTGCTTAATTGATAATGAAATAATGAGGGAATAGCCCACACCTGTCCACAAAATAGCTTTTGAGTTGATAGTCCCATTACTTTTGGCCCCTTAAAAAGTGGGAGGCACATATAGAAACCGCTGTAATTCCTACACCGTTCACCTGATTTGGATGTAATTACCCTCAAATTAAATCTGAAAGTCTGCAGTTAAAGCACATCTTGTTTGTTTCATTTCAAATCCATTGTGGTAGTGAATAGAGGCCAAAATATGAAAATTCTGTCAATGTCCCAATATTTATGCACCTGACTAATTACATTACACCTTTTTTAATGTGTGTTCTATATTTCGCTTGCTTATAATTTTAATATATCGAATAAGTTACTTTTTAATATATGGGCAGATGCCTTTATTTATGGTCACCAGATTATGATTAACTAAGAGATGATTGCTTAAGATTTAATTAATCCTGTGAGTGCACCGTATAGGAAAACGTTCTTCTTTGCTTTTGTTGTGATTTCAACTAAGTCTTAGGTGCACCCCCTCACCAAAAGGAGGAGGAATAGAAAACCCAAAGGGATATGATGGAAGGATTTCTAATACATCCCTGAGTTATTATAGGTCTGTGCGGATATATTGTTCTTTTGTTTGTAGCTTTCTGGATCTGCAAGGCCTTGATCTTGTCGGAAGGAGGACCTGTGCAGAAAAATTGGTGGGGAGGCCTTCGAAGGAATGAGAGGGCATACCCCTGAGAGACCACTTCTCTTACCCAAGCATCCTTGGGTAAGAGAACACCAACACTGGGCGAGCTGAAGAAGCCGGCCTCCCACTCTGGGATCCACCAGAGGGAGGCCCACCCTGTCAGGCTGTGGGTTTATCCTCCGGTTTGAAAGCCGGGAGTCTTGTGCTCCAGGTCTGTTTCTTAGGCTTGGCAGGCTTCTTTGCAGAGGACTGCCTAGGGAAGGACTGCCCTTTGGATTTTCCTTGGGTACGAAAGGACCTTTGAGACTTTGCAGGAGCAGATGCTGAGGGCAGAAATGCAAATTTGGATTTGGCCAACGTGTCAACAATCTTGTCCAGGTCTGGGCCAAACAAAATCTCCCTGTTATAGGGTAAGGCCTCCAGGCCTTTCTTATAATCGACATCCGCGCTCCAATAGCGTAGTCACAGCGAGCAGACACGGCCGCCACCACCAAGACCCTAGAAGTCAGTAGACTAGCATCCAGAGCAGCCTCACCGATGTATGCAGCCGCATCCATAATATAGCCGACCAGTGACACCTGATTCACTGGAACTTCCAAGGAATCCTCAAGTGTATCAGCCCAACTCTCTATAGCCTTAGCTACCCAGGCGATAGCCATGCAATAGCTCCTGAAAGAGAGTATATAGACTTTAAAGCAAATTTCTACCTTCCTATCTTTAGGATCCTTTGAGGGAGAAATGGAAAGTACAGGTAACGTTGCACTTTTAATTAATTGTGTAACGTGTGAATCCACCAGCTGATCTGATAAAGGTGTCTTCGGCAGTATTCCATCTATCTGTTGTCGAAGCTGGATAATTGGCCGAGACAGAATCAGTTTTAAAATTAGATCGGAGCGACGCAATCTTGCGAATAGCGACAAGACTCCATCTTAGAAATAGGTCACACAGCGCCATTTTGTCAAAACCACATAGTACACAAACCACAACGCAAAATTGCTAATAAGTAGCACGGCCAGCTTTTTAACAATCTTCCCCAAACACATACCGACTGTGTCTGACATACATAAAAATTACTTTCCAACACATTAAAATCACCACAGACTTAAATATGAACAGCACTAAAAAGTAGCAAATTAGTGTTTTCCCTGCATTCACATTAACACATACACGCAATGTTAAACAGTGCGCAACGCAAAATAGCTAATTATTAGCACGTTCAGCTTTTTAACAATCCCTACACAACCAATACCGACTTAGGGCCTGATTCAGAGCCGGACGCTATTTGCGCTCGCTCGGTCAGAAAAAGGGGCCGGCTATTTAAATTGAGCGCTCGCTCTTTGCGGTCTGTTGACGCCTCTATGTCTGAGTGAGCGAGCGAAACATGCGCGCGCTATTTTGTAAAGACGCCCCCTGGCCGCTCGCATCATACGTCATCTCCACTATTTATTTGATTAATCGAGTACATCGAAAGGCATCTGAACTGTTCGCAGTGCTTGTGGTAGGTTTATCCTACCACAATCATGCGAACAGTTCAGGCTAAGAGACAACCAAGTGACGTGATCGATGACGCTGCTTTGTTAATTATGCACACCCTTAAAACGCCCATTTTGACCGTTTGGCACGCCTGCGTTCGGATCACCACTCCCCGTTTTCAAGCACCTTCCCCTGTTACCACCCACAAACGCCTCATCCTGTCACTCAAATTAGCAGGCACTCACTATTTGGCGAGCGCTCGATTTCCCATCGCACTGACTGGTTGGCGCATGCGCATTACGACCCATACGCATGCGCAGTTGTGCGAACATCGCTCGGAGCGGCCACTTACGAGCGGCTCTGAATCAGGCCCTTAGTCCCATACACTCAGAGATACCTTTCCAGCTTAGTGTTGCTCGCTCAGTACCCCACAGACCCCCAACACTATTTATTGTCGTTCTCCCTTGTATACATACACTTAAAGCAATAGTTCCGTAGCGCAAAAGGGTTATTATTACATGATTCATTCACAATGCCAGCGTGTAAAGAAAAGAAATAACTGTTTTCTACAACTAAGGAGTAGTACATGATTAGTAAACCGTGTTTAGTGTCGTACTGATCTACTCTGTCTCAACAGCTTTCCGGTATCATCGGTGAGAAGATCGCAACATGCATTCTCAACTTATGGACTGTAGAGTTAAAACACTAAAATGTACTGTGTAAAGTTAGCAGCTTAGATTGCATGCGGCGGGAAAAAGGATACAAAGGGAGGTTGGAGACCGTTTGTATCCATTTGAAATTGTCCAATAAATGATCCTGTAACCAAGACAACTTTAAGAAGAAGCAATGGAATCACGCCAAATTTATCTATTGTATTCCCAATCCCTGCAATGGTATAAATGTGCCTACAGACTTCAATCTGGAGTCTTCTTGCTGATGCCGGTAACTGGTTCCAGGGCGCGTGCGTATGTATAACTGTACCTTGGGTCTGTATAATTTCTTTGCGCTAAATTGTCTTTAGATCACAGCGTGTAACCTACTGTTTTTATGTGGAATAATATACTTTGTGCATTGGAAACACATTTCAATGTCTGAAGGCTTTTATTTAACTGTATGACTGCGTACGTAAATAGCGTCAACCTAGAAGGTATAGGCAGGAGCGTATAAAGGTTTAGAAAGGTATAGGCAGGATTGTACAAGGTTTACTTACGGTATAACACTGTTTAAACAGAGGGTGTTTGGATTTAAGAGCTGGTTCATCATCCTCAATAACCAATGAAGACCTATAACCAATCCACGCCCCAAGGCAGGAATATTAATTCTGGACTGGGCTCTGCCTCTTCCCAAGGGGAGTCAGGGTTAGAGGCATCAGCCACCTCTCCGTCATCAGATGACATCTCAGATTAGGATAGCTGTGTGAAATGAGAGGACAACACAGGACGCTTAGCCGGTCTTAGAGGTTTCTCACTCTGCAACATGGTCTGAACGGCCGTAGCCAGAATCTGTACTGAGGTAGAGAACACAACCACCCATGGTGGAGGACCACCCTGTAATAATCCCACTGTGGGAATGACCACCTTCTGTGGTATCGGAGGGGTCTGCACAATCAGTGGAAGTCCCCGTAAGTGAGGAACGGGCTGCTGTGGTACCCCCATAGGAGGAACAACAGGCGGTCCACGATGGAGGCCAGCACCCTAAAAAAAAAAAAATGCCCAAGGGGGCTCCTGTACTGATGTCGGGGGGTTCGGGGCACATGGAGAGTTAGAATATCTCATACATAACCATCCCGAACCACATCCTCCACTGAAAACCGCAGTACATAGTCTGCAAGTTTGCGACAAAAGTACAGGCATGTGTCCATTACACTTGTCAGACATGTCTGCAGGGTAAATGACACACAATAGCACACTGTGTACAAAGAAACCACTAGTATATATAGATACTAACAGGGAGCAATCTACTGGTCCTGTCTTATGCAAGCTGCAGGAATCCGTTGCAAAGATATGGCACAGTGCAGTACACAACTGTGAGGCTATATATATATATATATATATATATATATATATATATATATATATATATATACACACACACACACAATGTTGTATTAAGAGTTATATACTGAGAGTGCATTTAACTATATGTTTGGCTGAGCCTCCCGGCGGCTGGGTCCACTTGATTGGTGGGAGTGGATTAATCAATGAACATGGCTACTTCAGTCGGCTGCAAGTGCAGTGAGACATGGGTCTCCTTGGTAGTAGCTTTGCATAGGTTGTGCTGTCTTGACAAAGGACCCCTGTGGTCCGAAACATCAACCATGTATTTGGATTTGTGAGTAAATACATTATCTTTTTTACTGAACGATGAGTGCCCATCCAGTTTTTTCATTTACACATTGGACCTAAGTGTCTTTAATGGAGCACCCCACATGTTATGCATTGGATCTTTGAGTGCAGCCCTCTTGCAAGATAGACAGATATAGAGATATATATATATATATATATATATATCTATATCTCTCAGGTATTAACCACCCTAACACTACCTGTATTAGGGCAGAATGAAAGGGTATAGCCATAAACTGACAGATTAAAAAAAAAAAAAAAAAAGATAGATAGCGCTAGCACAAGTTACATACAATGCTGTAAAGACGCTGCAAAGCGGCACTATACTCAACTACACTGACGCAGTGTCTGGTAGGAAATAGCGCCACATACACTGACCCTGGGGAGAGGTATGCAGGGGGACGAAACCACACTGTCCTGGGAAAACTGCGACTGCACCAGAGAGAATGGCCACCGAAGAGCTCAGAGGGGGTGTCTCCGGAGAGCAATTCAGGGAAGCCAGACCACAGTGGAAAGGCGCGCTGAACTGAGGGGAAGAGCCACTTGAACAGGGAAGCTATCTCCCCTGGCTGGTTATTAACCCCTGGGACGCCGGTGTCCCGCACCAATAAGTCCCTGGTGGTCCAGTGGAACGCGAGGGCCAGAGCCTGCGCCCACACTCACCTCCGGTCTCGGGACAGACCGGAGGTGGTATCGACTGCTATAATATGCGGTTCACCGCAAGCAGCGACCGGCTTTACCTGTCCTCTGATGTCCGGGTCCTCTGAGGGGGCCCTGGCTAGCACTGACCCCCGGAATGCCCGCCAAGATCCCCAGCTCAGTACTGGCATCGCGGCACCAGAGGGGTATTGGAGTGGCAGCACAGACGTTCCACAGTCTGCTGCTGCACGCTCTAGTAGTAAAACTAAAATATAAAATAAAGCTTTAGGGGCTGTCTAAACAGCCCCACCTGCAAAATAGTGACCAGACTCCGGCCGGGCACCAACGAAACTGAGGTGCCTCTGGCTCGGGAGCAGGGTATAGGGAGAGAGGACCCAGTGCATCCTGGGAGCTAAAGCTTTAACTGCTTGGTGCCCGGATTGGTTCCCATCACCTACACCCCACTGGACCTTGAAGAAGAAAGGCAAGTATTCTATAAACCTTAAAAACCTAAAAGGGTCATAGTTTCTAGGGGCACACCACTGGAAATATGTATGCCATATCCAGTAATAAAATCCTGGCAGAGGCCGGTTTACGAGCTCTGATCATGGTCTGGACCAGAGGGCTAGAATATCCCTTAGATCTTAGGAGGGATATCTCAAGAGCCAAGTCGTTAAAGACAGGCAGGCCAGGTCCGGATGTAGATAGGGACCCTGAGACAACAGGTCTGGTCGTAGAGGAAGTTGCAGTGGAACGTCTATGGAGAGACTTTGAAGGTCGGAGTACCAATGGCGATTGGCCCAAGCCGGAGTTACCAACAGGACTGTGCCCCCTTCCTGTTTGAACTTTCGAAGAACTCGAGGAAGAAGGGATATTGGAGGAAAGAGGTACGCTAAATAAAAGGTGCCCTTCACAGATCACTTTGGGGTCCCTTGTCCTGGCTCCATACACTGGAAGTTTGTGGTTGTGTCTTGAGGTCATGAGATTGACATCTGGTAGGCCCCATTTTTCCACTCGAAGATGAAAGTCTTCTGGATGTAGAGACCACTCCTGCATGCACGTCGTGATGGGAAGCGGATTTCCTCAGCCAATTTGGAATTCCTGAGATGAACACTGCAGATATGGCTGGGAGATGGCATGCGGTCCATGTGAGAATGCGGGACACTTCTGCCATTGCTGCTCAACTTAGATTGCCTCGCTGGTAATTGAGGTAAGCCACTGCTGTGGCGTTGTCGGACTGTACCTGTACTGGTCTGCTCTGAAGAATATCCTGAGCCAGAGCTCTGTAGATGGCTCGGAGTTCTAAGACCGACTTGGCCTGAGTCCAGTGGCCCTGGAAGGAGTACTGGACGGTCACCGTGCCCCACCCACAGAGGCTTGCGCCCGTGATTAGGAGTGCCCAGTTCCGTATCCAAAAGGGGCGACCCTTGTTCAAGTGGGACATTTGTAGCCAGCAGGCTAGAGACAGGCGAACCTCTGGGGAGAGACTCATCATCTGTGACCTGAGCAGATTAGGCAGCCCATTCCACCTGAGAGGATCACGTGTTTCTAAGGGCCTGGAGTGAAACTGAGCGAACCTCACCATGTTGAAGGTGGACACCATGGACCCCAGAGTCTGCATTGCAGAGTGAATAGACACTCGGCAACTGTGTAGTAGTCTGTGTATCCGTTGTTGCAGTACAGAGATTTTGTCTGGGGTTAGGAAGAGTCTGAACCTGAGAATCCAGGAGGGCTCCCAGATGTACCATTGTTTGAGAAGGTGTCAAGGAAGCCTTTTTTCAGTTCATCAGCCAACCGTGCATTTGTAGACAGGTAATGATTATTTGTAGATGACGGTGAATAACTTTTGGAGAGCTGGCCAACAGCAAGAGATTGTGTAAGTATGGGAGTAGTCTGATCCCTTGACGCCACAGATAGGCTGCCATAATCTTGATAAAGACCAGAGGAGCCGTTGAAGGGCCGGAGGGCAGAGTCTGACATGGTTAATGTTACTGTAGTATTGGAAACTGGAGATACTGTTGATGAGAAGGCGCTATAGGTACATATAGGTAAGCGTCTCGAATGTCCAGACACCATAAAGTTCCCAGGCTCCACAGCTAGAATAATAGAGCAGAGGGTTTCTGTAAAAACCTGGGCACCCTGATAAACTTGTTCAGAGACTTGAGGTTGAGAATAGGCCCATGAGACTCATTGGGTTCCTGAACTAAGAAAAAGGTAGAGTAGTCCTTCCCTTGCTGTGTTGAGGGGACCGGAATTACTCCTGAGAAGGGGGGGGGGGGGGAAAGGTCACCTTAGGAAGGATAGGGCATATCCGTGAGACTACTTCTCTTACTCAGGTGTCTGGCACCAGAACTGGGTGAATTGAAGAAGTCAGTCTCCCACCCTGGAAGCCCCCAGGGAGAGGCCCACCCCATCAGACTGAGGGTTTATCCTCAGATTTGGTAGGTGGATGTCTAGTGGCCCAGGTCTGCTTGGGCCTAGGCTTGGAAGCGTTAGAGGATGTCTGATGCCTTGAAAAGGACTGGTCTTTACTTTTTCCTCGAGGACGAAAGGATGACATCCGAGGCTTATAAGCAGAGGGCAGGAAAGCTGCCAAGGTAGTCACAATTTTGTCCAATTATGGACCAAACAGGATATCTCCAGAATAAGGCAGACTCCAAAGCCTTTTTAGAGTCTGCATTTGCCTTTCCATAAGCGGAGCCGAACAGTACGGCAGGCTACTGCAGAAGTGGCAGATGCTGTGGAGGCTAGGAGAGCCGTATCCATAGCTGCTTCACCCAAATAGGAGGCTGCAGCTCTAATGTCAGATATGTAGGACAGCTGTTCCCTCGAAGCATCAGAGGGAAATGACTTTTCTAGGGCCTCTGCCCAACTCTCAATGGCTTTAGCCACCCAGGCCGAAGCCATAGCAGGACGAGTAATAGCTCCTGTAAGAGTATATATATTTCAGACAAGCTTCCATCCTTCTATCCGTAGTCTCCTTCAATGAGATTGCCGTATGGATAGGTAAGGTAGCATTCTTGACTAAGCATGTCATGTGGCAATCCACTGCTGGGGGAACTTCCCATTTAGTGCTATCAGTAGCAGGAAGTGGATAGAAGGAGCTTAAACACTGCTTAAATCTTTTAGTGGGCATATTACACACCTCACTCGTGATCAGATAGATGATCAGAGTGAAGAAATTCTGGAAAATCATTTTTTGTCGTATAGATGGCTGTTTTGCCCTAGGTGCAGGTTCTGTCTCTTCTATTTGAAGAATAGATTTTACAGCTCTCATAAGTGCAAGTATGTTCAATTTAGAGGGGGGTTTCTAATCTCCCGAAGGGGAGTCAGAGTGAGAGAGGTCTGCATCTTCTGCCTCCCCGATGATAAATCAGACTCTGATAGCTGGGTGGACTGGGACGATATCACAGCACGCTTAGTAGATTTACTAGGTAAGGGTGTCTCTTTTTGCAGTATTTGCTGAATGGCTGTAGAGGTCTCCGCCAGACTCTGCACTGAGGTAGAAAGTAAGTCTACCCATGGGGCAGGAAAAGCATTTGCAGGGAGTACCTGCTGTGGCCATCCCATAAGGGGAGCTACCACAGGGATCATTATATGGTTCGCAATTATTGCCAGCACCTGTGAAAAAGTAGCTCAGGGTGGGTCCTGAATGAGGTCCTCTGAAGCTAAGCAGGACTTACAAGACACCAGAGTGGGGGGAGCAGGTTGCTTGTCATTCTTGCCTCTGCATGACATGCCAGCAAGAATAATGAAACACAATCTGACAAAGCAGTAAGCAACCCAGGTTTATGTGCAATATGGCACAGAGCAGTGTGCAACAGCAATATGTAGTATGTGATATCACTCACAAATATATGGAGATGTGAGGTACAATGAACCCCCTATACCTCAGTATTTATTGGAAGAAAGGTATAACCTGGCAGTCATATGAAAAGAAAACAGACAGCAGCACTAGCATAAGTCAATACAATGCAGTATAACTGCAGTGGGCACTAAATAAACTACACAGACAGCAGTGGCTGGTAGGCTAGCGCTGTATACCCTGCCCTTGGGAGAGGTATACAGGGAGACTGCACCCAGCGTTCCCGGAGACCTGAATGAAGAAAATGGCTGCCGTGAGTCTCAAGAGGGTGGAATGGCAGTTGGGGGAGGGGCCACAGGGCACACGTCCCCTATGCCAACTTCAACCACCAGGTCCCCATGCCCTATAAAATACCCTATGCCATTAGTTTATGCCCTGGTGGTCAAGTGGAGACCTGGACAAACAGGTGTCCATGTCAGCACCTCCGGTCTGTCTCCTAAGACCTGAGACAAGACTGCACATATACGTAGATCCCCACGAGCGGGTTCCGCCTTACCTGTCCCCTTGTTCCTGGCTGCAGTCTTGGGTCCAGGAAGCCACTGCTAGCTAGATCCCCCAGAGCCCCACCGAGGGCTGGCGCCATGGCACCGCGGAGTGGAGCAGCAGTGCAGATGTCCCATGGACTGTCTCGTGCTGCTGCTCATAAATTAAAACATAAATTAAATCATAAATGCTTGGGGCTGCTTAATAGCATCCAACTGTTAAAATGGTGGTGCAGCTCCTGCCGGACACCAACTAAACTGAGTTGCCCTGTAGGCAGGGTATAGGATTATGCAGTCTGATCATGCTGGTGGTCTAATCTAAGTGTTTAAAAATTGTTGCCATTTTTGGGTATCTAGATGGCAATAGACCATATAAACTGATTATAAATGCATATATAAATGGCCCAATATGACATTTAATTGGTCCTGAACTGCTCCAAGACTTCTAGGGGTAAATTTACAAAGTTAGTTCTATTTAAAAAGTGATGTTGCCATAGCAACCAATGAGATTCTACTTCTCATTTATCTAGTACCTTCTAGAAGATACCTGGAATCTGATTGGTTGCTATGGGCAACATCACTTCTTAATACAGGGCTTGACAAATTTTTCTAAAACCTACTAGCCAGGAAGAAAGTGTAGGAGCCAGACCCCCCCCCCCCTTCCCCCAGGGCAGCATTACTGAGCACCTACGCCCCTGACAACTAACCCCCATGGCCACACCACTAACTGGGTACCCCAGGTAAACCACCCTCTCACAGCCACATTATTGAGCAGCTAACCCACCTCTCCAGACAACCAACCCCCAGAAAGACCACCCCTGCGTAGCCAGAAAACCCCGGCAAGCAAAGCCACCGCCGACAGTGGCCGAACTAGCGTGGTGGGCCCAGATGAAAGAATATGCTTTGGGCACCCCTATGCAGTTCCCCCAGCAGTGGGCCCCCTATACAATGCCCCCAGTAGTAGTCCCCACTATGCATTGCCCTTAGTAGCGCCCCCTATACAGTACCCCCAGTAGTAGTCCACTATGCATTGCCCATAGTAGCGCCCCCACTATGAATTGCCCTTAGTAGCGCCCCCTATACAGTGCCCCAATAACATCATCCCCCTTATACAGTGCCCCAGTAGCAGCAACACCCCCCCTATGCAGTGCCACTTTAATCAGTGCCCCCAGAAGTGGCCCCCCCCTATGCAGTGCCCCCAGTAGTAGTCCCCCCTATACAGTGCCCCCAATAGTAGTCCCCATTATGCAGTGACCCCAGTAGTAGTCCCCACTATGCAGTGCCCCCAGTAGCGGCTACTCCCCCTATGCAGTGCCCCTTTAATCAGTGCCCCCCCTATGCAGTGCCCCCAATAGTAGTCCCCCTTATGCATTGACCCCAGTAGTAGTCCCCACTATGCACTGCCCCTAGTAGCGCCCCCCCCCAGTAGAGTGCCCCCCCCCCCCAGTGTCCCCACAGTCACCCCCACCTATGCAGTGCCCCACAGTAGCGGCCACCCAAACTATACAGTGCCCCTTAAAAAAAAAAAAAAACAACACAACTTACCTGATCCACGCTCCTGCCGACGACTGCCGCTGTCCGCTCCTCCTGGCCACTCTGCACTATGGGAGCGACGTCATGACGTCTCTCCCAACCTGCTGCGGGGTGAGCCGGGAGGCGGAGCTCATGAGTGAGCTCCAGCCGGCTCACTCTGTGGACGACGCAGCAGCCAATGAGAGTCTGACACTCTCATAGGCTGCTATAACAAACATACATGTTTGTTACTCTGTAGTGTAGACCGCGCTCGCGGTCTGCACTACAGGGCCCGGGGGTTGCTGAAAATCTGGTCGCCATGGCGATCTGGCCCCCAGGTTTTGTCGAGCCCTGTCTTAATGGAACTCCCATCTTAGTAAATTTACCCCTAATGCCTTATTGTTTTCAGTAAGGTGGTACAATTGTCACATACTCCTCAATAAAATATAGATATGACGTGCAACTTTGGTTATCACTGATCTGAATAACCACAATGGATTCCTGTCCTCCCAGGTTGTTACTGTATACATTTTGGTATGCTGCATAAATGTACAAAATAGTTTTGAAAACACAATTCTATATTTTCTTTGTAGATGGGATTAAGGTTATGGGCAGACTTGCTTGAGAGGCACATTTTCTAAAAACAATACAGAGTACCCATGTACAAAACAGCATTGATGGCATAGGTGAAGGAGTTTTTTTTATTTTATTAAGTTTTAAAAGCTAGGTACAAACAGGATGTAGTTAGTTTCCTGGTGGGCGGGATCCCAGACGTCGATGTACAAACGCCAGAATTCCGCCACAATGCCAACACCCATCCCGATGGTCCACAGCCGTGAAAGTGTAGTTTGGGTTAGGCCACAGGGAGGGGGGCTTAGGCACCCCCGGGGGGAGGATAGGGTTAGAGCACCGTACTCCAGCGTTGGTATGAGAACCAGCAGCTATTCAGGCATTGGTATTTCATACCGATCCCGTACAAACTTTAGTGTTCAGCATCCAACTCCCAGGGGACATATAATCTTATTATAAGTGTAACCTGCAGACAGCAAGAAGGTGAGCCTTTGGAGAAACCTGCACCATAACCAAGAGTTTGCACCCTCATATAGCAGCTATTATGGGAACACACCACTGTTCTATTAGCCTTGTTGTGTGGTCCAGTTCCTCTGAAATACCATCTCTCTCAGGCTGCTAATAAAAAAACATACAAGGCTTAAATAAAAACTACTGCTTGCAAGTGGACAGGTGTGGTTGAGGTGCAACAGTGGTGGGTCCTATGGAAAAAACCCCTGTAAACTGCCAAAGCAAGAGCTCTACAAAAGTAGACCACCAACACTACACGAGGGGGTGTATTTACTAAGCAGTGGCTTTTCAAAGCTGCTGCTTGTCAGCAGTTCTTGCCACAGGACTTAAAAGGGTAAGAAAATTAAATGCAAAACCAGGTGTTTTGCATGTAATATTATTGCCCTTTGAAATCCAGATGCCAGAACCTCCTAAAAGCTTGGTAACTATACCCCCAGGATGTGTTTGGTCATTCGGTGTCAGAACCTTTGACATGCAGGAAATTGTATCACTAATGCACCTCAATATTTGCTATTTGAAGTCCTAGACCACTGATAAATGTCACACCCGAATAAAGCAGGGAACCATTTAATAGTTTAATCTAAAAAGAAACAATCCATTATAATGTCCAATCCCCTGAAAATGCTCCGGTCTCCTGGTCTCCTTTAACCAACAAGTGGTATGCTTACACGTGTCACTGGCCAAGATCTGCTACTACACCATACTGTAAAGTGATCACTGCCAGCTAACTACACGGACTGAATTATAGCTTTACCTTTCACAAGACCTAAGACAGTGAGAGACAGCAGAAAATATACATCAAGGGTAAAAACAGATTGCTTTACTTCAATTCTCACAGTAACGTTATTAAATCAAAGAGTTGAAACAGTAAATAATAAAACTTCAGGTTACCAGGAAAAGGGTGTCAAATAATTCAGTTTGGGGAGGTTATTGGGGAGACGACAACAAGATTTCACATTGTAACCTTCAGGGTAAGGGAAAAAGATAACGTGACCCAACTTCTTGGTAAGAAATGTAGGAAAGGGTAACAATGACTTCAGGAATCCTATTTGTAGTAGTTACATTGAATGACGCCCCACTATAATACACAATATTCACAATGGGGTTAGGTATAGGATAATCCTTCCTTGGTAAGCATAGGAAGCATGTGTGTGTGAATGAGCATGTGACTATTGGAAGACCATTACAGGATGCAGGCGCAAAGTAACGCCTCACTTCTACTAATCCCACCACATTGGGAGGGTGTGGCGATTGCGGACAGGGGTTCTACTCCAGTCTGGTCACCCCAATAAATAGACACCCCTGCACTTTTCAGCAGAGGATAATTAGAATAGTCACACCCCAACAGTATGCATCGCCTTGAAACCGCAAACTTAGTGAAATAAGTGTCCCCATGTACAGAAAGCAGTGTAAATCTTCAATACATTCAAGCAGGAAAGAGCATTTATGTAAAAGCTCAACAGATTTTGGACAGTTATGTTTTGTCGGATCTAAAATCATAGATCTGGTAGCCCAAATACAGGAAGTGTGACAAAATATACAACCACAATATTACAACGTATATATTATATACATATAGGTTCCTCAGTTGAAAACCCTGTAACAAATCCAAAAGAGGCTGTGGTGGGCGACTGGTCCAACCTCTTAGTATATGAAGACTACACCCATAGACCAGCAGTGGTAACACCAAATGGAATCTTTGAACATCGGCTCTTTCCTATAACCAACCAAGTCATATTTCCTGTGTTCATCCATCACAAGCATTTCACAAAGAAAGTATCCGCGCTGCCCAGATCCATGTGCAAGATTGTGTTACATTACATTAAAGGGACACCATAAGAACTCTGTATGGTTTATTCTGAACCAGGGTCTTAAAGAAAAAAGTAAAGCTACTCAAATTATTTTTGGCAATTAAAATTATTCTCGGTATTACATACTTGGTGCAATAACTTCTAATAAGATTTGCAGCTGAAATCTCTTGTTACAAACTCAGTGTTGCCATTTAACACAGATTTTTTTTTTTTTTTCAAACAACCTTACTTAAAACATCAATAACCTTCTAAAAAAAACTGAATGCACAGACTGTTTCCATGGTTACATATAGTGCTAAGGGAGGCCAGTTACTCAACTGTGAATCGGCAGCAAGTGTGTTTTTGAGTTTCAAAATGTGATTTCAGGTGAAAGTCTTAGGGGCATAATCAATTAGATGCGAAAAGCCGTTTTCGGCGGACAAGTATCACTGATAACGTCATTTCGCCAGGTGAAAACTTAAACCCGTATTCAATTCAAGACTTTTCGCGTACGCGGAAAGTCAATGCATTGGACTAGGCAAAAAAGATTAACCTATGAAAGCAGGCGGAAAAAAGTGCAGAATTGCAGTTTTGGGGTGCACAGGTGGAGAAACCACCCTGCACCCTTGGGACAGGTCCCCAAAGGTTAACTGCGTGAAAAAGCAAAAAAAAAATTGAAGACCCCCAAAACTTACTTTGAAAAAGGGGGCGAAAGTACATAGTTGGAGTACAAACTTAAACTAGCAAAAGCAGCTTTTGGGGGGTCTGCAAGTATGGGGGAGGTGTTTTTTTTTATTACAGGTGCTCACTGAAGGTGCGTTTTTAAGGTTTTTTAAAACTTTACTTTTGCCATTTATAACCATGCTTGCACCCATTTTCATGTACCCCAAATTTGCTGGGACTAGTTACTTTCTCAAAAAAAAACCCTGCTAAATGCTATTCTTCACCACTTGTGCAAAGCCGCTAAGAAGCAGCTATTGAGAGCATTTAAGTACCCCGAATAGCTTCAATAGGGCTATTCGGGGGCATCTACATTGATCCCCAATGTTAGTGCATCTTTTGGAGGGGGGGGGGGGGGGGTGTCAGGCGGATTTCCCCAAATCTGACAGCACTTTGCCTGTTTGCATTCGCTGGGTCCCGTCTTCGCGCCCTTTGGAATTGAATAGGGCAAAATGCGGGGCCGCGCAAGAAAAGTTTTCACCTCCAAAACATATGAAGTCGCCGAAAAGTACGGCAGGCAAAACCTTTCCGATTTTTCGCATCTAAGTGAGTATGCCCCTTAGCAAGTTTTGACTTATTCCAGTCAGTTGTAATACTCAGCATAATGATTTTGATTTAGCTAAAATTATTTAGAACAGTTAGCTGTCATTTTTATAGATTACTTAATATTTAATTGCAGCATTTCTCTCTCGGTCTCTGGTTTGTGATTTTCAGTATGTATTAAAGTTAATAAGCTCAAATGATCTGTAGAAAGATATATCTATAACCACGTGAGACCTGACAGCTGTGCAAGGTTCTTTTAGAAACCGTATAAACCTGGCCACAGCAACTTAAAAAACAATAAAAAGAAAAAAACTTGACTTTAATATTAAAGGACACTGTCCTATTTAAAAACACTATATAAAAGCATATTTACAGTAAGGTCCCTTTAGCCATCACCAAGACTTTGTGGCCTAAAGCAAGTCCTCACCCTTTACATAATGAATTGATGAAACAAAGCAAAATCTGGTCAGTCAGTAGTTAATAGCACTGCAGCCAGAATTCATGTATTGCTCACTGGACCTCCATTACCAGAAGTCAGAACGCACTGCCCCGGTGAGATTTTGAACAGGATAGCAGATGCATAGTCTGAAACTGGTCACATAATTGCCATCAACTCATTCTCAGCTGGTACTTGTCACGGTGCGATGTAAGGAGTCTATTCCTCTGGATTATTAGTATAAAGAAGGTCCTAAAATTTGAAGTTAATGTCTGTAGCGTGCCGATGTGTTGCCAAAAACACTATTACCAAACTATTTCTTAAAAAACACCCCGAACCTACTCAACCTCAATCATGTAAATTTCATTATGTCCAGGACACCACATGAAATCCACAGTAGAAAAGGGCAATATATTCAGAGACTTAGCCCATATGGGGCTTTGTCCAGTGAGGGGGTCGGGGGGAGATGGAAAGGGGTACACCACCATGGCGGAGTTCAGCACTTTCAGATGGAATGCAGCCAAATCCACTTTTCCTAGAAATTATTTTCCAGGAGACCATGAATATGAAACACCCACAACCTATCAGATAAAGGTTGTATTGTATTGCAATTTTATTCTTCCCACCTTACAATCCTCTACATATCATATCCCCTTTTGTCAAACAGTGGGCATTTAATGTATGGCCAGCCTTATACTCATCTCATTATTACATCAATTGTCTTTTAAACCCTCTACATAGTTCCCCATTGTCAGACACTTAACCACCACCATGACAATAGCCTCATACCCCTTCTAACTTACTGCAACCTCTCAGCCCATACAACCTCCCCAAGAGCCGGATGATCTGCTGGCCGACACCTGTTCTATAACTAACTGGCCATCCAACTCCATCCCAACATCTTATTAACTCCCCCCACTACACATTTGAGGGGGCCATCCATAGCTTTCTTGCACATAAATTGGACTCTAGCTGTCCCAAGTGAAGGTGTCCATGTCCTGGAGATAGCGGCTAGTTATTGAGCTTTGGTAGGCTCAGGCTGCTCTTGGGACAAAAGCCCATGGGGTGGGCTTGGAGACTTGGAGAAGTTCATTTCCAGTATGTGATGCTGCAGGTGACGGACCCACTGCTCTTGGATGGAGAGTGGACCTTGGAACTGGATGTCACAGAACCTGCAAGATAGAATGGGAGGGGGTCTTTGTTAAACAATTAGCATTGAACCACCTGCTGACACAAGGAGTGGCCCAATATATTTACATAAATAAAATATCATAAGATGGATAATTGTGGAAAAACTATTCTTTTGAATGTAGCAGACATGAGTTCTGGAGTGAAGCTGTTCTTGCATAGGAGATAATTTCCTAAAACAAGTACCTTTTGGGATAGAGATGGGCATTGTATATTGTTTTTGCCAATGATGATGAGGTGGATGTTTTCCACCGATGTCGATGCCCTTCTCACCCCACATTTCCAACCACCAGGCAGACCGGACACCATCCCATAAAAGCAAGCAGAACACACTAGTACTTAAGGCAATGTTTTTTTTATCTTTTTTAATGCCACTGATAGTCATGTCAGTCAAGTCCCAAGCTTATTGTAAGCAGTATATGTACAGCTAAATCTTACACTAAATATTACCCATGCCTGAAATTTATCACAATTCGGTTCCATTTAAGCAGGTCAACTACACCGAAGGTCTACCCGTAACAAGGTTAATTACGCATACACTATTTTATATTATGTATAGATACAAGTAATTACAGATCATTCGCCCCATGATAAAGTCCCTGGTAGGCGTCCGTCTGTTTGATCAGACTAATGTTAAGAACCACTGACCGGATTTTGATGCAATTTTCACTATTCTATAGAGTATTTGTGGAGGAAGGTTTAGGTGTATGGAACATTTATGTATGACAAAAGGGAGCCGTGTAGTGACTATTTTAGTGAAGCAAGTCCATGCAAAACGGACGTCTGAGCACTTACGCTGCCTAAACCGTTAAAGATATATCACAATGATGGACTTTATTTTATACCATGTAGAGATTGATATGGATTATCCAGTTTCTCCAGAAAAATTTATGTCAGCCCTGTTTACTGATACAAAATTTCAGTTTTTATTACCGTTCCTATTTCATTCATGTGAAAAACAATTCTTTAATGTCAAAACTAGTCCAATTTGTGGTAACAGTCTGCTTTGGCATGACAATATAGCACAGGGACAGACACGTAATATGGAGACCGTTTTGCTCATGGACAACTTTACTTGGCCCTTTTGTACGTCATGTCAAAATGAAAGATATTTGTGTTGACGTCAGCGGTCAAAATGGCTAATGTTGTCTAAAGGCAATCTAATACTACCTCGGTTAAAAAAAACAAAACCCGTAAATGCCAAATTTCTCCCGTGCGAAGCCACAGTGGGTCGCTATTTAGTAATAATATTTTCTATGTTCCTGTCGTATGCTAAGAAAACTATATGAATACTAGGCTAGGTTAATGGCATAGCTTTCATTCTCCCACAAGAAAGCAGTTAATGCATCTCATGCTCTCTACAATAATAAATCCAGCCAAGACGTCATCAAGTAGGCTCTCAAGATAAGCTATCATACTCTGCCATGCTCTCTCCTGTAACCTTACAGCACTGTCCTGATGTAACCCTGGTCAGGCGAAAATATCACAGAGAATGTAATCCTAAATGTTCAATGGTAAAGTCATGGAGGGATGGATTCCTGCTAAGTACATAATGCACAAAGCACTGTGTAGCAATGGCAAAGAACTTCTAAAGGAAAGGCTCTCTTGTTTTCTTAAAATGATCATTCACTAAAGATTACTGAAAATGTTATGTACACTATTTCTAGCCAGCAGGCTTAATAAGAAGGAAGGATCACTAGAAGGTCAAAATGTTTTAAGCGTCAGAAAACATACTGATGGCGCTTAGAGCCTCAATACATAAATGACTGGTGAATAAATTGAATTCTTTAGACTATAAAAATATATATGTATCCCACAATAGTACTACTTAGCTTGGGTAGTCTCCAAGTCATTGACAAAAGAGAAGGAACCACAAAAGCAGGAAAGTATATAAAATACATCTAACTGAAAGACGTGCAAAAAACAAACAGAAGAGCTACGAAGGGAAATAAAAAACCTCACCTGCACTTTAATGTGTAAATATTCCCCACAAACTTGACCAAGGAGGTCTGCGGAGGTCTTGGAACCAGGGAAGGGACAGGACGTGCTCTTAGGGGTGGTCGTGGTTCCTCAGATTTGGGTAGGGTATCAGAGACTGCATCATCCCGTGAAAGTGGAATCTCAGTTGGCTTAAAAGGACGACGCTCTGTTTCTGTTGACAAATTTTTTTTATAATTTTTTTAAAAAAACATCTCACCCATCTATTACACTTAAATCTCCCCCATACCCACCCTAATATCACACTTACTCAGGCCCTGTGCTTCCGTCGGCTTTTCTGCTAGCGGCCCTTGTGCTACAGCGGGGCGATCTGTTTCTGCTACTTTCCCAGGAGTAGCAGCTGGACTCTCTCTTTCAGGTGCACCAGGTTTTGGAGTTTGTGAAGCTCGCTTGAACTTTTTAGTGTAAGGACGCCCACCTTGGATATAACTGAGATAGGCCCCAGCCTTCTGAGGTCGCTGTTTCATCCACTCTCGTAGCGTTTCGATGGGGGAACCGTTGACACACCATTCGGTAACCCCAAACTGACGAAGGTGAGCTCGGGCGTGGCTAGCAAGTGCTTTACGGTTTTCAAAATAAAGCCCACATAGCTCGCAGCAAGCCTCCACTGCTGGAAGAGAAGGTGGAGAGGAAGGTGTAATGGAAAAAAAGAATGGGTGTAGGAGTAGGGGAAACAGAATAAGGGGGAAGAGAGGGGGGAGAAAACAGGCATATTACTAACACTGTACAAACTAACTGGCAGCAGGAGCAATCATAAATCAAATGCATTACTTACAAGTAGTGACTGCTTTGTCCGGAGATGCCTTCACCTTCACCTTGAAAGGAAGCTCTGTTTGGATGTATGCTTTTGGCTTGCCATCTGGAGAATAAACCTTGGGCTTGCTTTCACCATGCATGTAGGGTTTAGGTTTACCTTCCCCAGGTACAAAAGATTTTGGCCTTCCATCACCTTGCAAATACGTTTTAGGCTTGCCTTCTCCATGCACAAATGGCTTGGGCCTGTTTTCACCCATCAAGAAGCCCTTTGGTCTCCCGTCATGCATGAAAGTCTTTGGCCTCCCATCACCACTTTGCAGGAACTGTTTGGGTCTTCCATCACTCTGAACAAAGGTCTTCGGTCTGCCCTCATCCTGACTATAGGCTTTTGGTCTATTCTCACCCTGTATGTAAGACTTAGACTGTGACTGGTTGCAAGTTTTTGACTCTAAATTCATATAGCCCTTTGGCTCAGACTGGGTAAGTCTTGGTTCATGGGATGCTGGCCTTTTTGTTAGCATGGGGGAAAGAAAGCTGTTATGTGGGCGTCCATGAGGTGACACTGAAATATCTCGAGTCATCCCACCTGAACCAATACCAAGGGGTGACAGTCTGTGTGATGGGCTGGTAGGCTGTTCCTCTCCCCGAGGTTCTTTTTTAATGTTAGAAACATGTGGTGGTGTTGGGCGCCTTTTGCGTATAATTTCCCGCAAAGTGTCAATGGGCGAACCATTCACATGCCATTCTGTAACACCCATTTGGCGCAAGTGTGAGCGAGCATGACTAGACAGTCCCTTGCGGTTCTCGAAGAATTCATTGCAGAACTCGCAGCGGATGTCACGGGTGGGGTCTGCCCGGGAAGCTGGGAGCAGGAGAGAATGCAGAATTAACAAAAAAAAAAAATACAAAAAGAAATTAGTTGCAAATATATGAAAAGAGGCAAAATGATAAAAACAGAGAGGGAGAATAGAAAGAATAGAACACAGCAATCTGACAAGTTCCGGTAGTCACAAAGCAGCTGGATGACGACATTAGTCTCATATAATGCACAAGACACACACACATGCACCCAAGACATGTCCCCCAACCAAAAGAAAAGGGACAATTGTTTCAAGTCATTGGCTGATACAGTTCTAAAGAGAGCAGAGGAGGGTTGTAGGGCAAGTATATGACCAGGATTAATAACACTTGTGTGAACGGACATCCTAGTCGTGCTTTCAACCTCAAGCACATTGAGCTACAAAAGGTACAATCTGAGACTAAATATTATTTCTGCCCTATGAAGCAGGCTGACAAATTTGGGGAACATTGTAGACAACACTATCCACAAATAAAATCTACGTGCTATAGGATTAAACCCTCACAAAGCAAAGCATAATCTCCAGTTAGCAGAAAATTTGATGCACAGAACTCGTGATCTTAACACAAAGTTCTGATCCTGATTATATACAGCCAAACTAACCTTAGCTTGTGATTAGGAGACATGTTGCTTAATATATACAGTAGAAGTATACTGTCATCTCCACTATGCCCAATAAAAAATGCTAGCATATGTAAACATTTGGGCTTATTCGTATATGGTACAATGAGCCGTAATGTGCCAGAACAAACAGCAGCCAACATCCTAAAATAGCCAGTGCATCAATACTAAAGCAGCAGACATCCGATTGGCTGCTATGTGTTACATCACATTACTGTTCTTTGCAGCACGTTATTAAATATATCACACAGACGGTACATAATGGTCTACTCTTGCCTACATCCAAGACACTTTAAATGCCAGCATCCATTAATACAAAAGTTTTATTGGCGAGCATGCAATGCCAGACCACGCAAGTTTACTACAATTAATCAAGAATGGAAACAGTCTGAAACCAGGTTTATTCCACACAAAGAGCAAGGCATTGTATTTATTCCATTATTACAAGGATGGTCTAACGTAAAAGTAATACTGTGGCCTTCACTAAAACCAAGCACACTATGGGCCAACATCTAAATCTTCTCATTATATAACAAGTAATGAACTAGCCCCTAAGGAGACTAGGAAGGGTTATTTGGCAGAGTGAGGGGTTGTTTGAATTAAAGATGAATGCAACAGACAAAATGGGAAGCAATGAAGATGAGCAAGTAACATGTAGAACTGCCGATCGGTGACCCACTTACATAGGTTTAAAGGTGAAAGATCGGAGGGCCACTCGCTGGCCTGGTAGGAAGGAAGCCGAGGAGGCTTGCGTTGTTGCATTGCCGGAGCCAACCCACTGTATGGGTGGGAGCCGGAGGGGGAGGAGGGAGGATGATGTGGGAGGAGCTTCTCCGAGTTGGGGTCTCTGATCCTGTTGCCTGTTCTGGGACAGGTCCCACTGGCCAAGATCTCTCGTAGGGTGTCGATGGGCGAGCCGTTGACATGCCACTCTGTAACACCCATCTGACGCAGGTGGGAGCGGGCGTGACTCGACAGGCCCTTTCTGTTCTCAAAGAACTCGCCGCAGAACTCGCAGCGGACTTCTTCCGAACTTGGGGCTGAAGGAGGAGGGGATGACAAATAAATTGCTGTCTGGAAAAATGGAAGGGGGTATCGGGGCAACAAAAAGGTGCTCCACAAACTGATATCCTTAGCTTAGGGTATTTTGATAAGCGATGATCAGACGGCCAATTTAACCTTAAATACAACCTTAAACAATACTGGACAACATATTGCATATTTATACTGCTTAGGCTGGTCACCACAATATTTTTATTATCAAATGAGGGTTTAAGGTGTATGTCAGACCTACAGCCTGGGCAGCCTTCTTGTCACCTGAGCCAATGTTCAGCCTATTTATTCGCTAAAAACTAACAGAGACAAGAGGCATAGTTCCTCATGCCTCAGTTATGTCATTTGTTCCTAGCGAATGGATAGGTCGCATTTGGAGCAATATTAGTCCAGCCGCAGACTGGCAGACTCTCTTGTGAGGAGGGAAAACGAACGCTAGAGGTTTTCTGCAATAAAATGCAGTGCAAGCATGGTGGAGTGTTGCTCAAAAGTGCACAACTTTATATTCTAGCCTGCACTTGTACATAATCACATAAATACACTATATAGCCTGAATCAGACTAAACTAGGCAAACAGGAAACGGCATGCAAGCAGAGACTGGATAGTGAAGCCAAGATGCTCAGCCAGGCCATGCAAGACGAAGCTTAGTGGGAAAGTCGCAGGCAGGGGTGTTTAACTACAACCTAATTGTACCCAATTATAGCCAAGTCATTCCCTGAATGTTCTCCTATACTCAGGTTAAGGAAGTGAACTGAATATAAAGTTACTTTACCTCCCATAAAGCATCTACATTATCCATACGCAGCCAAACAGTACACTTAATATAGCAGCTTCCCCAATTGATAGAAAATCTAACAAAATAATCGCCCTCACTATATGCCAGCATCAGGCACATGGAACTTTACCATCTATAAGCAATATCAGTGCAAGTTCAGCACAATGGCACACAGAAAAGTGTGATTTACTTAAGGAATGGTTTATGTTACTATGAAAATTCTTTGGCAAAGAAAACCAACTCCTGCAAATCCACTTATGGTGCC
Source organism: Taudactylus pleione (assembly GCA_031769625.1). Lineage (NCBI taxonomy): Eukaryota > Metazoa > Chordata > Amphibia > Anura > Myobatrachidae > Taudactylus > Taudactylus pleione. The sequence continues at coordinate 3,508,971 of JAUIMM010000252.1, read as the reverse complement.
AACATGCGTGTGCATCTTCCAGCAATTAAACAATGTAGTAGGGTAACTGCTTAGAAAGGGTCAGAGGTGGTGGGAACCTGGCATTTTGTATATGGCAACGAAGGACGATTGTGATGCCAAAGCCGTCCCAGACTTGGTAGCAGCCATTAATAGTTGCAGAAAGAAGCGGATTAGTATCAGCAGAACCGGACACCGTAGGTTCAGTCTCTAGTTATAATACCTCTTCATGGGAAATAGATTAGAAAATCAATCATAGCAAGCAAAGATTAAGAGACATGTTGGTCACCTGCCTTATTTGTGTTATTATGTACAGCTGCAATCTCAGTCCGTGCAGGGCATCTATAGAATGTGGGACATAAGCCATTGCATGCTGCCAGTAATACATTTCTACAAACAATATGCATTATATTCACTCTCATGTGCCTTCTGCCAGATAATGTATTAGACACCACAGCAACACCACTGGAAAAGCAGTAACACCAGTACGTACCTGGAGTATGAGGCAGATTCATATAGTGGCGGTGACGTTATACAATTCTCAGTACAGGCTAATGCAGCGTTTTTCAACCACTGTGCCGTGGCACACTAGTGTGCCGCGAGCAGTTGTCAAGTGTGCCGCTGCGGTCAGCTCAGCACACTTGTACTGTAGTGTGTTTTATTCCTGAGGAGGCCAATGTAGTGTGTTTTATTTCTGTGGTGGCCAATGTAGTGTGTTTTATTTCTGTGGTGGCCAATGTAGTGTGTTTTATTCTTGTGGAGGCTAATATGTGTGTTTATTTTTATGTGGGAGCCAATGTTTATGTTTTTTCATTGGTCACCCACACCGCAAGGCCGGATGGTGTGCCTTGGCAATTTTAAAATCTTGTGTAGTGTGCCTCGAGGTGAAAAGGTTGAAAATCACTGGGCTAATGGGTTCATTTTGTGTAGTTAAACTTAAGTTTGTCTCCATTCAACTAAACTTGCAGAGAGCAACTTAAACTCACCAGCAGAGGAAGCCATTTTGTAGGCTAAAACAATATTCAGTCTATTCACACGAGGAACTAATCCCATTATTGTTGCACCTTATGCCTGAGGGAGGTGACAGATATCCGATAGGCACACTATAAACCGACATCTTCAGCAAATATAATTACAAATAGGAGAATGTTCAAATCTCGGAGCAAATTAATATTGTGGAAGATCACCTAGGTCTACAAAGATATCTGCTGTGAGTGTCTACATTTACAGGCCTAGGATTAGTAAGTGGCATGACATGTCATGCCTAAGGCCTAGTAATCATCTGATATAAAAATCAGCATTTGTTATTTTAAGAACTTGTGAAAATCATCAAGTATAATGAACACACAAGCAAGGTACTAAGCATAAATTAAGCGGAACTTTCCTAAATGGTACCGACACGCGGTTTCTAGGAACTATATGCACAAACCATACAATATAATACTTACACAGATTGAGTGGAGTGGATGTATTTTTTTGGGACCAGTAAGAGTCCATGTTGGATTTACAGGTTTGAGGCGAGGCCTTCAGCTTCTTCGCCGGTGGTGTTCTAGAAGGTGGTGGTCTGGGATGTGCGAGGCCAGCTAGCGAGGCCTTGGATTGGGTGCCATGAGCACGCCCAGCCTCAGTCTTTACGTGGGAAATGCCAGCATCAACTATCTTTGTGTGGGAACCAACCTCGGGTGACAGAAGATGCGATGCACCAGCTTCCACAATTTTGATTTGTGTACCGTTTCCTTTCCCAGTAGGAGATTTAAAATGTGTGGAGGTCTCTATTGGTCCCATACGGTCAGTTAACTTTAAGCCACTCTCTGCTTGCATGGAGTGGGGGCTGCTGTCAGATAACTTTGCAGAGGTATCATTGCTCCCCTTGTTTGTGCTTGCTACCTTCTTAGTAAAAATACCACTTTCTTTGACCTTTGTGCTGTTGCTTGACTGACCACGGTCTGTGCCAGTGTTTGTTGAGGTGCTATCCCCAGAAGCTTTGGAGTGACATTCGGTGTCTTCCGGCGCGTGTCCGGACAATCTCTTTTTGAACTCTTCGCTTTTGATGAGGGAGTTGAGAGCAGCAATTGGGGAACCTTTTGCATCTGGATCCATTACACCCAGGTGGCGCAAGTGTGCCCGGGCATGGCTGGACAAGCCCTTTCGAGTTTCAAACCAAGCACCACAAAACTGGCAGTCATTTTCTCTGCTGGGCTCTCCTTCCATAGCTGTGAAATGAGGAAGGGGCGGAGGGGGAACAAAAAACACACCAAAGGAAAGGTAATGAGGCAATGACATGCAATGGAAGAAAACATGATAAACATATAAATATACAAATATTAGAGATGAGAAAATTATAAGGTGGCAATGGATGAAGGGAATAAATTGGGAAGGAGACAGGTTGTAAAGAAGTAACAGACGATGATAAATATGAGGGGAGTGTTTGGAAACAAGGAAAGAGAAGAAAGTAAGTGTGAGAAAGGCACGAGACAGGCTGAATATTATAAGAGATGCCTGTCTCTACCCTCCTGTCACCCCTGAAGAGGCCCTGCCACCCCAACCCTTTGGCTATAGTAGCCTGCCAACACCACTCACTCAGATTCAGAGGCCCGTCCTCGTCCCCCCATTGGCCTTTGGGGGATGCTGGCGGGGGGCTTACCACCTTCTTGGCCCCCAATATACTCTCGTCTTTCGGCAGCTTGCCCTGCTTGGCCAGCTCATTCAGAAGGTCAATAGGGGCCCCACTGCTCTCCGACTCTGGCACCCCGAGGTGCCGCAGGTGGGAGCGCGCATGGCTGGATAGGCCCTTCCGGGTCTCGAAGCATGCTCCACACAGCTCACATGTGATGGGACCTGGGCCTGGCAGGAGTACCAATCATAAACTGAATTACTTGACAGGCACTGATACAATTACTAAATGGGCCCAAAAGGATTTAACTATTGGGAATAGAGTAGGACAGTGGTGTCAAACTTGCGGCCCTCCAGCTGCAGTGGAACTACACATACCAGCATGCACTACCAAAGTTTTACTGTGGCAGGGCATGCTGAGATTATGTAGTCCCACAGCAGCTGGATGTCCACGAGTTTGACTCCCTGCAGTAGGATATAACTGAAAATACAAGTACCTCTTAAATAAAAAAAATATTCAGACAAGAACTACCTCTCCAAAATCCAGTAACCTTGATGTATTGTGCACTCTGCATAACAGCAGTGACTAAGATATACATGACATCGTTAAAATTACAGATTCTGCATTGTTATGAAGCTGTCTTTCACAGTTACCTCTGGCTGCTCCCAATTAGTGGTCAATGCCTTTTCCTTCTGTTGGAATACAACAGATAACATACAGATGTGTCCTTGCACAGCTTTGCTGCAGTCGCGTCAAAAAGCCTCTCGGTGCACCAGCTCCTGTGAGACGCTGCTAGCGCCTAGCATCTTTCTTTGCCAAAAATGCAGCTAAGTCGTAATGCGATGTGACTAGGATGCACTAGCAGGCTGCGTCGATTAATTTGATATGAGACACTTTTATAACTGTGTGCGACTGACGGTGCATACACACTGTCAGATTTTCCTTCAGATCTGTACAATAACGATTTTAAAAATCGTTCATATCTGAAGGAAAACCTGACATGTTTGTCAGATGAATGATGTGCGGTCCAGTTTGTCAGATAACGATATCGGACATCTGATGTCTTTGCAGTCAGATTTGTCAGATTTCATTCATTTTAATACAGGCAAAAATCATTCAAATCATTGGTCAAATCGCTCATCTGACATATCTGACCCTGTGTATGCACCATGAGTCTCTGAGCTTGTATAAGAAGTGCTACAATGTAGCGGCTGCAGCTTTTTTTTTTTTTCCAAATTCTGATTGTGCTTCACATACAGACTCAGGTGCACAAAGATATACAAGTGTCACATAGCAAATTAATCAGCAGAGTCTCCCGGTGCGTCCTAGTCACAACGCATTGTGACTTAGACACATTTTGTATCGAGGCTAGATGTACGAGGACACATCTGTTAACCCTAGATTAGGTCTAAACTGGTTTAAGAAACAAAAAAAACACTAGAAGGCAGGAAAGCAGATTCATATAGAAGGTACCAACAAGCTAATGTTCCATACGATATTAGGGTACAAAAACTGCACTGATGTTTGCTTATTTCTTGTAGAGGTGAAAGTAAAAAGAAGGTTCCACCTTTTATAATAACCTGAAACGTGTGTAGCTAGCCGAATCTTTCCCTATGTATTAATGTGCACAAAGTGTGTCCAGGAGAAATTATACACATACATCACTACCTTCATGCTCTGAAGCTCTGAAAATACAACTGGTGAACTTACGGCTGTCTTTAGACCTGTGATTTCTATACCAGCCTATCAGACAAAGCCGGTGACCAATAAGTAAAACACCAGTTACAGATCAGATTGTTGCATTTTTGAGTTGTGTGTTGTGCAGTCCATAAACACAAAAATGTGTAAAATGGTCACGGTCTTGCGTTTGTTAGTGCAGCACTGACAGACATTGGGTTGCTCGATCTGTTCCTGCAGGTATAGCCCCAAGCTAATCAATAAAAGAACCCAAGGCAACAGTTACCGCTATTTCTGCTTGCACCCTTCAGAGGGGTTGAGCATAAATGAGCATTAGCTGCTGACTCAGGTGCCTGCTTGCAGGTTGGTTGCATGTCTGTAACTGAATTGCTCTGGGCCACTTATGGTGCGTACACACTGGGCGATAAAGTGGACGACTGAACGATAACGATATCGTTATCATTCAGTCGTCCACTTTATCGTCCATTTTTAACCCCAAAAAGATGAACGATGACGACGACGCGCGTTCCCGCGGGTCGTTCGTCATTATCGTTCATCGGGCTGACATGCAGGCCAACCTGACGATCTCGTCAGGTTGCTGCATGTCAGGGAATGGGGGAGAGAGCCCGGCGCTGAGCGATATCGTTAATGATATCGTTCAGCGGCTGTGCTCAATGTCATGAACGACATTGAGCACAGCCTGCCGGGGACACACTAGACGATATCGCTCAGGGAGCATATCGTGTAGTGTGTACGCACCATTAGCCTGCGGAAACAGATCGCGCAAGACAATCCGTGGCTAATTGAATCTGTCACATAGGTGTGTTCTACCTACAATGAACCCAAGAGCTTATACTTTAAACTATAGCATACAATTACCTTGATGAAACATCAAAATGTAATTGCAAGCATTTGGGGTTTTACCATTGTAATCCAACAATACACTTTTGCAAACTGTAGTATTGTTTCATACCTAACAGTAATTCATCTCAATTCACCATTGTTGGTGAAACAGGGACACTATAAGAAATGTAACAAAGACCTGGAATCTTCTAGGTTTTATTTTCTTCTTATTACCCATCCCAATCATTTCAAATGCTCACTAATCACTTTATGTGCTTAGAGTTTAAGGTCAGCGATTTTTTAAATTTGAAAATGGTCAGCACGGACAAGCTGAAAAATAAAACTAGACAATAGCAGTATATCCAACAAATACACACTCCTATAGAGAATGTAACAAAGACAGAAGTTTGAAATGTGAAACTGTCCAGAACCTTTCTGGTCAACATACAGTTAACATTTTAATATAGGGAAAACAAAATGTTTATACAAGTTAATGGGCAGACAAACACCTGCCTGTGCCAGGGGCACTAAAACTGGTGTTTTGTTGGGGGAAGGAGCATACTTTATTCAAGTGCTTGTCTTTGTCCGCAGGATCGCTGAAGGAGTAATAACTATCAAGTGTAGTTCAACTGTCAATACAGTTTACACTTCGCAACCTGTTAAAGTGAACTCCTCCAAACAAAAAAAACATTTTAATCCCCCCCACACCCAGCAGAACAACAGCCCAACTATAATCTTGGACCTAAAACTGGTAGGGATTGTCCTCAAGGCATACAAGCCTAAAAATGTTTTTTACAAGTACACAGCCTATATCTCAAATGCCATCAATGTTAATAGGACAGTTTCATTGCAAAAGATGAATACATTTGTATTTTCAAAATTGTCCACACTTTAATAGCAAAAGTCAATGTCATCATTGGATGAGCAGCTGCTAAACAGCCGCTCATCCAATGATGCCTCTACTGGCAAGGTAAGGGAGGTATCATTTGTTTTAAGTCTTAGATTACACTATATTATAAGGCACAGATCACCTACCTTTAGAGTCTTCCCCTTTGCCCGCACTCTGATCGGATGTCATTTTCTCTGTGCGGTTCTGCGCCGGTTTTGAAATTTGAGGTCGGCCCAGATCTAATGGTGTCCCATCATCTTCATCTGACCCTAAAGCTGCGAAACAAGATATGATTATCAGCAATAACAATGACCTGTTTCCAGTAAGGGAGGGCTGGCTGTTGGCAAAAATCAATAGTGATAGGGTAAGGGTAGTTAGCGATTGGCTTCCCATAATTCTTGTCGCACATGATTATGAAAAAATGTAAATGAAGAGCCATTTAAGTGTGACCCTCGTGATTGAAAAAATATCAACCCCATTGACCCCAAGAGCATGCAGTTAACAAGCAAACGCAAAAGCAGTGAATTATTGGTGGCAAAAAGCACCTCTTATAAAATAAAAAATAATTGGATGCGAATATGCAAGCAGCGCCAATACCACACTTCTGATAACTCCCATACAGTCACTTAGCATTATTACTGATCCTATACAGTCAGAACTGATCACTACACTTCTATACATGCACGCCTGCTGTAAGCAGAGACAGTTACAAAACAATTTCATTCGCACAGGTCAAAATTTACAAAGCTAAAAGGGCTTAAAAAAAATGTCTGCCAACATGTACAAGTGAATGGTATGTAGCCCGCACAATATGCTGTATCCGCTATGCCTAGATCCTCCGCCGTCCCCTGATCCTGTAACTTGTTGCCCCCATACTTTAGCATTTATGCCTCAAAAGAAACATATCACGAGCAGTCTGATCCCAGAATTATTAGCTTTGCTGTGTCATGCGTGTAAGCTGCACCCCCCAAACACACACCAGCGGAGCACACCTAAGGCGCCACTGACCAAGCACATCACCTCAGCCTGTAGTTACAACGTAACACATGTGATGTTTGTTGGCATCCACATCCTGATTCATATGACCCGTGCCCCCACAGCTACATCACATAGGGTGTAACATGTAGTCAGTGCCTATTTATCACACACACATATCTGGGGCAGGGTTGCTACACTATCGTGTTGATTACAGACACAGATGATGAAGTACATCAAACGATTAACATGTAACCCGGGTTTGCACATCACACGTGTAACATACAGCCCGTAACATACAGGCGTGTGCCGGCTGAGAGCAGCAGCAGCCAGGACGGGACACAGCGCACTCAGCCTCCACTCACTCTGGCCTCTCACCCGCTTCAAACCCAGGCTCCTCCGCCTTCCTCTCCTCCTCTGCCCGCCTCGCAGGCCCAGCTTCCTCCCGCGGCCACGGGCGCCCTCTCCTTCCCGCCGCCCTCTCCTCTTCCTCCTCTTGGCCCCTCCTTTCCGGTGTCCCAAACTCCCCGGCCCCGATGGCGCCCAGCAGCGCAACGCTCCTTCCTGGCTGCCACGGCCCGGCCTCCTTTGTCCGCTCGCTGGGCGCCGCCATCATGGCGGGGTTGGGAGAGGAAAAAAAAAAAAAAAAAAAAAAGGGGAGGGGGAGGGGGAGGAGGCGGCGCGCGCACACAGACACACACGCGGGGGCACGAGGCCAGGCCGGCTCAATGGAGTGACGACCCCGAGCGTCGGTGGCGCCGAGAATGAGGGAGCAGCCAATCAGACTAGCGGGGATCGCACGGGTGATGGAATGCAGCAGTAGATGTGAGGGTGGCAGCAGCGGGGACGACTGACAGAGAGGCAGCACAGGCGGGAACAGGAGCACAGAGCAGCACAAAGAGATACAGCACACACTCACCACAAACAGTGCAGCAGCGGGCTGAGGCTATACTACACATATACTACCTACCGGCCGTGCTCCTGGGAAAGCTGGTGCCCGGGAGGAGTCCAAACCCAATCACATCCCCCTTCTCTCTGCTAGACTATTGCAGTAGGGTCACACACACACAGTACTGTGGGAGACACAATGGGAGTAACCCGGCCCATGTACTTCCTGAGTATACAGCAGCTCCAGCCAGCTACTACACTAGCAAATAACAGCTTTTGGGTCTGTAAGGGGCAATACTGAAGTAAATGTCACCATGTCAAAGCAGAGGCATAATAATAATAACTGCCAAGCCACAGTGTCATGGCTGCCATCCTTGTATCAGTGCAGGCTTTTGGTTCACCCTTTGTATAAAGAGACACTGGTTGATAAAACTTGTTCAGAACTACTTAAAAAAAAAAAAAAAGTTCCCCAAAATAAAAGGCTTGTAACATGAAGAAGCCAGATTGAACAAGAGCTAAAATCGGATTCGCTATATTTTTTTGTCCTTGCTCGTCTAGCCTCAATACGCCATGCAGCGCGATATGCTTGGCGTAAGCGAGCCGTTGAGTCCCGGGCAACTCTGCTAGCGTCGGGAGTCATTATTTGCCGAAAATGTGTAAGTAATGCGATGCACCAGGAGACTGCTGATTAATTTGATATGTGACACTTGTATATCCGTGGGCACCTGAGTCTGTAAACGGAACTTGGTGTGGGAAAAAAGCTGCGGCCATTGCATCAGCACGTCGCATGCTGACTGAGAAACCAAGTCGCACCCAGATATACAAGTGTCTCATCAAATTAATCAGCAGAGTCTGCTGGTGCATCGCATTGCAACTTAGATAAATTTTTGCCCAGCGCTAAAAGTCTTATGGTAGCCGTACACGGTGCGATGCACCATGTAGGGCGACTGGTGATCCGCCGGCAAATGGATCGCGCTGACCGCACGATTTGCAGGCTCCCCCATCTGAATGGGATCGTACATGGCATCCCAGATCATATGAACCTGCGGGAACACCTGGGGATGCGATTTACGATCCCGCGGGAGCACACAGCACGATACCAGGTATGATATCATGCCTATACACGGCACGATATAGCACCTATATGGTGCCGATCCGTCGGATCAGCACGTATATCGTGCAGTGTATGGCCACCTTTACAGGACCAGGTGCGCCGAGAAGGGGCTGCTTGGCACTACTGCAGCAAAGACGAGAAAACACCTGTATAGAGAAACTAGAACTATCAAGACACAGACTGCCTACATGGGCATTTTTAACCAAATTGACCTAAACTGGGGCCAAAAAAATTGACATTGGAACAGATGGGAAATGCTGCCCACTAATGACCACAAGCCTAGCATCCGATCTTGACGTGAAGGGCCCATTTCAGGGCTGGATGCAAGTCCGTTTTGAAGACGGGCCTTGTGACTTTTTGTGCTGTGCATGCATCCGAACATACGTAAATTTGCACCTCAATTTCAAAGTTATTATGGATTTAAAACTGCATTTCTACTTACGGCTGAAAGGTTGTAACTGGGCATTGGCACGTGGGCTAAGTGTTCCGAGGGCATGTAGAAGGAATTGTGGGCTTTGAAGAGATCGGTCCGATATCAGACTGAACTCTTGCACCAAGAGTTCAGTCTGAAATCAGACCTAGCGCAAATGTGTGCAGACAGAAAGGGGCGATGCAGCAAACTCTAAATACAGGAGGAAATCTTCAATTACTTGAGAGCATGCAATGCTGCCAACCTATGTGCAAATCTGAATCAGGCTCCAAATGACTGGATCCAGTTCACCTAATTGTGCAGCCAAGCTAACCTACCACCCTATGATCTTGGTAATGTAAGGGACATTGTTAATAAATATTAAATTTCACCTCAACACCACTCTTAAGCCTGCTCTATTGAAATTAATCATTACCAAGTCCATCCAAACTTTATCATAGGACAGCCCACAAAGACTGTCAGAATTGCTGGATTTCCATATTTGCAGCTCCAGAGAATCTCAAGCCCATGGGCAGGGAATACTCCTGGGGGTAAATTTATTAGTGAGAGTTTTTAAAAGTGGAGATGTTGCCCATAGCAACCAGATTCTACTTAACATTTAACTAGCACCTTTTAGAAGATAATAGCTAGAATCTGATTGGTTGCTATGGGCAACATCTCCACTTTAAAAAATTCTCACTTTAGTAAATTTACCCCATGGTCTGTTAACTGGATGTTAAACTTAGTACATCGCCCTGTATTGGAGCCAGGGTGTACCCTTGGTAGACAGTGATTTAACTACATAGAAATGACTGTTAGCAGAGCTGTCTGGGGTGTATTTCCCTGGAAGTATGGCCGTCTCAGTTCATTAATTAAAAGAAATAAACTAACTGAACTTTTTATTTAAGATTTTTATTTTCATTAAAAATTGTGAACAGAGAAAAGACTCCCGAAACAGCAATAAAATAATTTTTATGTCTAGGGCAGTAGTTTCCAAACTGCGCCGTGGCACCCTGGGGTGCCTCAGGTTGGTGGTCCATCACCAAATCAAATTATTTATGGTCAATGTACTGTAAATATGTGAAAAAACAGAAGTGCAAACCAATCCACCACCATATAACTGAACCCAAGGATGACAGGTAACCTCAATTTACTTCACTTTACTACATTTTTTTCTGAATTTCTCAATAACAAACTTAAACTTAGGGGTGCCATGAAAACAATGCTGATACTCTAGAGTGCCGTGATTCAAATAAGTTTGGGAACCACTGGCCTAGGGCAATGTGCATCTCCATGCGCCAGTGTTAGAACAGGAGGACGGCCATGTGATGATGTCACATGAGACGTAACTATTTGTGACATCATCACTGCTAATGAAAGTTGCTTTCAACAAGAGTAGAAGGAAGAGAGATGCTGAAAGGGCTGGTGTTGAAAATAAGGCTGTTAGAGCTGGGGAGGGAAGGGATAAAGCCAGGATACACACTTGGGTCTGATTGCAGGCTGGTGATGATGCAATGTGATGTCATCAGTGATGGCATAAACAGGCACAAAGGCTTCTTACCGTCTGTGTCAGTGTCCTGGTGCCAAGGTGGAAAGGGGGGCAGTGGACGACCGGGTGAGCGGGCTAGCAGTCGAGCAAGGACATGGATGGGAGACACTGTGAGCTCCCAGTTGGTGATACCAAAGTCTCGCAGGTGGGCACGGGCGTGACTGGAGAGGCCAGCACGAGTGTCGAAACCAGCACCACAGAACTCACACCGCATCAGGCTGAAGGTACTGGGGTCAAAGTTCGCCACTGCAGAGGGGGAGACGAGATCACCTGGTGTCCTGTGCTAGTTAATGTTGCTCACCCGGCCTCCTCTGGTACTAAACCTTATCTGACCTCCCTCTAGCGCTATTCAATGTTGCTCACCCGGCCTCCAGTACAAATCCTGGCTCACCTTCCTCCTGCTCTGTTCAGCCCATCTACCTCAGGTTAATGTGCACTGTGCTACTCAGCATGGTACAGTCACTGAAATACTACAAACACCACAACCTGGCTCCACTAACTTCAACTGTAAGACTGTTGTCCTCCCCTCAGATCAGCCCTACTGCTGCCTCACTGAGGCCGGGTGGTTCATCTGTCCCACTGCTGCCATACGTGTTCAGTTCACCTAACTAATCAGGTTCCCCAGTCACCTCCAGAATCCACCACTGCCCTTCTGAGGGCAGCTCACAGCTTCTTCTGCCATAGTCTTCTTCCCCTCTATGATAACAGCTTGACCCTGCTGCCCCCTCCTGGAAACATTAAGTAGACCATAGAAGCCAACTCTCCTGGCCATCATACTCCCACAATATACCACAGCAACTTTACTCCTAGCAGCTAATTACTATACATACTGGCTATCCTGGCCACCTATGCTACACTATACAACCTATGTCAGTGTTTTCCAACCTCAGTCCTCAAGGCACACTAACAGTTCAGGGTTTAATGATATCCATACTTGAACACAGGTGACTAATACCCCTTTTACACCAGAGCAAAAACCTGGGTTTTTGCTGGGTCTACCCGGGTCGCAGCTCAGTGTAAAAGGGTCCCTGAAAAATAACCCGGGTCAAGTAACCCAGGTAGCCACCAGGATGGACCTGGTTAATAGTGCAGTGTCAACGGCGCAACCTGGGTTATCCGACCTGGGTCATGCCTAAAATTAGCTGATGGTGGTTGTGGAGCAGTCACCTCCCACTTTTTATGACCTCACAAGTTTAGCAGGGCAGACACAGGTTTAGTGTGAACGGGGCTGACCTGAAAATAACCTAGATCGATGGTGCTGTGCAGAATGTGTCTGACCTGGGTTGGAACCATGTCTCAAAACCCAGGTCGGAACAGAGTTTTTGGTGGAAAAGAGATATCAATTAGTTCCTCAGTTATTCTGAATGACCCAACTTTGCTCAAACATGGATATCCGTAAAACCTGGACTGTTAGTGCTTTGAAGACCGCGATTGGGAAACACTGGGCTATACTATATGCACAGCTGTTCTGGTGTCTGTCTAACGTAGCCCAGTCTACATATTCTGCGTTATTCAAATTTAGTTCACATTGCTCACATGCAAAAATTACTACATGACAAAACAATCATCAGCAATCTGCAATAAACATGACATTTCTCTGTAAAGTGCTACCACAGCTGGCTATACACATGTAAAGAAACATAAACTAGAGCAAATTTAACAGCATAAAAAGTAGAATGTAATCACAGAAATAATTTTAAAGGGCCCAATAACATCAAACACCAGTTTCAACAAAATTCTTCTTTGGTTGTACAAAGCCAGGTCTGGTCTTATAGGCTATCAACCTAAATGTGTGTATAGCCTGGCAGGCAAAATATAGACCTTGGAATAAATTATATTACTTATTATAATGTAACAAAGAACCCAAACCCCCACCACTAGGCCTTTGTTTACATACGGATAATTTGTTCTTTAAGCTTCCTAAGTAAGCAGTAACGTGTTACTTTAAATCTATTATTAGTCGTTTTACAATAATAAGGTTATAGAAGATTTTTGTACAACGGACTGCAAAAACAGTTTAATAGATCCAGCCCTGTTTACTTTAACAATGTGATACAAAAAAAAATATATTGTTTGATGTTACTGGTGTTTTAAAATTTACAAGGCTATGGTCAAATTATATCACTGCATATTAAATAGCAGCAGGAACAAACTATATCATTCCTGGTGTAAAAATAACTAACTCACTGTCACTAGTTAGGGCATTTACAGACAAATAAGACAACAACTAATCTCTCACCTTTCTTGCGCTTTTTCTGAAAGGAGTAATTCTGTTCAATAGCCTTCACTTCTTCTGCCGATATGAAGTGCCGTACATTATAGCTGACTCCAACACGGTTCAAGTGTCCCCTGACGTGATTGGCAAGACCTATCCCATTGTGGAAGCGATCAGGACAATATGGACACTCCCGTTCCTCACTCCTTAGTCCAAGGGCTTCCAGCTGGCTTGCATATTTGGGATCCATTAATAAGACATCTAAGGGTACATCATCTTCCCCATCGTCTCCCCATTCATCTCTGGCTAGATGGTGGTTAAGGGAGCTGCGTGAAACCAGGTTCCTCTTACTTGCAGAAATCCTTTTCCCATAACCCCAAGCCTGACGGCCCTTAATGCTCCTTTTCTTGGAGCCAATATTTTGCAGGAGAACAACAGCCACCTTCTCTCTCAGTTGTCGTCGCTGGTCTTCTTCACCTCCCCCACCAACTTTCAAAGTCTCTTTAAATTTACTCTTCAGCTTTACAGCGGCCTCTGGCAATTGGAAGGCCTTTGTTTGCTTATTACTTTCTCCCTCATTATGTTGCTTTTCGTGCAGAGAACTTTCAGAGTCTTCTCTAGTTGGAGTCTTCGTCTTTGCCTTACTAGGACCCAGAACTACAGGATGGGGCAATTCTGCTTTCCACCCCTGTTCAAATGTAGCCTCTGCTTCTGGACTTTTCCACATCTCTTCATTTACTGGTTCTGAAGTTTCCCCTCCATCTAGTATTTCAGAAGACACTCTGAAAGATGTTGGGGTTCCTCGGGTGTCCCCAGCAACTTTCTTCACATGAGTCTTTGCATGCTGAACAAAAACTTTGGAAGAGTTTGTACCAAAGAGGCATTTGGGGCACTGCAGTCGGGCATCTCGTCCTTCATCCGTCAAGCTCTCTAATTTGCTAATTTCCTCTATTATTTTCTGTCTGGACTCCTGATGAAGTTGGCGGTGAGATTCCAGACTCTCCTCATCTCCAAATACCTTCCCACACTCTCCACAGGTGTGAGGATCTTCACCTGCCTGCACCCCCTCACCCTCTCCTTCCTGGGAGTGCTGGAACATGTGCTCCAATAGGTGAGCTTTTTTCTTGAAGTAAATGCTGCACTCAATGCAAGTGTACACAGATCCCTCTTCTTCCTCCTCTTCTTCTTCCACCTCTACATGTGCATCCTCTTCCGAGTACTTTCCCCCTTGCCAAGCCTCATGAGCAGTTCCTAATTGTAGGGCTCTTCTGAATGCTGGCATGGTAATGGGTGCTGGGTCTGACCTTGCCATGATTAACTGTGAATGACCTTCTACATCCTCCAAACCTGAAGACCAATCTATCCTATTCTTCAAGTATGGTTCCTCTGAAGGCATTTCATCAGATTCTCTTTCAACTTCGTGAGTGTCTGCAGCTGAGAATCCCCAGGACGTGGCGTGAGTGCTAGGCTGGTGTGACCCAATGTGGTGCAAGGTCTGATGGTCAGGAGGTGGAAGAGTGAATTTAGATGAAAGATGGTCTTGTTCTGAGCTGTAAGAAATTAAAAAAGGCAAAACAAAGGTCAGCTGAAGTCTGAGGATAATGGCATGCTAGCCTAACAACTCTCAGCTGACGGTGAACCCTGATCCTTCCCAGTACTGCGAACAAGAGACTGCACGCATACAAGCAGGTGAGATAAGTAAGGTCATGCTTGCAAACTGCTGAGAATCTGTGCTTAACTGCAATGCTATTGAGATTGAACTATTTACTCTTATAGAGAAGTATCAGAAAAGATTTCACGATTTAGATTTTGCAAATGAAGCACTGAGGATTTGTGTTAAGGGAGAAGCCAATTTTTCACAGGTTTACTCCCCATTGTTAAAAGTATCCCAGCATCAGTAATTGCAAGCCGCACTACTGTAACCACTTGCACCAGGGACGGTGCAAGGTTTTTCGGCACCCTAGGCAAAACTTCAACCTACTGCCCTACACCACCACCAATAACCACTTCCCAGCCCCTCAGATGAAAGTGCATCTTATAAGCTCCACAGCTACCACCTGCATTAAGTACAATTTTGTGGTAAGTAGACTACGTGGCGCCCCCCAGATTCTGGCACCCTAGGAAGCCACCTAATGGTAGAGCCGGTCCTGGCTGGCACTCTGATCTGTTAGTAGATGCATATTTCTCATGTAATTACACCAATCATACAGGTCCCAGGCAACTACATCCCACACAGCTGCACTGAGAGCAGTTATGGAAACTGGGGATGATCCGTACTCAACTTTCCTAGAATCTGGATATCCAACGGTGCATGTCTATGATATATACTCCATTGATC
Organism: Taudactylus pleione; assembly: GCA_031769625.1. NCBI lineage: Eukaryota > Metazoa > Chordata > Amphibia > Anura > Myobatrachidae > Taudactylus > Taudactylus pleione. Next base: position 3,493,463 of record JAUIMM010000252.1, on the reverse strand, counting down.
GTGTTATATATGGAAGTTGTAATATTAAATGCACCAACATTTTCCCCCTTTTTCTTTGTGTGATGTGTCAAATCAATTTGGCCAAAGTAAGGAGGGGGTTTTCCAAGCCAATCAAGGAGAGGAAAATAAGATAATCAGCAGTGTTAAGGATAGAGGGAAGTGGGAGGAGGCCAGAAAAGAGGAGGCTACAGTAGTCTAGACAGAGATTAATTTGTGGTTGACAGTTTTGGTGGCAAAAGGCAAGAAAGAGCCAGATCCTGGAGACGTTACAGAGGTGGTAGCGGGAATGGAGATATGACTTAAATGTGGGGAGTGAAGAGAGAGCATAGTTGCATAGAAATGCCAGTTAGAATGGAGGGAGAGAGGTCATCAGCATATAGATGGTATTTTAGGCAGAATGAGCTGATGAGAAGTCCATGGGAGGAGGTGTATAGGGAGAAAGACTGAGATGGACCCTCCCGGGGACATACAGGTAGAAGAAGGGTGTAAAAAAGGTCTTTAGTAACTTTGATGATGGCAGTTTCAGTGGGATGGTGGGAGCGGAAACCAGATTGAAGGGGGTCGAGTAGAGTGAGAGAATAAGAATGTGATAAGGCAGAGGTAGACAGTCATCTCCGAGAGCTTGGAGGAATGGGAGAGTTAACTTCAAGTGAGGGTTTCTGAAGGATTAGTGATAACAGGGAATGTTAGTGCCAGAAGAGAGGGAGAATTTGAAGAAATGGTCAAAATGGCTGCAGCATTATGAGATACAACTTTGGGAAAAAAAAATATATCTTTATTTTAAGGAAACAATGTCTGGACTTGGTTCAGAACCTCTGGAACCCCCCCCCCCCCCACCCCCAACAATGATCAATTAGAAGATTTCAAGTAGCTTATTTGGAGCACTAACTACATATCAATTTGGGGTGAAATTCTGCAAAATGCAGAATAATGGATTAAACGATGTGGGACAGGTATATGGGGGTGCTGTATTTTAGGTACAGGTGTTTTAAACATTGCAGGTGGGTGTTATAGGTGTTTGTTTTTTACTTAAAATGGCTTCAAATTACTAAAAGAAAAAAAGTAATCACTTTATGCATTTCTTGCACCCCAATAAGTGCTTTTTATAATTTTTTGACTGCTATTAAAAAATGCACGACTGCCGTATGAACCTTTTTAAAAGTGCTAAATATTTTTTCTTGGGGACAGCAATGGACATCTATATGTTAAAATAAAATACATATTTGGTTTTTAGATACAGGATATTCTCCCCATTTTTTTATACAGGTTTTTGCAGAATAAAATTATTACACCCAAATTTTTTCAAATGGATAGCACGAGAATGGGTGTGCATAGCCATGGCAATCAGAGTTTGGTCGCTTAAGTCACTTTAATTTTTGCGACTCAAATATTGCAGCCATTTAAATATGACCCACAGCCTTTGTCTTCGATGGTGGGGGAGAAAACAGATAGGGCTGGAAGGGGTATGAGATTACATTGCAGATGGATTCAATGTAGGTAGTAAAGAGGGTGAAAAGCTCAAGCTCAGACAGGCAGGAGAGTTGAGGAGGGGTCGGCCACAGGAGGAAGTTGAAGGTAAAAGGGGACTGCGTGGATTAGCGGATTGGGAGGAGATAACTGGCTTGAAGTAAGACTGTTTGGCAGGAGCTATGGCTGAGCTGTAGGAAGAGAGCATTTATTTCAAATGGATTTAGTCAGTGACAACACATGATTTCCACCACTACCTTTAGGCTGTGAAGGAGCATCATTTTTGAGTACCAGGGTTGGGGTGAAGAACGACAGAGTCAGAGACTGATGGCTTCAGCAGCGGAGATGAGGATAAAATTGTAGAATGAGATTGTTTGGTCAGGGCAGAAGGGATGATAGGAAAGGTGTCCAATAAATTGGAGTAAAAGGAAGGTCAAGAGAGTAACCTTGGGAGAGGGGGTGGTGGAAGGGAAAGACCAGAGTCATAAGAGGATGCCCAGAAGAGGGAAGTGGAAGTTAGTGGCCATAGAGGTCACTAGAAGATGACTAGGAAATGGTCAAGCGAGTGACCACTGGAGTGGAAGGTGGAGGAATTCCATTGGGTGCGATCAATGGAGGAATAAAGGGAGAGCAGCTTAGAGGCAGCACATCTGTTCAATTGTCCTATGGAATACTGAATGCACCCAGGATAAGAGAGGGAAGGTTGGAGGAGAGGAAGCAAGGGAAACATGCGGCACACTTGTCTAGGAAGTGGGAGGAGGGAATACGGGGACAATAGATGATTGCGTCACCAAGGTGCAGAGGTTGGAAGAGGCGACCAGTATGTGTATGTCTGGTGTTTGAATGGGGAATTAATATAATGTGGAGGAGACATTAATGTTATGCTGGGAGGGAGTTATGTTATGTGGGAGCGAGGTATAATTTTATTTGGTGAATAATTTTTAATTTAATTTTCTACTGCAGGGTCCATGGGGTATCCACAGGATACCTTGGGGGGTATAGGCGATGGACGTGTTCACTGGGCACCACACAGTTAAAAATGTCTCAGAGGATGCACCGGGGCCCCTCTCCTATACCCTGCCCCCAGACCAAGACACCTTCAGTTTCGTAGGTGCCCGGCCGGAGTCGGGTCACTACACGGAGGGGCTGTCTGAAAGAAGTCTTCCCTCACTCCTTCTCAAAGGATGCTCCATCTCGGAGCAATGTTGGATTCTCGCCAGCAGCAGATCTTTTGGACGGCAGAAAAGATCTCAGCTCTGTAGACACGGGTACACCATTGCCTGCACAGTCGCCGAGTGTTCAATCACTCGGTGATGAGGTTACTTGGATCCAGGGTGTCGTCTTTCGACATGGTGGAGTATGCCCAGTTTTATTCGGGTCTCTGCAGAAGTTGATCCTCTCCAGATGGAATGGATTACCCCATCGGATAAAGACAGACGATGGTGCTTTCTCCGGAGGTGCGTCTGTCTGGCCTGGTGGCTACAGACAACTCATCTCAACAAGGGTAGCTCCTTTTGGATTCCGGACTGGGTCCTTCGGATGACGGACACCAGTCTCCGAGGTTGGTGCACAGTGGCAAGTCACCACTAGTTTCAAGGACGGTGGACGACAGAGGAATCTGCTCTTCCAATCAACATATTGGAACTTCGGGCAGTATTCAGGGCTCTTCAGCAAGCAAGACTCATACTTCACGGAAAACCCTTGCAGGTTCAGTCAGACAACGCCACAACGGTGGCTTACATCAAAAGTCAAGGAGGAACTCGAAGACAGAGGCGTCACGCATTCTGACATGGGCAGAAAGCACTCTTCCTGCCATATCAGCAGTATTCATACCAGGAGTACTCAACTGGGAAACGGACTTCCCCAGCCATCACGATGTGCAACCAAGGAATGATCTCTTCACCAGGAAGTGTTTCAGCTCCTAGTGGACAAGTGGGGTCTTCCGGAGATAGACCTCATGGTATCCCGACACAATCACAAGCTGCCAGTGGTCAGGTCCAGAACAAGAGACGCCGAGGCTCTTCTTGTGGACGCTCTGTCAGTCAAGTGGACCTTTCACTTTGCGTACCCGATTCCTCCTATCTCCCATCTTCCTCGAGTACTTCGGAAGTTCAAAGAGGAAGGTGGCATGATCCAGCGTGGCCCAGACGTCACTGGTACTCAGATCTTCATAGTCTCTCCAACGACACTCAGTTGTGGTGCCTCAATGGTCCTGTTGTCTCAGGGTCCTTGCCTTTACCCGGACCTGGGTCGTCTGTCTTTGACGGCTTGGCTCTTGAGACATCCCTCCTGAAGTCTAGGGTTTTTTTTCTACCTCTGTGGTTAACACCATACTCGGAGCACAAAAGCCTGCCTCTGCCAGGATTTATCACAGAGTGTAGCATGCTTATTTTGATTGGTGTCGTCCAAGAGGGTACGACCCCCAGGTGTTTTGGATATCCAGAGTTTTGGCTTTCCTGCAGGCAGGTTTGGACCTTGGTCTCCGCCTTCATTCGCTGAAGGTGCATGTCTCTGCCCTTTTCTGTGGGGTTCCAGCGAAGGATTACTCCTCTTCCTGATATCTGCACTTTCCTTCGGGGGTTCTTTGCATTCAGCCTCCCTTTGTCCCTCTTGTGGCTCCTTGGGATTTGGCTGTGGTGCTTAGGGCTCTTCAGGGCCCTCCATTTGAACCTCTGGGCTCAGTGGACCTCAAATGGCTTACGGCTAAGACTGTGTTCCTTCTGGCTATTGCGCCAGAAGTGTGTCAGATTTGGGGGCTCTCTTGTCGCCCTCCAATTCTGAATTTTCACAAGGATAGGGTGGTGCTTCGGACTCGCCATGGGTTCCTTCCTAAGGTGGTGTCTAGTTTCCACATTAATGAGGAAATTATAGTGCCAGCCTTTAACTCTCCAGACCTCTTGGCAGGCGAGGCCTCATTGGATGTGGTACATGCTCTCAGGATATACGTGGACCGTACCAGCTCCCTTCGGAAGTCAGACTCCTTGTTTGTCCTCTATGGTTTCCACAAGAAGGGTTGGCCAACCAATAAGCAAACTTTGCCTTGGTAGATTCGTTTGACGATCTCTGAGGCTTACACTCATGAGGGCTTTCAAGTGCTGCCCTCTGTTACTGCTCATTCTACTTGGTCAGTGGGTCTTTCATGGGCAGCTCGATGTGGCACCTTGGCTATGCAGCTTTGTAAGGCGGCCACGTGGTCTTCTGTCCATACCTTTGTGAGGTAGTATGTATTGATACCTTCGCCTCTCAGGATGCTTCCTTTGGGCTGCCGATTCTCCTTTCTGCACAGGAGCGTCCCCACCCTTAAAGGGACTGCTTTGGGTCATCCCCAAGGTATCCTGTAGATACCCTATGGACCCTACAGTAGAAAATAAAATAGAACTTACCTTTGTTATCTCTATTTCTACGAAGTCCATAGGGTCCACAGAACTCCCACCTTGTGGCACCTGTGCTTCAGATGGGCTTTGCTCTGGTCACCGGTTTTCTGTCTCCTTCTATGTGACAATGTGATCCTTGTGTGTTCCAGACTTTCTTCTCTCTCTTTTTTTCTCCCCCTCCGGCCTATGGCTTGTTATGTAACTGAAGGTGCCTTGACCTGGGTGCGGGGTATAGGAGAGGGGACCCGGTGCATCCTGGGAACATTTTTTAAATGTGTGGTGCCCGATGAACACATCCATCGCCTATACCCCCCAAGGTATCCTGTGGACCCTATGGACTTCGTAGATATAGAGATAACAAAAGGTAAGTTCTTACCATATCTCTTATTATTGTAATGCTGTGACTTATTGTGGGAATTTAATCGATAATTTGTTGGTTGGAGAGAAATAAACCTATTTATTGAAAGCTATGTATTTGATGCTGTCTTGCTGAGGGACAGGGGACCTATTTATTTAATGCAAATGCCACCAATGTAACATTGAACTCCTGGAACATGTATTGCAATATTTAGAACTAACATTACCAATTTGCCAAAACTGCGAGGCGCCATTCTTAACATTCTATCATGCACATAATGCCCACTACACAATTGCACTTACCGCCCCATGATGCCACGGCCAATTTCATTTGGATCCCTGGGATGGGTCAGTCTCATGCCTAAAAAAAAAGAAAAAAATATAAGAGAAATCATTATGAAGCAAATGAAATTTGGACATAATTTGACACCTGGCTACTGAGTCTTCTATGGCTAACTGAGTAGACAATCACAGGGCGCATGCACCTGACCTTTATGACCTTAGTTAGGGGAGTGAAACCTCCCAGATGAGGTTGGACAAAATTATCACATTCAGAGGGTGCTGGATACTTTAAAATAAGATCTATCGATGTGCCATATATGGAGCCATGGCTACGTTCTAGGCCTGTCCATTATTATATACAAAGGAACAAATCAAGACATGTTGTATTCATTCTAGCACCCTGCACCTGTCACAACCTGTGCAGTTCTTTCCTGTCTGGGGTGTCGCTCTCTGCTCTGGTGCTTCTAGCTAATACAACTAACTGCATAGATATAGACCAGAGGGTGCTAGAAGCACCATAGCAGAAAGAGACACCCCAGGCAAGAAAGAGGAACTGCACGGGTTGTGACAAGTGCAGGATGCTAGAATGAACACTAGACATGTATAACCTCTGGAGCAGTGGACTATCACAGAAAACAAAATTCTTGTCTAAAAAAAGAAAAGGACATATCACCTTCTCTGTTCTCCTCTCTAAATCCCATATGAGAGTAAGAGGTGAGGACACCGCTCTCTTCAGGATACGTTCCAACTGCGGGTTCTCCTCCCCCCACAAGGACAATCTCCACACCTCCTGGCATAGGGGTACAAGTATCATTTTGCCCAATGGATGTTATTGGGTAGGGCAGATTATCCACATCTTCCTGTCCCGAAAGGTATGAGGGGTGAACATCCTCCATGAGAAAGATGGTTTAAGAGAGGATGACAGAGTAAATGGAAAACAGAATGGGAGTGCGGGGACCTAGCACCCCAGAAAGAGATCAAAGGTGAAATGATGCGATAGCTGGTTGATGGGTAGGTCGGACATCACAGGTGGGTAGCACAGAGGCCAGTACGTACAGAAAGGGAGGGGGGGGGAGAAAATAAGACAAAAAAAATGTAGATGATTAGTTCAATCATTCCTATTAAACTTGATTACAGTTTAGTAATTAAACTATAGGCATTTCCTTCAAAATTTAAATATTACAATAAATTTTAAATTAAATAATTTTAATCATGGTAGAATTAGCATACATTTTACCCAGCAGAATTATTGACTATTCTGTGTATTTCTGTAATGTGTTAAGTCTGACAAAAGTAACAGCTTAGGGGCTATTTCACACACGACAGATTTGTCCATCTAGCAAAAAAACTGGAGGTTTTTTTTGTTGTTGCTTAATTTCAGTGGAAATTGCGAATACATTAGGGCTATCAAACTGCACGAAAATGGCACGGTCGCCGTTTTAGAGCCATGATAACCACTGACTAGGACGGCTGCCATCCACAGTCTTCAGTTTTAAAGATTCAAAACACACGGCATTAACATTACACACAGCACAAGTGTTGCCTGACGTTTTTTTCCAGATGGACAAAACCGCTCTGTGTGTGTATAAGGAGGGGGGGATATATTTTTTTTTACCCATTTTTGTGGTGGCAGGTGTCATAGTGACTTCACAAATAGGTGCAGACAATGATCAAATTACAGATGCCTAAAAATCTACACTAGCAGCCCATATACATTGTTATGAAATTGTTGCCAAGGCTAACAAATGCAGGCCAGAAGTGGGAGAGATGCCCAATGCCTCTCCATGAGGGATGTCCCTTCCCGTTAGTGATCACCAGGATGTTCACCAACATGTTAGGTTATGAAACTGGCAAACTTCCTTACCGCATACAGTAAGCAATAAAGTTTGCGCATGTAGATGGCAAACTTGCCCTTTCCACAGATCAGAAATACACATTGGCTACCTCATTCCTAGCAGTCCTGAATTTGAGAAATAAATTTTATATATGATATATATATATCCAGCAGATAGATGTACTATATAGTGAAAGTAACAGGCACAGCCAGGATATATAGACTATATATCCCGGCTGTGCCTGTTATTTATTAGAAGTGCTGTTGAGACCCTGAGTGCCATCCTTTCACTAACACACAGACACTATATATTTATTTATTGCCAAAAAATCGGAAAGCAGCATCTCTGGTAGGCTACTAAAGCATTTACCAGCATTTATGTGCATCATGCCCAACAGTAAATTGCAGGTGTTTGTGGTTGCATGTAACAACTTCAGACAGTACAGTATGTGTAGCTCTAATCTGGAAGTCTGAACAGGCCCCAAGGCCCTCCAGCTGCTGTTGAACTACATAACCCAACATGCCCAGCAACAGTTTTATCATGCAAAACTGTGCAGGGCATGCTGGGATATGTAGTTCCACAACAGCTGAAGGGCTGCTTATTGCCCACCCCTACTGTACATTCATAGCACTAAGTTTATCTGTAGTAAGTGAATCAAATACTACTTAATGATGAATAGAATAGAATGCCCTTATTGTTAAGGCATGCATGGAATTCTGCCGCATTTGATTAGGAATCTGACCGACCAACATTGTCCGATATCAGCCGAGTAGTAAGAAAGTATTTATTTTACATACCTAAAGAACTCAAGTTTCAAAGCTGTAAAAAATAGCATAAGTACATAAAAAAGAAGAATATTGTCAGTGCCAGGAGCAGAGCCCATTTCAATAATTTGCACCAGTAGATTTTAATGACATCTACTTACCAGTTACAAGTCCTCCTGAACTATGTAAAAGGTTATTGCTTTTTTTTTTTTTTTTTTTAGACACAGGATAATAAATAACAATAATAATAATAATAATAATAATAATAATAATTTGGAACTGGTCTCACTAGCAAAGCAGTACCGGCATTAGTGGACCTTTCCTCAGTCCTAGTTGAGCTTCAATAGCTGGACCAGTGCTCTATTCAGCGTACCTGGGCGGTGGTGAAGAGGAGGAACTAGGTTCGGCCCAGCTAGACCCAAACATGTAGCTGTAGGAACATATTGTCTTGTAAAATAAATATTTTATTACTGCTCAGCCGATATCGGATGTCACTTGTCAGTCAGATTCCTAATAAAATTTGGCAGATTTCCGTGAATGCCTGAACAATCAGGACGTTTATACTACTCAGCATTACATGGTATTTTAACCTCTTGCTACAGATAAGGATTGCGTGGACTGTGCACGATGGTCTACTGGAGAGCTGGAGGCGGGTTATGGAACTGAAAATCAAGTGCATTCATTATGCAGTATTATTTTTCTCTTTTTTTAATAAAAAAAAAACAAACAAAAAACCATCCTAGCAGTATTCATCTCCATATTGTCAACTTAGAGGGTTAAACGTTTGTCACTGGACCACAGTTTAGCACAAGCCAAAATTGTGCCCACATTCCTGACTGACTGGAAGTATAACTTGACACTAGTGTCTTCCACCCTAAAATTATTGTTTTGGTCAGAGTACAAATAGTTGAAAATTCAAGACAAACATTAACGGTCTCACATCACTCTCCCCAAATCTTCCTACTCAGCCTGTTTGAAACAAGTCAAGTTTGTGTTATTGCCCCTTGCCTGCGAGTTTCTCATTCTATAGTTTTAAAGGGCAGTTTCAGTAACATTACAAACTGAAGAATAAAAAGGTTTCTGTACAATATGATTTTTTTTTCGCATAAAGTGTAGAAACTACTTTCATTCAGAAGAAACATCCCCTATGTAATTGTTCCTCTAACCAACCTTGACATATCAAAACAAATATGAAACACTTTGGGCACTACAAGATACATATGTAAAAAAGTTCATAAGCATTAAGAGGATGAGATATTAGTCTGTAGATTATAGTCTTTCATAGAAATTCATTATCTTTTAGGCGATTTCTGTTGCAGCTTTTCTTTAGTATTCCCAATTATTTTCATCCAACTTCAACAAAATGGTCTCCAGTTAAGCACCATATAAAAAGAAGAGAGACTTATTGTGGAGTATGTCTTTAAAAGGTAGGTAATATAATAAAAATATGGGTAAACAGAAAGCAATCCAAGTGGGCATGTAAGTCTGGAACCGTACTGTGTACAGCTCCAAGTAAGGAGCAGTTAGGGGAGCATTAAAGTGGGAGGTTCTGAAACCCATCCCTTCTCCCCTTCTGGCAAATTACTGGAACGTCCACAGGGCTGGTTCCTCGGGTTCAACAATGTGCACATAGGTATTCAGTGCCACCAACGCATTTTCATTCATTCTGAATGATTCGAAACAGAAATCATCTAAAGCAGAGGTTCCCAAACGTGGTCCTCAAGGCTCCCCAACAGTTCAGGTTTTAGAGGTATCCATGGTTGAACACAGGTAGTTAAATCAAATTGACTGAGGTACTAATTGAGTCGCCTGTGCTCAACCATGGACATCTCTAATATCTGAACTGTTGGGAGAGCATTGAGGACTGCATTTGGGAACCTCTAATCTAAAGGATAATGAATTTCTATGAATGACTATAATCTACAGACTAAGATATCTCATCCTCTTACTACTTATGAACTTATTAACATGTGTATCTAGTAGTGCCCAAAGTGTTTCATATTTGTTTTGATATATCTATGTTGTTTTAGTGATTGGGTACCATTTGGAATCACTTAGGCTGCTGAACTAGGGAGTGCCGGTACATTTACCATTATAGTATCATCTAACCAAACTTGTTCATACAGTTATACAAACTTTCTATATCTTACTTTTACCAAAATATATTAATGCATGTTTGAGTGCAAGCGCCTATTTTAGGATTCATTATAGCAAACAGAAATTACCTTAATCTACCCATCAATTACAAAGCAGAAAAAAAAATACTTAGGTCTTACTTTTAATGTATAAATAACAGAACGTCAAGACTGTATCCCAGTTTGTACTGATGCTTTCACAGAAAGCCAGATTTGATTTTTTTCCACGGCTAAGCATGGAACACAGGCCCTCATTCAGAGTCGATCGCTACATACAAGCGGTCGCTCTGAATGAGGGCGCCCGCTTGTGGTGGTTACCACCCACAGCTCTAGCGAGCGACCAGGTTGATGGTCGTGATGGTCAGGACCATCGCGACCATCGGGGCTTGCGACGAGACCGTAAGGTTAGGTCTCGGCAAGCGCAAGCCCCAGGGACCTTCCTGCTCTGATCTAGCAGGAAGCTCCCCACTGACAGCATTGCTGATGTCAGTGGGTCCGCCCCCAAACGGCAAGTGTTCCGTCGGGAACGCCTCAGTTTGGCCGGCCACCCCCCCTGCCCGCCTCCCAAACGGGGCTAGCTGTCAATCACCATCGACAGCTCGTCCCCATTGGTGCAAGCCCCGTAGCGACGGAGCGCCCGGCACTAGCCGGGTCTCGCGCATGCGCACGTTGGAGCCGGCTCTGACGTGCGGATGCCTAGTGGGCAAACATCGACCAGGTTGCGAGCGCTCAGCGCTTGCGCCCGGGTCTGAATAAGGCCCACTGTGTGTTTAACAGCTAAACACACTATATGCCAAGCAGAGGTACTGCTACTGAGAACACTTTACCTCCGCAGGATAGAGATTTGTTTTAACTATCTAGACAACTCTCACACGGGAATTTTTTTGCAATTTCCAACAGACTTAAGTCAAAGTATATATTTTTAGTAAGATATCCATGGGAATATTTACTATATAATGTGATTTGTATTCAGTAATGAAGAATGAAGCAGATTTAAATGACTTTAGAGATATATGTATAATGTATATGAATTTTTATGCATGTTCGTTATTAAATAGATATTTAGTGTAACCAGAGCTGCATTGTGTTACTAATGTTTCCAATTATTTGGATACATTCTTGATGTTCTGTTATTTATGATTTAGGGTGGGGGTAGCAAATCCCCTGGAAATTGCATGCTGCAGATGCACTTAATCATCGACTGAATTTGGTGGTCCAGCGCGGACCTCCTTTTTTCTTTTCTATTTTACTTTAAATGTATCCCCAAATTGACACCTTATACAGCTATGATAGATAGGGATGATAGTATTTAATGGCCTTCCCAGAGTTGGCTGACCTGAGTGTAGTAAAAGTCATACGCTTGCTTTCAAACTGAGGGCCTGATTCACTATGGATCGCTATTGCGATCGTAGCAGGGATTACACACGGAGGTCTGCTGCGAAAATATGCTAATGAATGCTATCGCAATGCCTCCGCACAGCCAGCATAGAGACGCCACTACCGCTATCTCACATCCGTAATATCTTGCAGTTCTGCGTGTACATCAGAAACACTGAGTAACATCGGCCCCTCACGCAATTACAGCAGCCCTGACCTTACTCAGAAATTGCTAACCTCGTTGCACGCAGTGAGTACACAAACTGCGTATGCCGCAGCAGTGCCCAATTTATGCACGGCGTTCAAACGGACAGGCACGCCTGCGTTTCTCTGACCACTCCCCAGCACAATCCCCAAACGATGACTACCTGTCCACCACTCTGCGATAGCTTACCGTGCTCTGCGTAATCACAGTGCGATCGCAGTGTAGCTGTCGCGCACTGTGATGTATATGCAGTACGCAACAGTCGGCCGACTGCGTACGCCATTGCAATTGTGATCCATGCTGAATCAGGCCCTGATATCACTGTTCTGCATCTGGCCACTTTACAGCAAACACTACATCATCATTACTGAGAAAATAGCAAAAGTAGACTAAAGGTGCATACACACAACGATTTTTTGAACGATTATCGTTAACGATATCGTTTATTGTTCAATCGTTGTAAAATCGTTCACTTTCTGAGTTAAACCGATGAACGATTACCATTCATGCGCGTTCACGTTTGTAGTTCAGTCAGACTGACCAACTCAACAATTTTCATTAAGGGAATATGCAAAAACCGTTTGTAGTTAAAAAAAATTGTTCATTGCACTTTAAAAAATCTGACAGAAAATCGTTCATAAAATCGTTGGTAACAAAATCGTTGTATGTGTATGCAGCTTAAGGGACATACTAAATTCAAAATCCTTAAATTATATATTGTTTGGACCGTGGAGAGAAGTGATAATTGAGAAGATCAGTAAACAGAAATATATACACAAAACTTGTTTTCGTTCGGGCCATTTCGTGTCAAATAAACACACTTTTTGTTAAAATTTTACCTCACCAGCTTAGATTTTGTTCAAATTTGGTATATGGAGAGTAAATATGCAGTCTAATTAAAATACAAAATTGTATTTAAAATATCTCATGCCGTTTCCAAAATATGGCTATGTAAAGTTTTCAAAAATCTGTCAAAAACGCACAACCAGCATATTTTCAAATTGCCATAGCAGCTCTCCTAATTACGCTAGAGATGTGCGAGTGGTGTCATTTAATGTGTTTTTTTATGCCCTTTCCTATGATATACAACATAATAGGCTTTGAGAGGAAAAACTTTCCAAATGTATCAAATCCTGCATTATCATATTGGGCATTGTGAAAACTGCAATTCGATAGTAAACGCAATTGTCAGATGGCTGCAGAGGAGTCCTACTGACCTTTGTGTCCAATCTGTAATCGTCCCCCAGCGATGCTGTAAATCAGGGCGGCTGTGGAACTACACATCCCAGCATGCCCGGACAGTTTTGCTACTAGGGCATGCTAAAACTTTGGCAGGGTATGCTGGTATGTGTAGTTCCACAGCAGCCGGAGGGTTACAGGTTAAATATCCCTGCTGTAAATGATCTGGCAACATGGCCAGATCTTGTCCAACGTAGCTATGGTACATATGGGTAAAAATCGGACATTAATCCTGTTGCTAGGTTATTGTACTGAGCAGGCGGGATGGCCTGTGAGTGCGTGGCCGACCTAACAAGAGTCAGTACTGGGAAAGAGGCATGATAATGGTACTAGTAGAACCTTTTAGTTGCAGTGCCTTTAAGATGCAAAATGCAATGTCACCAATATACAGGCATTCCTTGAGGGCCATTTCAAAGCATGTACATAAAATACACATGCACCACTACAATGACAATAGCTCTAGTACATGAAGCAAGTTTCCATTAGTACAACTACAGGTATGCAATACATATTGTAGTGCGACTCTCCACTAAGGCCTTCATTATGGGGCTAATTTTAAATGGACGACCTGGCAACCCTTCTGCAACCGGAAAGCCTTGTAAAGGGGAAATACATCTTCTGCAGGTAAATTTGTTATTTTTCTCTGTTGCCCTGAGAAACAACCATGCATCTGTTTTCATATCCAAGACTAAAAGCTGGCCATACACTGCGGAATATTTCTGGTGACCCAACCAGCACAATGGACTGAAACATTTAAATGGTTTACAATTGCCTCCATATAATAACAGTACACAGAATAAGATAGACAGAACAACGGCCTGACAGATTGAACATGTTTGACAATAAAAATTTTAAAAAAAAAACAATAAACCCCCCCCCCACAATGATAAAGATTTTGGTGGCATTGGATGAATATCGCATAATATATATATATATATATATATATATATATATATATATATATACATACACACACACGATGAATGATAATCGTTCAGGACACTTATACATCGGCCAGATGGACTGGAAAACTCATTCTGTCTATGGCCAGTTTAGCAATGTACAATGTAACTTTTAAGGATGGAAGAAAGTTACATCAAAACTGAATGCAAGCCTTATTTATAGGGATATGTGTCCACACTATCCATTGTATTTACATATTTGTGGTACTCTACCCAATGATAAGCACAAATCTTTATTCACAATAAAGTCTATATATCATAGTAAGTGCACAGAACATTGCAGTTTGGGAGAAATATTGCTAAATGCATTCGCTGTGGCACACAAAAAAATAAAAGTTAAGGTGGGAGATGTCATATTTTCATAGTTATGTGTACACATGCAAAATAATAATAAAATAAAAACTATACTACAGATATATTGAACAGGGATGTTCCTATGTACAACAATATGCATAGGAACCAACTTTTTATAATTATTGGGAGGGTTCACATAGGAGTGATAAATGCTATGTCTGGGAATACAGCAACATACTATATACAAGTAAAACAAATTATTTATAGATCTATCTTTTTTTATTATTTTTTGCAGACAGAAATTAGTGAGATGTAAATAAGATATGGGACCAGTGCACACATCTGCTGCAGGCTCTCTCTATGGGCCACCCTGCAGCCTGTACACCTGAGCAGAGAGCCCGGGCTGTACACTTGACCCGTTACCCCGCAGCATTGCTCCTCCTAATGACAGGTGGCAAAGTGCCGGTTTCGCCCTCTCTGGTACTCCTCCCACTGCCCAACCCGGTGCCTCACCCCCCGGCTGGGTGTCGGGGCCCGGTCTCGGTGCATTTCCCCTTTAAGAGCGGCTCCCGGTGCAAGACGTTCCGTCCGGAGACAGGAGACAAGAGGAGGGGGCTACTGCTGCTGGCTGGCTGCTGCTGAGATACAGACAGGGCGCGGGAGGATGGCGTCACGGGAGACGCCGACCCATTGGCGGCTCCATGTTGGAGGAGGCAAGCCTGTGGGCGTGGTGACAGAGGTGTACAATAATGATGGCCTTGGATGGTACTAGGCTTGGGAGGACCGTCTCAAAGGGAGTCTGGGCGGCAGTCAGGGAATCTATGACATATATAGAAGTGATAGGCAGTCTGAGAAGGAGGGTAATACTTTTTGGCTGAATGTATTATGGTGTCTGTCTCACTCTCAGTACACACTGTCCAGGGCTCATTGTTCTGCTCCAGTTTTGCCACCAATTTTCCAACAAAAGTATCCTGGGCTGAGTGACATTTGGTAATAAAAGGTGTATTTTATTATTATTTTTTTTTTAATCTCGTATTACTTAATTCATCCCTGGTTCATTTTAAATTGGGGATTGAGTTGGAAAAAGGGAGAAGAGCCCTAAGTAACAATGAGCCCTGTTGGCAGGAAAGGGAATGTACCAGGTTATTTCAAGATAGGGATGGACATGAGATGGCTCTCCGAGTCTCCATTGATGGCACTATCGGTACTTTCCATTAATGGATTGAACCAATGGGACAATCAGAAGGAGGGAGGGGCTAAGGAAGGATGATGGGGTGGCAGGTCTGAGAAAAGGGCAAAAAACAAAAGCATTGCCATGACTCCATCGGAACTCAGCCGTTGATGGCAAAGAAACATCTGATCTCTGTTATTAATGAAAAAACATCAACAGTCGGCAACAAGCCATCAATGTGTGCTAAACATCGATGGTCAATGTCCATCCCTATGTTAATAGTGGTGCACAGGACAAAATGTATATTAAGTGGGATATTTATAAAAATAAATTAATACAGTAGT
Organism: Taudactylus pleione; assembly: GCA_031769625.1. Taxonomy (NCBI): domain Eukaryota; kingdom Metazoa; phylum Chordata; class Amphibia; order Anura; family Myobatrachidae; genus Taudactylus; species Taudactylus pleione. The sequence goes on along the minus strand of JAUIMM010000252.1, from coordinate 3,477,657 downwards.
TCAAGCCCATCACTCGATAAGGCTAATAAATCCTGCGTCCTGTGCAGAGGGGTGATTCGGTCTAATACAAACTGAAAAACAAGGGACGACACTTCGGGTCTTAAGAATCAATATTTGTGTTGTAAATATTCTCACATTACATAATTTTTCAAGCATTTGAGTGTTAGATAACACCGTCATTAGGGGAATAGATATGGCTAAAGGCAAACTGACATATGTCACAGGATGACATATACTCACTGCTCGCCAAGATAGGAAGGCATATCCCGATGACGTCACACCTGGTCACTTAACAGCCACATGCAGTGTAGGGCTGCTCCGTGCACCTGAGTCCCAGGAGTGCTATAAAGATAAATAAGACATTTTCCACCCACAGAGTGGACAAAGGCCCAGAAAACATAAAAACAAAGTATACCAAAAATGACCACAAAAAAAAAGATAATAAAAAGTAATAATATCAAAACATAAAGATACCAATATACTATTTTAGCCAAATACTATTTTGGCCAAGCAAAGGGGACAGTGAGTGATGGGATATAACCGACACACACACATATTGCTGGGGCTACTGGTATAATAAGCCAACTTACTACAAAGAATCAATAACTCATGTATATGAGTATTTGCACTGGGTAAAAAATTCACTATATAATTAGACTATCTATAAAAGAAATAAACAAAAATAGGGATATGAGACAATTACCAAATACAACACTTCCAAAACAAATTAGATGTGTATGAACATACACAAGAAACACTCTGGGCGCTGATCTTATTGGCGACAATATAGTACCAACTGACTTGCAGCTTCCTGAAGGGTATTGCTCCCTTTTTTACTTAAATTACAATTTTATCTCTATGAAAAAATTCCATAAAGAGAAAAAAGTGCTTTTCAGTTGGTTTAAATAAAAATATTTAATAAATTAAAAAAACTAATACCATAGAATAAATTGTATATATATTCAAAAGTAATTATAAATCACAATAGCAGTCTATAGACTCGGTATAGTCCAATATATGAAACAAGACCTCCTGATATCGGATCAATAATTTTAGGAAATTGCTTTCCAACAATTTACACAATACACGTATAAAAATTATTTCACATTATTACATTTTGGTCATTACTAGTATACACCACCTGATAAATGGCAAGCTTATAAAAATTGATATAAAATCGTTTGATCTAGAAAGCGTGCTGTAAAGAAATCGATCATAAGGCCTTATTTGGGTCCCAGAAAAAAAACGTGACAAGTAAAAAAAATTTTTTATATACAGTCACTTCAATGACTCATTAGTAAGATCCTTTACACAGCTTGTTATTTTGTATATTATATATATATTAATGGGACTTCAATCAGACTCTCATATAAAGCTGTTTTCTGACAGGCTCTTTAGAATTGGCTGAATAACCTCACAGTTCAGATCCCCAGTAGGTGAAGTTTGTAAATTAGTCACCTGCTGCTGGTATTCCACAGTCATGCAGCCATTTTTATATAAAAACGCTTTATAAAAGGAAAATACTTCCCTCCTGGGTCTGCTCTCCTATGATCAGTCCAGGAACTTCCAACCTTGTCAGTGAATGGGGGCAATGTATAACGCGTTTCTCCGCCTGCAAACGCAGCATCAGCGGCTTCCTCAGATACCCAGTAGGGAAGTATTTACCTTTTACAAAGCGCTTTTATATAAAAATGGCTGCATGACTGTGGAATACCAGCAGCAGGTGACTAATTTACATACTTCACCTACTGGGGACCTGAACTGTGAGGTTATTCAGCCAATTGTAAAGAGCCTATTAGAAAACAGCTTTATATGAGAGACTGATCGAAGTCCCATGGAGATATATATATATAATATACAAAATAACAAGCTGTGGAAAGAATCTTACTAATGAGTCATTGAAGTGACTGTGTATAAAAAAAAATTTTTCCTTGTCAAGGTTTTTTTCTGGGACCCAAATAAGGCCTTATGATCGATTTCTTTACAGCACGCTTTCTAGATCAAACGATTTAATATCAATTTTTATAAGCTTGCCAGTTACCAGGAGGTGTATACTAGTAATGACCAATTGTAATAATGTGAAATTATTTTTATACGTGTATTGTGTAAATTGCTGGAAAGCAATTTCCTAAAATTATTGATCCGATATCAGGAGGTCTTGTTTCATATACTCAGTCTATAGACTGCTATTGTGATTTATAATAACTTTCGAATATATATATTATATATATATACACACACACGATTTATTCTATGGTATCAGTTTTTTAAATTTAATAAATATTTTTCTTTAAACCAACTGAAAAGCACTTTCTTTATGGAAGTTTTTCATAGAGATAAAATTGTTAATCAAATTAGGTGTGGAAAACGAAAAAAAAAAAAAGAAATGAAACTGAAAAATGAGAGTCACTGCAGATACCCTAACAGAGACCATCACAAATTATTCCATGATATTTTCTCATTTAAACAGACAAATCTCAGTTGTCTCATCAGGTAGCACCTCCCATTATATATATAGTCAGGTTGTGCAGTCCAGAAATCTTTTCCATATTTTCTCATTTAGACTACTGGGTGTGACATTGTCCAAGTAGGTCTTTATTTCTATCCCCTTCCCATTCTTGTTCTGGTAGATGATCGATAATGTAATAAAGACTAGACAGATTAAGACCGATAGTTTTAAAATACCTTTGATGGCCACAAGTATGGCTGAGTGGTGCAGGGCCACCCGTTCTTTTAACTGTTCGTCTTACCAACATAGTAAAGTGCACAAGGCAGTTGATAATTATGTAAATAACATGCGTCTTAGTGCATGTCACTGCATGGCAGTTGGAAAGTGTTTTACCACTATGTAACCTGAAAACACCTTGAGATAATCCCATCTCAAGGTGTTTACAGGTTACACAATTCATGCATCTATAGCAACCAGACCGCTGAAGGTCGCCTTTTGATTTGCTATGGTCAAATGCAGTGATGTCCGTCCAGACTACATAATAACAAATAAATATTTTTCCCATGACATAAACAGGCCATACGGGTCTTGTTGCTAAAACATCTCAGGCCCTTATCGGTGCTGACCACTGGCCACATAGCTCTAGTGGCTTTCTAAATTATAGGGCTCGTTGTAGTATAATTGCTGCCCCAAATGATAGGTTTTTCTTATTATTGGAAATAAAATAACCAGCTGTTCATGAGGAATGCGCAGCATTTTATTCTTTTGTCGTTGCAACAAATCTTCAGGATATCCCTGCAGAATAATCTTTTGGATGACTTCATGCGATTGATAAAGCCCTTAAGGCTTATTGAACAACTTTATTGTTCCAACCACAATACAGTGGATAAGAAAACTGTCTGTGAAAGTGTCTATTCACATTGACACTCATCTTGAAAAAGACTCCGCAGTGGGTCGAAACGCGTAGAAAATGGAGTGTCTATTTTTAATTGGGTACGGAAGTATATACGCATATGTTTACTGAAGTATAATACCCGGGTTTCATCTTCTTCAGTAATTGTTCCATCTATATGGTACGGCTGCCTAAAACCCATGTTTTTAAAAATACATTTTGTATTCCATATTTTATATTACATTTGGGTGTATTTTTTATTCTATACTGTCTGAGACGGATGTGAGCTATCAACCCTATCTTCCATGAGCAGAAAATTGAGTGTTAAAGAAACCTTTATGTGTAAGAGTCCACACTGTGCATATCATCCTTCACGTTTTGAGTATTTGGAGCGGAATCTGGGAAGCGTGATCTTAGACCTGTTGGCAATATTACACTATTGCAGTGTTTTTTGTTTACATATATGGACGGTTTCATTGGTTAAAAGAAAGAACAACATCTTCATCCATTGTTGAACAATCCGAAGCGCAAGTGAGATCGTTACTGTTTTTGCATTTGTATATTGATAGAAGTTCAGTGCCTTATTTTTGTAATATCTTTGTTGCTTTGGAGTGCATGGCCATAGGTTTGGATATTTTTCTACTGTCCTATTTAGATCTTCTCAGTCTGATGAAGTTGGAGACCCTAATGAAATGCGTAAGGCAGTGGTTCCCAAACTGTGCAATGCGGCACCTTGGGGTGCCTGGGGACACTTGCAGAGGTGCCTCAGGTTGGTGTTCCAGCACCAAATCAAATTATTTATGGTCAATGTAATGTAAATATGAGGACAAAGAAAACATGTCACCCACTACATAAATGAACCTAAGGATGACAGGTAAGACAATTTACTTCACTTTACTACTTCACTACATTTTTTTCTGAATAACAAACTTTTGGCTTAGGGGTGCTGTGAAAACAATTCAGATGCACTAGGGCACCGCGATTCAAAAAAGTTTGGGAGCCACTGGCGTAAAATCATACTATAGGTGTCAATGTTTGCGAATCACTGTATGTTGCTCATTGATCACTTGCCCAGACTATCCTGGAAATACAGACATTGATTTTGTTCCCTGACACTTTAACACTTGCACTGGGAAAAAAAGCTTGTGGGAAGCTCCTCTTATTGTCAACCCCTTCCTCCTATTCAGAGCTCCCGATAGGGGAACCAGCCACTCCCGACGCAGGTAGTAACCCTCGCAGCTACTTTCTTTGCACAAACTGAGCAGTGGCTGTGTGTACTACAGGCTCCTCTTCCCCTTTCTGTGGATGTAGGGGGGAACTTTGCTTAGCCCTAAATGCTGATATCAATGCTGGCAAAGCAGACTCATGGGTAGGTATTACGGGATCAGGTAATGGGCTGCTCTATAAGTCTCTTGCACCTACTTGAATTCTGTCAGTGTAAGCACAACCACTAGACCCAAAAAGGAGGAGAAGCTTATGTTCAAAAATGTATTCTCCTCCTTGTCCAGCTTTTCCTCTCATAATAAATATCCCCTAGCGCTGACAATATACAGAACTCTCCACCTAGTGATAGTGTTGTACACCTGTTTTCACTTTTTCTTTAATGTCAGTCAAAAGGAGTAGAACCAGAGTCTTTTCAGTTGGGGTGACTTCAGTGATATATTTTACATTTGAGTCTGAGGCTCACATTGTGCACCTGCAGATGGTACCTCTGACCATGAGGAACTGTTCCTATGTTAAATTGTTAGACAAGTCCATTGTTGAGCTCACTTAGCTTGTAATTTGCCCTAATATCCTGAGCCAGGAGAATGTTTCCTCCATCTCTCCCCACAGTTTTTCTGGTACAGAAACTGAGCCAGTGGAGAACTTTAGTTAGGCTTCCAATTAGAAGAGACGCTGTTGGTCCAGAGTCTGGCTAAATGTGATCATGGCTTGGCAAGAGTTTCCTCTTCTTCGAAGAAGATTTTAGAATCCTCTTCAGCTCTACCGGGACAGCGTTTAACAGTTCAGCTCTGGTTCAGACATGTGAAGATTCTGACTGTGACCTTTCCAGGGCTACAACTTCTGTTTCACCAGTGGTCTTTATGGGGACAAGACAAAACTATGGCTTTGTTGGAGGCCAGTCAATCTCTAGTATTCTCTGGGGACCAAGAACTACAGGAAAGGTTGGATTCCTATTAAAACCTATTTTTAGTCCAGAAATCAAGCAGACGATTTTAAACCTGAATGATCTGAACAGGTTGAATACGTCGACATGTTCAAGATGGAGTCCCTGAGATTGTTGTTAAACAATATAGAGAAGAAAAACTTCCTATTATTCATGGATTTGAAGGACTCATTGCATATTCCAGTCTGTAAGGGTCACCAATACCTTATCAGTTTTAAGTTTAGTCTCAACATTTTTAGTTTTAGGCTATTAATTTTGGACAACTGAGGGTTTATTAAAAAATCGTGGCTGGTTTCTTGAGAGCTAGAGGTGCAACAGTCATCCCTTACTTGGATTACCTGTTTATCAAGGCGGGATTCTCAACTCTACTCCAGGCCCATATGCATATGGCAGCCCAGACTTTAGAGTCTCACTGGTGGCTCATCAACTACAAAAGAAAATACAGCCTAGTTCCTGCTCTGTGAATGATTTTTCTATGACTTCTACTAGACACCATACTGAAAAAACTATTCTTTTTGGAAGACAGTATTCACTGAGTGCATAAACTAAAAATTGTCTCTATGGCTCTTAGATGCATGTCGCTTAGCCCAGAGTCCTAGGGAAGATGCTCTCAATGTTCTACTTGCACAGCTTTACACTTGAGTTTCAGATAGAATTACTATCAAAATGGAATAATGCATCAACTATGAGCAAACTGATCAGTTTGACCCCATTTGTTGCTAATATTGGTGGCTCAGGATTGACAACCGCAGAAGAGGTCGTCCTTTCACCTTTTTGGACTAGACAAACCCAAACAGATGAAGGTCTTAAAGGTTTAGAGTCTGTGGGGTAAATTTACTAAAGTGAGAGTTTTTAAAAGTGTGTTTTAGAAGAGATGTTGCCCATGGCAACCAATCAGTTTCTACTTAACATTTAACTAGCACCTTCTAGAAGATAATAGCTAGAATCTGATTGGTTTCTATGGGCAACAAAACTCCCTTCTAAAGACTCTCACCTTAGTAAATTTAACCCTGTGACTTTTCAGTGCAGTCAACAGGGCCTGTGGTCCCCATTACCAATCAGTTTTCTGGAACTAACAGCGTATTCAAATGCCTGTAAACATGAAGTCTGGCAATTCTACAACAGTGGCAATAAAAAAAAAAAACAGGGATGCCCCAAGAGCTACCTGCTGATAAAACAAATCAAAGGGACATGTTCAGGTTAGAACTAAATGCTCCAGTGATTGCAGCACTATTCATTCTAGAGGTAGACAATTGGTCAGAGCAGAGTTGCATCCACAGGTGTTTCTACAGATAGTCCAGAAGTGGAGTAACCCAGATCTAGAAATAATGGCATTTTGGTTGAACCCATCTGGGAAATTATTATATATATATATATATATATATATATATATATATATATATCGAATATTATCCGCCTCCAGCTTGTTTATTGAACCATATAAATATTTATTTTCAGACCAGAATTGTTGCCACTTTATTTTCTGCTCTTCGGTTTGTCTTTTACATGCGACAACCAGGCATTGTTTGTGTTATTGTCCTTTACTATGTGTATTGTCATTATATGTCAGCTTACTTGCTTTCATGCTTTGACATTTTATTGACCATATACATTTTTTATTAATACAGTATTAAATAAAATATTAAGTTTTAATTACATATGTTCGTCCCAATTTCACTAATCGCAGAACACAGGTTATTGAGCATACACACTATGCATTCTTCCAAATGACAGCACGATATATCATGTCGGGGGATTGTATCCAATTAATTGATTTTCCTGTACATTATACGCTGTTGTGCGTACACACTACACGATGTGCACCACATCATTCATTACATCATCCCATCTGACGTACAGCACAGCAGATGGAACGATTTGATAAAAGATGTGTGTAAAATGATGGATTGGGTGTACACACTATAACTATACTATGGTCATGAAGACTGGGTGAAAGTAGCAAGATTGCACAATATATCGTATAGTGTGTACCCAGCTTAAGAGAAAAAGGGGGTATTGTCAGTTGGTGGAGGACAATGGGCCTTATTCAGACGCGCTCGCAAGCGGGTTGATGTTGCCCAAGTGCGCATGTGCACGACGGAGGCAGCTCCGTCGTGCGCATGCGCGAGACCCGAATAACGTGGGTCTCGCACCAAAGGGGGCGTGCTGTCGATGGTAATTGACAGCACGCCCCCTTTGGTGGGCGTGCCGGGGGCGTGGCTGCCCAGATGGAGGCGTTCCCATGGGAACGCCTACCGTCTGGGGCCGGCCCCACTGACATCACTAGTGATGTCAGTGGGAGTGCTTTTGGCTCTGATAGAGCCAAAAGCACTCCAGGGCTTGCGGCAGCGAGACCCTACCGCAAGGGTCTCGTCGCAAGCCTGATGGTCGCGATGGTCTTAACCATCGCGACCATCATTTTGGCCGCTCGCTATAGTTGTGGGTGGTCACCCACAGCTATGCGAGAGCGGCCCGGAGGCCGCTCGAAAAAGTAGGAGGGACGGCCCTGATTCAGAGCGAGCGCTCTGTCAGAGCGTCCGGCTCTGAATCAGGGCCAATATCTCTTTTATGTGTCTCACTCTATACTCTTTCTTTACCTCTCACTCTTTCTCCTGTACTGGGGCTAAGTTAGAATAATAACGGACTTACTCCCAGCTAGAGGATACAGATGGAGAAGATCTCAGACCACACTTGCCTACTTTTGAAAATGCATTTCAGGGAGATTGTAGAAGCATCACCTATGAGTGCGGCGGTAAAGTGGGCGTGTCCTGCTACATCTGAGAGGCGTGTCATATAACTGACTTACATCCAAATGTAAATGAGCCCCAAAGCAGTTAGGAAGATTTACTTGTTGATGAAAACACACTGATACTTTTTAGAAAACGCATGTAGCCATAGGGATCATTGTGCCTTATAGCCAATGCAGGGACATGATACTAATGATCCCATTTGAATGTATATATCTCTGTTTTTTGTTTTTTATATAACAGCTACATAATGGGGGTAAGGTGCAATGACGGAGATCGCGAGACTCTTCAGGGAGACAGGGAGATCGCTGCTATGTCAGGGAGTCTCCCTGACAATCAGGGAAGTTGGCAAGTATGACTCATGGTGCGTACACACGGTCAGATATTCTGGTCAATATAAACGATAACGTTTATCGTTCGATTGTTTATATCGACCGCTGCAACGGTGTTCAAACGGACAGGCACGCCTGCGTTTCTCCAACCTCCCCCCTGTCACCACCCCCAAACGTTGACATCCCATCCCTCGGTCTGCGATGGCTTTTTATCTGCGTAGGTGATTGCAGTGCTAACTAACACACATGCCCTGCAAAGCATGCGCAGTACGCACCATCGGTTAATCTGTGTACGCTGTTGCAGTTGCGATCTGTGATGAATCAGGCCCTTAATCCCAGTGGAGCTTGCAATATACCATATACAATGGATGGGACACTGCTAGGCAATTTTACCAGATTAATGCAAGCAATCAGTATCCTGTGAATTTGCATTGGCTTTCATGATTAAAAGTTGTGTCGAGGTGTACAAGAAGGGGCATTTATACAACTATTTCTATACAGAACACACACATATATATATATATATATATATATATATATATACATATACACACATACATAATACATAACGAAATGTTTCAATAAATGGAACGTTGACCTGTGTAAGGTTGCTGTCGTGAGTTAGGTGCATTTGCACCACTGTTTTCCTTGTGGAACAAATCCTGTGAGTGCCACTGTTATGGATTGATTTTGTATTATGCAAGTATGGGAGGCATCCAGGTGAGATGGACTTTTAAGTATTGAGTGCCAGCCATTTCTGGATTTTCTATACATACATATATACTTGCCATATCATCCCTTTAATTCGGGACACGTGAATTACACAGGTTCTGTGGCTGATTAAAAAGAGTGAAATAGAGACTTGAAGTCAGCCAGCCACAGAATCTGTGTAATTCATATGTGTCCCGGATTAAAGAGCAGCCTCTTGAGAAAGGGTTCACACCAAACAGCTGTCGGGGCTTGGCACAAGATGTAAACCTTCCAGACTTATGTATCAAACGTCTGTTGATAAGTATTAGATTTGTAATGACTACATCATGGCTTATTAATGGTATATTAAATTGATGTCTTCTGCATTGGATTGGAGTGCTGGTCTCTTCCTCATCTGAAAACACTGAGGACAATGTATTTATGTATAGCTTGACCCTGCACCCAGTATTAATAGATAAAGTGTGTGCAGTTTTTCTACAAGATATAGCAAGATGACCTATATCTTATTTAAATGTTAGGCATTCCACTTGTTTCCTGTGTACTTGTAAGAACTTTGTGGCAGACCTGACATTATATATGGTAAAGTGCACTTACCTTAAAGAATGTTTTTTTTTTTTTCCCCAGATCACAGGTGAATCAAGGACAACCTGCTCTCAGGCTGCTTTAGGATTTGTTTGTTTTTAACTAATGGATAATTAATCAAAGCTGTGTGACATAAAGAGCAAATCAAATTCATGAGCTGGAAATTAATTAAGCTGGTATCAGAGCAGGTTGTGCCTGCTTTATGATGTAGATAGAGCCATAGATCGCACTAAAACATGAGCCTCCGCTGACCAAAGCTGGTGGAGAGGTCAGAAGACATTTTTTAAATAGTAATTCTGTAGGCGTTGTACAGATGTTATGGATCTGATATTCCCATGTATGGGCAGAGAGCAGCGCTTGTCTGTGTTAGCCGGTGACAACAGCAGAAGATAGGCGCATTTCCCCATATGTAGGCATGCTTTATGAGCGCATAAAAAACACTTTGACAAAACACTTTTCATGTGTCTTACATGTCCTAATCATGTCACTATTTCCTAGGGCAGAGGGTCCCAAACTCTGTCGTCAATGCACCCTAACAGTCCAGGTTTTAGGGATATCCATGGTTGACCACAGGTGACTTAATTAGTACCTCAGGCAATTTGATTTAACCACCTGTGCTCAACCATGGATATCTCCTGAACTGTTGGAGTGCCTTGAGGAACCTCTCTCCTAGGGTATCGGGGATGCAGTTTATAGACCGGCGGAGTAAATGCCTCCTGTCTATATAATGGCACGAGAAGCCCGATGGGGGACTTCAGATAGGCGTCAAAATAGCGACGCCTATCTGAATCCTGATGCCGGAACGCAGATACCCATCTTTGTTTTTCCTTTATATCAACCATGTGTAAAGCTCAGTCTCCCTCTCTTCTTTATCCACTGTGCATCTTGTTTTGCACATTAGTGTTGCAGTTGTTTTCCTTATGCCTTTAGTTGTATCCATTAGCAGACTGTGAAACGACTGCACGATTACGACATTGTAATCGTGCAGTCATTTCACAGTCTGTGCTGTGCCTACACTGAACGATCAGTCATTAATTGTAGGGTGCCTCATCCCCGAACATGGGCAATCTGTCGTTATCGGCATGTTCGGGTGATGATAGATGTCAAAAACGACCAGCAACGCTGGTCGTTTTTGACAGTAAGCTGCCCTATTAACAATTGAACGTTGTCGTTATCGTTCAATCGCTCTGTTTAATCGTGTAGTGGATAACCGCCTTTACTCAATCAGTAGGAGTTGTCCAAAGATGCCGCCAATCTGCAAGAGAAATGTTTCTGTGGGAAAAGCCTCACTATGCCGCAAATGACGCAGCATGTGGATATAATATTAATGCTCCGAAGCTATAATATCAATGCTCTGAAGCGGCTCTGCTAGTAGATGTAATGTACTTTGTCTATGTAAATTGGATCCACCAACATGACCCATTTCACCTGGTCCCAAACATCCCACTTTAGTTATTACTGCAGTTACATGGACTGAGTTAATTAATGAGAACTTGTTTTATTTTCTATCGGTTAACTCTGCCCAAAGACAGCAGCAGTAAACTAATCAGAAGTTTGAGAACAGATTATATTGGAGAGTCTGGTAAAATAAGTTTATCCATATGTTATACCTATTGATTTCTACAAGTACAGAAAGAGGTCACCTTTCTCTCCAGCCACTTACATGTAATCCAGGTGCTACGTGCCTATGGCTGGAATGTCTGGGTTTATTAGTGTACACTCCATGTAATCTCTTCTAGGCCTTTGGAATGCTGGTACTTGCTTCCTTAATATCGTCAGACTGTGGGGGGCTGGCTATTAAAATATCTGTGTTGCACTATACAGTAACCGCAGAAACCATCACTTCTGTCTTTGGGGTTTATTTACTAATTTTGCATTTAGGTGTAAACACTTGAATTAAACCAGCGCAAATTAGACAGTTAAAACAAGCGCCTGATTGGTGCATCTGCATCAGGGAAAAGTTTCCTGCTCAGTGCAGGTGATAGTAAATGATCCATGGATTCTGGTATTATAACTGATTGAGAGATGTATTTATAGTTATATGTGGTCCCACCTTTATATCTATCGACCTGTTTTGTAATAATTTTTGAACAACCGTTACATATTAAGAATCATTCTGAATGAAAATATCCTCACTGTCTACTAAACTGATCCCGCTGGGACAGCGGTAGCTACAACCACTATCCCTGCGAGTTACTTCCCCGGCATTTTCGAGGAGTCTTCACATTTGTAAAAGACTCCTCCGAGGGAATCTGACAGTGCACATGTGCAAAGTGTCAGTCCATGGAACTGGACAGAGGCTGCAGGAGAGGAATTGGAAGATCTCTCTCCTGCAAGTGAAGCTTCCATAGGCGTAAAGAGGTTTACACCCTCTAAAGAGGGTGTAAACTATTGGTACATAGAGGTCAGATCGTCGTCCCCATTGATAATAATGGGAACTGCAACAGAGGCGTCACCGGGTCTGGTGACACCCGGTGCGCACTCTGGATACCCCCCGCGCACCCGTCCAAAAAGGAGCGTGGCCTAAATAAAGGGGGTGTGGGCTTGCAAGGGATCCCGATAACATCACTCCAGGGGCAGCCTAGCATCACAGGAGATGCTGGGCTGCCCCTGGTGACTGGGCTGTCTGCGCTGTCGGCTCCTCTTCTATGACAGGATAATGTCACACTGCAGCACTCGGCTCCCGTCACTGCAGAGTGTGTCACCCCCTTCATGACGCCACTGAACTGCGATCTGCTGCGCTAATTAGACTTCTGCAAAAGCAAAAGATATCTGAAATCTCCTTTATTATTATTATCATTTATTTATATGGCGCCACAAGTGTGCCGCAGCGCCTTGCAAAGTACATAAACAAAAAGTTGACCAGTGAATTACAGTACAATGCAGTACAAGTACATGGATAATATACATTGCTACATTAGCGACCATAACACTTAGATAAGCAACAGAGCAAAGCAACCAAGTGTTAGGTGCCCTATTGGGGAATAAGAAGTAGATTAAAGTAAAGTAAGGAGAAGCACAAGAGGGTAGTGGGCCCTGCTCGTAAGAGCTTACATTCTAAAGGGGCGGGGCAGACAAACGGGTGTGACACAGATTGGGTAGATGGGGAGGAAGGAACAGCTAGGAAGTTAGGATGAGAGCTGGAAGGCATTACTGAAGTAGTGGGTCTTGAGAGCCCGTTTGTATGATTATAGAGAGGTGGAGAGTCTGATAGGGAGAGGGAGAGAGTTCCAGAGGCGAGGTGCAGCACGGGCAAAATCTTGGAGGCGGGAGTTGGAGGAAGCAGAGCCGTAACTATACTTTTTGGTGCCCTGTGCCATAGAGAGCATTGGTGCCCCCCCTCCCCATTTTTTAAATAGGGACATAATATATTGCTCCTGAAAAAAGGCCATGGCATCAGGAAGGGCCAGGAAAGAGATGAGGGAGGCCAGGAGATGCTGGGGATAAAAGAAGAGGATGCTACAAGTGACAATGATAATAAACATAAAAATTGACAGGCCCAAACAGCGCCCCCAGCCCTGCGGTGCCCTGTGCCATGGCACTGGTCGCACCACCCTAGTTACGGCCCTGGGAGTAAGTAATCAGTTGTCATGAAAATATCCTCACTATCTACTAAACTTGTTGAATGAAGATGGCAGACAGCAGAGTGAAGGGAAATGAGATCAGAGATATAAATGGGAGAAGAATGGGTGAGGGCTTTGTAAGCGAGTGTGAGAAACTTGAGTTGCGTTCTGAAAGGGGATCCAGTGAAGGGCTTGTAGGAGGGGGAGGCAGATGTAGAGCGTTTGGAGAGGAAGATGAGCCGAACAGCAGCATTGAGGATAAACTGGAGAGCAGAGAGATGGGATTTGGGTAGACCAGAGAGTGTATGAGGGTTTTAGTAGAATCCTCAGTGAGATAGGGTCTGATCTTGGAAATATTTTTGAGATGGAAACAACAGGACTGTGAGAGGTTCTGGTTATGCGGTTTGAAGGAGAGGGATGAGTCCAGGATAACTCTAAGACAGCACACTTTGGGGCTATATTAGATAGTTGTTCCATCAATTGATAAAGAAATAGTGGGAAGTGAGGTTATGTGGGAGAGTGGGAAGGTGATCAACTCAGTCTTAGACATATTAAGTTTAAGAAATCAACAGGACATCCAGGAAGAGATAGCAGATAGACAGTTGGAGATATGAGTCAGTAGAGAGGGGGAGAGACCAGGGGGCCCATTTATTAATGATCGCATTTTGAAATGCGATTAGGGCATCCAGTACCGCCCATGATCGCATTGCAAAATGCGATCATAGCGGCTGAATGTATGTACCGGCACATGCAGGGAGATGGGCTCCGAGAGGAGCCCGTCCCTGCAATGTGGCCGGAGTGCAGGCGGGGCTGCTACGCATGCGCAGTCACGCGGACTGCACATGAGCGGTGCCTATTGCCGGCGGAGGGATCTGGGAGATCCCTCCGCTGGCTGAAATGCGGTAGGTTGCCTATAGACTACAGCGGCTAACGCTATCTTCAGATGGCGTTAGCTGCTGGGGCCAACATTCCCGATATTGATACATTTGGCAGCATCGCATCCCCCATAGAAACCTATGGGGGAGGCGGCTTTCGGCGGCAATGGAGGGATCGCAGCAGGTATCGGAGATACTTAGTATTTGAGGTAAACCCCCGAAAACAGGTGTTTTCGGAGAATTTACCTCAAATTAACTTTGATAAATGGGCCCCTTGGGGAGGAAAGTTAGATCTGAGTATCATCAGCATAGAGATGATAATGGAGGTCAAAAGAGCTGATGAGTTCACCTAGAGAGGACATATAGATGGTGAATAGGAGAGGTCCAAGAATAGAACCTTGGGGATCACCTACCTGTAAATGGCTGTGGGAAGGAAGAGGAGTCATGAGAGGAAACAGAAGGATTGGTCTGAGAGGTAGGAGGACAGCCAGGAGAGGGCAGTGTCACGTAGACCAAGGGAGTGAAGGATTTGCAGCAGGAGAGGGTGGTGCACAGTGTCGAGAGCAGCAGAGAGGTCAAGGAGAACGAGCAGAGAGTAGTGGCCCTTGGAGTGGCAGCAAGAATGTCATTGCTGACTTTCATGAGGGCAGTTTTAGTGGACTGGAGAGAACGGAAGCCAGAAAGAAAAGGGTCAAGGTGGGGAGTGGAAGGAAAAAAAGGCGGTAAGGTGGTTGTAAACAATATGCTCAAGGAGTTTTGAGGCAAAAGGGAGGAGAGAGATGGGTCTGCAGTGAGAATGTTAGGATCAAGGGTAGGTTTTTTAAGAATAGGGAGACCAGGGCATACTTGAATGCAGAAGGGAAGGTGCCTTGAGAGGAGGAGATTAAGGAGGTGGGTAAAATGGGAGTAGGCAGAAGGAGAGAGGTGGGAGGGGATAGGGTCAAGGGGGGAGATGGAAGGGGGGGACCGGATGAGGGCAATGACTTCCTCTCCAGATACAGGGGAGAAGGATGTCAGAGACTGTAAAGTGGATGGTGATTCGGGAAAGGAGGAGGTGGAGAGCTGGGAGACTGGTTGGATATGATGTCCTGATATATGGAATCAATTTTAGATGTAAAGTAGGTAGCAAAGTCAAGGGCAGAGAGTGAGGAGGGGAGAGGAGGAGTGGGTGGGCAGAGGAGGGAGTTGAAGGTGGTGAAGAGACGCTGGGGATTGGGAGGAGATGAGGTTCTTAGTACATAGCAACAGTTTGTAAAAATGATGTTGAAACTGCAATTTCTACTTGCTTTTATGGAAAAAAAACCCTTGATAAATAATTTCCTAGTCTGTGATCTGTCTGCTTAGAATACACTATACAATTATCTGTCAGACATCTGTCCAATCTGGCTGGTTGGAATGAGAACCTGGTGATGTATGGGAATAAATGACAATCGATCATTTGCTCAAAAACACTGGAAAACAGAGAAAAACTGTTGTTTTAACAAACTGGTTAAATCAAACGAATTTAACCAATATGAACAATAATTTGTGTCCGTTTTTCAGTGTTTGGGAACATATGGTTGAATGTCATTTGCTCCCATACATTACCAGGTTTTCATTCCATCCAGCCAGATTGGACAGATATCCAACAATTATAGTGTGAAGCAGCAAAATTGAAAACTGAACCAATCAGACAACTCTCCAACCAAACAGACCGGACCTTGAAAAATGTCTGTTGGTATTTTGTACTATTCTTAGTATGGCAAAACACATTTAATAGGCATGACTCACCTTTTAAGCAATACTGGGGCAGGTCTCTGACAAACTATCACAATGGAGTACTTTTGTAAAAATATTTGCAGAGATTAAATATGAAAAAAAAAAACCCAGAAGGGTTGTTCTTTTTCCCAAATGTCCAATTAAAACTGTTCTTCCATAACGGCAAATTAATGTATGTGAGTAAAAAGCTTTTATATATTAGCAACATGGTGGCACAAATATTAGCATTGCTGCCTCAGAGCACCGAGGTCTTGAGTAAAATTTTTTTCCAACAATAGCCCTCTCTGTGTGTAGTATGTATGCTCTCCCTATTTGAGTGCGGTTGCTCTCTGGTTTCCTCCCAGCCTCCAAAAACATAATGGTAGGTGAATTGAATTCTGGCAAAAATTATCTTGTGTGTGATTAAGTGCTGGAAATGTAGCCTGTAAGCTCCAATGGTGCAGGGACTGATGTGAATGACAAACATTCTCTGTATAGCACTGCGTAAAATGGTGGCACTATATAAATAAAGTATAATAATAATAGGTGTTACTCAATATCAATTATCTCTTCACTCTTGTGGCTACTATACCATCAACTCATCTTAATGTTAGGGCTTAAAGTTAATGTTAGGGCTGAAGCAATATGACATTCCAGTAAACTACATGTTCCAGAAACCACCAGAGTGGTGACTATCAGAGTGCATATCATGGGGTCTGACCAGGGTGGAATGGGCACTATGGTTTTTCATACCTCCCAACATGACCCATTCCAGGAAGAACAAAATGCTCCTGGACTTCCCTCTTAATTTATGATTGCCATTACCTGTGGTGAAACACCTTTCTTATCAATTAACTAGTTCAACACAGGTGACAGCAATCATAAATTAAGAGGGAAGTCCAGGGACAGAGCATTTTGTCCCTCCTGGAATGGATCATGTTGGGAGGTATGGTTTCTATATTCTAATAGAGACCCCAAGGTGCTATGCTTTTGGAACAGGGTGGCATGATAGGTAATATTTACTGTACCTGTCAAAAGTTTTAAGAGAACCCCATTTTTCCATTTTTTTTTTATTTACGCAGCTTGATGTCTCTGTGTACTTTGAAATTAAAGCATAGAACAAATAAACAATACAAATAAATCATAGAATAATTTTGTTTAAGAAGATTTAATAAAAATTTGGCTCATCAAAGTAGTCACCTTTTGCAGATATAACTGCTGAAAACACTTGTGGCATTCTTTCTACAATGGAAATCAAATATTATTCAGGAAGTTCTTCCCAACACTTGTAGATTGCTTTACTTTCACCATTCTGTCCAGTTCATCTCAAACCAGCTCAATGGGGTTTATGTCTGGAGACTGTGCTGACCATTCCATAATTTGAAACCTACCATCTTGTTCTTTCCCTAAGAGGTAGTTCTGGCATAGCCTGGGGGTATGTTTTGGGTAATTTTCTTGCTATAGAATGAGCCCAAGGCCAACGAGACATAGACCAGAGGGCATTGTATGGGCTTGCAAAATGCTGTGCAAGTCGACGACTCGGGAACCAGCAAAAGATCCCCAAACCAGGCCACCAGCGTGTGAAGATTGACGATACCAAGAATTCAGCTGCAGTTACATGGGAATTGGCATGAAATACAGCCGATTCCCGGCAGCACCTGGCCGACAAAGCAGAGTTCCCGCCAGCGGAAGCCTGACAGCGCTAGAAATCCCGATCGTCACTAAGGTAAGTATAAACTAACCTAACCCTCCTTAGGGGTGCCTAACCCTAACCTCCCCCCCAAGTGCCTAACCCTAATCCCCCATCTAAGTGCCTAACCCTAACCCCCCCTTCTCCGCTGCCTAAACATAAGTCCCCCGGGGGGGTGCCTAATCCTAACCCTCCCTCCCCCTAGCCTAACCTTCCCGGGGGGGGGTGCCTGACCCTAAGTCCCCCCCAGGTGCCCTAACCCTCCCCCCGCAGCGTTGCGCTCGCAGTGCCCGGCATCCCTTCGATCGGGATGCCGGGCACCTGTCTCCCGGCGTCAGGAAAATGTCAGGCGTCTACATCTAGACGCCCAGCATTTTACCCTCATCGGGATATGACAGTTGGGAAGCCGGCTGTCGGTATTAAGGCAGCCGGTTTCCCGATTGTATACCGTTACATGGAATAAGAGGAACTGAGTGAGTACAGAAAAGTCTTGTATTCACAGTAAGTGTGAAAATGTACAGTGCCGGAGCAAGCCAAGGTAATTGGTTCAGAGAATTACAATACATGGACGTTCGATATGCAGATGCAGTTAAAGGGGGAACATTATGAAAAGTTAGTAGTGATCCTGGTGATAATCCCAAATTAGATAATGCGGACAGAGAAGAATGTGTATTCCATAATTAATGTGAAGTGACAGCACATGAAATGTGAATAACATTCAGACACCTTATGAAGACAAAGGCCTAATGAGACAAACCAACCTGAGGCACGCTATGTACAGCACTAAGGGCCTGATTAAGCAAGGAACGCAGCCGCGATTTCGCATGAACCTGGCGTTGCAATCGGGAAGAGATCACAATGAGCACACAGTCCACTCATAAAGTGATTGACAGGAAGTGGTTGTTTGTGGGTGGTGACAGGAGGTGGTCAGAGAAACACAGGCGTGCCTGTGCATTTAGACGACGTTACAGGGGCGTGCATAATTAAGCCCCTGCGATGGCATACGCAGCCTGAGTACTAGATACCACCAGGAAGTTTAGCAATTTCTGAGTGAGGTCAGGTCAACCACTATTGTGCGTATGAGTCTGATGGTTCTTGATGTTACCGATGTTTTCAGCGGCATTGCGATTGCATTCATTAGCATATTTTCGCAGCGTCCGGGTGTGTGCATATGCAGACTTGCGTTCCTTGCTGAAACAGGCCCTAAGCTAACTGCGTGAATGTGAATATATAGATAGGATGCTTTCTATATCAGCAAAGTAGACAATTATGAGGTTGCAATGGTGATGTTGTAAACCTTATGCCTGAGTATGATTTTCTAGCAGTAGCTTTGGAGTCTTGTGCTAAAAAACTCTATGAGAAGCAACAAAGGTAGACCGCCTAAAAGATATAGCGAGGAGTTTGCTGAATTTGTTTACTGTGAACCTCAAACTATACAATTAGCAAAGTCTAGCAGGTACTGGCAAGAATGGAAGTCAGCCATAGACAAAGAGCTTACGGCTTTAAACAACAATGACACGTGGACCATTATGGATAGGCCAAGCAACCGTAAAACAATCAAAAACAAGTGGGTCTTCTGCAAGAAGATAAACAATAATAGAAGTCTTGCTCAGTACAAAGCCTGACTTGTAGCCAAGGGTTACACCCAGAAATCAAGCGTTGACTATGGCGTTATTTTCTCGTCTGTTGCAAAGTACAATACACTCTGTATGGCTGGGGTGGGCAATAAGGGGTGAGATATGTAAAGGCTACTTGTGTTGTACCTGTAAAAAAAAGGGTTATATGTTTAAAAAAAATGACATAGGGTCCCCTCCCCAAAAGCATAACCAGCCCCAGGCTGCTCAGCCAGTCCTGGTTCCTAAAAATACAGGGGAAAAATTGAATAAGGTCCCTGTGTATTTTAGGAACCAGCACCTTGCTGCTGAGCCTGTCCTGGTTTTAAAAATGGGGGTCAAAATGGCGTAGGGTACCCTCTATATTTTAGCTTAGTCTGAAGCTCGGGGCTCTTCCCCGCACCCCTGAGCTGTGGGTATGGGGTGATAGTATTGTAAATAGTAATAAACTATTGTTTTTAACCATAGAACTACAGGTGCCAGCATGCCTGCCCTTTGCCACTTGTTTGCAATCTCACCCGAGTTTTTCAGTAAAAAATGAAAAATCTCTCCCAAACTCACCTGAGTTTGTCTTTAGTAAATTTGCAAGATGAGAAAGATGCCTAAACTCACCCGAGATTTCAATCTCGACCAAACTCGAATCTTAGTAAATTTACCCCTCAGTCTTCTAAGTCCAGATAATACCATCAGCATTGCATGTGACAATAAAGGTGCAATCGACTTGTCTTACAGATCCAAACACGATGGTCACTCTAAGCATATTGCTATAAGACACCATTTCACAAGAGAGCAGTTAGATAGCACATTGGTCTGTGTGAAATATGAAGTTAGGACAATCTTGTTGATAAGTTAATGAAAGGTTTGACATCACACGTACTAAATACTTTACTACAAAAATGTGGTCCGGAATGTATTTGAAATGTTGATGTGATATGCTATGCTTGTTTATACCCTCTTGTGTTTTTAGTTACAGATGAAGCATACCAAATGTGGTATGTCTTGTAGGTATTGTTAATCATGGCCGTCGAGAGCAGTGACAGACCCGGGTATTTGGGGGGGCCGTGACCAAAATGGGGAGGCGCCAGGGGCTGTTAGCAAATTCGAGGGTTTGGCGATCAGTGCGTTTGCTCTCTTCAACTCCCCCCCCTCCCCCTGAACATCATGCAGAGAGAGATAATTCTGACTGCTGCCTCCCCGGACCTTCTGCAGCCCGGAACATACAGTCAGGTGCATAAATATTGGGACATTGACAGAATTTTCGTATTTTGGCCTCTATTCACCACCACAATGACTTTGAAATGAAACAAACAAAATGTGCTTTAACTGCAGACTTTCTGATTTAATTTGAGGGTAATTACATCCAAATCAGGTGAACGGTGTAGGAATTACAACAGTTTCTATATGTGCCTCCTACTTTTTAAGGGGCCAAAAGTAATGGGACTATCAACTCAAAAGCTATTTTGTGGACAGGTGTGGGCTATTCCCTCGTTATTTCATTATCACTTAAGCAGGTAAAAGGTCTGGAGTTGATTCTAGGTGTGACATTTGCATTTGGAATCAGTTGCTGTCGACTCTCAATATGAGATCCAAAGAGCTGTCACTATCAGTGAAGCAAGCCATCATTAGGCTGAAAAATCAAAACAAACCCATCAGAGAGATAGCAAAAACATTAGGTGTGGCCAAATCAACTGTTTGGAACATTCTTAAAAAGAAAGAACGCACCGGAGAGCTCAGCAACACCAAAAGACCCGGAAGACCACGGAAAACAACTGTGGTGGATGACAGAAGAATTATTTCCCTGGTGAAGAAAAACCCCTTCACAACAGTTGGCCAAATCAAGAACACTCTCCACTAGGTAGGTGTATATGTGTCAAAGTCAACAATCAAGAGAAGTCTTCACAAGAGTGAATATAGAGGTTTCACCACAAGATGTAAACCATTGGTGAGCCACAAAAACAGGAACAGGACCAGATTAGAGTTTGCCAAACACATCTAAAAAAGCCATTACAGTTCTGGAACAACATCCTATGGACAGATGAGACAAAGATCAACTTGTACCAGAGTGATGAGAAGAGAAGAGTATGGAAAAGGAAAGGAACTGCTCATGATCCAAAACATACCACCTCATCAGTGAAGCATGGTGGTGGTAGTGTCATGGCGTGGGCATGTATGACTGCCAATGGAACTGGTTCCCTTGTATTTATTGATGATGTGACTGCTGACAAAAGCAGCAGAATGAATTCTGAAGTGTTTCGGGCAACATTATATGCTCATATTCAGTCAAATGCTTCAGAACTCATTGGACGGCGCTTCACAGTGCAGATGGACAATGACCCGAAGCATACTGCAAAAGCAACCAAAGAGTTTTTAAGGCTAAAAAGTGGAATGTTATGCAATGGCCAAGTCAATCCCCTGACCTGAATCCGAGTGAGCATGCATTTCACTTGATGAAGACAAAACTGAAGGTAAAATGCCCCAAGAACAAGCAGGAACTGAAGACATTTACAGTAGAGGCCTGGCAGAGCATCACCAGGGATGAAACCCAGCGTCTGGTGATGTCTATGCGTTCCAGACTTCAGGCTGTAATTGCCTGTAAAGGATTTGCAACAAAGTATTAAAAAGTGAAAGTTAGATTTAGGATTGTTTAGTTTGTCCCATTACTTTTGGCCCCTTAAAAAGCGGGAGGCACATATAGAAACCGTTGTAATTCCTACACCGTTCACCTGATTTGGATGTAATTACCCTCAAATTAAATCTGAAAGTCTGCAGTTAAAGCACATCTTGTTTGTTTCATTTCAAAGCCATTGTGGTGGTAAATAGAGGCCAAAATATGAAAATTCTGTCAATGTCCCAATATTTATGCACCTGACTGTAGCAGCCCCAGGCTGCTGAGCCAGTCCTGGTTCCTAAAAATACAGTCCTCTCTCTTCCTGCCTGAAATGCCGCTGCCTGTTACGACGGGGAGGGGAGGGCGGACCCAGGCTCCTCCAACAAGCCTTAGTCCGGGTAAACAGTACATTCCTCCCCTCTCTGTGCCTCTGTTTTTAATGTAACCAGAGACAGCCTTGAGCGTGGAGGTGTTGGTAGCGAGCTGACTTCGTCCGGCAACACTAGGACGATTGAGTTCCAGAGGCGCGACCTCCTACCTTATGCAGGTATGCAGCCGGGAAACCAGCAGACCTAATCCCAATAGCCGGCTTCCCGACTGCTTAATCTCGGCGAGGGTTAAATGACAGGCGTCTAAATCTAGACGCCTGTCATTTTACTGACGCCGGGAGACCGGCGCCCGGCATCCCGATCGAAGGGACTCCGGGCGCAGAGCGCGGATAGCCGCGGGGGAGGGGTGGGTTAGGTTTAGGGTTCCCAGGGGGGATTTAGGGTTAGGCATTCCCCCGGGAGGTTAGGTTTAGGCTAGGGGAAGGGGGGTTAGGGTTAGGCACCCACGGTGGGAGGTAGCGGTTAGGCACCCCACCGGGGGACTTAGGTTTAGGCTATGGGAATGGGGGGTTAGGTTTAGGCACTTAGAGGGGGGATTAGGGTTAGGCACTGGGGGGAAGGTTAGGATTAGGGGGTAGAATTAGGTTAGACAATACTTAACTTAGACGATCGGGATTTCCTCTTCTGCCGGGCTGCCGCTGTCCGGATTCCAACCGCCGGGCATGGGTCCGGCGGTAAATCATACCGATTCCCTTATGCACTACTGCACATGTGCAGCCATACCTGCATCTTCAGCTCCGTCCTCCATAATGATAGGATGTGCCCCTGAGAGTCTTCGTAGCAGAGTGTGTGAGAAGGCATTAGAGATGCCAGTGACCTTGCTAGTTTCACTGTACCACCACCACTGTACTGCTGTATATATGCCAGTGTGTGCATTCGCCACTGACACCACTGTATGTATACAGAAAGGCGTGTGCTCCTGTTTGTCTACATACCACTTGTGCTGTCCCATACGTCCCTGGCTGGATCTAGTACATCCATTATATGTGCATTGTATACTCATACATACATGCTTCATTAACCCTGTGCATACATGCCTACTCTCCCGATGTGGCCGGGAGCCTCCCGAAAATCGAGTGTTGCTCCCTGTCCCATGAAAAGTAGGCAAGCCTCCCGACGCCTCCATCCTCCCCCCCCCCCCCGCATTGCATCCCCAAACACCCGCAGCGGTGGGGCTGACACGTTTGCTTGCTGAATCGCGTCATCATGACCCCGACCCCTGCTCCACAATGCTGGAAATCTCGGCATTGTGTAGCCCCTGAACGGCATGTAATGTCCCCGGTCACGCCCCTTTTACCAGCCCCGTCTCCCTGCTAAACCGACCTGGCTGCTCCCTCCCGGAAGGGGCATTCAGGATATCGGCAAGTATGACCCTATGTCATCTTGCAAGGCTGTTCTACCTAGTTAATAAACTGAAGACCTGGTTAAGTCTGGCCTGATCTCCATCACACACCGCTGCCACCTATACCAACTATATGGTCTGCCAATAAATAAGACCTTTATCGTTATCGTTGCTGCAGAACAATTCTTCACCCATTACTTGTACCCTGAAAAGGCCGTTTTTTTTTTTTTTTTAATAACTCTGAAATTTACATTATTTTTTATCTTTTGCTACCCTAAACCTAACGCCATGCGCAGGGTGCACAGGAGGGAGTGATGTAGCAGGCTGCATGGTAATATAACCGTGCAGCTACACCAGGTACCTCACCCTGCTACAACTCCAACATCCTCTGGCCATAATACCCATAATAAGAATATAATGGGCAAAATATCTGGGAGACATTGTCAGTGCACAGTAATGGAAGGATTACCACAGAGCATTCTGAGAGATATAAAGACATGCTTTCAAAGAGAGAGTAAGAAATGTGACAGGCCTGATAAAAGCAAAATGCACAAAGCGAGCGACTCAGTGGTGTTCAGGAACACATTCAGAGCATATCCGTTAGGTATTACACAAAACTTACAAATATTAATACCTCATACAATATAATAATTGTGAAGGAGGTACCCGAAAGCGCCATTCAGGCCCACAAAACACAAAAGCAGAATAATGGGTAACATTGTGGCGAACCAGGGACATCGGAATGATTTATGGGGGGAGAGGGTGCAACATATAATTTAATTTTAGCAATAAATGTTTTCAGAGGGCCACTTGACACTGAGACAGCAGATCCTTGCAACTGCAAGCTGAGAAGAAAGTGAACTTGTGACAAAACATCTTTCAATGATGGCAAGGTTTTCCAGGTACTTCACCCACTGAGATTCCAAAGGGGATCTGCCACGCAGTAACAGGAGAGCTGCAGTCCGCAGAGGTGGAAGCAGAACTCTCAGGCTCAGCGTTCCCAACCCGCTTTTGTGGCAGAACTTGATGTAAAAGAGATAATTCAGGATGCAACGCCAATACCTGAGCCATCAGTCTCATCCCGAGTTAGTAATGGCTTGAAGGAGTCTCACCATGTTATGCATTGCGGGTACAGTCACAACAGGAGAGGACCAAAACAGTAGGTAAGTATTAGCAACCAGAGGGTAGCACGGAACAAGAGATTAAGGCAAAAGGGAGCCAAGGCGACAGCTGAAACAGGATCTTGTATGGGAGAACAGGTGCAGGTGTGAGAAAATTCCACAGGGTAGCACCGAACAGCAGAGTATAAATACTGGAACAACAAATGAGGATAAAGGTGAGAGTACCGTTGTCACAGTGAGTCCAGGATATTACAGAAAAGCCAGCACCTCAGGAGCAGCCAGGAGAAGCTGTCTCATAGTTTTTCTTCTTAGTTTTTTTATTTTTATTAAATTTGCAAAAATCTCTAAAAAACTTTTTACACGTTGTCATTATGGGGCATTGTGAGTAGAATTTTGAGTACAAAAATGAATTTATTCCATTTTGGAATAAGGCTGTAACATAACAAAATGTGGAAAAAGTGACGCGCTGTGAATACTTTCCGGATGCACTGTATATAGGTAACAGAGTAGTTTCATGCGTATAGTGTAGCAGTGTCAATAGAATGAATTAGCTATGAGGAAATCTTACATAATATTTCTTGTTTGTTTCAATCAGTTTTTGAAGGTCAATGACTGTTACTATCATCTGTAGATAACGTTCCCGTCTCTGTTATGAAATACTTGTGTAAAACAGATCATCATTCCTTCTGCAAAATAAATACCCCAAAATTTGCACCTACTTGTCTGCCAAGTCCATTTCATGCTGCATGCCCCCAACATGTTCAAAAGAAAGACCTCTATAATAGCATTCTGCAGATAAACCTGAAAAGGGCAGTGCTAGGACAGTAGAACTGTTACATTAAAGTCTGCTCTTCTATCACTTTACCAGCACCCCATTTAGCTATTTAAACTTTTATGCTATTAATGAGAATGACATGACATTGGGTCAACATGTTCTTCCTAGAAACGTACTTTGCTGCAATTACAGTAAGTGGTGCAAATTGTGTCTCTTCAGTCTTGCTGCCCTGAAAAATTTAATTTAATTTTTTTGAACTTCTGTACCACTATTCGCCATATATTTGCAATTATTTGGAAGTATCTTCAATCTGTTTAACTTCTCCAATAGGCTGATGCAAACTTCTGCAGTCTTCTCTCAGTGGCCAGTGCTCCGTGGCCCTGCAAATGTCTCTGTTTTGGTGAACAGTAGGTGCAGTTCTGCGATTAATAAATCACCTTTACAGACTATTACTATGAAATACTCTGGCTGCGATTGATCACTCCTTTGTGCTCAGGGCCTGATTCAGACCCGGTCGCAGGCGTTAAGAGCTCGCAACCGGATCATTGGTGGCCCACAGTGCATGCGCACGGCGGAGCCGGCTCCGTCGTGTGCATGCGCGAGACCCAGCTAGTGACGGGCAATCCGTCGCTCCGGGTCTCGCACCAAAGGGGGCGAGGCTGTCGATGTTGAGTGACAGCTCGCCCCCTTTGGTGGGCGGGCTAGGGGGGTGGCTGCCCAAACTGAGGCGTTCCCGAGGGAAGGCTTGCCGTTTGGGGACGGCCCCACTGACATCATGAGTGATGTCAGTGGAGAGATTCCGGCTCTGTTAGAGCCGAAATCTCTCTGGGGCTTGTGGTCACGAGACCGTACCACAAGGGTCTCGTCGCAAGCCTGATGGTCATGATGGTCTTGACCATCGCAACCATCATCATGGCCACTCGCTATAGCTGTGGGTGGTCACCCACAGCTATGCGAGCGACCAGGAGGCCGTACAAAAAAAAAACGCCCTGATTCAGAGCGAGCACTCTTTCCGGCTCTGAATCTGGGCCTGATTCAGACCCACTCGCAAGCGCTATGCGCTCGCAAGCGGGTCGATGGTGGCCCAGTACGCATGCGCGAGACCAAGGTAGCGACGGGCAAACCGTTGCTCCGGGTCTCGTACCAAAGGGGGCGTGCTGTTGATGTTGAGCGACAGCACGCCCCCTTTGGTGGGCGGGCCAGGGGCGTGGCTGCCCAGACGGAGGTGTTCCCATGGGAACGCCTACCATCTGGGGCCGGCCCCACTGACATCACAAGTGATGTCAGTGGGAGTGCTCTCGGCTCTGATAGAGCCGAAAGCACTCTAGGGCTTGCGGCAACGAGACCATACCACAAGGGTCTCGTCGCAAGCCCGATGGTCGCAATGGTCTTGACCATCGCGACCATCTTCCTGGCCGCTCGCTATAGCTGTGGGTGGTGACCCACAGCTATGCGAGCGGCCAGGTGGCTGCTCTAAAAAAACAGGAGGCCAGCCCTAATTCAGAGCGAGTGCTCTGCCAGAGCGTCTGTCCCATTCATCCTGTGCTAAATAGAAATTAAATTAAATAGGAATCGCTTATACTAAAGACGTTGTGCCAACATTTCGAAGATAGCATCTGACCAACATCCCTATTTACAGATCAAGCAAAGAGATAAAGCAGCGAAAACCTGGCTTACACATCCGCAATTTTCCCACATACTTCATTCATTTGTTTTACAGTATGTTTCCCCCAAGAGTCAATCGTCCTTATTACTCGTAGTTCTCCTTTTCTGAAATGATGCATAGCAAACATGCAACAACTTGTTCCAGTCTTTAGCTAACTTACAACAAGAATGTGGCTTCTGTGTCCTGTCTACACAGTATTATCTTGAAATGAGCAGAACATTGTATCACGCAACATGGAACCTTACATAATGGTTTTATTTGGCACAGATTTAAGCTTTCCAGCAGAAATTCCTTGGATGCAGCAGCGGATCACAGAAGCTGGCAGGAGGCGTCTAGTTACACAAGACGCCCCCTGCTGCATTTGCATAATCTCGCACAGCCGCTGCGCACAAAGACGCAGCGGCTGTGGGAATAACGGACATCTCTGAATCAGGCCCAGAGTCACAGCAGTGATTGAGACGCTCGGGGCCAAATGTAATAGGGTGTCTGTTTTAGTAACAGTACAAACTCGCACTTTCTCGCACTTTTAAAAAGTGCGAGTTTGTTCTGAAACTCGCAAATTCAATAGCCTGCGAACTTTTCAGCTCGAGGCTACTGCATTTGCGAGTTTAGGCGAGTTTAGGTCTATGTAAACTGACACGTTTTTAATGCGAGTAGCATTAAAAGGTGCGAGTTTTAGAGAAGCCATCACAGATCAGTGAGATCCGTGATGGCTTCTGTGTGTGTTTAAAAAAAAAAAAACGTGCACCCCCTCCCCAAAAGCATAACCAGCCCCGGGCTTTATAAAGCCTGTTCTGGTTCTAAAAGTACAGGGTCCAAAATACGTAGGGGGCCCCTGTATATTTAGAACCAGCACAGGGCTTTGTTGAGCTGGTCCTGGTTCTGGAAAATCAGGGGACAAAACGAGTAGGGGTCCCGTGAAAATTCCAAAACCAGCACCAAACTCTTTCTAGCGGGGGGATAATGCCACAGCCAGGGAAAACCTTTCACCGGTTTCCCCGGCCAAAGCATTATCCCTGACCGCTAGTCAGTCCAGGCCGGGGTTCCCTGGGGAGTTGGGTACCCCCCAATAAAGGGGTACCCCCTCCAGGGAACCCCAGGCCTAGACTGATAGCCCGGGGCTATCCCCGGCACCCTATGGCCGTGGGTGCCGGGTTGATAGTGTTAGTGTAAAAATGACGTTTCCATATTGTCTTTAGTTGTAGAACCACAAGTACCAGCAAGCCTCCCCTGCATGCTGGTTTTTTGAGAACCACAAATACCAGCATGTGGGGCATTATGGGCCCGCTGGCACTTGTATTCCACAACTAAAGAAATACGTAAATAAACAAACATACACCGTGAAAGTAAAATTTTTATTAAACATACATGCACACTCACACTCACACATAATCATCTAGTATCCGAAGTAATCCATAGGGGTGTACCTGAAAAAAAAAACATACTCATCTCTCCTATGCGTAGATCACGTCCACTTCTCCAAGTAGGCAATCCATGGGTTAAAATAAAAAAACGATCCATGCGGACTGAGCAAAGGTATGTGTGTACACATACCTTTGCTCCGCGTAAATGACCAGGGCACACGTGTGCCCCGTCAGTGAAGGGGCCGCCAGCCAATAAGGGAGCATCTCCGTCGGAGCAGTTCCCTGATTGGCTGAATACGGTCAGCCTGTGTCTCCCATAGACTTCTATGGTGAGAATTCCCCATTGAAGTCTATGGTGGGAACCGCTACATCGTAGCCGCAAGGTTACCTCAGGTTAATCTTGTGGAAACATCAATGATACAATGTCGCGACATTGTATCATTGATGTAACCACAAGATTAACCTCAATTAATCTTGCAGTTACGATGTAGCGGCTCCCTGCATAGACTTCTACGGGGAATTCTCACCATAGAAGTCTATGGGAGACACAGGCTGACCGCATTCAGCCAATCAGGGAGCTGCTCCTACGGAGATGCTCCCTGATTGGCTGGCAGCCCCTTCAATGACGGGGCACACGTGTGCCCCGGTAATTTACACGGAGCAAAGGTATGTGTACACACATACCTTTGCTGTGACCGGCATGGTTCGGATTTTTTTGCGTGGATGTTTGTTCTTTTTAACCCATGGATTGCCTACTTGGACAAGTGGACGTGATCAACGCATAGGAGAGGCGAGTATGGATTTTTTTTTCAGGTACACCCCTATGGATTACTTCGGATACTAGGTGAGTAAGTG
The DNA here is from genome assembly GCA_031769625.1 of Taudactylus pleione. Classification (NCBI taxonomy): domain Eukaryota; kingdom Metazoa; phylum Chordata; class Amphibia; order Anura; family Myobatrachidae; genus Taudactylus; species Taudactylus pleione. The sequence continues at coordinate 3,448,179 of JAUIMM010000252.1, read as the reverse complement.
TGAGTGTGCATGTATGTTTTATTAAAATTTAACATTCACGGTGTATGTTTGTTTATTTACGTATTTCTTTAGTTGTGGAACTACAAGTGCCAGCGGGCCCGTAATGTCCCGCATGCTGGTATTTGTGGTTCTCCAAATACCAGCATGCAGGGGAGGCTTGCTGGTACTTGTGGTTCTACAACTAAAGACAATATGGAAACTTTATTTTTACACTAACACTATCAACCCGGCACCCACGGCCATAGGGTGCCGGGGATAGCCCCGGGCTATCAGTCTAGGCCTGGGGTGCCCTGGAGAGGGGTACCCCTTCATTGGGGGGGTACCCAACTCCCCAGGGATCCCCGGCCTGGACTGACTAGCGGTCAGGGATAATGCTTTGGCCGGGTAAACCGGTGAAAGGTTTTCCCTGGCTGTGGCATTATCCCCCCGCTAGAAAGAGTTCGGTGCTGGTTCTGGAATTTTCAGAGGACCCCTACTCGTTTTGCCCCCTGATTTTCCAGAACCAGGACCAGCTCAACAAAGTCCTGTGCTGGTTCTTAATATACAGGGGCCCAATATGCATTTTGGCCCCTGTATTTTTAGAACCAGAACAGGCTTTATAAAGCCCGGGGCTGGTTATGCTTTTGGGGAGGGGGTGCACGTTTTTTTTTAAACACACACAGAAGCCATACTCTAAAGGGGCACATACATCTGTCCTGTATCGGGGCAATTCACTGTTTTCCAGATGCTGGGATCAGAGAAATGCAACATGTTGGACAACCTCAATACCCCGATTCAGACCTGAAAAATGGTTGGAATCAGAGTGTCGGGGATATTTAACATGTTGAATTTCCCCAATTCCCAAACGGATCGCAGATCACTGATGTCCGATGATCAGTGTTTTCATATGCTAATCGGCGTCGCCAGAATGTGGAGCCAGGCCGTAGATGTATGGCCTGTATTACAAAGAATCTGCAGCTAGCATGAAGCAGGTGCAAGCTACAGCCTGGCTCAATAGAATGCTCTGTGTATTGTATGGCAATCTCTAGGATGGTATCTGCACTGAATGTCATTATGGGGCTTTAGGTTTTGGGTAAAAAAAAAAGGTTAGGTTGCTACTGAAGTAATTAATTAGTTTTGAGAAGAGGTTATTGATGAGGGTATAATATTGTTTGGTGGTCACAAAACTGTTCTATTCTGTGTTGATCACTAGAATGCTTTCTGTATTGTATGACAGTCACTGGGATGCTCTCTGTATTATGTAGCGGTCACTGGGATGATTTGTATTGTATGGCAGTCACTGGGATACTCTGTATTATATAGTGGCCACTGAGATGCTCTCAGTACTATATAGCGGTCACTGGGATGCTCTCTGTATTGTATGGCATTCACTATGATACTCTATGTACTCTATGTCATTAGGTTTTGTTAATAGTTAGGCAGAAATTATGCTACTTTTTTCTTTTACAATACTGCAGAAAATGTTTTTAGCATACTTTTGTGTTTGCCCCACCGTCCAAGTCGCAGCTGAATGTGCATCGCCCCAGCCTGAACGCAATCCAAATAATAAGCCACTGGAGTCAATCAGATCATCATTTGGCCTGCTTTCAGAAGGTGACTGCTATCGGCCACATGGATAAGTCCAAACGTGTTCTGAAAGAGGTACGGTTGCTCAGTATGGGTGCTGAAGGACTGGATCTTGTACAATTTGGCTCCCTGCATGTTTGGCCAAATTAAACACTGAACTTGACATTTGACCCATCGGGACGGGGTAGGATCGGTCTGTATGGCTTTGATTCAGTTCTTTGTAATTAGAGATGGAGGTTATGGTAGGAGATTAGAATAAATTAAAGTGAAGTACAACAAATGATCTGAAAGGAAATTGTAATGTTCCTGTTGGGAGAGGACCAGAATGTATTGTAAAAATGTAATGGGTTGACAGGCAGACTCCACTAGAAGTTGTAAAATTATGATTGTGTTGGGGGAAATGAATATAGAACTGAAAGCATTGTACCAAATTGTCTGTAATTGGAAAATCTTGAAATATAACAATGTGTTTTTTATTTTTTTTAATTATGTATTTGACAGATTAAGCTGCATCTGAGTTGTCCTTAATAGCTGTAGAGACAGTAGTGATGGATGCACTCTCCAATGTATTTTCCATCTTGTCCTCTCGCTCACTGAAGTCCTCTGTGGTGTTCTCAGGTATCTTCCTGTACATCTTCTCCAGATATGACAGGCGTCTCTCCTACCAAGAGCACAATAATAATGTGAAGGTCAGTGTGGTGGGAGACAATTTATGTCTGAGACAGTAGTGCCCCCTATGGCTCGAGTCATGTATAATAAGCAGATAGTAGCACTGGTCTCATGTCGCTTAGTAGGATGATGAGTACATGGCTCTTTCTAATTTCCCACTGGCAATAGCTAATTAGGCCTGGCAGTGGCGTCACAAAGGGGGTGCGGACCGCACCCGGGTGTCACCTGCTGGGTGACATCAAAGTGCCGACTCCTCAGTGACAGGAGCCGGGTGCTGCACTGTAGCATTATGGTGTGGTCGCATCTCATGCAACCAAGCCAGGAAAGTGTTTAATTCTTATATGCTATTAGCATTATTACGGTTAGTAAATAATAAAATGGCATTACTATTATATACAGGGACACCAGAATGTTTTTAGGTTGGGGAGGGGCAAGATATAATTTAATTTTGGCACCCCTATATATTTATATCTATATATATTATTATATAGTATATATATATATATATATACCTATCTATAATTAATACATTTGTTATTAGTATTATTATTACTACTACTGCTAATAAATAAAAAAAAACACACACAGGAAAAAAAGCACACACATATTGTCCCTTGCAGAAGAAAAATATAACACATTGTTCCCACAGGAAATTAATAAAATACGCATTTATTATTGCCCCAGCCCCGCACAGAAAACTTAACTGAGCTCCCGTTCCCTCAGCCGCGGGCAGCACTGGCTTCCCTATGGGCTGGGGCATTCGTGCAGCTGCTCCACTGGAACAGCCCTCGAGCCCCCACTTAGTATAGGGCAGAGGGCAGGCTGTGAAAGGTAGGGAGCAGAGGAGGGGCCAGCCCACAGTAACTAGCCACACAATGGTCGTAACCAGGTGCAGGGGGGAGGAGGGCCCCGGAGGTGGAGTAGCCGGAAAGGACATTTATCTCTGCCCGAACACTGCATGTGGTAATCCATGCCAGAATGCGCCGTTCACAAATGTTTGGGGGTTGTGGCGAGCCACCCCCTTGTTCCCCCCTTTCCGGCACCTATAACTATATATACCAGCTAGTAAAGGGTAATTTTGGTTTCTATCCACTGCTCTGCCCCTCCCCCTCGTCATCATCACCCCACAGTCATCCTGCCTCCCCCATACTTACCGTGTTCTAGGCGGCGCGTTCCTCCTCTCCTACAATACTCGGTCTGTCCCGTTTCCCAAGCAGTGGGAGCCATCTATTTTGCCTCCGGGCACCTGGCATGAGCTTACGCCACTGTGGCCAGCCTTACAGATTACTGATTCACAATGCTGACCAAACCCTTCAGATCATACTTTAGAGAATACTCTTCTGCATTGCTGTAATAAAAGTATTCCTTCTTAATCCCAAAATATGGCATTCGGATATATTACCTGGATCCATCACCCCTATAATGTCCTCTGTCAATTATAGCTACCTATACCATCCAATCGATTTTTAAATTGTTATAGTGAATTTGCCATCACAACCTCATGCGATAAGAAATGTAACATATTAATCATCCTTACAGTAAAGAAATCCCCGAAGTTCTAGTCTATATAATTAAGTATCCTTGCAGTGTGCTAAATGTAGCAAGCCCTGTACCCAACCTCTTTACCACTACTGATGTGTGAGGTCTCACCATAACGGCAGTCTTTTCTTCATATTCCTCTCGCTTCACCTTCTCTGCAGAACTCTCCTTCTCTAAGGCGTCAGTCCTGATATAAAACAGTAATAAGTCTGGTAAACAGTGAGCATTCATAACTGATAGCACCGTAAGTCTGCTGTATCCTCAGAAATACCAATTGTTGAACTAACTTTGTTCTCATTCTCTTTCAATGCCCAAGGTCAATGTTATCATACTGCAATGCTGGGTACACACTGACAGATACATTGGCCGATCAACTGATCGGCCAATTTATCTGCTGCACGTCGGCCAGTGTGTACCCGCGATGTGTTGGTGGATGTCGTCGTTCACCGACATATCGCATTGGCTGTGCTGCACAGCCGATGGACAGATACACACAGCGACAGTCGCGAGGAGGGGGGCGGGAATGCGCCCCTGACCCGCCCACCGGCCGCCGGGTCCCGCCCCCCGGCCGGCGGGACCCGAGGGCACAAGCAGGCCTTCAGTGTGAATTTTCAGTATATCCTATAGATTTTAAGCTTGCGAGCAGGGCCTTCCTACCTATATATCTGTCTGTTATTACCCAGTTTTGTTCTATTAATGCTTACAATTGTAAAGTGCAACGGAAAATGCTGCGCTATATAAGAAACTGTTAATAAATAAATAAATAAATAAATACAAATCTGTCAGGTGTGTACATTGTTCCTCTCTCATATTCCATGGCATAGGCCATAATCTTTCTGATGCATGGATCTTGAAAAAGAAGTTTTGATTGCCCATTAATATGACCAGTGTAACCTATAACCCCAAGGAAATGATGGTCACAAATATCCTAGAATTAGTTTTGAAACATATTAATTTATAAGTATGAATTAAGATAGGGTTAGACAGCTCTTGTTACTTCAGCTTGGACTTGCTGGAGAGCCAAAGGTTGCCGAGCTTTGGTTTAGAGCAGGGTTCTCAACTCCAGTTCTCAAGTCATTTTTTTGTGGATATCTTTCGTGATGTTAAAATTTTACTGTTACAATTTTCATAAAGGTGCTACTAAATGTATAAGTATTATTAATATAGTGATAATTATTTTTATCCTGTGACCTGGTGTTTAGGTATGCTTCCAAGTGTGTTAGTATTGTGAATTCAGTAATCAAGTCAATTGTGTATTTTCCTGTTTGCCTCCAGCCAGCTCTGATTACCCCCTGCAGTGAGGGCAGCACATTCCTATGTTCACATAAACATTAACAGGTGAGATTAACAGGTAACATCTTCTGATTGCTTAGACTGGGGGTGGGTAATGTTCGTTGTGTGTGCCCTCCATTGTTTTGGAACACTGCCTTCTAGACTTGTAGTAGATGAAGAGTAGACAGGCAGTACCCATCCCCTCTGGTCGACCGCCAGCAGGTTACACCGTCCAAACAGCCAGAGCATCCCCCACTCTCGTCCGTCATGCCACTGAAAGTGGAACAGGATAAGGAAGGGATTTCTGATCTGGCAGTTGTTGGAAAAAGGACTGGATGAGTATTACAGTGCCCACTGGACTGGCCTTTACTGCCATGACAGGATCATGGACGTGCTGATCACTGGAAGGTATGAGTGATACCTGTCTGCAGGTCTTCCAACTGGTGTGTACCCACTGAAGAGGCCTCTTCTCTGCTCTACTGATAGCAGAGAAAGTGCCCAGGATATGAGTATGACATCGCCGGGACCCTAACCAAGTTTTGCATTTTTTAATTTTAGGTGCATCTCGAACAATGTAGTGTAATAGTATTTGATACAGTCCCGATGACTAATAAATGATTAATTTAAAACCTAATACTGAGACAATTATAATAATTAAGTTAATGAAGAAAATGGTTCCAATATAGTGGCAGCAGGTGAAACTTTAGTGATATTTTTATTCTTTTCACTGAGCACATTTCCAACAGAATAAGCTAAAGTGGCTGCAGACTCGTTGTATCAGGTTTGTTCCAAACATAGTGATGTGCAGTGCTCCCACTTATGTGCGAGGCAGATAGATGTATTTGCTAAAATTGACATGTACCGCCTGCCCAGTGCCTGTAAGGGAGGGACAGGCTGTTACTTGCCTGCTCTGCATTTGTGTCATCTGCTCGGTCATCTGAGCCTCCAATGCTTTGTGTGACTCCTCCATCTTTTCCAACTGGCCAAGTGCTTCCTGCATCTTCTCCTCCATCCTGAGCAGCTGCACCTCCAGCTTCTTCTGTTTGTCCAGATTCTCCGCAATCTGCCCCCTCATCTCCTGCAGGTACAGCTCCTGGTGGGGTATAACCTTATGTTTAAAAAAAGCCTTTGCAGCCTGTTCTATTAGTGCTTTGCACATACACAAGTAACTTTCACTACGCATCTACATAAACATGGCAGCAATTATTACAGGTTATACCGAGGTTGGACAAGTGTTCGCTGTTCGGCTATAGATGACCAACATTTCCCCAGGACAGTAAGTGAAGTGCAAAATGATGGACCATTGTCTTTCATAGACTTACCCGACTGTCTCCTTCCTGGCTTTTTTGCTTCATAAGATGTAGGCCCTCGTTCCTGCACCAAGGTACAGTAGATTTCCTTCGAGGTAGAGTAGAGGCTGTTCTGAGCGGCGGCATCCTCTGTATTACAGGAAATGACATAAGTCAATATTCTAACACTATGTAAAGTATAGAATCAGGAGAATTGCAGTCTGTGGAGGAGCTGAGAAAGAGCCGAGAAAGAATGTTATTCGTAAACACAAAGCGGTTAGATAATGTAGGACTGTGGTGCAATTGTTGGTGTGTGATGTCATACGCCAGTTTCCCAGTGACTGCTGTAGATATACAGGGGAGGGCCTTGGCAGGACTATATGACACCAACAGGGCGCTACATTTAGCAACTGCTGATGGTAGGTTGTTCACAGTTTGGGGCTACCCATGCTGAATGCTTGGCCCTGTATATGCCTTGTACTGAGCTTTATTTTGCAGGACGGAGGATCACAAGGGCAACAGTGGTGATGGAGGTTGAACCTTGGCCTATACTTTTAGTGTAATGCCTCAGCACCTTCCTATGATACGTTATATGGGGAAGTGGGGGGGGGGTCGAACTGAAAAGTAGATTTTTTTATATCTGTAACTTTTCCTTGTCCAGTTTATATTGAACATTGAATAAAACACTTAATTTATTCTGTGTTTGTATGCACAAGCGCTCCAAAATCAAAATATCTTGTGATGGGGGCAGCTACAGGTATAGGAGGTAACCACCCTCAATCGCTTATGGATCTGTGATTTATGGTAATACCTTAGTGCTCAACCTTTTATAATATAGTATAGAATAAATACATGAATTTTGTGTGTCATCAAATCTTTGTTAAATGTAATGACGTAAATGAATTAAACTATTTCTTATTAAAAAATTTATTTATCTAGTTCACAATATCAGCAAAATTACAATTTTACCCCAATTATTGTTATATTTATCAGTTTAAATTCGAAAGTTACTGTAAAAGCACAATAAGAATCGTTAAGATCATATATTTGAACCAATCCTTATAATCAATTAAAATATATACTAATGAAATGTAGAAACAATTGTATTTGTGTTTTAAGAAACAGCCAGCTGATGGTAAGTGAATCTAGGACGTCCACATGAACAACAGTACGTTTTAAACACAAACTGACATGGGAAGAGGGTGAGTGTGTGGGGATGTGTAGTATAGACAATTACAATAGTGCTTAGTGCAGGGGTTAGGGGCAACGGGGATCAGGTAATGAATAATGTCCCGATGTGGTACAATAGATGTGTCCAAAAAGAGTCCTGCTGAAACAGCCTGAATGGCCTGTTGATGGTAATGTGGATATGGCAGCTTATTCCAATAATATTGGGAGCCGTTGGTGACCGGCTGCTGTAGCCTCGTGGGTGACTTACCCTGTGCTGACTTCCTGCAAGAGCGAGGACTGGCGTTGCAGGAAGTCAGCACAGGGTAAGTCACCCACGAGGCTACAGCAGCCGGTCACCAACGGCTCCCAATATATTTCACAACACACAGGGAGAGACCGTCGTCTCAGAGAGCCCACAAGGAACAGTCACCTACGGGGCATATCGGCAGCCGGATCCCGGCGGGCAGCACATTATTGGAATAAGCTGCCATATCCACATTACCATCAACAGGCCATTCAGGCTGTTTCAGCAGGACTCTTTTTGGACACATCTATTGTACCACATCGGGACATTATTCATTACCTGATCCCCGTTACCCCTAACCCCTGCACTAAGCACTATTGTAATTGTCTATACTACACATCCCCACACACTCACCCTCTTCCCATGTCAGTTTGTGTTTAAAACGTACTGTTGTTCATGTGGACGTCCTAGATTCACTTACCATCAGCTGGCTGTTTCTTAAAACACAAATACAATTGTTTCTACATTTCATTAGTATATATTTTAATTGATTATAAGGATTGGTTCAAATATATGATCTTAACGATTCTTATTGTGCTTTTACAGTAACTTTCGAATTTAAATTGATAAATATAACAATAATTGGGGTAAAATTGTCATTTTGCTGATATTGTGAACTAGATAAATAAATTGTTTTAATAAGAAATACAGTTTCATTCATTTACGTCATTACATTTAACAAAGATTTCATGAGACACACAAAATTCATGTAATTGAATAAAACACTGACTGAAGTTGTATATTTTATTTTAACACTATGGGCCTGACACTGAATTGATTGAAAGTGGGAATGCGGATGGATCTCACAGATATCTGGATAATGCGCACGTGCCAAAGACAGAAATTGGCCTCTGCATGTGCTCTGGATCAGGTATACCCACGTGGCAGGAGTTCGCTAGGATATTAAGTAGAAGCTTGAAAATACTCAAATACAGAATATTCAGATAATTATGGAGGAAAACATGGCAAGACCCCCCTCTCCCACCTTTACAGCGCATGTTGTCACGTCCTCATGTACTGTGGTCACGTCTGCCCTCGTCCTGCGCTCTCGTCCAGCTCTATTCTGCGCAGGAACGCTTTGTGTGCGAGTCACATGACGCCTGTTCTTTTTCTCCCTCTCCTCGATCCTTGGGGGTAGAACTAGTCGTTCCTTGATGAGACTGCTCAGAGATTGGCTCTTTTTCACAAGTGGGCGGAGTTTGCACATATCCCTCGGAAACATGTACTCTGGCTCCTCGCTCTCATCCTGACTGCAGGAAAAATGGTATCATGTGATATTAGTGGACTGCGTGAAGGTAGATGGACTACTGAGCAATGTTGATATGTTATGTCTTTTTCTTATATGCAAAGTATACAAGACCTAAAGCATCACAGCCTTTCTCAGGGTAAGGATGTTACATTTACTTATGGATATTTCCAAAATAAAGGATTTGCACATTGCACACAAACTCCCTCTTTGATAAATGCTTCCAATGTGGGACTAGTTTGTATGGAGGAGGCATTACACTTTTAAACATTGGAAAGTGCAATAATAATGTCTTAATATGTTTGTTGAGGGAATAATCCTTAGCAGAAATTCAGATAAAAAAAGGTTAATTAATTACTATGCCTATAATAAAATAACACCTCAGTCATGCCATAAATATAATAATAATATAATTCTCTATTCTTAAGAAATAGTAACTTTGCAAGCAGGGCCCTCTTACCTATTTGTCGATCTGTCATTAGGCATTCTTGTTTTATTACTCTTCTATTACTGTTTTGTTCCCATTACCCAATTGTAAAGTGCAATGGAATACGCTACCACTATATAAGTATATTAATAATATTGATGTAGTGCAGTGGTTCCTAAACTTGGTCCTCAAGGCACGCTAACAGTCCAGGTTTTCAGGATATCTATGCACAGGTGGCTTTTTTAGTACTTCGGTCACTTTGATTTAACTATCTATGCTCTAGCATGGATATCTTGAAAACCTGGACTGTTAGGGTTCCTTGAGGAACGAGTTTGGGAACCACTGAATTAGTGCATTCATTTTGTTACAGGTAATAAGCGCTTTGTCCTGCACTGAGCAAAACCCTGAAAAGATCTTTTATGTGAGAAGTCTTTTCTGTACCATGTGACAGCTGTTGTAGACTCACTGGCGTCACAAGGGGGGTGCGGGCCGCACCAGGTGACACCACCCGAGGGGGTGACACCAAAATAGCAGAACACCGAGAAGCCAGAAACCGGAGAGAGGCAGGGGAGAGACTGTGGGCTGCACCAGCAGCTGATGGAGCGCTGGGTAAGCCCACTGTGTGCCTAGAACGGGAGGTGGGCACGCCCAGAAGATCGGCACAGATAAGGGGCATTGCTTCGCGGATCAAAGTCACGCCCCTTCAGTGAAGCCACGCCCCACTTCGCACACGCGTGCCTCCAGCGTGCAGAAGAACTCCGACCAGCTGCAGCAGGTGTCACCCAGGTAAGTGACGCCTCTGTGTAGACTTACACAAAACTGCCCTATATGTAGATATGACAAGCCCAGCTTTATTCAGTATAGGATAATGAATGTAATTGCCTATTGCTATTATTCACATGAAGTATCCTATTTTTTTAATTAATCATTCAAACAGCCATTTGGCAAAATGTATAGACAAGTGGAAGAGGGATCACCAATATTTTTATTCCCCTTCTAGACCAAGTTTACTCATGTGCATAAGAAGAAAACTGCTGCACTGCTATATTACAGTATTCCCAAAGTCCACAATTACAGTCCGGGTTTTAAGTATATCCATGTTTGTGAATCAGCATTAAGCTAGGTACACACTATAATGGTGCATACACACAGTCAGATTTTTCTTCAGATCTGAACGATAACGATTTAAAAAATCGTTCAATCCTTCATATCTGAAGGAAAATCTGACATATCTGACATGTGTGAACGATGAACGATGCGTGTTCCCGATGATCAGATAACGATATCTGACATCTGATGTGTTTGCAGTCAGATTTGGACGATTCCATTCATTTTAATGCAGTCAAAAATCGTTCATAGTTCAAAACGTTCAGATTGTTCAAATCGTTCATCTGACAAATCTGACCGTGTGTATGCTCCATAAGATTGTTAGGTCTGTTTACTAAGACTCCGCATACCGTGGAGTTAATGCCACTCCTGCTTCACCTGCTACAGCAGCTGTTACTAATAATAGACCTGCCGAGGAAAGTGACCGCTAATGGTGCATACACACCTAGCGATTTTAAAGAACGATTTGAACAATATCAATCTCATTACTGTTAACGTTCAAATCGCTCATTTAAAAGGACCCTACCAACTTACCATCAACCAGCGATGCGTGGCCACGTATGGACAACAGCGATATCGTCCATCGGCCCTGCATGCCGGTCAACTTGCTCGATATCGAACGAGTTACTATAGGGACCTGCTATCGTTGATCCTGGGTCTCTATAGTCGCTGGTAAGTATGTGGTGTGCTGGGTGATCGATATCAATCTCCCAGCACACCAGGGAAGGTGCATGACGATCAGCCAGCGATATCGTATCGCTGGCTGATCGCTACGTGTGTACGCACCATAAAGGTGCATACACACTAGACGATATGCTCCCTGAGCGATATCGTCTAGTGTGTCCCCGGCAGACTAGACGAAATGTCGTTTATGACATTGAACACAGCCGCTGAGCGATATCATTAACGATATCGTTCAGCGCCGGGCTCTCTCCCCCATTCCCTGACATGCAGCAACCTGACGAGATCGTCAGGTTGGCCTGCATGTCAGCCCGATGAACGATGATGACGAACGACCCGCGGGAACGCGCGTCGTCGTTATCGTTCATCTTTTTGGGCTTAAAAATGGACGATAAAGTGGATGACTGAACGATAACGATATCGTAATCGTTCAGTCGTCCACTCTATCGCCCAGTGTGTACACACCTTAAGTCACCTCCTAGGCGGTAACAGCTGAGGCTCCTTTCCCCTGACAGCCCTGTGTGACTCACCATACCGGCCGGGAGCTGCAGCAATTAACTTTTTTTTTTTGGGGGAAAATCTTTATCAACAAACTGTAACTAGACAACAAGCACTTCTAGCTTCACCAGTGAGGATAAGCAGATACCGGCAGCTACAGGGGGGCGGTATCAGCACTGGAGAAGTCACCCGACGGTAAGTGCCCTCTCCCCTTAGTAATACCTGGGACACTTAGCTTGTCATAGGTGTCTATGGCAGCGCTAAGTGCCCCAGGTGCAGTGTGATATTGTAGCCTGCACTGCAATATCTCCACTAAATATCATTATTCTCAGGATGTCCGTGAACAATTATTATTGAAGTTTTCATTACTTCAGGCTCATTTGGTGTATATGTAGAGCTAAGTATATGCAACATATAGAGTATTATTGACATTCGGAGGTCCGCAAACATCCACTGTTGAAACACTCATTAATTCAAGGTTTTTTATTAACCGTTTTTTTTATTAGGTTTTTTATTTTTTTATAGAAAGTCAATTATATGTAACAGATGTTCTAAAATATTTTTATATGTGGAATTTATATTAAATGTGTATTTGACATAAGTATTGGAGTCCTGACTGATATTTTCTGTCATCTCAGAATATTATTAGGATAAGCGCAGGGATACTTCTATCTTCATTACTAGCTTTAGAGTCTTGAGTATGCAGAATGTAATACCTAGGTGTGACCAATTTCTTCTTGGCAGTATAGAGTAGAATAGATATTAAAAAACACTATTAGATGTAGTACTTGTATTTGGCCAGTAATACTGTGATATTGTTCAGCAGTGTACATGAGATTAAGGGCTGTAATGAGAGTTAGGGGGCTATTTATAAAGTATCAGATTTTAGACCCAATAATGATAATTTCTTATCTATGCTTATCACGCCAATAAGAATGTAGTAAAGTATACATGTAGGAGGTGTTTCCTGTGATGTGTAATACTTAAGTAGAGTGATTGGTACTGCGATCAATTTATTTGCTGTTTTGGGAGCCAGATGCGTTACTGCGCTTGCATCGATGGCCATCCCTACTAATGCCAACTAAAAATGGAGTTAGCCACCAGCGCCAAGCTATGGCATGTTTCACATTCAGGAGCTTGGTAAATCTCACAAATAGAAGCCTTCAGAGAAACCTAAGGGGGCTACATATGCGATCGAACACTGGGGTTTGCAGCAGATATTTCTGATATCTTCTGTGGTGCCCCCTACGATATGTCCATGAGATACTTGAAATTTGTGGCTATTTCCTGAAAACATGTTTTTGGTGAATATCCCACAAATTTATTTTGATAAATAGGCAACTAAGTATAGTTAGGGCAATCTCCTATACCACAGGTTCTCAAACTCGGTCCTCAGGACCCCAACAGTACACGTTTTCCAGGTCTCCTCACAGAATCACAATTGAAATAATTAGCTCCATCTGTGAATCTTTTAAAATGTGTCAGCGAGTAATGAATAGGTGACCTGGAAAACGTGGCCTGTGTGGGGTCCTGAGGACCGAGTTTGAGAACCACTCTCCTATACTATTCTAACTCACATTATACTCCTTGAGGACATTTCTGTATCAATCTGCACTGCAACCTGTGTATTATTACGAGAGAACCGCCTCCTAATGAACCTGCTTGCTGGAAGCATCTAGTCAATTTTTTAAATCTGATTAGCAATGAGACCTCATATCCAAGCTTTATGTATTGAACGCTTATAATGATATATGTATCAATTATTTTTATTTATGTTTTTATTTATATTATTTCATGTGTGTTTGCTAATTAACTGTTAAATTCACACCAGGCTCTTATTCTGTTTTGGAAGAGCCATATACATAATATAAAAAAAATGTTTTAAATTTTTATTGCTTTCCCTTTTATTTTAAAGTATTAATTATTATATATCCAATTCCGGTGCTGTGTAATATGTTGTTTGTTCAAGTTATGGTTTACTACTTTTTAGGTTTGGTCTTACGTATATTTAAATTTCCACAATATAGATCTAAATGATCAAACGGAAATTTAGCCAAGAGCTGTTGGACAATTTCAAAACTGGAAAACACTACCCAGGCATTAAAGGATCGGATGACTTTGGAACCACTGATAGATTGTGCCAGATACTCTATGGGCCTGATAGTCGCACATAAAGTGGTCACAATTCTATCTGCTTCACGCATTGAGAAATAAATGCGTATCTCTGCCTGTATTCATCTATGTGACCTCACCCCCCCTCATCCCTGGGGAGAATCGGCTGAAAGTGGAATAACCCGCAATTCCGCCAGCGCACCCACAAAATACTTATCCTGCCTAGGAATGCCACATTGCTTCCCAGTAACACCCACTCAGTCACCCAGTGCAAGTGAAGTCTGCTATAAATCACAAGATCTGTATGCAGACGGAATTATGTTACTCTGAAACAGGCCCTATATGTACAATGGTACTGTATCTACAAGTGCCATAGTGGTTTTTCCATTGAACAACATGATTTTATGGCTGTCACTCAATTTTACATTTGTTCTGCCCCCGAAACACACTATCCCACAGAAGTCTTTATTCTGCCAGCACATCCACCATCCCGGGGCTCCTGCAATTGGGGAAAACTAACTTTCACATGCTGCAGTTCACTACACACAAAAGTAAGTAGATTGTTTTCTATGGAAAACTTACTGAGGCTTCAGTTTTCCCTCTTCATCTTGATAAACTAGTACAGGCCAAAATGAATAAACCTAGTGACCTATGCTTTCCTGTGTATCTACATTACAGCCATATAATACATCTTTAGCATGGTCGGAGAACCCATGGGAAAAATGCAGCACAATTTAATCTAATTAGTTTGCGGGTTCACATTGAGCAAAACCACTTTGATGTCCTGATGCATGTCTAGTATTTGTCATACAGTAGTTGTAGCTTTAACAAACAAATCTGCCTGTCTCAGTGTTTGGAGAATGAGATTTCACAGCGGGTAAGGGCACTGCCAGGAGGTGGCATGATGATGGACCGATGTTTGGGCAATGCTGAGCTATGATCTATCAACCATAATCTTTATACTGTATCATATATACTGTGCAGCAGTGTTACCTCTGATCCTGGGTGATGCATTCTGGGACAGGCAGACCCTCCGCTAGAGCCTTGAGGATTGTGGGTAATGGTTCCAGCTGATCTTTGGTTTGCTGAGAAGGAAATAAAACCACAGTAAATGTGAGGCGTAAGAAGATAGCAGGAAGTTTCCCCCTATTACTAATTATTACTCTGGGGATTGTAATTAAACAACCAGGTCAGAATGTTATACTGACAGAAAATCTGAGGTCAAATAAATGACTAGAGAAAACCTATAGGATTTATATTTTGATTTCTTAGGGTTTATTTTTCTATATTACATGCAGACCCCAGTTCTGTAATTATTGCTGTAGCTCACTATGGGCCTGATTCAGAGATTTACGCAAAGCCAATATTTTTGCAGGTATCAATTGTTTGCAAATGCACATGCGCAAAAGCTGCACTGCGCACGTGCAGCTCTAGTACTCAGGAACCACTCACAAAGTGAGTGACAGATTAGCGTTTGGGGTTGTAACGAGGGGGAAGGTTAGAAAAACGCAGGCGTGTCTGACGCTTAAACTCTGTTTAATGGGTGTGCATAAACTAGCCACTGTGATCTTCACAGCATGAGAGCTCTGAGCAGTGCTACTGAATCAGGGGTGTTACTGAGTCAGTGGATGTGGAGGGTAGTTTCTGAAATACTGTAGGAGTGTGGACGGTAGTTGCTGAGCAGCGCTACTGAATCAGCAGTGGTATTGAGTCACTGCATGCAGATGGTAGTGGCTGAGCCACTGTAAGCGGAGGGTAGTTGTTGAGTCATTGTATGTGGAGGATAGTTGCTGAGTCAGTAGATGTGGAGAGTAGATGCTGAGTCACTGTATTTGGAGAATAGTTTCTGAGTCACTGTATATGGATAATAGTCGCTGAGTCACTGTATGTGGAGGATAGTTGCTGAGTCACTGTATGTGGAGAGTATTTGTTGAGTCACTGTATGTGGAGAGTAGTTGCTGAATCACTGTATGTGAAGGGTAGTTGCTGACTCACTGTATGTGGAAGGTAGATGCTGTCACTGTATGTGGAGAGTAGTTTCTGAGTCACTGTATATATAGGATAGTTGCTAAGTCACTGTATGTGGACGATAGTTGCTGAGTCACTATATGTAGAGGATAGTTTCTGAGTCACTGTATGTGTAGGGTAGTAGCTGAGTCACTGTATGTGGAGGGTAGTTGCCGAGTCAGTAGATGTGGAGGGTAGTTTCTGAGTCACTGTATGTGGAGGATAGTTTGTTGAGATTACTGTATGTGGAGAGTATTTGTTGAGACACTGTTTGTGGAGGATAGTTGCTGAGTAACTGTATGTAGAGGGTATTTGTTGAGTCAATTTATGTGGAGGATAGTTGCTGAGTCACTGTATGTGAAGGGTAGTTTCTGAGTCACTGTATGTGGAGGATAGTTGCTAAGTCACTATATGTGGAGGATAGTTGCTGAGTCACTGTATGTGCAGTATAGTTGCTGGGTCATTGTATGTGGAGGATAGTTGCTGAGTCACTGTATGTGGAGGATAGTTGCTGAGTCACTGTATGTGGAGGATAGTTGCTGGGTCATTGTATGTGGAGGATAGTTGCTGAGTCACTGTATGTGGAGGATAGTTACTGGATCATTGTATGTGGAGGGTAGTTGCTGAGTCACTGTATGTGGAGGATAGTTGTTGAGACACTGTATGTGGAGGATAGTTGCCGAGTCAGTAGATGTGGAGGGTAGTTTCTGAGTCACTGTATGTGGAGGATAGTTTGTGAGTCACTATATGTGGAGGGTAGTTGCTGAGTCACTGTATGTGGAGAGTATTTGTTGAGATCACTGTATGATGAGAGTATTTGTTGAGTCACTGTATGTGGAGGGTAGTTGCTGAATCACTGTATGTGGAGGATAGTTGCTGAGTCACTGTATGTGGAGGGTAGATGCTGTCACTGTATGTGGAGAGTAGTTTCTGAGTCACTGTATATGGAGGATAGTTGCTGAGTCACTGTATGTTGAGGATAGTTTCGGAGGGTAGTTGCTGAGTAACTGTATGTATAGGGTATTTGTTGAGTCAATTTATGTGAAGGATAGTTGCTGAGTCACTGTAGGTGGAGGGTAGATGCTGAGTCACTGTATGTGAAGGGTAGTTTCTGAGTCACTGTAGGTGGAGGATAGTTGATGAGTCACTGTATGTGGAGGATAGTTGCTGACTCACTGTATGTGGAGGATAGTTGCTGAGTCACTGTATGTGGAGGGTAGTTTCTGAGTCACTGTATGTGGAGGATAGTTGTTGAGACACTGTATGTGGAGGATAGTTGCCAAGTCAGTAGTTGTGGAGGGTAGTTTCTGAGTCACTGTATGTGGAGGGCAGTTGCTGAGCATTGCTTCTGAATCAGTGATGGTACTTAGTCACTGGATGTGAAAGGTAGTGTCTGATTAGGGCTGGTGAGTCACTGGATGTAGAGGATAGTTACTAAGTGGTTCTAGTGAGTCAGGGGTAGGAAGAGTAGTTGCTGAGCTGGGCTAGTGAAATGGGAGTATGGGTGGTAAAGAATACATTGTTAATAGGATGTTATAGGTTTCAGTAAGCACCTGATGAACACCTTTGAAGATCCCGCAGAGCATATAGTGAAGTACAGCAAGTTCATAAGCTAGATCAACACTGCCCTCGTAACTGGCTGCTGAAACTTCGCTGTCAGGATCTGCCACTGTTTGCAGGAACATGGACATCCCATCCCAATGCTGCTCCAGGAAACTATTCATAAAGGCCATGTAATCCTCCTTCTCCCCAAACCTGTGGAGTCCAAAATATAGGGTACATTGTAAGTGTCAATGCCTTCTATGCTTAGTGTTCAATTAGCCATTAGATAGGTGCCAGGTTGTATGCCTTAGGCCAGGGGTGGGTAACCTTTTTTCTGCCGAGGGCCATTTTGAGACATATAACATTATTTGCGTGACCCGGTGCAGGCTACGCCACTCCGTGTGATGTCACATGGGGGTGGGGCCACAATCGCCGGAGATTACAGCAATGCCTGGGCAGCGGTGTGGCCATCTGAAGCGTCCTAAGGACGCTGAAGGCGGCACTGCTGAATAGATTCTGGCTGCAGGGTACCATTGTAGGCACCCTGCTAGACAAATGAGGCTATCAGAAAAAAGCTCAGAGGGCCACACCAAATGATCCCGGGGGCCTTATGCTGCCCCCGGGCCTGAGGTTCCCCATCCCTGCCTTAGGCAATATGGCAATGTGTATAATTTCACTTGTTCTTTGTGTAAGACCACAGATCACAAGCCCATAAGTAAATCCTTACATGATAATCAGAGCTATTGTGTTATATCTTGCCATGAGGGATATAACAAAACTGCATGACATTTCCAGAGTCTTGTCCAACCTTGTGCAGATGCAGGTTTAGACTTTTATGAAGATATAATAAAGTATCAGTGATGAGCATGTAAAAAAGGACACAGGGTCTGCGACCCTACACAAAAGAGAAGTGTGATTCTTCATAGGAGAAAGCAATGTGTTCAATTGCATCAGTGGGAAAAAAAGCTTTAATCAAAGATATTGCTATATTGTGCCGCAATGTCTGTTAATTGAACAACAAAAAATATATATACGTTAAACTAACTAATGACCATATGTTTAGATCTAGTGTAGAAAACATTTATTTATTGGGAAGGGATAGCGCAGCCCCTGCCTTTCACAAGAATTGCAAACAGCAAATTGGGTTGCGACTCCTGGCTCAAGGGTAATTATACTGGACCCTATTAAAGATAAATATAAGGGGATCTATTTTGGTGAAATCTTTGTATCATTACTGAACAGCAGAAGTAGAACATAATATTGCCGGGTCTCAAATAAAAATTTCAGGGTGGTCCCAGCATTGAAAGCCACCCCCCACACACACACACCACACACACACACACAACCCTCGGAAGCTCCTTGCTATATTCACCTGAGTATGCGTGGGATCGCCACCAACCACCATTGCGTATACCAGGCATGACAATATATGATGCCAATATTAGTGGCCTGGGACAGTCGTCGTTGTCCTGTGAATTTAAGACTGAGTGTCTCTTTTGCTGGTCAGTTAAACAATCAATAGATGGTATAACCTACATGAAGAACAGAGCTGTCAAACTGGACAGTTTACTTACATAAAGCCAAATGTAGTGATAGGATGCACAATCAGTGGCACCACACTCCTGATGAAACAGTCTGAGTACTGCAAAATCACTAAAGCATTGTGGCTCTTGTGGCCAATAATGTGCAGAATTGCTAAAGTGTGTCACACAAACATGGCTTAGATTCTCTTATAGTTTTCAGACTTCTCTCCAAATTAATTGGTTTTTGGAGGAACAACTCAACTTTGTGGATTGTTTATTTCTGCCCCAAATCACAGCACAATGACCCATTCAGAAACTATTATTTGGTGCGTAAGCACTAGAATGTGAACCACAGATGATCACCTTGTAAAATTTGCTAGGTTCTGTAGGACCTTGGCAACCAGCGTCAAGGCACGTGCAGCAAGAGGGTGAGGATGTTCAGGCGAGAGCTGAAATAGTCCTGGGGACAGGATAGCTGGGCACAAGAATCGCAGGAAGAGGCAAGCACTGACCAGGCGGGAACCCAGATCAGGTCTTCCTCGCATGGCAACTTTCTCCTGCCAGCTGGAATACACTGCTAAGAGCTCCGGGGGGAAAGACCTGTAAGTGGAGAGATAAGGCTCATTGATGTGAAGAAGATGGAGATGGATTAGATAGGCAGTGGAACAGTGAGATGTACAGATAGAGGGGCCCTTTAGGAAAGTGGATAGTGAAAGACAGATAAATTATAAATCCAATTAAAAGGGATTGTATCTAATAAAAATAATTACACTGGGAGTACTACAACTAGACTAACACCTGATGCTTAAAGTAGAACTTGAGGGGGTTTAGTTATACGTGCGAAGTAGGCAGCACAAAAACCATTTTATTTTGTAGAGTGGAATTCTGTAAATGGGATAAAGCATACTGTACTTGTCTACTTGTTAGACCTGGTACAAGTGGCAAGTGCAACAGTATGGTGATGTGATGGCCCTGCACCCTCTTCTACAATGTCGGTGGAGCTATAATTAAGGACATTCCAGAAATCTCTACAAAATTTGGAACAAGGTGGAGATGTATTTTTTAGGTGTGATCCTTTCTGTGCAAAAGGACTTGAATTTTGCATTTGCTCTGAGGTGGTGGCATTTGGGTCTTGTCCTGTACTTTGAATGGGATGTTTTGCACCTATTAGGTGTAATGAATTGCATTTCTAGGTGCACTTAGCACAGTGTAAGTAAAACATCTTCAAATACACAGAAATGCCACATGTAGTAATGGGAGTACCTGTTTCCGGCCAATCTAATACTTAAGGTAAACCATAAATAAGGCAAACTCCCAGCAGTAGTTAAGATGAACAACCTGGAAAGTTGTATTTATTAAATACGGCTTTAGAACCAAACCTTTTTATTAAATACTATTTAATAAAAATGTTTGGTTCTAGAGTAGTAGAATGGGGTGTTTATAGTTTTGGATTACACCTAAACTATTTCTACCTCACAAACCTTGGGGCCTCTTGTTGACAAACCAGCACACCATTCACAGGCAGGATTTCATACCTCACAGGCAGGATTTCATACCTCACAGGCAGGATTTCATACCTCACAGGCAGGATTTCATACCTCACAGGCAGGATTTCATACCTCACAAGTGGGAGTTCATAATCAGGATGGGGATTGTGGGCATGGAAAACTTATTCCAAGACCCCTATCGGGACAGTCCACTAAAATTGGTAACATTTTTGAGAAATTATTGGGTTCATTTTATACTATACACTCTATTTTGTGTCTTAAGAGAAAGTGAGGTATGAGGAGTAAAGGTCATATGTGGTGAAATCGCACTTTTGTGACTGGAAAATTCTCTGTATGGCTTCCTCACAGCTCTGCCACAGGTTATCTCTGTTCTCACTCAGCTTCTCTGGGGAACAGCGCAGGGGATCGACCTCGTGACTGGCTGTTGAGGCGTAGAGGCGAGCAATAAAAGGACCTGAAAAATAAATCTCCAGATATTATTCTGTACAGTAAAAAAGCTAAACTTTGTGTGTGATCATTTTAGATTACTTTTAGATTTTTTTTTATTTCTCCTAACACTAGAGAACATATCAGTCTGCTCATCTTGCTAGACCAGCGCAAGGATGAGATATCGCCCTGGATATCTCCATGGATTTATTAATTCATTAGATGAGGTTTAGAACACACACAGGGCCTCAGTTAGAATACAAATACAATTAAAATGCAACTAATAACGCTAAGAAGTCAAATTAATAATAAAGCCACTTCAGAGAAAAGCAATACACAAAAGTCAGACAGAACTATATAATTTAAAATAATAAATTGTAATCTCCGTGATTCCACAGAAATAAAACCCAGAAAAACAACACTGAACAAAAAACGCAGAAGCTGTTTGGTTGGTACTTTATTTCTTTGCGTCTTTTGACGCATTTGTTTTTCCATCTTTTTTCTAATGCCACAAAAGATGTCCTTCCCTGGTATACGTGTCAGTACGTCCGAATGTGCAAGGACTGAGATACCCACTGCCAGCCTCCGCAGACACTGAAATACAGCTTGGTGCGTCTTTAGACGCACCATCGGTCACACCACTGAGACTTGCACCTGCCCTATGTGAGCGGCTCTGTTTTCAACCTGCGACACTCCCATAAGATACAAGGTACATTCTTTTAACCACCCTCCTGTTACCTCCTAGTCGCCAACCAGGAACCGTCCTTACTTTTCTGCTACCGTGCATCCAATTCTGCACTTCAGCTCTGCATGTACAAAATCGCTGCGACTGAGATGCATGTGCAGATGAAAAATCATTGCATGAATATTGGCATAACACCCTACTTTGTTTTACTGCACATGGAAAATATAGCAGATTTTTTCACTTAAAAATTGGACTTAATGTACATCCAACTCAGACCCTGGCCAGCGTCATACTGGGGCATGAAGGGCCCACCTGGGAATGCACTGGTAGCTTAAGGCGTGTGGTCGGCCACCAGAGGGAACGTGGCCTGCCACAACCATGGGACTTGGCGAAACACTAGAGAGGATATTTAAAGAACAGGGCCCCTTTATAAAGGGGGGGGGCAGGGGTGTGTCAGGGACACCCACTTTGATTGGCAGGAGGGCTAATCTTAGTGTAGTTTCCATAGAAACAAATCAAGCACCCAAGATCATCCATGATCCTGTTCAACCCCTAGAGGAGGGGGTGGGGCCCACCAAGGCTTTCCCCTGTGGAGCAGTCCAACCCTGACTGATTGGAAAAGCAGTGATTTTTCCCTACTAGTGCAAACCTAGTATATCCTGAATGACCAGTATACTTAAACACAAGGTAAACTATATTTAATGATGATCTTGGGGTGCTAAGTCTTGTTTTTCCAGAGGCAGCTGCCTACTCTGACTGACTACTCGTAACCTGGTATGTCATATCTACTCTATAGTAGTCCAGCTGCATGAAAAAAATCACTAGGAATTATCTTCTTCCATACCAAGGGTCTCCTGGAGATAAGTCTGTCCAACCATTTTCATATACTCTTCTATAGCCTTTGTGACAATGGTGTTTTCACGGAAAATTAATGAGTCTTGGACATCATAACGAGAAATCTCAGCTACTCCTAGGTCCACTAAGAACTCCTATAGGAAAAAGCAAAAATGGAAAAATGGGTCAATTAGGCTCAGTCTCAATACTGAGATGCAAGGGTGCAACGTTAGTGATTGTTAGTTGTTAAGTTCTTACATAGGAGCATCTCACCTTGGCCTGGCCAGTGCTCTGTAGCACATAAATCAGTGACCTCCCCAGCTCCTCTTTCTCGCGAGCACTCAGAATGGGCTCCATTGCTCTGCTCAATTTGAGATATCTCCAAGTAAGATACTCTGCAAACTCCTTGTATTGCACCAGGGGAAGAACACAAAGCTTCCTGTATCTACCTCGTACTCTCAGTGTTACCTCTCCACCAAGAGGTACCCATCTCTCCACTCCCTCATTCATGCCTTCCAATGCCAGTGTTACAGTCCCCACACCAGTGGCCTCTTTCCCCTCTCGAAGTAAATGAAGGGCAACATGGCCTGAAGAAAAGGGCAAGTCCCGTAAATTAAAGTTTTCACCCCAAAATACCACTCCAGCTTCAGCAGACTTGCTTGAGGTCCGACCATAAAGAGAACCATCCAGGTGGACCTCGCAGAAGTAACGACCTCGGGAGCCAGGACCGGAATTGGAAAGACCTTTGGCCTCATGGATCCACAGACTGAGGGAAGACTCTTCACGTTCACAGTTATCCTGTGCAACAGAATAAATATGTCAATAGCATGACTCATTTATTTATAATGGACAATGGTTACAACACCTATGCTGTACAAACATAACTAAAATGCAAAAATGTTTTTCTTCTATGATCATCATCCTTTATTTATAACATCCAGAATGACTTCAAATTGCCATCCAGAATGACATCACATGAGTAACTTGTTTGACCTGCTAGTTGTCTACAATCACCTCCACCCAGGGATGTTTTTTAGCGAAAGATTAATATAGTGTTTTAATTATTAATAGCTGCTACAACAACATTTTAAGGGTTCTACACCCCTACATAACCTCGGATGCCACCTGCACAGACAGCAGAGGAGAAAGCAGTTGCCTTAAAGGAGCAACCTGGCTCTGCTGGGCCCATCGTACCTCCAGACTCTGTAGCCATCGCACTGCACCGATCATAGTCACGCCATTACAAATCATCTTCTGCGCAGCAATTTTGCGTTTTCGTTGATAAACCTGCGTGTTTTTAGGTTATTGTTGTTTTCAGATGTATTTTAAGACAAGAACATAATTTTGTATTTTATTTGCCTGATCTGCTTCAAAATAAGTACAATACAACAGTCTATGGATGCCATTGACACACAGTGCTCAAGTGCCCCTAGATTTCTGTCAAGGCACTTGGGATGATAATGATTTCTTTATAAACATTAGTATCATGAAGACTCTGCTTTCTGATTGATACTAGTCTTCTGCAGTGTCTCTGACTGCCACACTGCGTTGATAAACATGCTTAGGACTTTGGGTTTTACTACACACCATTTATTGCACACAGCTCCATGAGACAGAACCCTTCAGCTTGGAATTTAAAGCTTTAGGGCCATATTCAATATGGGGTGAAAAGTCCGTTATCGGCGATAATTTATCGCCGCCGACGTCATTCGTGCCTATTTCAATTATCAACATATTCAGTTTCAAAGACTTTTCGCCGATGCGAAAAGTCTTTGTAAAAAAACGGGGATAACTTTTCTCCATGTAATACATGGCGAAAAAAAGTGCAGAATTGGGGTTTTGGGTTGCAGACTTAAAAAAATAGCCTGCACCCCTGGGAGTGTCCCCTAAAAGTATTCTGTGTCAAAAATTTAAAAAATATTCTCAGGACACCCCAAAAAATGTACTTTGGGGGTGAAAAAAAATATATTGGGGAACAAAGTTTTAAACTAGCTAAATTGATTCAGGGGGGATCCCTAGTATGCGACAGGTGTTTTCTAGAATGCGGCTGGTAGCAGGAGGTGCATTTTTGCTTGCACCCATTTTCATGTACCCCAAATTTGATGGGCATAGTTACTTAAAAAAAAAAAAAAAAAAGATAAATGCTATTCTTCACCCCTTCTTCACAGGTGCATTTATGTACCTGCCGCGGCTATTTAAAAACCCCAATTACCTTCAGCAGGCCAAATTGGGGGTACCCATAGTGATCCCCCATGTCAGACCATCTTTAGGGGGGTGCCAGGATGATTTCCCAAAAATTCACAGGTCTTTTCCATACTTACCTTTTCGCTGGGTCCCGTTTTCGCTGGATCCAAATTGAATTCGGGGATAAGCAGGCACCCGCCAAATACTTTATCCACGCAGAAATCTCCGATGATGGCGAAAAGTCTGAGCTCGGACTTTTCGCCTCTATTTGAATATGGCCCTTAATGTTGACACTCGTTCTTTGTGTTAAGTAGTTATATAACAAATGTATGAGAATGCACTCTCTTTTCATTAAGTGATGTTACTGTTTAGGTGCCCTGTGTGGTATGATATGTTGACATTCATCATGTTGACATGGTCATAATGTTGACATGTAGACACAGATGAAATGTAGACATGTTAGAATGTCCATATATCGTCCCTGGTGGCAGCAGGTCAAAGTATCCAGACATGGGTAAGAGGTTCAGTTCTTGTTTAGAACAAACTCCAGAATGGGGAATAAGTGTGATCTAAGTGACCTTGGCCATGGAATTATTGTTGCTGCCAGAGGAGGTGGTTTTAGAATCTCAGAAACTGCTGATCTCCTGGGAGTTTCACGCACAACAATGGTGAGCAAAACAGAAAGGATCCATTAAGTGGCAGTTCTGTGGACTAAGGACCTCATTCAGAGTCGGTTGTTAGGTCCGCTCTCTCGTAAGGGAAAAGGGGCCGGATATGCAAATGAAGCGCTCGCAAGTTGCGTCGTTAAGATGGGATCGTTAGCTGGACGAGCGAGGGTAAGAAGCGGCCGTAAGACTAAAAACACGCCACCTTCTCGATCGCAATACACATCATCTCCGGGCAGATAAGGATTAATCGAGTCCATCGGGACCCATCGGAGCTGCTCGTAGAGGTTAAGGCTGACCATACCCTCTCTCAAGCACTACGATCTAGTCAGTGTAAAAACCTCCCATGTCACGTGTGCCATGACACTACTTTGTTAATTATGCACTCCCATTAAACGCCGTTTGCATAGTCAGGCACGCCTGCGTTCGGATCTCCACTCCCCCGTTCACAAGCACCTTCCCCTGTTACCACCCACAAATGGCTCTTCCTGTCACTCAAACTAACGACCTGGCTGTGTTCAAGGAAAGAGAAATTTCCGATCGCAACAGCTAGTTTGCACATGCGCATTGCGAATCTTATGCATGCGCAGTTTAGCGAACATCGCTAGGTACGACCAAGCGGCTGCTTATGACCGACTCTGAATGAGGTCCTAAATGCCTTGTTATTGAGAGTTCAGAGGAGAATGGCCAGATAGGTAGGTGCAGGGCTGTCATCAGCAATTGTGGGGCCCAGGACTAACAAAATAGCCAGGGCCCCCGGACCCCCATGCCACCCCTTCCTCCCTGGGGCCCCTTGCCCCTTCCACGCTTCCTTTTTCCCAGGTTTATTAAATCTGTCCAATTGCTCCTCTACCCGGCTCTTTTTCCCACTTCCCTTTCCCTGGTTTATTAAATTTAGTGATTTACTTACCTTATCTCCTTGAAGAAGGCTCCGAGTCATTCTACGGCAGACCCTGGAGCTGCTTCTGTCTCGCTGTGGCTCCACTGACTTCTCCCTTCCAGCGGCGTGCGTGATGTCATAATGTCACATGCGCCGACTCCAAAATAAACTTTATTAATCACAAGAACCGGCGGACCGCAGTACGGCATTTAGGTTAAAGCGGCCAGAGCAGGCCAGCCTCCTCTTTTTCTTTTTTTAATGAGGTAGTGCGGGCCGGGTAGGCAGCGGCGGGTGGTAGCAGCGGCCCACCTCTTTCACTCAAGGGGGAAGTACGGGGTTACATGCTGTGCAGCGGCATTAGGAGCAGACGGGCCCCCCCCCCCTTCTGCCAGTATTTGGGCCCGGGACTCCAGTGCCAGCAGTCCTCCCCTGATGGCAGCCCTGGGTAGGTGACAGCAACTGAAATAACCATGTGTTACAGCAATAATATGCAGACGAACGGAAGCACTTCAGCAGTAGGGGACCACACTGCTAAAAATAGGAAACGGAGGCTACAGTGGACACAGACTCACCAACACTAGACAGTTGAAGAGTGGAAAACATCACCTGGCCTGACAAACCTCTATTTATGCTGTGACATGCAGAAGGTAGGGTCAGAATTTGGCGTAAACAACATAAATCCATGGTCCCATCCTGTCTCGGTTCAGTATGGTGGTGGTATAATGGAGTGAACAATGGGCTTGATTCAGACCCGCTCGTAAGGGCCGGCCGCTTCCAGGTAATGTGGGCGTTTTTATTTATTTTATTTTTTTGTCTCTGCCGCTCTTGCAAAGCTGTGGGAGCCCACCCACAGCTTGTGTGAGCGGCAAGGAGCCCGTCGCAATAATCGCGGCCTTGCGATGAGACCCTGTAGTAGAGTCTCGGCTGCCGCACTACTGACATCAGTTGTGATATCAGTAGGTCCTCCCTCAAACGCCAGGCGTTCCTAAGGGAACGCCTGCGTTTGGCCAACCACCCACCTACCCGCCTATAAAATGGGGCGAGCTGTCACTCACCATCGACAGCAGCCCGTCTTGTAGCGAGCCCTGTAGCGACTGAAATTCAGTCGCTCGGCGGGGCTCACGCATGTGCACGCCGGACGCGGTGCATGCGCAGATCACCAACATCGAGCCGCTTGCGAGCGTTGTGCGCTCGCGAGCGACTCTGAATCAGGCCCAATGTTTTCTCAGCACACTTTAGACCCCTTAGTATCAATTGAGCGTTCTTTAAATGTCACAGCCTAGCTGCATATTGTTGCTGTCCATGTGCATCCCTTTATGTCCACAGCCTTCCCATCTTCTAATGGCTACTTCCAGCAGGATAGCCCACCATGACACAATGCACACTTCATCTAAGGCTGGTTCCGCGAACACGACAATGAGTTCAGTGTACCCCAATGGCCTCCACAGTCACCTGATCTCAATCCAATAGAACACATTTGGGATGTGTTGGGAACGGTAGATTTGCAGCATAATGTGCATCTGACAAATATGCAGCAATTGTTTGATGCTATCATGTCACCATGGACCAGTATCTCTACGGAATGTTTCCAGCACCTTGATGAATCCATGGCATGAAGAATTCAGACTGTTCAAGGGGCATAGGAGCTCCTCCCCTGTACTAAGTAAACCTAATAAAGTGGACACTGAGTGCAAGTCATAGACTAATTGGATTTTTAATCAGGATAAATATATTTGAATTCACTTTGACTGGATATGATTGTATTTGTTTATATTGGCTATAGGGACACCTTTATGAAACATTTGGTCACCCCAGATCATTGTTCTATTTCTTTACCTATGTTTTCAGCAGCTAATCCACATTGCTGTCATGTTTGGCAGGTGTGTGTTGCAGGGAAGGCGGTATACAGTAGTTTCCCGTTATTATGAAAATAAATGATTGGTCAGTGACAATGCTCACCTTATCCGGCTGCACAATTCGGCGTAGATTATCAATCCACCGATCTCGCTCCTGAACAGAGGCGCATCCGAAGCAACGACTTCCACTGCCTGTGATGACCTGTGACAGAGAGGAAAGCATTGAGTGATTCAGTTCAGGCAGATTCGTTCCATAGATTGGCTCTAGGCATTGTGAAGGGGCCTAAAGGAACCTTACATTTCTCTGCTTTTCTCCTAAAGAATTCTTAGTTTAGCAGTTAAGAGATGTATCTAAAATTGCACAAAAGACGCTCCTGGTTCTTATGCCCACTGAGGATGTTTTATAGCAAAACCAGGGCCGAAAGTAGGATATCTGTCACCCGATGCAAGGCAGCAATTTTGCGCCCCCTTCCTTCCAGTACCTGGATTTTGTCCTTGCTCCTCCATAAGGCAGTGCACTACTCAGACGTCACTGGTATAGTGACTTACGTTATTCCACACACCATAATGCCCATTACACATTATGCCACACATTGTAATGCCTATTACCAAAGTGCCACTTACATATTTTCCCGACACCTTTTTTATGCCCCACAGTAAGGCTTCTAATTACTTTAAAATTACCTGCTCGTTGTCAGGGGCTTTATGCTCATTACCAGGGGTTCCATGCTCGTTACCGGGGGTTTCATGCTCGTTGCCAGGGGGTTTCATGCTCATTGACAGG
Source organism: Taudactylus pleione (assembly GCA_031769625.1). Lineage (NCBI taxonomy): Eukaryota > Metazoa > Chordata > Amphibia > Anura > Myobatrachidae > Taudactylus > Taudactylus pleione. The sequence goes on along the minus strand of JAUIMM010000252.1, from coordinate 3,419,405 downwards.
GGGTTTCATGCTCATTGACAGGGGGTTTCATGCTCGTTGCTATGGAGTTTATGCTAATTGCTATGGGGTTTAGGCTTGTTGCCATGGGGTTACATGCTCGTTGACATGGGGTTTATGCTCATTGCCAGGGGTTACAATCTCGTTGCCAGGGGGGTTTATGCTCATTGCCAGGGGTTACAATCTCGTTGCCAGGGGGTTTCATGCTCCTTGCCAGGGGGTTTCATACTTGTTGCCAGGGGGTTTCATGCTCGTTGCCAGGGGGTTTCATGCTCGTTGCCAGGGGGTTTCATGCTCGTTGCCAGGGATTTCATGCTCATTGCCAGGGGGTTTCTTGCTTGTTGCCAGGGGGTTTCTTGCTTGTTGCCAGGGGGTTGCATGCTTGTTGCTATGAGGTTTATGCTCATTGCTATGGGGTTTCACGGGAGAAGATGCAGCTTACAGCATCTTCTCCCGGCACTTGTGGGAACGCTGTTTGCATTGCACTAGCCTAACAGACACTAGAGGTCCAGTAGGACCTCTAGCATCTGTCTCCTCCTTGGCGGCGGCCATTTTTGGATGGCCGTTTATAGCAGAGTCCATGCGGATGGCTAGTCCGCATGGAATCTGCTGAAAACGGTCATCCAAAAATGGCCACCGCCAAAGAGGAGACAGACACTAGAGGTCCAGTAAGGACCTCTAGCATCTGTCTCCTCCTTGGCGACGGCCATTTTTGAATTGCCGTTTTCTGAATCTGCAGCCCCCAAGCCACCGCGAGTCAGTCCTTTTTCACACCCTGCATTCTGGCACCTGGTGCACGTGCACCTCTAGCCCCCTCCCTAGTTGCGGCCCTGGCAAAACAATAAGCCTCTTCTGATGGGCAGATGCCTTGGGAGCCAGACGGGCTGTAAGCATGATGACTTAACATAGCCCTTGTGGCTTTTCTCATCGGCAGATGCTAGATTTTACACCAGCGCTGCAAAGTGCATGATCATTGCTACTATTTGGCACATACAGGCCCCTAGGTGTATGAGCGGCAGATTGTGCTTACGGACATCAATAACCTACCCTGTATCCCTCTGCTATAAAGTACAGTACATCCTTCACTTACCTCAAAGCAGAACTGCTCCCCCAGTATACTGCTGTGTAGAGCCCGTATTACAACATCTTTCTCATTATTGAGGTCCAGAATTTCTACACATCCGAGCGACTCATGGGAGCCATGCAGACTCCTGCAATAAAAGTTGCTATTTCAAATACAGGAAATACAGTGTGCACTGTTGGCGATGTGCTGCCACTTTCATGGGGAGATGTATCAAGCCTTGGAGAGAGATACAGGGCCTGATTCAGCAAGGAACGTACAGAGGAGAACGTACGCACTTGGCCAATGTTTTTGCTCTGCGCATGCATCGTACTGCGCGTGTGCGAACTTGCCAGTGCTATTAGATTATGGTACGCAGATGCTAACCATGCAAATGCTTGTGTGCGCTCCTTGCTGAATCAGGGCCACGCTACCAACCAATCAGCTACTAACCATTGCCATTTTACAGGCTGTGTTAGTCTGGAATCAGAACTGGGAAAATAATAAATAAAGTTCATTTAAATCTCCAGCTACAGGAAACTAGATTTGAAAGTACAGGTTGAGTCTCCCATATCCAAATATTCCGAAATACAGAATATTTTTAGCATGACTGAGATAGCGAAACCTTTGATTTTTGATGGTTCAATGTACACAAACTTTGTTTAAGGCAAAAAAATATTAAAAATAAAGTATAAAATGACCTATAGGCTGCGTGTATAAGGTGTATATGACATAAATTAATTTTAAGTATGTACACGAACTTTGTTTGAGCCACAAAATTATTGAAAATATTGTATAAAATTATCTGCAGGCTGTGGGTCTCATTCAGACCCGCTCGCAAGCGCCTATGCGCTCGCAAGCGGGTCGATGTTGAGGCCCTGCGCACACACAGCGGCCGCACTGCGCGTGCGCAAGCCCCGGAGCGAGAGAGAAATTCTCTCACTCCGGGACTCACTACAAAAGGGGCGGCTGTCGATGGTGATCGACAGCTCGCCCCGTTTTGTAGCCGCTTTACGCAAACGGAGGCGTTCCCGACGGAACGCCTGCCGTTTGGTGGCGGCCCCACTGACATCACTCGTGTGCCACTGACATCACTCTAAGAGCCGAAAGCTTACTGGGGCTTGCGGTAGACGAGACCCTACCACAAGGGTTTCGTCGCAAGCCCCAATGGTCACGATGGTCTTGACCATCGCGACCATCAACCTGGCCGCTCGCTAAAGTTGTGGGTAGTCACCCACAGCCTAGCGAGCAGCCAGGAGGCCGGGTCAGAAAATAGATGCGACCGCCCTCATTCAGAGCGAGCGCTCGCATTTTGCGAGCGCCTCTGAATGAGTTCCTGTGTGTATAAGGTGTATATGAATCACACATTCATTCTGTGTATAGACTTGGGCCCTATTCCTAAGACATTTCAATATGGTATGCAAATATTCCAAAATACGGAATATTCCGATATCCAAAATACCCCTGGTCCCAAGCATTTTGGATATGGGAGACTCAACCTGTACTTAAATCTACGCTTATTTTTCCACTAGAAAGCAGCAGAAAAGTTACATTATAAAATGATTAGTTATTTTAAAGCGCCGTGTTTACTATCATACTTTCTACCTGTCCCAATTTCTGCCCAACATTACCAGTCTTGAAAAGGCATGGCACATACAGAAGTGGGAGAAGTTTAACCAAAAAGTGGGTGTAATTGGGAAGTTAGGGAAGGGATTTGAGACACATTTTGGGCAGATGGTTGCCTAATTTTGTCCCAATTTTGCACAATGCATGAATATATAAAAAAAATTACGTTTACCCTGGCAGTATAGCAGAGCCACCCAGTTGCCCCAAGCAGGAGGAATCCCGGCCCCATGTGTCGAAGTGGTGGGACCCGACATGGTCCTTGGACATGGCAGCAGGCCTGGATCCTGGAGGATCCAGTCCCCACCAGCCAGTGTTGCAGAGCGCTATAGCGGCAGTAGGTGCAGTGGCAGCAGCTCCCCTCCGCTCTTGCCCCATGTGATGAATGATGGATGGCCTGAATCTACAAGGATTCAGGCCCCGCCAATCATGGTGTGGCTATTTGAAAAAAGCGCTATGGGTGAGCCAAAAATGGCTCAGGATTGCGTCAAATCAAGATGGCTGCGTGAGGTGCCGAAAGGCAGTGCATTTGTAGAGGCCGCCCACCAGGTGAAGACAACAGCCGATGCCCAGAAGAGGGGTCGGTGAAGCTGTTGAAAGCACTAGTGCAGCAGTGGCACTGCACAAGAGCTTAAACTGGCTACTACTCACCAGTTGATGATTAGGGAAGACGTCAGAAGCCACTGAAAGCCCTGAGGTAGTGGAGAGTAGTCCACCTCAAGCGAACACATCGTGGGTGACCGTGGCAGAGCCAGATGTGGCTCAACAGTATACTACAGGACTGGTAAATTCAATTGTGTTAGATCCCCCTAGTCCATCAGGATCCAGGCACATGGCCCATGGGCACTATCAAGCACTAGGCTTGGAGTTCAATAGGTGGGCACTAGGCCTGAGAGGGCATAAGGGAGCAGAATGCCCAATAGCATTATCAAAGGCCCTTGTTAGGCAGGCAGTAGGCCTGATGCACAGGGGGACATTAGGCCCTTTAAGATCTGGCTCCTGGATAGGCAGGCAATAGACCCAGAAACCATCCAAGGCATTAGGACCTAAGGAGCTGTGTTCAGGTGGGCACTAGGCCCAAGGTGTAAAGGGCAAAAGGCCCAATAGGGATTATAATTTGGGCCCATGTTAGGTGGGCAATAGGCCTTAGCACAAGAGGGCTGTCAGGACTGGTGGTTCTGGACTTTCCATAAGAGACCCTGATATCTGCTCCCTGGAAGCTCGGGAGGTTTGTAGCAGGGAATGGCTTATGTAGCCATTCCTCTTAGATAACGGCTGTAAATGATGTTATGCAGCAGGACAGCACTGGGAGAAAGGTGCTCTGGAAATAGACATTGGGGCTGGAACCAGAGTAAAGCACACGCAATACCAGGCTGGAACCGGGATGTAGCACCAACTGAAACCGAATTTGGACTGGAATGTAGCACGAGCTGGAACCGGATTGGGACCTGAATATAGAACAAACTGGAGCTGGATTGGAACCGGAATGTAGCACAAACTGGGTCGGATTGGGATAGGATTATAGCAGAAAATGGGGTTGGATTGGGATCAACTTGAAGCAATAATTGGGGCCGAATTGGGACCAGACTACAGCACCCTAGTAGACCAGATGAGAGCAAGACTAAGGTACAGTCCTATGGTTGAGTTACAGCTTTGAAGGCTGAAGAGTACTAGGCGGAAGTGTGGCCTTAGGTCGAGTTGCAGCCTTGAGGGCTGATGTGTACTTGGCTGAGATGTGGTCTAGGGGCCAAGTTGCAGCCTTTAGGGCTGATGTGTACTTGGCAGAGGTGTGGCCTTATGGCTGAATTGCAACCTTGAGGGCTGATGTGTACTTGGCTGAGGTGCAGCTTTGGAGCCGAGTTGCAACCTGGAGGGCTGATGTGTACTTGGCAGAGATGCGGCCTTGGGCCGAATTGCTAACTTGAGGACTGATGTGTACTTGGCTGATGTGCGACCTTGGAGCTGAGTTGCAGCCTTGAGGGCTGATGTGTACTTGGCAGAGGTGTGGCCTTGGAGCTGAGTTGCAGCCTTGAGAGCTGATATGTACTTGGCAGAGGTGCAGCCTTGGAGTTGAGTTGCAGACTTGAGGGCTGATGTGTACTTGGCAGAGGTTTGGCCTTGGAGCCGAGTTTCAGCCTTGAGGGCTGATGTGTACTTCGCTGAGGTGTGGCCTAGGGGCCAAGTTGCAGCCTCGACGGCTGATGTGTACTTGGCTGAGGTGCGGCCTTGGGGCTGAATTGCAACCTTGACGGCTGATGTGTACTTGGCAGAGGTGTGGCTTTGGAGCTGAGTTGCAGCCTTGAGGGCTGATGTGTACTTGGCAGAGATGCGGCCTTGGGGCCGAATTGCAGCCTTGAGTGCTATTTCTACTTGGCTGAGGTGCAGCCTAGGGACTGAGTTGCAGCCTTGAGAGCTGATGTGCACTTGGCAGAGGTGTGGCCTTGGAGCAGAGTTGCAGCCTTGAGGGCTGATGTGTGTATGGCAGAGATGTGGTCTTGGGGCTGAATTGCAGCCTTGAGGGCTGATGTGTACTTGGCTGAGGTGTGGCCTTGGAGCTGAGTTGCAGCCTTGAGGACTGATGTGTTCTTGGCTGAGGTGTGGCCTTGGAGCCAAGTTGGAGCCTTGCGGGCTGATGTGTACTTAGCAGAGGTGCAGCCTTGGAGCCAGGTTGTAGCCTTGAGGGCTGATGAGTACGTGGCAGAGGTGTGGCCTTGGAGCTGAGTTGCAGCCTTGAGGGCTGATGTGCACTTGGCAGAGGTGCGGCCTAGGGGCCGTGATGCGGCTGAATCTGCCAGTGTGTAAGACACAAAAGTCCACTCAGACTCTGCAGTGCAGCTGAGACCGCTGTGAGGTTAGTAACAGAGAGTCCACTGAGACACTGCAATGCGGCTGAGACTGCCGAGATGTTTAAAGGAACTAATAGTCCACTCAGAGGCAGCAATGTGGCTAATAATGCTGTGAGGTTAGTAACAGCGAGTCCACTGAGACACTGCAAAGCGGTAGAGATTGCGGAGATGTTTAATGGAACTAATAGTCCACTCAGACGCAGCAGTGCGGCCTGACTGCCGAGATGTTTAAAGGAACTAGTAGTCCAGTCAGACGCAGGCGTGCAGCTGAGTCTGTAGAAACACACTGGACAGGAGGAACTGGAACACACACAAGGATGATCTCCACACACAGGAACCGGAAGGCACGTACTGAGAGCTATCACTGGCATCCGAGCAGAGAACCAGCAGGGAAGAAAAAGGAGAAGGATCCAATCCAAGCAGGGTGAAGATGACGAAGCGGACAGGTAGGAGGACCTCACCGAGAAGCAGGCCGGCGTCCTTGTCTTCTAGCAACAGGCCTGAGAGAGCTGCCCGAAGTACTGTTGTCAGACAAGATGCAGCTGAAGCTTGTGACACCTGGCCACAAACTGTACACCTCTGTCGGAGACAATTTCCTTTGGGACACCATGTGTTATGATTCCTGGAGGGAATCAATGGTATTAATGTAGAGTGCTCAACAGCGCTCCTGGAACGCAGAGTTGCTACCAGTGCCGCCAGGATGACACTGGCGACGGTGTGCTAATTTGCGCACCTGGAATGCAGAGTGGCTACCAGTGTCGCTGGGATGACACTGGCGACGGTGTGCTAGATTTCGTACCTGGAACGCAGAGTTGCTACCAATGCCGCCAGGATGACACTGGCGATGGTGTGCTAAGTTGCACACCTGGAACGCAGAGCTGCTACCAGTGCCGCCGGGATTACACTGGTGACAGTGTGCGAGGTTGCGCACCTGGAACGCAGAGTAGCTACCAGTGTCGCTGGGATGACACCGGCCACCGGATGGTGACAGACGCTTCTGGGATGAAGCGCTCCGTGCTGCCCAGATGGTACAAGCAGCACGTGTGGATGGGATGCAGGTGGAGCCGCTTGGATGGAATAAACGGCACACACGAAACACAGCTAGACTGACTCAGGAACTCGACTGACAAGCAGGAGACAGGAACCGGAAGTACTAAAACTCTATCACTGGCATGGAGTGATGGACTAGCTGGAATTTAACAGGAACAATGCCCAAACAGAGCAAGTCTCCCTTAATGATAGACCAGTGTGCAGCTGTGCACAGACAGGAGAATTAAATAGCATGCACCTGACACTGCACATAGACAGGCAGTAATTAATGCAGTGCTTTAGGCTGGAAGCTGCAGATCTTGACACCATGGAGATGAAAGATCTCGCGTATGAAGATGTGTGCTAACTGGGATGCTGACAGAAGACCAGACAAAGGAATAAAATGGGCTATTTTAGAAAAATGATCCACTACCACCCAGACAGTATTACATCCTTTTGAGACAGGCAGATCTGTAAAAAAGTCCATTGATAAATGGGTCTATGGCTGCTTTGGTATTAATAGCGGTTGGAAAGGACCGACTGGTTTTTGATGATAGTTTTTATGCTGGGCGCATTTCATACATGAGATGATGAACTCCTGAACATCTTGTTTCATGGAAGGCCACCAATATGAGCGTGAAAGGAATTCAAAAGTTTTCCGGATACCAGCATGACCAGTGAATAAGGATGCATGAGCCCATGTTAACAATTTTTGGCAGAGTTCTGGAGGTACGAACATCTTACTGGGTGGTGGTACAGGGGCTACCTGGGTGTTGGCAAATGAAAGCGGATTGAGAATAGGAAGAGATTCTTAATGAATAGTATCCTCCTCAGTGGACCAGGCACGTGATAGGGCATCAGCCTTACGATTTTGGACTCCAGGGCGAAAGGTAATTTTGTAGTTAAACCTTGAAAAGAATAAGGCCCAACAAGACTGCCAGGGGTTGAGACAGTGGGTAGCCTTTAAATACAATAGATTATTGTGATCCGAGAAAATAGTTACAGGATTTTTAGCCCCCTCTAAAAGGTATCGCCACTGTTCTAAGGCTAATTTAAGGCTAAGAGCTCTTGAGTAATGCAGGAGAAAATCTTTGAGAGAAAACCCACAAGGATGAAGCTTGCCGTTTTCCATGTTCTGTGATAAGACAGCACCTATTCCTACTGATGAAGCGTTGACTTCAAGGAAGAATAGTTTCTCCAAATCAAACTGATGGAGGATTGGTGCCGAAGTAAAAGCTTATTTCAAAGCATGAAAGGCAGAGGTGGCATGAGGCCCCGGTAGTCTATGCAATGGTGAAGGCCACCGACCTTCTTCTTAACAAAGAAATACTCTTCCCCGGCAGGCAATGAGGAAGGACTGATAAACCCCTTTTGTCAATTCTCCTGTATTCAGACATGGCAGAAGTCTCTGGCACAGATAACGGATATATTTGACCTCTAGGTGGAGATTTTCCTGGGATTAAATTAAAAGCACAGTTCCTTTCTCTATGAGGTGCTAAGGTATCAGCAGCACGTTCACTGAAAACATCAAGGTATTCTTTATAGGCCTCTGGAAGTACTACGGATTGGATTAAACATAGAGGAATCACACAAGACTGGAAACAAGAGGCACCCCATGACTTAAATTGTGATGTAGGCCAATCAAATTGAGGATTATGAAGTTGTAGGCCTGGAAGACCGAGTACAAGATGATGAGTAGCTTTGGGAATAACTAATAGCTGTAATTGATCACGATGCAATGCTCCAACAGAGTAGTGAAATGAGTAATGAGGCCTTCTTGATGGCAGTTCCCATCCACCGCTATCAGAAAGACTTGATTAGGTAGAGCCTTGATGGGAATGGAAGTTTCCTGAACCAATGATGATGTAACAAAGTTCCTGGCAGCTCCAGAGTCAACCAGGGCGTCAAAAGATTTGGACTTTTGAGGGGTGGTCAAAGTCACATTCAACAAACAGTCAGACTTCAGGTAAGATTTTGCTGAAAACCCCAATCTGAGTTTCCCAGAACAGGACAACAGGTTTGGAGTTTCCTAGATGCACAGGACAAGATCCAAAATAGTGATTTGGACCAGTACAATATAGACATAGTTTTTCTCACTGACGCCTCAAGCATTCCTCTGGAGATGAGCGATTAACTTTCATGGGCTCATCCACAGGAGGTGAAGATGGCGGTGGAGTACTGGGTGTGTGAGACTTAAAGCGTTCACTTCTGAACCTGCAGGCTGCTCTGTCTCAGAGGCATAGATCTATCTTGGTGCTGAGAAAGATTAACTATTGCAGAGTCCCATGAGGATCACGAGAGGACAGCTCATCTTTGAGTCTTTCAGAGAGAGCATTACAGAACGCTGCTTTAAGGACCTCATCGTTCCATTCATGTTCCGCAGCAATAGTTTGGAACTGGACTACATATTGGCCCATGGTCCAGGAACCATGACGGACTTGCAAGATATCCATGGAGGCTGAAGAGGAATACCTGGTTAATCAAAGATCCTTTTAAAAGTCGCAATTAACTCCACATAATAAGATCTGCACATTCCCACAAAGGAGACACCCATTCCAGGGCAGAGCAAGAGAGGAGTGAGATGATATAAGCTATCCGAAATCTCTGTGTTGGAAAGTTTTGTGGTAAGAACTCAAAATAAATTTCACACTGATTGATAAAGCCACAGCAGAGTTTTGGGGTTCCATCAAATCTACTAGGAGTGGGAAGCTGCAGACGAGACTTGGGAGCAGTAGAAAGTGGTGGAGCTGGAGTTGGCACCATAGACGGAGTGCTGGATGTTGGTCATGTCGCTGCCAAGGTTATTTGAATGGTATCCAAATGAGAAGACAGTTCTTGCAGGAACTGCAAAACTTGATGCTGAGCTGACTCCTCATTTTCCAGCCATGATCCCAAAGCCTGCAGAGTGTTGGTACCTTGATTCTCCTATGGGTTCATTTTGCCTGACCTTACTGTCAGGACTGAGGGTTCTGGACTTCCCCGGAGAGACCCTGATACCTGCTCACTGGAAGCTCGGGAGGTTTGAAGCAGGGAAGGGCGTAAGTAGCTCTTCCTCATAGATAAAGGCTGTAAATGATGTTATGCAGCAGGACAGTACTGCGAAAAAGGTGCACTGGGAATAGCCACTGGGACTGGAACCAGAGTAAAGCACATGATGAACCAGGCTGGAACCGGAATGTAGTACCAACTGAAGCCGTATTGGAACTAGGGGTGAGCGGGTTCGGATTTCTGAAATCCAAACCCCCCCGAGCCCCCCCGATCCGAGTCCGATCCGAGTCAGGCTCGACTTTTCCCGCCTGACTCGGATCTGAAATCGAGGCAAAACGTCATCATCCCGCCTTCCGAGTCTCGCGGGTTTTGGATCCTATATAAGGTACCCGCGTCGGCGCCATTTTCTCACTCGGCTGTGGACAGTGAAGAGGGAGGGTGGGAGTTAGGGCTGTGTAGTGTAGTGTAGTGCTGCTGTTGTCCACTACTTCAAAGTCCATAGGGGCTGGCTGTGTTGTGCTGTGCTGCTGTTGTTAATAGGGGCTGTGTCCACTACTTCAAAGTCCATAGGGGCTGGCTGGACTGTGTTGTGCAGTCAGTTCTCCATAGGGGCTGTGTCCACTCCAAAGTCCTGTGCAGTGTCCCAGTCCTAAAGGGGTGCTGTAGTGTTGTCCAGGGGGTGCTCTGTCCATCAGGGGTGCTCCCCTCAAGTGCTAAAAAAATTATATATTTTCTGTGTTTGTGAATTGTGTGCGCAGTAGCCGCACGTGCATCAACAAAGTAGTGCCAAGCGTGCGCCTGTGTCATAAGTAAAGGGCCGGCTGGCTTGACCGTTAAGGGTGCTGTAACCCCCGAAAGTACACTCCAGTCCAAACCAAAAAAAAAATTATTTTCTGTGTTTGTGAATTGTGTGCGCAGTAGCCGCACGTGCATCAACAAAGTAGTGCCAAGCGTGCGCCTGTGTCATAAGTAAAGGGCCGGCTGGCTTGACCGTTAAGGGTGCTGTAACCCCCGAAAGTACACTCCAGTCCAAACCAAAAAAAAAATTATTTTCTGTGTTTGTGAATTGTGTGCGCAGTAGCCGCACGTGCATCAACAAAGTAGTGCCAAGCGTGCGCCTGTGTCATAAGTAAAGGGCCGGCTGGCTTGACCGTTAAGGGTGCTGTAACCCCCGAAAGTACACTCCAGTCCAAACCAAAAACAAAATTATTTTCTGTGTTTGTGAATTGTGTGCGCAGTAGCCGCACGTGCATCAACAAAGTAGTGCCAAGCGTGCGCCTGTGTCATAAGTAAAGGGCCGGCTGGCTTGACCGTTAAAGGGTGCTGTAACCCCCGAAAGTACACTCCAGTCCAAACCCCCAAAAAAATTATTTTCTGTGTTTGTGAATTGTGTGCGCAGTAGCCGCACGTGCATCAACAAAGTAGTGCCAAGCGTGCGCCTGTGTCATAAGTAAAGGGCCGGCTGGCTTGACCGCTAAAGAGTGCTGTAACCCCCGAAAGTACACTCCAGTCCAAACCAAAAAAAAAAATATTTTCTGTGTTTGTGAATTGTGTGCGCAGTAGCCGCACGTGCATCAACAAAGTAGTGCCAAGCGTGCGCCTGTGTCATAAGTAAAGGGCCGGCTGGCTTGACCGTTAAGGGTGCTGTAACCCCCGAAAGTACACTCCAGTCCAAACCAAAAAAAAATTATTTTCTGTGTTTGTGAATTGTGTGCGCAGTAGCCGCACGTGCATCAACAAAGTAGTGCCAAGCGTGCGCCTGTGTCATAAGTAAAGGGCCAGCTGGCTTGACCGTTAAAGGGTGATGTAACCCACGAAAGTACACTCCAGTCCAAACCAAAAAAAAAATTATATATTTTCTGTGTTTGTGAATTATTTTCTGTGTTTAGCCGCACGTATATATCAAATCGATATAACATAAATGGAGGACCAAACTTTCTCCGATAAAAATAAAATAGAGAAAGATCAAGAACCACTTCCTCCTAGTGCTGAAGCTGCTGCCACTAGTCATGACATAGACGATAACATGCCATCAACGTCGTCTGCCAAGGCCGATGCCCAATGTCATAGTAGAGGGCACATACAATCCCAAATGGCAAAGTTCAGGAAAATGACCTTGAAAAAGACATTTAAATCAGCTGAAGAGAAACGTAAACTTGCCAATATGCCATTTACGACACGGAGTGGCAAGGAATGGCTAAGGTCGATCCCTAGTATGTTCATGACTAGTGGTTCAGCTTCACATGACGATGGAAGCCCTCCTCCCACTAAAAAAATCAAAAGAGTTAAGCTGGCAAAAGCACAGCGAAGAACTGTGCTTTCTAAGAAGATATCACAAATCCCCAAGGAGAGTCCAAGTGTGGTGGTGGTTGCGATGCCTGACCTTCCCAGCACTGGACGGGAAGAGGTGGCTCTTTCCACCATTTGCACGCCCCCCACATCTCCGGGGGAGACAGTTGTTGTCCGTGGGATGAAAAAGACCATCACGGTCATGCCTGGGCAGAAGACCAAACATTCCACCTCTTTGGTCTGGCAATATTTCTATCCAAATCCGGACAACAACTGTCTTGCCATATGTACCATATGTAAAGGTGAAATAAGTAGGGGTAGGGACGTCAACCACCTAGGAACATCCTCCCTTATATGGCACCTGCAGCGCGTTCATAAAAAGTTACTGTCAAGTTCAGAAACTTTGGCTAAGACCGTAAGCAGTCCAGGGACACCTAAATCCCGTTGTCCTGTTGTATCCAAGCGCCTGCAAACCACACCGTCAACTCCCTCCTCGTCAATTTCCTCCTTAGTCAGGATCGGAAGTAGTCCTGCAGGCCATGTCACTGGCATGACTGACTCTCCTATCCGGGATTCCTCCGGAGGATCCTGCATTGCTACGCCTACTGCTGCCGCTGCTGCTGTTGCTGCTGCTGGGAGTCGTTCATCATCCCAGAGAGGTAGTAGGAACACCACTACTTTTACTAAACAATTGACCCTCCAACAGTCCTTAGCGAGGAGGATGAAGTACGACAGCAGTCATCCTGAAGCAGAACGTATAACTGAGGCCTTGACTGCTATGTTGGTGTTAGACGTGCGTCCGGTATCCGCCATTAGTGCAGTGGGATTTAGACAATTGATGGAGGTAGTGTGTCCCCGGTTCCAAATCCCGTTTAGATTCCACTTCACTAGGCAGGCGATACCGAGACTGTACAGAAACGTCAGAAAAAGTGTCCTCAGTGTCCTGAAAAATGCCGTTGTACATAATGTCCACTTAACCACGGACATGTGGACAAGTGGAACAGGGCAGACTAAGGACTATATGATTGTGACAGCCCACTTTGTAGATGTATCACCTTACGCAGCAACAGCAGCAGCGTCACCAGTAGCAGCATCTCAGAAACGCCAGCTCGTTCCAAGGCAGGCTACGCTGTGTATCACCGGTTTCAGTAAGAGGCACACCGCCGACAACCTCTTAGAGAAACTGAGGGAAATCATCGCCCAGTGGCTTACCCCACTTAGACTCTCCTGGGGATTTGTGATATCTGACAACGCCACCAATATTGTGCGGGCATTACATCTGGGCAAATTCCAGCACGTCCCATGTTTTGCTCACACAATAAACTTGGTGGTGCAGAATTTTCTGAGAAGCGACAGGGGCGTGCAGGAGACGCTTTGGGTGGCCCGAAAAATTTCTGGCCACTTTTGCCATTCAGCGACTGCGTGCCGAAGACTGGAGCGCCAGCAAACACTCTTGAACCTGCCCCGCCATCACCTGAAGCAAGAGGTTGTGACGCGGTGGAACTCAACCCTCTATATGCTTCAGAGGATGGAGGAGCAGCAAAAGGCCATACAAGCCTATACATCCACCTATGACATAGGCAAAGGAGGGGGTATGCACCTGACTCAAGCGCAGTGGAGAATGATTTCCGTGTTGTGCAAGGTTCTCCAGCCCTTCGAACTTGCCACACGTGAAGTCAGTTCAGACACTGCCAGCTTGAGTCAGGTCATTCCCCTCATCAGGCTTTTGCAGAAGCAGCTGGAGAAAGTGAAGGAGGAGCTAAGACGGAGCGATTCCGCTCGGCATGTGGGACTTGTGGATGAAGCCCTTCATTCGCTTTGCCAGGATTCCAGGGTGGTCAATCTGTTGAAATCAGACCACTACATTTTGGCCACCGTGCTCGATCCTAGGTTTAAAGCCTATGTGGTGTCTCTCTTTCCGGCCGACACAAGCCTGCAGAGGTGCAAAGACCTGCTGGTGAACACACTGTCAGCTGAAGCGGAACGTGACACGTCAACGGCTCCTTCTTCATTTTCTCCCGCAACTGGGGCTGCCAGGAAAAAACTTAGGTATCCTAAGCAACCCGCTGGCGGTGATGCAGGGCAGGCAGGACCAAGTTTGGACATCTTGTCCGGACTGAAGGACCTGGCAACAATTTCTGACATGTCTACTGTCACTGCATATGATACTGTCACCATTGACAGAATGGTGGAGGATTACATCGGTGACAGCATCCAAGTAGGCATGTCAGACAGTCCATACCTGTACTGGCAGGAAAAAGAGGCAATTTGGAGGCCCCTGTACAAACTGGCTCTACTTTACCTGAGTTGCCCCCCCTCCAGTGTGTACTCCGAAAGAGTGTTTAGTGCAGCCGGGAACCTTGTCAGCGAAAGGCGTAGGAGGTTGCTTCCACAGAATGTGGAGAAGATGATGTTCATCAAAATGAATTATCAGCTCTTCCAGGGAGACCAGCCTCCAGAAGGTACAGAGGGACCTGTGGTGGTGGATTCAAGTGGGGACGAGTTAATACTTTGTGAGGATGAGGATGTACACACTGAAGAGGGTGAGGAATCGGTGGATGAGGAGGATGAGGATGACATCTTGCCTCCGTAGAGCCAGTTTGTACAGGGACACATTAATTGCCAGCTTGTTTTGTGGGGGCCCAAACGAACCAATCATTTCAGCCACAGTTGTGTGGCAGACCCTGGCGCTGAAATGATTGATTTGTTAAAGTGTGCATGTCCTGTTTATACAACATAAGGGTGGGTGGGAGGGCCCAAGGACAATTCCATCTTGCACCTCTTTTTTTTCTTTGCATTATGTACAGTTTGGGGCCTAGTTTTTCTAACTGCCATCCTGTCTGCCACTGCAGTGTCACTCCTAGATGGGTCACGTGTTTGTGCCGCCCACTCGTGTCGCTTAGCATAGTCATCCAGCTACCTCGGTGCAACCTTTTGGACATAAAAACACTATTGTGAGGTGTGAGGTGTTCAGAATAGACTGGAAATGAGTGGAAATTAAGGTTATTGAGGTTAATAATAGCATAGGAGCAGAAAAACCTACAAATTCTGTGATTTTAGCTGTTTTTATGCTTTTTTTCAAAAAAATACAGATCCAAAACACAAAACCCAGAACCCAAAACACGGAAGGGTGGTTTTGGCAAAACCAATCCAGATCCAAAACACGAAGAAAGATCCAGATCCAAAACCAAAACACAAAACACGAAAAGTGGCCGGTGCACACCCCTAATTGGAACTTGAATGTAGCACATGCTGGAACTGGAATGGGGGCCTGATTCATTAAGGATCGCTATTGCGATCACAGCTCCGTATTCACACACAGGTCTGCTGCGAAAATATGCTAATGAATGTAATTGCAATGCCGTCAAACTGCCAGTACAGCATACTTGCCAACTCTCCCTCATTGTCAGGGAGACGCCCTGAAATAGCAGCAATCTCCCTGTCTCCCTGAAGAGTCTACCAATCTCCCTCATTTCACCTTACCCCCATAATGACACTGTTATATAAAAGAAAAAACAGAGATATATACATTCAAATGGGATCATTAGTATAATATCACTGCATTGGTTATATGGCACAATGATCCCTATGGTTACATGTATTTTCTGTGAAGTATCAGTGTGTTTCCATCACCAAGTAGATCTTACTAACAGCTTTGGGGCTCATTTACATGTGGATGTAAATCAATGTTATGACACGCCTCTCAGATGTAGCAGTACACGCCCACTTTACTGCCGCGCTCATAGGTGCTGCTTTCACAATCTCCCTGAAATGCTTTTTCAAAAGTAGGCAAGTATGCAGTACAGAGATGCCCAATGCCTCCTACTACCGCTATCTCACATTCGTAATACCTTTCAAACCTCCATAAACATTGGTAACATCGAGTAACATCGGCCCCTCATGCAGATTTACAGCAGCCCTGATCTTACTTAGAAATTGCTGACCTCGTTGCACGCAGTGGGCTCTCAAGCTGCATATACAATCGCACTGGCTAATTTATGCACGCCCAAGCAACGGCGTTCAAACGGACAGACATGCCAGCGTTTCTCCGACCGCTCCCCCGTCACCATCCCCAAACGCTCACTGCCTGTCAACCACTCTGCGATGGCTCGTCGTGGTCTTTGTGATCGCAGTGCGATCTCAGTGGTACCTTCACGCATGCGTACTGCAACAATTAACCGTCTGCGTACGCTTTAGCAATAGCGATTTGTAATGAACCAGGCCCTGGGACCGGACTATAGCACATACTGGAGCCAGATTGGAACCGGAATGTAACACAAACTGGGCTGGATTGGGACTGGTCAATAGCACAAACTAGGGCCGGATTGGGACTGGACTGTAGCACAAACTGGGGCCGGATTGGGACCAGACTATAGCACAAACTGGAGCCGGCCCTGGGGGTAACGACGATTCCTGACAAGGGTACTAGGTCCTGTAGGGTTCTGGTTATTGGCTCCCTGGAATTAGGCAGGCACTAGGCCTGATTTGCTGTGGGCATTTGGCCACAGGTTAACTGTATAGGAGGCCCCATTGGTTGGAATGTATTGGAGATGCTGCTTGTGTTCATTGCTTAATGGGGTAGTTGTACTGTTGCATTGTTGTATGGTTGCATTGTGTGTACTATTGAATGCGGTGTAAGATTGAATTACTGTAGGAATGCAGTGCCAGGGGGTACAGGAGTAGCGTGATAGGGAGTACACTACACCTGGCCTGTGATTGTTGTTGTTCACTGAGTCAGCGAGAGTTAGGGCCCTTGTGTATGTATGAGTAGCCTGGTTGTTGTGGGTGGCACACACTAGGGAAACTATAGTGTAGTGCAGAGTGTGGGTGGGTTGTTGTTTTGTGTTCAGTTGCAGGTGCCGAGATCAGGACCATTCTTCCAACAAAGTATATTAGGTGAGCATAAGCTGTGTTTGTGTATCACCCCCCCCCCCTTTCCTTTTAGATGTTTGGTTGGGGTTATACCCTGGGGCTTGGCACTGAGGTGTAACCAAGTCTGAGGCCAAAAGTGCCAATAATGAGCATCCACTGATATCAGTGGAGATCATCCAAGTTCAGCACGTTTTCCTTTGCAGGGACCCCATCTACGCTGTCCGTGTCCGACCCGAGTTCTAGGGCAGTCGACCGGAGTGTATCGTTGGCCTGAAGGTGAGAGTGAGTGGCGGAAGGTAAGTACCCAGCTACACCTGCACTGCAGCAGGCTTGCAGCCCAGTAGCTACCCCTCTTACGGCAGAGTGAGCAGAATAAGAACATTTCTTTCTATAGCAAAATAAATATAAAATTCCGCCACCCTAAACACTATATTCCAAAGACACCTTATATAATGTAGATATTTACTATCATAGGTGTAACCTTCTGAAGCACAGAGATCCATAGCTGACAATCAGACACTTGTTCGTTAGTCTAACTTACAGTAGACTGATCATAGATTGGTTGCAATGAGTCATTGCGCTACTTGAAACAATGTTAGAAGACACATGGAAATGATAGTGTTCTAACCATATATTCTATCCCGAGTATCATCCTGGATGGCTGCATTGGGAAATTGCTGTTCAGTACAACCCAGCACAATTGTTCCTAACCCCCTCCCTTTCAATTTCTAGGCCCGTCAGGTTACAGGGTTTGTATGGATAAATGTAATGAGTGATACTGCAGAAATGGCACCAAGGCTTTGGGTTGGGGTGGGGTGAGCCTGGAGCAGGCAGCCTTCAGCCCTGTCTTCAAGGAGCATCTCTATCTGGGCTGTACAATCCTAATATTACACCTTATTGCACACTTGTGCGTTTATATAAGAGTTTCCAATTCAAATCCCTGCCACATTAATGAAACACATCCCTTTTCTCAGCAGAGGGAGCCCCCACTACTCAGGGACTTAGTACGAAAAAATTACCATTAGATACCATATAAATCTGTGTCTCCTCCAGATTCATGCATGTGGAGCTGTGCAGGAGCTGGCACTAATGGTGTGAGACAATAATGTGTGGCTATTACCTGTCATCCGGCTGCAGCGGTGAGGCACTTCTCTTTGTTCTATTCTTCTTCTTCTTCCTCTTCAGAATTAAACCCTAACAAAATCATGCACGAGAATTTTATCCAAGTAGATCAGGCCGAGCTATGATAGCATAGACAGTGCTGTAAGTACAGCTGTAGGCTATGGTTTGGGCTTCCCTGGTCAAGATGCCTGTTTTACTGTATTTGTATCTCTATAACTGGAAAGAAGTTACACGACCACTGCAGGGTACAAACTTAACACATATTGGGGTTTAGCTGCAATGTTGTACAGTGATGCAATGGGGCTTATTCTGAGTCCCAGCTGCTGCGACCACATAAACGACTTTTGCTGCAGACGCGGCAGTGACTTTACGTTAATGCTAGTGACAGCCCTTTCCCTGGTGCACAGGGGTGTGTCTGCATGCACAAGGGCTGTGATGCTCACTTTGACTGGGTGCAGTTGCAGCCATCGGAAGCACCATCGGTACTTGCACCAGCCCCATGCTAGGTGCAGAATCTCCGTCAGAGTATGGTCTCACATGTACACGATTAAGCACCTATGACACACCCGTGACACTCCTATAACGTGCCCATCAGACGGAATATCATTGTGAGTCTGTTTGGACACCTCCCATGTCACTTCCCAGGAATGCCCAATACATTCAAGGGTCAGTGCGGATTAATCCTTCCTGCGACTCTGTACACAGACACTGTGGGACGCTTGCGCCGTGCAACTTTTTAGCGATTTAGGTGCATGCGCAGTCAAGAAATTCTCAAACTTATGTTTACAGAGGCACTGTGCGCACCGCAGAATCATCTCCAGTATGACACATTGGGCTAAACCCCAAATGGCATATCTTACGCTGTCAATATATATAAGCAGGTAATACACAAAGGCACTAAAAAGTCAATTAATATCAGGGATATGAGTCAGATCTTTGTTGTCTCCTGTTTCGTTAATCACTCCTCCATAGATCCTTTGAATAGTTCAAAACCCCATAATCCTCCAGGATATATATAAGAAAAGGGGAAGGAAAGAAAAAACGCAATATAGTGTAGTACGTTATTTAATATATCAAGACAATATAAAATATTCAAGTAGAAATATGTTATCGAAAATCTTCATTTAAAATTTCTCAATAAATATATCATATGAAGTACTTTCTGGGATCACCCAAAGTGAAATAACATCCAATATATAACAGTTGGTACCGTACCGTGTTTAGCACCAGATTTGGTGCTTCCAGAGAGTGTGTATGGGAGATTTCCGGATAAACGCCCCTCTCCCTGGAAGCATCTGGTTTGGCCTACCGTACACTGGGCCTGATTCAGACCCGCTCACAAGTGCTTGAGCGCTCGCAAGCGGGTTGATGGTGTGCTCTGCGCACGCGCAGTGGCCGCACTGCGCGTGCGCAAGCCCCGGAGCGAGAGAGAAAATCTCTCGCTCCGTGGCTCACTACAAAATCTCTCGCTCCGTGGCTCACTACAAAAGGGGCGGCTGTCGATGTTGATCGACAGCTCGCCCCGTTTTGTAAGCGTGGCGGGGGGGTGGCTTCACAAACGGAGGCGTTCCCAAGCGAACGCCTGCCGTTTGTGGGCGGCCCCACTGACATCACCAGTGATGTCAGTTAGAGAGCTTCAGGCTCTATTAGAGCCAGAAGCTCTCTGGGGCTTGCGGCCATGAGACCCTACCACAAGGGTCTTGTCGCAAGCCCGATGGTCACGATTGTCTTGACCATCACGACCATCATCCTGTCCACTCGCAATAGCTGTGGGTGGTCACCCACAGCTATGCGAGCGACCAGGAGGCTGCACAAAAAAAACAAAAAAACGCCCTGATTCAGAGTGAGTGCTCTTTCAGAGCGTCCGTCTCTGAATCAGGGCCACAGTTCCAGGTCCCCAAGGGCTCAAAGCAGGTAAATCCCAGCTGCCAACGCGCTTCCAATGAACAACACTCTTCCTCAAGGCTGCTTCCAGGGAGAGGGGCGTTTATCCGGAAATCTCCCATACACACTCTCTGGAAGCACCAAATCTGGTGCTAAAACACGGTACGGTTCCAACTCTTATATATTGGATATATTTCACTTTGGGTGATCTCAGAAAGTACTTCATGTGATATATTTATTGAGAAATTTTAAATGAAGATTTTTGGATAACATATTTCTACTTGGATATTTTATATATTAAATGACGTACTACACTATATTGCGTTTTATCTTTGCTTCCCCTTTTCTTATATATATCCTTGAGGATTATGGGGTTTTGAACTATTCAAAGGATCTATGGAGGAGTGATTAACGAAACAGGAGACAACAAAGATCTGACTCATATCCCTGATATTGATTTTTTAGCGCCTTTGTGTACCTGCTTTTATATATTGACTATTGTATTGATTGTTCAGGGTGGGAACATTAGGTTTTACACTTTGGCAGCTGTTTTTTCATTCATTCAGTTTGCGCCGGTTTCCGTTCATAATTACCCTGTATTATATCTTACACTGTGACCAATCAGAGCAAAGCCACTATTATTGCCGGTGCAAGCCTGGAAGACAGGAGGCCATTTCTGTATCAGCCCCTATATGCACAATGCAAATCACTTTGGTTTTGCACCAGAGCATTTATGTGTTACGCCCAGTGTATATTCTTTGCTCCAACGATTTACCATCACAAACTAGAAATGCACCTAGGTGTAAGGTGGAGGAATATGAAGAGGTCCGCTGCGTCTGCGCAAAAGTGTAAATGTCTCATCAAAGTCCAACCTCCTTCCATTTATTACCGGTCCTATCATTAAATAAACGTACATTTTTTGTCTAAATTACTGCTCCGTTTAGCTTTATTTCTGGATGAAATAAATGATAGAGTGAGAGGACATTTGTAATGCCTCTATTACCGTGCAGGATACTGCAGCCTGCACTCCATTTTGTATGCCAACAGTTCGCCATGTGTTTCTCTAGGTGGCACCGCAGCTTGGCTGTGGCCATAGGATATATTCCTTGAGTTTCAGTGCAAATTCTCTATTGACAACAGATGTATGTGATGTTAATACTGACTATGGGGCACATGTATCATACATCATTTATGTGTCATATTTACAGTATGTATGAATGGGTCATCGCAGGAGATATGCAAATATCTCCTGTGCTAATTCCCCATCATGGGTCCATCAGTTCCCAAATAGATTTGTATGCATATCCCAGCACCATATTGAGAAGAGGGCTCCATTTGGATGGCTCTGGCCCTCATAGTGCACATAAATGACCTAAGTTCACGCAAGCGCAGTAACATTGCCGGGACAGAATCCGGCAATGTACAATGACATCTTTTGCAAATGGGAAATACTGCACGTAAATGTCCCATTTCATCATCCCAGGGTTACCGTGTTCTTGGAAGCGCTGTCCCTGCTTGACCTGTGTCATTAAGAGATAATTAACTAATACCCCTTTCACACTGCCAGCAATAACCCGGGTTATTTCACGTGAACTTGCAGCAACCCAGGCTGTTGTGCAGTGCGAAAGGGCCCAGTTGAAATAACCCAGCATTTCAACCCGGGTAGCAAGCAGAGTTGAACACGGGTTCAACCTGGCTCACTGTGCAGTGTGAATGGGTAACCCGGGTCGATGCGACTCAGGTCCCTTTCACAGCATAGGAAGAGCCGGCGCTTGGAGATGATCTCATCTCCAAGCTCTGGTTCAGCACTTGATGGCGTGATGTGATCAACCTGGCAATAAGCCGGGTTGGGCTGCCAGTTTGAAAGGGGTCTCACTCGGGTAGAACCTGGGATGGATCCGCGTACAAAATCCCGGATCTGTCCCGGGATGCATTCCCGGGACAGACCCGAGATTTTGAAAAGTGTATAAACAACGTCCTTCTATATGGATAGAAAATTGAGGCAACACCACGGTTATTGATACATATACCCCTAAAAAGTAATAGAAAAGAACTAAGTTACCTTCACGTTATTATATTGATTTTTTGTTTCAGAATCTAAATTTCCATCAGAAACAGCATCTGTAACTAAAAAGAACATAAAAAGTAATAATGGATTAAAGAAATCCAAATGTACATTCAGTCATTCTGAAGATTCACTGATGCATGAATATATTACATCAGGCAATAAGTCACTTATTATCTAGGTTACCCCTTGAGGGCCTGATTCTGTGTGGACATAGATGTGGCTGTGTCTTTTGGCGGTTGTAAAAAACAGCCTACCCTTCCCCGTAGGGATGGCTATCGACCATTGATGAGTCAAAATCATCGATAGTTTATTACCAATGTCGAATACCAAAGGTTCTCTGCCATCGATGGACGAGTAGGAGCCGTTTTTTTTTCCTGGATGGGACGAAGCTTATGCAGCCCCCTCAGCGCCGGCTAAGCCCCTCTACTGTTTTTGATTGGCCCATCATTCCCCACCGTGCTGTAAACCATCAATGGTTCACCATAGATGATTTTTTTTGCCATCAATGGTAACCACTGATGGACCCATCGATGGACACCCCTCGGATGGCCATCCCTACTTCCCCGTAGGCATGATACATGCCCATAACACTCCCACAACACTTCCATGACACTCCCACAAGTCAGGGCAGCTATGTGCGATCGCCTTGTCACCATCCAGTTCCCTCCAAGAAACGCCAAAGATCTGGCCAAGTTCGGTCAGAATAGGATGGAGATAAGCAAACGTGTGACTTTGTGTCTGTTCTGTCAGACTCCAGTTTGTTTCCCTTACATAGACTTATATGATAGCGGCATTGACCAAATGGTGGATGCAGCAAGAATTCCCATCTCTATGGTAACTGTATCGTGTTGTATAGTTACTGCGGGTAAAATGTTATTTTATAGTGTGTAAAACTTTTTACCCCTTTAAATATACTATTAATATCACTAGATAAGACTGTGTGGACTATGGGTCTCAACCAGAAACCCTGCATTTGCCCATGATGAGGAAATGATAGTTACACAGTTTTACTGCATTTGTTCTGTATACAGTTCTCTGTTCCCATGTGACACTTATTGAAGAGTTATATAATATAGAATGGAATTGTATTCTGTTCATATTCAGTGATGCGGTCATGCTGGTAGATGTAGTGCACTCCATTGTACACACGTGATGGTCACGGATGAACACAACCACCTGTATCCCTATCAATTATATTTAGATAATTTCAGCTGTGAGTAAAGGCCCTCATACATCAGCGACGGATTGACGTGATGTTGTGATCCTGCAGCCCGGAATCGCAGGATCGCTGAAATCCAACATGTTGGATTTCACAGATACGCCGATCATGATCAAAAAGTTATCGAGATTGGCAGATTGGTAAAATTTAACATGTAGAATTAACCGATCCTGCGACGGGCCACGGAACATCGATGTGTGCCGATCAGCATTTTCGCAGGATCACGCAATCCCCCTTCAGATGTATGTAGATATATGTACACCATATTTACTGAGGAGCAGGTTAAGGTATTGTCAATCAGTCCTCGTTATTACTAACACTGACAAAGAGATTATGAAAGCAGCCACTTCCGGCAGGAAGGAAATAGAGAATTTATAGCATTTGGTTATTTTAACACCCTGCACTCCCTGTATCACTGTTTGTTTACTTGCTAATCAGCCACCCGTCCTCACTTGAAAATCTTACAATCCTGCAAAATAAATCTACTTTCCCCCAACTGTAAAGTTGCTATGGGTCATTTAACAAAGCACTGGACAATGTCTCCCGGGCCTCATTTATCAACGAGTTTTATCATTCACAACGAGTGATAAAACTTGTTGTGTATGATAACAGTGCTCCAGCCAATCAGCTCCCAACTGACATCTGTTTGAAAAATTAAAGTTGGGAGCTGATTGGCTGTAGCACCATTTATAATACGCAATAAGTTTTAGCACTCGTTGTGAATGATAAAACTCGTTGATGAATAAGGCCCACTATATTCTTGTGTCTTACCTGCCTCCGCCTTGTCTATCTGTGCTCCTTCAGTGTTAGATACACAGCTCCCTGCCCGACTCCGAGTGCGGAACGCATCCTGAGGGTGAAAGAGATACGCTTTACACATTGCGCATTTTGTGAGTCTGTACACCATGTTGTTAGCAATCAGTTGATCTCAGTAATTGACATATACAGTATATAATATTAGTAGTAGTAGTAAAGTGGTCATTCCTCCCTGGGAAAGCGGCAATGTGATTATTATGCGATATAGCTGATGTCTCTACAATATAGGGCCATATTCAATTTGGAGCGAAAAGCCGTTCGCCGATAACGTAAATTACGCATTTCTCACTTATCCCCGTATTCAATTGTAGCGTCTTTTTGCCGGTGCAAAAACGCAGTGCAATGTAATAGGCGAAAAAGTTTCGCCTACGAATACCCAGTGGAAAAAAGTGCAGAATTGCGGTTTTGAGGTGCAGAGGTGCAGAAACCACTCTGCACCCTTTGTACACCCCCCTTGACGCTAACTGCGTCAAAAAACTCTAAAAAAAAAACCCACAAAGGACACCCAAAAAAAGCACTTTGAAAATGTGGGCAAAAAAGTTCAAAGTGGGGGTACAAATTCAAAAACTAACAAAATAGCCTTTTGGGGGGTCTGCAAGTCTGGGGGAGGTGTTTTGTTGATTGCAGGTGTTTGCTGAAGGTGCATTTTTTGCGCTTTTTAATGCTTGAATTTAGCGATTTTAAAATATGCTTGCACCCATTTTCATGTACCCCAAATTTGATGGGAATACTTATTTTTCCAAAAAAAGTGGCAAATACTATTCTTCACCATTTGCTCAAAGACACTAAATAGCGCCTATTGAGACCATTTAAAAACCCCAAATACCTTTAGCAGGGCTATCCGGGGGTACCCATAGTGAACCCCCATGTCAGAGCATCTTTTGGTGGGTGTCAGGCTGATTTCCCCAAAAATCATAGAATTTTTCGCTGTTTTAGTTTTTGTCGGGTCCCATTTTCGCCGATTTGGAATTGAATACGGGGATACGCGAGGACGAGAGCAATAAGTTTTCAACCTGAAAACCTCAGACGACGGCGAAAAGTCCAGCAACGGACTTTTCACTTCAAATTGAATATGGCCCATAGTGTCAGGAGTCCTGCAGGTCATTGCTGGCCCATATTAAAAAAATATATCTACCTTGTTAAATTCTATTTATGGGACAAAATATTTTGTTAATGTATCGATATTCTTAGAGAATTTTTTTACTTAACCCCCACCTATGTGGTTAATGTTGTTCTGTATGCTCACTGGGAGAGCCATACAGCCCGTGGTTCTTGTTTGGGAAACGCCCTGGATAAACACCACAAATCACTTTGGTTTTGCACTATTGTGCTCACTTCAAGGTGTAAATCTACATTCCGGTCTCAGGAGACAACTCCGCAAGCTACAGCTTGTCTAGGTCGCAGTGGCGTTTTAACAGATGAGGGGGTCTGTGTGCAAGTTTTGTGTGGGCACCCTACCCCCTGCAGAATTACACCACTACCATATTTTTTAAGAAACTATCAGAAAAATATCGTCATCATCAGCCCAATCAGACCTTGTTCAGGGGTGCTGGACCCATTATATAGATGCCCAGGCTAGGCTAGTAGGAGGGAGGAACAATGCAAACAAGCAGTGTCACAAATCATACTTGCTGTCACAATTCTCCCTCTGGGAGAAGGGGAGATGCAGCTGATGGGTTGGGCTGAAGGGGAAGTGTGCCCCAAATGATGTGATTGCCATAGAACAGCATCATATTGGCCCCGCCACTTCCCCATGGACCCACAATTCAAGACATTATTTCCCCCATCTTGCCCATTTCACTAGGAAGTGGGCAGAATGCTGGAGGGCCACCTACTCTTCTGGGGCTTCAAAGGGCTTCCTGAAAGTGCGGGGGGCTTCTGGACATTCCGGGTGATTAGATAAGATTGGTCAAAGTCCATCATCCTAGTTTGTTAAAGTGGCAATTTTGTTCTCGCCAATCTTGCATTTAGATTTAGGGGCCAGTTCTGGGATGAGAAATGCCGATGGGTGCGTAAATTACCAATTTTATGCAACTGTGCATACATATAAATTTCTTTTTTTTTTTTTAAATGTTTTTATTGAAGTCTTCAAATACACTCTAGTACACAAGCAAATATGACAAGAAAACAATGACAGTCACATTTTATAGCATACAGTTCACTTGTGGTTTTGAGGTAATAATTTCACCACAATTTTCTCTTTTTACCAGTCAATAGAAAATTAAACAATAATATATTATAGTGACTTCAACCATAATAGAGGAAATGTAGGGGGAAGAAAGAAGATGGGTGGGGGTGGGGGAAGAGAAGTATAAGAAGAGAAAGAAGAGAGAAAAAGAAAAAAAAGGGGGATAGAATGGGATGGGGGTTGTGAGCCATGCACTCCCAGGGTCAATCCCTCACCACTCTACTCATTTGTATGTGTGTTTTTTATTTATTTTTTCCTAATTGTAATGGTGGCCATACACGCTACAATTATCAGGACGATCCGCCCGATATCGGCGGATCACCGCGATAATTGTAGCGGTTGGGGGGGCGACCGAGGGTTAAATATTGCTCGGTCGTGTATGCTGGATTGTCCAGCATGCCCGTCCGATGCGATATTACCCGGTAAACTGTCGGCCGCATCGGGCAGTGTATGCTCAGCGCAGCCGACAGACAGACATTTCCTGTGTTCCTTCCTACGGAAGGAACAGGGAAATGTCTCCTCCCCCGAGGGCGGAGCGCGGATGTCGTGCTATACACTGTGAGAGAAATCTCACAGTGTATGCCGGCGACATCTGCAGCTGGCAGCCGGCCAGATAAAATGTCTGTCGGTCTCACAGACATTTTATCTGGCTGTGTATGCCCAGCATAAGTTATTGGGGGGTCTTATAGCAGTATTCTAGTTTCATACCATTGTGTTGATTTGAAACACTGTTGTATTTTTCTTTTAATATCAGGATTTAAAGCCTCAGTAAAGCTCTCCCAAACTAAGAAGAATTGTTCTGCTTTCTTTTCCTTATTGATAGAAGAGTTGACCCAATCCATTTTGATAATATAAAATAATTTCTCTTTGAACATGGTTAATGAGGGAGCGGTAGGAGTAATCCATTGTTGCAGGATACATTTTTTAGCTACAGCCGAAATAATTAATAATAATTTTTTACTACATATAAATTTCTAAAAAGTTGTTCCACATTGTCTGTAGAGAGTTGCAGGATTGATTGAGCCGCACTGACTCTGTAATGTATTAGCCATTCCTGGGTGGTGGCTAAACAGATGCACATTATGGCATGTTACGGGACTGTCGCAGGGGTGGTTGCAAACTCAGATGCTTAATTGCTCCCTAGTTGGAGGCCATACTCTGACAGAGATGCTGCCCCTACAGAAGCATGGGGCTGATGCCAGTCCTGATGGCGCTTCTGATGGCTGTGACTGCCATACCTCCCAACTGTCACGCTTCCAGCGAGACAGTCCCGTTTTGTTGGGACTGTCCCGCTGTCCCGCCCGCGGGCCGCAGTGTCCCGCGGTGGGGTGGAAGTTGGGGAGAGCTTTTGTTTGTTTATTATTTATGTCATTTTAATTCTTTCCTATTATATTAACGCTTATTGATTATCTTGACACATCTATACTTTACATTTCACTATCACCTTTCTTCCATTTTTCGTGTGATGCCCTGGGAGTGGTCCTTGGCTGGGTTCTTTTGGGCTGCTCTGCACCTCGGAAGTCAACCCCTTAATGTTAGGGACGCTGGTATAGAGGAGCCTTGACGCTGGCCCGGCGCTTAATAATATATTTGCAAATGTATGCAACCAATACCTGTGAATTTCTATTATCATGTAGGATTCAAGTATTTTTGCTAATATTGCTGCAGTGTGCTGGAGGGAATCTTTTTTTTTCTGTGGTTCAGTATAAACCCCGTCCTTTACAAGCACCTGAGTAATATCATTAAGCTGATGTGAGCAACCACCATACTTTCTATTTGCAACTCTAAATGTTGGGAGGTATGGTGACTGCAGATGCACAAAGTGGGCGTCCCAGCCCTCGCACAGTCAGACGCACGGCTGCACACCAGGGGAAGGGCTGATACTAGTATTAGCATATAGTCACAGACACACGGCTGTACACCAGGGGAAGGGCTGATACCAGCATTAGCATATAGTCACAGACACACGGCTGTACACCAGGGGAAGGGCTGATACCAGCATTAGCATATAGTCACAGACAGACGGCTGTACACCAGGGGAAGGTCTGATACCAGCATTAGCATATAGTCACAGACACACGGCTGTACACCAGGGGAAGGGCTGAACCTAGCATTAGCATATAGTCACAGACACACGGCTGTACACCAGGGGAAGGGCTTATACTAGCATTAGCATATAGTCACAGACACACGGCTGTACACCAGGGGAATGGCTGATACCAGCATTAGCATACAGTCACAGAGAGATGGCTGTACACCAGGGGAATGGCTGATACCAGCATTAGCATACAGTCACAGACACACGGCTGTACACCAGGGGAATGGCTGATACCAGCATTAGCATATAGTCACAGACACACGGCTGTACACCAGGGGACGGGCTGATACCAGCCTTAGCATACCGTCACAGACACACGGCTGTACACCAGGGGACGGGCTGATACCAGCCTTAGCATACAGTCACAGACACACGGCTGTACACCAGGGGACGGGCTGATACCAGCATTAGCATACAGTCACAGACACACGGCTGTACACCAAGGGAAGGGCTGATACCAGCATTAGCATATAGTCACAGACGCGCCTACGGCAAAACACAATAAAGATGTCGCAGCAGCGCGTGACTCAGAATCAGCCCCGTAATGTCAAATTATTTTAAAAGCAAAACAACTTGTTTTTGCCTTTAAACAAATTTCCACTTA
Organism: Taudactylus pleione; assembly: GCA_031769625.1. Taxonomy (NCBI): domain Eukaryota; kingdom Metazoa; phylum Chordata; class Amphibia; order Anura; family Myobatrachidae; genus Taudactylus; species Taudactylus pleione. The sequence continues at coordinate 3,390,702 of JAUIMM010000252.1, read as the reverse complement.
AGCCAGTGACAAAATCGTGTAAAAAGCTGCTGGTTTACAAACTTGTCCCCTGTTACACCGCTCCCCGCCCCCCTCCTCCCCCGGCTCTTTCCTGCACTGCTGTTTTAGTGCATCATTGAGTCTACTGTGTACTTTGCTTTGACCAGGTCCCATCCAACTTACCAAGCGCCTTAGGGGAAAATTCTGCTAATCAACAACCAACATATCTTGATTTGTCTGTTTTGCGCTTGGTAAACTAGGTCCGGGGTTTCTACAACAAGTGCCAGGGGTCCCAAAGATTCTGATGAACTTTGTTAAAGGATAAATCTACTTTTAGGCACTTTGGATAACTCATTTATTTATCCTAAAGGATATTTTTCATTGAAACCACCTACCTATCTGCTATATATTGTTACACACTCTTTAGTATAGCATGTATCATGGGTATTTGACAGGGCCGGCTCTAGGGGTGTTCAACCAGTGTGGTCAAACAGGGCCGCCACCCATAGAGGGCGCACCCCTCCCCAACATCCCGATTTAAGCGGGACAGTACTGTCCTGCTGCTCCACCCGTGGGCCGAAGTGGCCCGCGGGTGGTCAAATCGGGAGGTTGGGGACCCCCACCGCTGCAGCTGTGCGGTGGTGGCAGAGAGAGGGCTGGGGGAAGCCCAGCTAGTGAGGCTCCCCCCCCAGCCTGATGTTGTTTGGAGGCATGCCATGTGGGCACGCCTCCAAATAATGTCACATAGGAGGTGTGGCTTATGGTAATTAGGCCACAGCCCCCACGCACGATGTAGGGGCGCACTAGAGAGAGCCGGAACAGGGTGCTCTGACCCCTGGAGCCGGCCCAGGTATTTGAGTTTGAAATACTGAAGCTGTATACACAGAAACAACATATATGCCCTACAGACATACAGACACTGCATCTGCCCGCCATCTTGGAAAATCATAGAGCTAGAGATCTTTGTGACTATAGGAAGGGTGGTAACACAGGGTTCCAATCAATATATTTACAAAAAAAAAGGTCAACAGTGTCTAGGTAGACATCAACTGTTAGACAGGCAATAGGTCGACAGGTACAAAAGGTCGACACGGATGAAGATCGTCAGGTACAAAGGTCGACATGTTCAAAAGGTTGACATTGGAATGGTCGAAACAAAAATAGTCAACACATTTTATAAATTTTTTAGGGTTAGGGTTAGCCACATACTGCAGGGCTATGGATAGGCTGTAGAAGGGACGGTTAGGGATAGGCACTTACTGGAGGGTTAGGGTTGGCTGTAGAAGGGACAGTTAGAGTTAGGCACTTACCATTACATTAGGGTTAGGCACTAGAAGGTACAGTTAGGATTAGGCACTTACCCCGATGGCTAGGGTTAGGCAATAGGAGGGAGGGTTGGGCACCAAGGAGAGTGTTAGGATTAGGGTGCATATTAGGGTTAGAAAAAAAACATGAGTCGACCATTTTTGACTGACCATTCCAATGTCAACCTTTTGACCATGTCGACCTTTTGTACCTGTCAACCTTTTGTAACTGTTGACCTATTGCCTGTCTATCAGTTGGCGTCGATCTTTTGAATATTTATCTAACACATGCTTTGCCTGTTTCTCTCACTGAGCCCATTTGTACACTGTATATAGCCGACGTCCTATTACCTGCTCCTCTCCTTTGGTCAGCAGAAGACATCCATCTACCAGGGAGAAGTTTGATACATCCCAGACAGGAACAATGGGCGTTATGTTGGAGGGCACTATGATGGGAGTCTCTGTAAGCATACATTTATAGGTTTACATCATACCAGTAAAAATACTGTATACTTATTTCTATACAAACTTATTGGACCATTGACATGTTAATAAACCAAGCAGCATCACTAAGCTCAGGTCCTAAGTCTCATGCAGAGTGTACCATGTCTTTTTGTTATGTTATTATTGGATAGGTGTCCTTCTGGCCAAGTCCATGCCATTCATTTCTTCCTGGAGTTAATCTAGAACGGTTCAGTGAAAGGGGCCCATTTATCAGTGATCACATACTCAATACGATCTGGGCGTGATATTAGCGCCCGGATGTGTTAAATAGCACATGCATGAACAGAGGCTCAGAAAGAAGCTCATCCCTGCGACGTGCTAGGAGTGAAGTGACCTCATCATTGGTCTCTTCACTCCTCTAGCGGGACTCCTGCGCAGTCAGTAATTTTTGCGAAGTGTAGCCCACATGGCGCAATCTGCGGGGCAAACTCCGGAATGCGAGCTTGGTAGATCCAACAGCATTGTGTCCCCCATAGAAATAATAACAGGGAACCAGCGCTCATCAATAAGATTAATAAATATTCATAAATCTATGAAATGGATGTGTCAATAAAAACGATGATTTATTAAACCTCGATATATTTAAAATGGCTATTAGTCATTAAACAGTGCTGTTAAATTCAAACATCCTGTAGGTAGTGAATGTCTCTCCTGTAAAGTTACTGATATTGGGACTACTCCCAAATGACTGAATACCTGACTCAGCAATATTAGTTGATGGAAGTGGTAATAGTCCTCTTAGCGTGTCCTACCAAATTCCTGGAGCTGTATATTGGTTCACTTATAGCTGCTGCTCCAAAGTCTATGAAGGGAGTTGGTTAGGTGGTCCAAAACAATCCATGGAGAGTCTAACAGGTGTTGAGGGTAAATCTTAACGCGTTTCGCTGGAACAATATCATCCAGCTTCATCTGAAGCATAATACGACTTAGTCTAGATGCTCTTTTTATACCTTATAAATGAAAGGAATCTAGAGCACCTTTGAGTAATCGTTAACTGGCACATCCGTTTTTCATAGTTTTACAATTTTTAAAAATAAAAGGAGGCAATCTTACCTGTTTAGATGTTCACAATACATCAATGTTTCTTAAGAAACTTTTATATCTTAGAATTTTTCTATTATAATCTCCCTGGGAGTACGGCTAAGTGTTGATCATGTAATCACACTGTGATCAAGTGGTACGGCAAAGACCAATCGTGGGCATTGTTTAGCCCGTATCCAAGTAACCGAGCCCAAGCTAAAATGCTGATATTCTCGTGGTTACGGGGTTCCGGTCATGTGATTTAGCCGGTCACATGGTGTAGTGACGTTACCCCTAATCATAGGTTGTGCTGTTCCTCGGCAACCCCTATGTTTACATGAAACGTAACTATCAGCGAAGGTTGATAATTATAATAGACATTGGTACTTGTTCCCTAACAATTGAGACCCTTTAACCTATATGTGGGCTATTTGGTTTCTTGGATAAGGGGGTTCCATGACCGGACAATTTATACGGAAATCCATAATTGGATATTAATCATTTAATACTATTGAATAGTTTCACAATAAATATAAGTATAGTATATATATATATATATATATATATATATACACAACACTTAATACATAATAAATATTCATTCATATACGGGTATATTAATACAGTTGGACATAAATACGTGTATTAAATATTATGGATCGTCATATCTAGCGTATTGTATTGACCGGTTCATTGATTTTAATACTAGACAGACATATATGGTTATTAATTTTAATATATCTAAATAAGTTGGTATAAAACAAACATTCATATATACAGTATATATATATAGAATAGTAATTGGACATCATGCCAGATATATATAGAATGGTCATTATACTAATATATCGATCAGAACATATGGATAAATAATTTGAAACTGTATACAAATCAAGAGATATACTGTATATAGAGTAGATATAAACACTTGCATTGAAATAAGGCAGACATATATATACATTTATTATTGAAACCTATGGGGGTTGCCTTTGCTGTCAGAAATGGAGGGTCATCAGCTATCGGAGATATCGGCTGCAATCCCTCCATAATACATCTGGGGGATACTTAATATTTACAGATATCCCCCAAAAACGGTTGTTTTCATGGAATATACTGCAAATATTCAATGATGAATAGGCCCCATAATGCTTGTTGATCACAGTAGCTTTCTCTTTGGTGGAAATTCAATTATCTGCTGCCATGTTGTCCAGCTGCGCACATTATTATGCACCTTTAGGAGTGCTTGCCAAAATTAGCAAAGATTCATCGCTGTTGAGTGGCATTAAGACTATTCCAGAAGCACATTGCGGGTGACGTGACTCGCACCTTTGTGACTTTGGCGATCTGCCTCTTGCTCTGGGCAGAGCCGGATTGGCCATCTGTCACTTCTGGCAAATGCCAGAAGGGCCGATGGCCTCAGGGCCACCTCAAAGAGGGCGGAAGTGCCCCCGCCCTCCACCACACACTGCCGGATACATGATATTATTTCAGGGGGAGGGAAGGGGTGGCGGCAGTGATCGGCAGGTGCGTTCTGCTCGACCGGGAAGAGATGGGGATGTGCCAGGAGGCCAGGCCCCCGTGACTCATGACACACGTCCCCTTGAAACTTAACCACGCCTCCTTCGCGAGCGCCCGCGTCCAAGGCTGATCTACAGCCCTAGTCCGTCACTGCCTCTGGGTATTGTTTACTACCCTATTTATATCTATAAAGCGTAGATGATGGTGTCTTGACGAGCGAATGTATTTTGTGTATGGCCAGGAACTTAAACCCCTAGGTAGCTTCAGTTAGGGACTAGGTGGAGGGATCTATGAGATTAATATATGTTGCACTGCCATGTAGCCAATAAAAGTTTGCTAGCGGCGTGTTTATGGGATGGAAGGTGTTCTTTAGTGAATGTTAAGCAGGGCCCTGCCTCTTTTTCCTTTGTTCTCGCTCCCTCCCTATTTCTCCTTGTATCACTGCAATACCATCTGGGTGCGCTCCCCTTCAGTACATGATTCAGTCTGATTTTATCCTATTGGGGTAAGCGGCAATGGCTTTCTGGACGAGGGGCCACTTTGTTGTTGTACTGGAGCAGGGGAGCAGGGGTTGTACCTAGCACTTGCCGTTGACAAGGGCAATTGGCCCTGCAAGTTTGTTCTTGTCATCTTGTTGGCGTAAGATGAGTTGTCACTGATCAACTGCCGTTCTTTCTTTTGCCACCGTAAGTTTTTTATTTTGGAACTTTAAATAAAAGGTTGACCTATTTTATATTCCATATTCATTATTTTTAGTTAGGTAATATTAGTTGTTTAAGTCACCTGCATTCCGTGTTCCCAACTGAAATGTGCCAATAGGGAGTTTAGTACTTGATAAATTAGCATATATACAGATGTACATTGGTAAGTATAATCGCTGACAAATAATGGGCCCGATTCAGACCCGTTCGCTATATGCGTGCGCTCGCAAGCGGCCCGATGTTCTGCATACGCGCATGCGCACACTTCATTCTGCGCGTGCGCAAACTACTCACTGCGATCACATACCGCTCGCTCGCCCTGCAAAGACAGCCCAGTGTAATGAGTGACAGGAGAGGCCGTTTGTGGGTGGTGACAGGGGCTGTCCTGTAATAACGGCGGGTTTTAGATGCGAACGCAGGCGTGTCTGAGTGTGACTGAATGTTTCAACGCCGTTTCAGAGGCATGCATAATTAACAGGCAGCGTCATAGTACACGTCACTTGGCTTTTTTTTACACTGAAATGCTCGCAGAGCTTGCGGTAGGGTAAGGCTACCACAAGCCCTGCGTTCGCATCCGATGGTCCTCGATGTACCAATGTTTTAATACACTTCCTGGAGATGACGTGTGCCAGTGGGCATCTCTACATACGCTAAGGGGTGTCTGCATACACAGAGCGATCACTCGCACAGCCAAAGTGGGTGTGCCTATGCCTTGGTGAGCGATCGCATCCCATGACGTCAATTTGGAAAATTTGCATACGCTCAGTGCGAGCGCACGCATATAGCTAACGGGTCTGAATTAGGCCCAATGTGTTCTTTTTCTTTTTGTATCTGAAATAACTGGGGCGTTTATCCTTAATGTAACTTAATCAGCAATATCATTTGTTTGCTGATGGCTCAAAGCTTCAAAAAAACAGCCCAAATTCGGTATGTGGAATAGGCAGAAATGTGTTTCACAGTGGATAACCATAAAGCTTCAAATTTCTGAGTGACTGGTTTGTACTCTCCTAGGTAACAGAAAGGAACTGAGGGCCTGATTCAGACCCGCTCGCGAGCGCACAGCGCTCGCAAGCGGGTCGAATGTCCCCCACTGCGCATGGGCACGCTGGAGCCGGGGAGGAGTGGCTGTGCAAACGGAGGTGTTCCCGAAGGAACGCCTGCCATTTGAGGGCGGCCCCACTGACATCACGAGTGATGTCAGTGGTGAGCTTCCGGCTCTATTAGAGCCGGAAGCTCACTGGGGCTTGCGGCAGACGTTGCAAACCCGATGGTCGCGATGGTCAAGACCATCGCGATCATCACCTGGCTGCACGTAAAAGCTGTGGGTGGTCACCCACAGCTTAGCGAGCGGCCAGGAGGCCGGCTCCAATTAAAAAAAGAACACCCCGATTCAGAGAGAGCTCTCTGAAAGAGCGTCCGGGTCTGAATCAGGGCCTGTGCACATTACACAAAGGAGCATGGGCCACAATTTCTGCTTGAAGGGAAATAGCTGACATAGGAATGATCATTTTTAACCAAATGGTATAAAGATGTGCAGCATATTTGGGGCCTGATTCTGAATTGGTTGCTGCCACCAGAGCCGTAACTAGACTTTTTGGTGCCCTGTGTCAGAAAGAGCATTGGCACTCCCCTAATTTTTCAAAGGGACATAATGCACACAAAAAAGGGCCATGGCTTCATGGGGAAGGGCAAGGGAAGAGATAGGAGAGGCCAGGAGGTGCTGGGGATGAAATAAGAGGAAGCTACAAGCAAGAATGATAATTAACAGAAATTTGACAGGCCCAAACAGCGCCCCCTGACCTGTGGTGCCCTGTGCCATGGCACCGGCTGCACTACCCTAGCTACGGCCCAGGCAGCCATGTCCGTGTCTGCATCTTTTGTCGTATTGCATAAGCAATTTTACGCTAATCCTTGTACAAGCCCTTACATGGTGTACAGCCGTGAATCAGAAGGTGCAAGGACTAAGGCGGTCACCTTGTGCATCTTCAGATGCTGAAATCCTGCTTGGTGTATTTTCAGATGCAGCCATCAGTTGCAGGATTGAAACTTGCACCAGCCCCACGCCAGTGGGCATCTCTACATACGCTAAGGGGTGTCTGCATACACAGAGCGATCACTCGCACAGCCAAAGTGGGTGTGCCTATGCCTTGGTGAGCGATCGCATCCCATGACGTCAATTTGGAAAATTTGCATACGCTCAGTGCGAGCGCACGCATATAGCTAACGGGTCTGAATTAGGCCCAATGTGTTCTTTTTCTTTTTGTATCTGAAATAACTGGGGCATTTATCCTTGATGTAACTTAATCAGCAATATCATTTGTTTGCTGATGGCTCACAGCTTCAAAAAAACAGCCCAAATTCAGTATGTGGAATAGGCAGAAATGTGTTTCACAGTGGATAACCATAAAGCTTCAAATTTCTGAGTGACTGGTTTGTACTCTCCTAGGTAACAGAAAGGAACTGAGGGCCTGATTCAGACCCGCTCGCGAGCGCACAGTGCTCGCAAGCGGGTCGATGGTCCCCCACTGCGCATGGGCACGCTGGAGCCGGGGAGGAGTGGCTGTGCAAACGGAGGTGTTCCCGAAGGAACGCCTGCCATTTGAGGGCGGCCCCACTGACATCACGAGTGATGTCAGTGGTGAGCTTCCGACTCTATTAGAGCCGGAAGCTCACTGGGGCTTGCGGCAGACGTTGCAAACCCGATGGTCGAGACCATCGCGATCATCACCTGGCTGCTCGTAAAAGCTGTGGGTGGTCACCCACAGCTTAGCGAGCGGCCAGGAGGCCGGCTCCAATTAAAAAAAGAACACCCCGATTCAGAGAGAGCTCTCTGAAAGAGCGTCCGGGTCTGAATCAGGGCCTGTGCACATTACACAAAGGAGCATGGGCCACAATTTCTGCTTGAAGGGAAATAGCTGACATAGGAATGATCATTTTTAACCAAATGGTATAAAGATGTGCAGCATATTTGGGGCCTGATTCTGAATTGGTTGCTGCCACCAGAGCCGTAACTAGACTTTTTGGTGCCCTGTGTCAGAAAGAGCATTGGCACTCCCCTCATTTTTCAAAGGGACATAATGCACACAAAAAAGGGCCATGGCTTCATGGGGAAGGGCAAGGGAAGAGATAGGAGAGGCCAGGAGGTGCTGGGGATGAAATAAGAGGAAGCTACAAGCAAGAATGATAATTAACAGAAATTTGACAGGCCCAAACAGCGCCCCCTGACCTGTGGTGCCCTGTGCCATGGCACCGGCTGCACTACCCTAGCTACGGCCCAGGCAGCCATGTCCGTGTCTGCATCTTTTGTCGTATTGCATAAGCAATTTTACGCTAATCCTTGTACAAGCCCTTACATGGTGTACAGCCGTGCATCAGAAGGTGCAAGGACTAAGGCGGTCACCTTGTGCATCTTCAGATGCTGAAATCCTGCTTGGTGTATTTTCAGATGCAGCCATCAGTTGCAGGATTGAAACTTGCACCAGCCCCACGCCAGTGGGCATCTCTACATACGCTAAGGGGTGTCTGCATACACAGAGCGATCACTCGCACAGCCAAAGTGGGTGTGCCTATGCCTTGGTGAGCGATCGCATCCCATGACGTCAATTTGGAAAATTTGCATACGCTCAGTGCGAGCGCACGCATATAGCTAACGGGTCTGAATTAGGCCCAATGTGTTCTTTTTCTTTTTGTATCTGAAATAACTGGGGCGTTTATCCTTGATGTAACTTAATCAGCAATATCATTTGTTTGCTGATGGCTCACAGCTTCAAAAAAACAGCCCAAATTCAGTATGTGGAATAGGCAGAAATGTGTTTCACAGTGGATAACCATAAAGCTTCAAATTTCTGAGTGACTGGTTTGTACTCTCCTAGGTAACAGAAAGGAACTGAGGGCCTGATTCAGACCCGCTCGCGAGCGCACAGTGCTCGCAAGCGGGTCGATGGTCCCCCACTGCGCATGGGCACGCTGGAGCCGGGGAGGAGTGGCTGTGCAAACGGAGGTGTTCCCGAAGGAACGCCTGCCATTTGAGGGCGGCCCCACTGACATCACGAGTGATGTCAGTGGTGAGCTTCCGACTCTATTAGAGCCGGAAGCTCACTGGGGCTTGCGGCAGACGTTGCAAACCCGATGGTCGCGATGGTCGAGACCATCGCGATCATCACCTGGCTGCTCGTAAAAGCTGTGGGTGGTCACCCACAGCTTAGCGAGCGGCCAGGAGGCCGGCTCCAATTAAAAAAAGAACACCCCGATTCAGAGAGAGCTCTCTGAAAGAGCGTCCGGGTCTGAATCAGGGCCTGTGCACATTACACAAAGGAGCATGGGCCACAATTTCTGCTTGAAGGGAAATAGCTGACATAGGAATGATCATTTTTAACCAAATGGTATAAAGATGTGCAGCATATTTGGGGCCTGATTCTGAATTGGTTGCTGCCACCAGAGCCGTAACTAGACTTTTTGGTGCCCTGTGTCAGAAAGAGCATTGGCACTCCCCTCATTTTTCAAAGGGACATAATGCACACAAAAAAGGGCCATGGCTTCATGGGGAAGGGCAAGGGAAGAGATAGGAGAGGCCAGGAGGTGCTGGGGATGAAATAAGAGGAAGCTACAAGCAAGAATGATAATTAACAGAAATTTGACAGGCCCAAACAGCGCCCCCTGACCTGTGGTGCCCTGTGCCATGGCACCGGCTGCACTACCCTAGCTACGGCCCAGGCAGCCATGTCCGTGTCTGCATCTTTTGTCGTATTGCATAAGCAATTTTACGCTAATCCTTGTACAAGCCCTTACATGGTGTACAGCCGTGCATCAGAAGGTGCAAGGACTAAGGCGGTCACCTTGTGCATCTTCAGATGCTGAAATCCTGCTTGGTGTATTTTCAGATGCAGCCATCAGTTGCAGAATTGAAACTTGCACCAGCCCCACGCTAGGTGCAGATTCTACGCAGAGTGTGGCCTCCAATTTGAGTGATTGAGCGTCTGAGTTCGCAATCCATACGCGCATGCAGCGGGGTTTCCGAATACTTAGAAACCCCCCCTGCCCGTTGCTCCATCTACCCGCACAATCCCTCCAGCCACCGCAGGGAGGCTCTATTTGCCATGTGCCCGCTGATTTTGTTACCAGCGGGCACCCTGCTCCTTCCCCGCAGGAGCAGCCAGAGCTCACTCCCGAGCTCCAGCTTCCAGCTACCGCAGTGAGCACTATGGGAGAGGAGACTCATCATGACGTCTCCCATAGATCCGAGGAGCATCGGACCGGATAGCTGCGGATGCAGGAGCAGAGTACAAACTAAGTATTATGTTTGTATTTTTAATTGTATTTTTTTTTTTTTAGAGGCACTACCACTGGGGGCATTACTACTGGGGGCACTACTAATGGGTACATTACCACTGGGGGCACTACTATAGGGGGTATTACCACTGGGGGCAATACTACAGGGGGCACTACTACAGGGCGCATTACTACAGGGGGCACTACTACTGAGTTCATTACTACTGAGGGCACTACTAATGGGTGCATTACTACTGGGGCACTACTTCTGAAACCATTATCACTGGGGGCACTACTACAGGGGGCACTACTACAGGGGGCATTACTACAGGGGGGACTACTACTGGGTTCATTACTAATGGGGGCACTACTAATGAGTACATTACTACTGGGGGCACTACTAATGGGGGCACTATTAATGGGAGTATTACTACTGGGGGCATTACTATTGGGGGCACTGCTACAGGAGGCATTACTAATGGGTGCATTACCACTGGAGGCACTACTAATGGGTGCATTACTAATGGGGGCATTACCACTGGGGGCACTACTAATGGGGGCATTACTACTGGGGGCACTACTACAGGAGGCATTACTAATGGGAGCACTACTAATGGGTGCATTACTACTGGGGGCATTACTATTGGGAGCATTACTAATGGGGGCATTGCATAGGCGGAACTGCATAAGGGACACCTCTACTGGGGTCACTGCATAAGTGGCCCCACTACTGGGGGCACTGCATAGGGGGCACCACTATCGGGGGCAATGTGTAAGGGGCACCACCAGTGCTTAAAGTGGTCCAAGAGAAGTGGTGGAACTCACCCCCCCTTGGTGCAATGTCAATAAAGGGATAGTGCGCACCGTAGGTGCGCGTCGAAAAAAGGGGCATGGTCTCAAAAGAAAGGGGCATTGCCACACAATAGTGTTCCCGATACAAATTTGGCCACACAGTAGCACATTCTTGATTCACATTACACCACATAGTAGTGTCTCTTATTCATGTATGACACACAGCAGTGCCCCTTTGACACACAGCAGTGCCCCTTTTACACAATGCCCACATTTGTGCCCCTTATACACATTGCCCACAGTAGTAGTGCCCCTTATACAATGCCCACAGTAGTAGTGTCCCTTATACAATGTTCACAGCAGTAGTTCCCCTTACATATAATGCCCACTGTAGTGATGCCCCTTATGCAGTGCCATCAGTAGTGGTGGTATGCAGTGCGCCCGGTCGTGGTAGTACCCCTTATGCAGTGCCCACAGTGGTAGTGCCTCTTATGCAAAGCCCACAGTAGTGGTGCCCCTTATGCAGTGCACCCAGTAGTGGTAGTGCCCTTTATGCAGTGCCCACAGTGGTAGTGTCCCTTATGCAGTGCCCACAGTAGTGGTAGTGCCCCTTATGCAGTGCACCCGGTAGTGGTAGTGCCCCTTATGCAGTGCCCACAGTGGTAGTGCCCTTTATGCAGTGCCAACAGTAGTGGTGCCCCTTATGCAGTGCCCTCAGTAGTGGTGCCCCTTATGCGGTGCCCACAGTGGTAGTCCCCCTTATGCAGTGCCCACAGTGGTAGTACCCCTAATGCCATGCCCACATGGTAGTCCCCTTATGCAGTGCCCTCAGTAGTGGTGCTCCTTATGCAGTGCCCCCAGTAGTGGTATTGCCCCTTATGCAGTGCCCACAGTGGTAGTCCCCCTTATGCAGTGCCCACAGTGGTAGTCCCCTTATGCAGAGCCCACAGTAGTGGTGCCCTTATGCAGTGCCCTCAGTAAAGGTGCCCCTTATGCAGTGCCCCAGTAGTGGTAGCGCCCCTTATTCAGTGCCCACAATGGTAGTACCCCTTATGCACAGCCCACAGTAGTGGTGCCCCTTATGCAGAGCCCACAGTAGTGGTGCCCCTTATGCAGACCCCCTCTTATGCAGTGCCCCCAGGAGTGGTGCCCCAATATGCAGTGCCCCCAATAGTAATCTCCCTGTAGTAGTGCCCCCAATAGTAGTGCCTCCTGAGTAATGCCCCCAGTAGTAGTGCCCCCTGAGTAATGTCCCCTGTAGTAATGTCCCCTATTGTTAAGCCCCGCTCTCGCTGCCGTCTGGTCCGCCTGGCTGTTCCTCAGTCTGAACTATGGGAGAGACGTCATGACGTCTCTCCCATAGTGCACTGCACAAAGAGGGACCCGGAAGCCGGAGCTCATGAGTGAGCTCCAGCCTCCCGCTGCCGCTGTGGGGAGGGAGCCGGGCGCCCGCTGGTAACAATAGCTCAGCGGGCGCCCGGCAAATGGAGCCTCCCTGCGGCGCTGGGGTTAGCTGGGTCGAAGGAGGTGGAATTTTGTTCTGTTACACATTGTGCATAAGCAAGTTTTATGCCCAGATGCTTTGTTATATATATTAATTATTGTTATTTATAATATTTATTGTTATTTATAGTAAAACCCTTGAAGTACACAATAAAGTGTATGTTGCAGGCTTATTCTAGTTAGACTTTTTGTCATTGGTTCTGTAACCAATTATTTGGAAACCCTCCTTTCAAAATCCTGTGTTTGCCACTGCAATCAGCTCTGTGACACGCCAGTGACCCTGCCACTCCGGGCGTCTGCATAGCCACCTCCCTGTCACCACCCTATACATCTCACACACTGTGCCTCCCAGTCACCACCCTATACATCTCACACACTGTGCCTCCCAGTCACCACCCTGTACATCTCACACACTGTGCCTCCCAGTCACCACCCTATACATTTCACATACTGTGCCTCCCAGTCACCACCCTATACATTTCACACACTGTGCCTCCCAGTCACCACCCTATACATCTCACACACTGTGCCTCCCAGTCACCACCCTGTACATCTCACACACTGTGCCTCCCAGTCACCACCCTATACATCTCACACACTGTGCCTCAGCTCTGTGACCATCGGCATTGTGAGCGGCTCAGAACCAGGCCCTTCAGTTTATAAGCATAAACCTATTTTTCCACCTTGCCAATACTCAGGTGTACACCCACCTCCTGTTTCCGGGAACAGCTCCCATTGTGTCACTCATTTTTGTTTTCCTGACACAAATAGGCAAGCTAATGCTTGTGTGGCAAAAGTAAAAACATAACTTTAAATTCCTGACCACTTTCACTTTTGCATCAGCGCGTTAATTATTTTCCTTTTAAAACAGCCTCATTTATGTGCCCAATGAATAAATCTTGAGAGTAAGGTTGCATCAGTGATCTTTATTTTCATATTTAACACAATTTAGAATGTTTTTTTATCACAGTGTTGATATTGTGCCTATTACAGTATTTTTCTGTGCATGCGGCAAGTACAAGAGGAGCCCCATTGTAATAAGTACAGCCCTTAGAGCCCGATGCAGACCCGCTCGCTAGATGCATTCACACGCAGCCAAAGTATGCAAATCCCACTGGGACTGTATAACGTGATATAACTTTTTGGACCAGAAGTGAATGACTAAAAACTGGACATGGGTGAATGTAAGTACAGTAAGTACTCTGCAACAACAGGAGTTTAGTGAGCGAACTCCGAATTGTAACTTTAGAAGTTACTTGATTTCCTAACCTATTTTCACTTTACTAACAATTCTATATACGCTTCAATCTGCCAGCTGACTAGTGCCTTGTGTGAGACTTTGCTATTATCTGGTTCCACAGGAGTCATTAATATAAAATACTGGATACACTCTGGGATTGGTTTAAATAAATATATGATTCAGATGAAAACAAGAGACTACTGATATGCTATAGTACATAGGGGCCTATTCATCAACACTAAAATATGGATGGAGGTAATTAAGTTTAGAACTCGCATGGAGCTCTACCTAATTACCGGAGGAATTCATCATTCCTCCTCTCCATAACTATCTATTCCGAAAAGCTGGCATTTTTTCGATGACAGCTTTTAAGGAAATAGATACTTTTCCCTCTGTACACTAACTTACTGCAGCTGTAATCAGTGCTGCGTATGCACCGTTACATTCACAAAAGCGACGCATGCGCAGCACTGATTACAGCTGCGGTAACTCTGTGTCCGTCCGCTCCCCTCCCCCACCTACCTGGCTGCATGGACCACGACAGCCTGCAGCCTCGGACCCCGACCTCCCGTCCAGCTTGCTGAAGATTTTTTTTTTTTTTTTACTTTATTGTTTTTTTTACTTTACTGTGTTCTGCTGGGAGAACACAGTTAGAACAGCAGCCGGAGCCGGAGGAGGGACCAGGGAGCGAGGGAGGGAGCCGGAGGAGGTCCTGCTCATGTTGAAAGCAGGTAAGTGTAACCCGCTATACGCCACCTGAGAGTGGCGTATAGTAACACCATCAAATTCCGAAAATACATAATTTTCGAAATTTGATGAATAGCCTAATTTCTACATCCCCATACTAATGTACTAATGTATGGGGAGTGTGGAAATTAACGCAGACGGACTTAACCAGGAGATATCAGTGATATCTCCTGTGTTAAGTGTGTTAATGAATACTAAAAAAAATTGAATTAAGGAAAATGTACTTTAAAACCGTTATTTTAGTGTTGATGAATAGGCCCCATAGTCTGCTAATATTGATGAATGATATTTTGGTGATACTCAGGCATTGAAACATGCATTTTGTATGTTTTTATTATTTTGTGACTTTTTGCTGCTTATTTTACCATATGTTTTGATGTGTTTGTGCTGAGGATGAGAGATAATAGAAGTTGCTTAGCAACCAATCAGCTTCTGTCATTTTATAAATTGTGCTAGATAAATGATAGAAGCTGATTGGTTTCTATCAGCAACTTCACTTTATCTCTCTCCATGGCTTGATACATTTCCTGCATATGTTTTTAATATAAGTATTTGAGTAATTAAATATCCATATAGCGCTTTATCGGTGTAAGTTGATTTTTTTAATGATCCTACTAGTTTTTGTCCCATAGCGCAGCCTCATCTCTTTTCCTAGTGTTCATATTTGAGATTCCCTTTTAGAAGCTGCTGCTGGAAGTCATTACTGTAGGTTGATTACGTTTATTATTGAGCCCCTTATAAAGTAGCACTGACATCTCTATGTATTTCAGTAGGAATATATGTCAGTTATGAATATTTGTGCAGAGTTGTCATCACCCAATCAAAGTCCTGTGCTTGCCCTTTAGTGTTCATTTATTTCACACAGATGGACGCAGTCAGTATCGCAGCCGTGGGGAAGTAAAGCAGTGGGGAGGATAATAGGGAGCTCAAAAAAAATGGTTTAGTGTGGCAAAAAGGTGTAAATCCAGGGCCAGTTATCTGCTTGTCACTGAGAGGACTGAACAGGAAACATGTTCACATTTCCGTCTGCTGAAACCACACGGTAACTGAGGCAGAAGCTTCCTCGTCACTGCATTTATGTAGAGATAATCCACTGTCTGCCTTAAATAATGGCTTCTATTGACCACAGAGAGACCCTATGGTGATTAATCTGTGAGATGACTTGAAAAATAGATTAGAGATTGTTTGGAGTAAGAATTACAAAATATTCTGTCACAATTGTGTAATTGTTTTAATTTTTTTCCCCTTGTACTCACTTCTATAAAAAAATTAAAATAGAAAAAAAACATTACCTCATCAACATACGTTTAAAAGTCAGGTTGTTAGATGACATGAAAATGGAGCAACATGTGGGAGGTTTGCCAACATTGCTCAAAGCTAATCTGAAGTAAACCACAGCAGCCAATCAGATGTTGGATTGCATTGTCAAATATTCTGTAGACATATAAAATCTGATTGGATGCCATGAGCTACTGAACATTTGTATCTCTGAGCAATGTTCATAACTAAAGCTGGGTACACACTGGAGCGATGTCGGGCTGATATGCCATTTCATAACGATATATCGCCTACATAGCGCAGTGTGTACAGGCGATTGTGCGCTCCCGCAGTCGCTAGCGGCCAGTGCGCTCCCAATATCGCTAGCGGCCAGTGCATTGTTAATGGATGCCGTAGCGGTGAACGTTCCATCGTTCATTAAAGTCATCCAGTGTGGATGCACAATCACTGTTCACCGGCATTCGTTCCGATGTTTGAAACGAATCCTCGTCACTCCAGTGTGCCCCCAGCCTAACATTATAGGACCTCAAACTCACGCAACTCACGCAACTGACCTAATGTGCCCATTAAATTTGCAGCAATAAGAGATGATACTTCTGGGCCATTCCATGTGACGGAACGGGACATTTGGATACATTTAAAATTACGTTTCATTCCATGAATAAGGTTGAATAATGAATCTAGAACCTTATTTTATCTTAAATTAGTTAAAGCTTAAAGTGGATTCTAGTAAAATAAAGTTAAAAAAGTTTGTAATTGTTGCAAACAAAATTAAAATGTACATATGACGAAACAAGACAAAATATAAAAAACCTTCATAGGTAACTTAACATTAAACTTCTGTGAAATAGACAAGGCTGGGGTCTGATTTTTCCTGTGCAGGGTAAGCAGACCCAATGGTTTAATAATATATTAGTCTAAATATTTGTGCTTATGTTCTTTGTACAAAAAAAACAAAACAATTGTTTTGGTGACGGAGTGGGACATCCAGTGTGAAGGAAAGGGACATGTGCATTTCGTTGTCTAATGTAGCATGAACGTAAGTCACACAGTTAATTACTTTATATACACTAGTCGCCAAAATTGCGGACCCATTCAGAAATTTGAATATTTTTCAACTCTGAATGCTTATAAAAACTGTTTCGCTTCACGCAGTGCAATGATTCTCATATCAAATGAAAGGAAATTTAATGCTGAATTCAACACAATAAACAGAGGTCAAATATTTGCATTACAATGGAAGTTATGCTACTTTCAGATAGACAAAGAAGCACAGATGCGTGAGATTCAAGAAGCGGGTTGTAGTAACATCTACTACCAGCCAATCGGAATCGTCGTTCTGAGGACCAATCAGCTGTCATTTATGAGCAGGTGCAAGGTCATGTTCAAAGGTTGGAAAGGGCTGTTTCATTTTGCAGAATAAAGTTGGTTACTGAAGTGCAATTACGGTTGGATGTTTGTGTGGATTGTTTAGTGCTATTGACGGTGTAAAAAATAAATACAACAATGTCGTCCAGGCAAAGTCGTGACTGGTCACCCAGGAAGAGATCCAGGATTGTGGTGTTACATGAAAATGGTCTTTCGTATGCAGCAATTGCTAGAGAAGTTGGTGGGAAAGTGACAACATCAGGAGTACGAAAGTTTTGTTTACGCTATCAGGAAACACAATCTATACAAAACAAAGAAGGAAAAGGCCGGAAAAAGTGCACAACAGCTGTTGATGATAGGAGAATAAAACGAATTTGCGTCAGGGACAGATGGATGTCATCTGCAGCCATTAGCAGTGAACTGAGTGCAACTTGTGTTTTTGCCAGTGCAAGAACGGTATGGAGAAGACTAACGGAGATTGGCCTAAAAGGTAGGATTTTCCGAAAAAAGCCATTGCTGAATAAAAAGCAGCGTCAGAAACTAATACAGTGGGCAAAAGACCACATTGCATGGACAGAAGGTCAGTGGAAACAAGTGATATGGAGTGACGAAACTAAGATATCAATATTTGGTAGTGATGAGAGAAAATATGTGAGACGTCGCATCGGGGTAGAGGTACATCCAGATTGCATGCAAAGAATCCTACAAGTGTTATGATCTGGGCATGTATGACAGCAGATGCTGTAGGCCGCCTTTATGTCATGGATGGCACACTGAACAGCAGAAAGTACATTGACACCATCCTACAACCAAAACTTTTACCTTCTATCAGGGATCTTTTTCCAGATAATTCCCCATTTTTTTCCAGCAGGAATCAGCTCCCTGCCACACTGCACGGATATGCAAACAGTGGTTCACGGAGAATGACATACAGGTGCTGGGATGGCCAGGAAACAGCCCAGACCTGAACCCCATAGGACATTTGTGGTTCCGTTTGAAAAAACTGGTACATCTGAGGCGTCCATCCAATAAAAGACAATTAATTGAGGCTATAATACATAATAAAGTAGGAAGAGCTCCAAACATTGGTTGGCTCAATGCCACATCGCTGTGCTGCTGTCTTGAAAACTAAAGGATACCCAACAAAATACTGATAGGACAGTAACATCATAAGTGCACAGGGATCACCCTAATAGGGGTATTCAATATGGAGCGAAAACTCAGTTTTTGCGTTAATTTCGCACCTATGACGTCATTATCGCAGGTTTTAGTTTTACACCGTATTCAATTTCAAAGACTTTTCGCAGGTTCGAAAAGTCTTTGATAAAAAACGGGGATAACTTTTCACCATTGAATAGGTGTCGAAAAAAAGTGCAGAATTGGGGTTTAGGGGTGCAGGCTTAAAAAAATATCCTGCACCCCTGGGAATGTCATTTTAAAAATAACTGTCTCAAAAAAAGTTTTTTTTCAAAAATAGGGACACCCCAAAAAATTTAAAAATTGGGGTGAAAAAAAAAAAGGGAAAAAATTGTTTAAAACTAGGGAAATAGGTTCAGGGCTATTCTGCAAGTATGCGGCAGGTGTATTCTAGAATAGATTTATAGCGGCAGGTGCACAATTGCAGAATTTTTAAAAAATTACTTTAGGGACATCAAAATATGCTAGTACCCATTTTGATGGGACCACTTAAAAAAATGAAAAAATAACCTAAGTGCTCTTCTGCATCACTTCTTCAATGTCGGGAAAAAAGCACCTTCCGCAGCTATTTAAATCCCCGACTTTCATTTGCAGGCTAAAATGGGGGTACCCATAGTGATCCCCCATGTTTTTACAGCTTTAGGGGGGGGGGTCCTACAATTTTTTCCATGAAAATGTCGTAGTTTATCGCAAATCCCACTTCGCCAGGTCCCGTTTTCGTTGATTTTATATTGAATAAAGGGATAAAGCGGGCGCGCGCCCGATACTTTATCCCAGAAAAATCTCCGATGTGGAGCGAAAAGTCCAGCACGGACTTTTCACTCCCATATTGAATACCCCTCTAAGTGTTGTTTTCACTGCACAATTTCCCTTGTAATGCAAATATTTGACCTCTGTTTATTGTGTTGATTCAGTATTACATTTCCTTTCAATTGATATAACTTTTTTTGTCCATCTCCAGATGCTTATTAACTGATATCCCTGGGTGTGGTCCTGTCTCTTTAAGCCAGGACCCATATTCATGTTTAAAATGTATGCAAGCTTGAGCCAAAGGTGGCAGACCAAGATCATTTATCTGAGAATCAGTGTAGGGACTGGTCAGATGGGAATGACCGTGAAGTGGTGGTCAGCTTAGCAAATTATTGCAATGTTTTGGAACCAACATTCCCTGTATTCAAAGGAGTTGCAGTTTGAAAAGCATGTGAGTGCCGAGTTTGTATGATATTTTTTATGTAGATGGCGTGGTCACATACCAAGGGCACCCCAGATGTTTCAGTGCCGTGGATTAAGCCTGTCTTTCATTTGATATATGAATCATTGCACTGCATGAAGTGTAACAGTTTTTATAAGCATTCGAAGTTGAAAAACATTCAAATTTCAAAAAGTGTCTGCAATTTTGACCACCACTGTATATTAGTAGTAAATGTACTAAAGTATGTGTACAAAAATTCAGATTATCATTGAGTCATAACCACACATTCAGTCCTCTCACAGTCTTGCCGATTCCATCTCAAAAATATTTCCAGGATCAGGCCCTTTCTCACCCTTTAAGGAACTAGGTCCCTCATCCACTCACTGGTCATCTCCAGATTAGACTATTGTAACCTCCTCCTATCTGGCCTCCCTGACTCCCACCTCTCTCCACTCCAATCTATCCTCAATGCTGCTGCTCGGCTCGGGATGCAGTCAGGAAGCCGACGGTCGCAATGCCGACCGCCGGCTTCCCAACTGTCTAATCCCGGCAAGGTACAAATGACAGGTGTCAAAATCTCAACGCCTGTCGTTAGACATACGCCGGGAGCCCGACACCCGGCTTACCAAATTAAGGTTCGTTCCCGGGAGGGAATTAGGGTTAGGCACTTAGAGGGAGGGTTAGGGTTATTCACTTGGGGGGGAGGTTAGGGTTAGGCACCCCTAAAGGAGTGTTAGGGGTAGAATACGGTTAGTTAATACTTACCTTTTTACGTTCAGGATCTTCATCCCTGCCGTGCTTCCGCTGTCGGGATTTGAACCGCCGGCCATGCTGATTTCGCTCGGCTCAACTTCCTCTCCAAACGTTCTACATCTGCCTCCCCTCTCTTACAAGTCCTACACTGGCTCCCCCTCCCCTTCAAAACCCGATTCAAGGTTTTAACACTCACAAAGCCCTGACCCTCTCCTCTCCAGTTTACATTTCTGATCTCATCTCACTTCACACTCCTGCTCAACAAATGCATGCCACCTCTCCTGCCAACTGATTACTTCCTCCCACTCCCGCCTCCTAGATTTTGCCCGTGCTGCTCCCTACCTCTGGAACTCTCTCCCTCTCCCCATCAGACTCGCCATCTCTCTACAAATCTTCAAATGGGCTCATTACTTCATCATAGCCTTCCAGCTCTCATTCTAACCTGATGCTACTTGCTTCTTCCTCACTGTGTACCCCATCTGTGGTCACCCCTGTCTGTCTGCCCCTCCCCTTTAGAATGTAAGCTCTCACAAGCAGGGCCCTCTTCCCTCATGTGCTTCTCCTTCCCTTACTCATACGATCGTCTACTCCAAACTCCCCACAATGGCACCTAACACTTGGTTGCTGACCCCCTGCTGCTTTTTGAGTGTTATGACCGCTATTGCAGCAATGTTAAGCTATCCTTGTCCTGTATTGTTTTGTACTGTAAGTTGCTGTTTTCATGTTTGGTCATTTACTTATATGTACTGTGTAAGGCGCTGTGGAACCCTTGTGGCACCATATAAATAAAGGATAATAATAATAACAAACCTTTTAAATTTCCTTTTAAAATACTACTATTCACGTGCCTTTGTTTCCAATAGTAGCTAGCTTCAGTATTCGCATTTAAAGAAATACTAGTGTTGCCACATATCTCTTCACCAGTATAGGAAAAGCTGAATTTTTTAGACCAATTTACATTGAAATAGTAGCGATTTTGGTTTCACTTTCTATGGAATGGCAGTTCTGCTGGGCAGAACCTCAGATAATAGCAATGTGATAGCTCCTGCTATTTCCAGGTTCTGACCCGGCCGTACCAATAAGCTATTTATCCATCAGGCTGCACATGCGTACAGTATAGAGACTTTAGACAAAAATGGAAGTGGAGGAGCATCCAGCCTACTACGGAGGTAAACCCCAAAAACATCATTATGAGCCATCAGAGCTTGATAAATAGCACTGCTTCACCGTCCCAAAAAAAAGAATAATGGTGTAATTGATTTACATTTTAGTGAACACCGGAGATACCTGTGATATCTCTGACGTTAGATTAAAAATAAATAAATTGAGCCAATCCCTAATTTTGCTGCAATCCAGAGCAAACGGCCTTGTCATTGGATATATGGCTTAAAACTGTTTCAGAAATAATTCTCTGTGTCCCTTTTACCTTATATTCCCGAGCTGGGATAGCTGCCCTGATAAGCGGTTGTCCCGGCAAAGCCTACAATCTACCCTTTTGCCGCTAATGGCAGCAGTGAAAGTTTATACTGCCAGGTTCCATCCCAGCAGTGTTACTATGCATGTGCGACCTTCGGTCAAGCATGAGCACTCTGAGACCCGGAGGAGGAGAGATCTTAATGGACCCCTCTTCGCACTCTGGGCCTGATTCAGACCCGCTCGCTAGGAGGTGTTCGCACGCAGCCAGCCGATGTTTGCAATGTGTGCATCCATACGCATCACAGTGCTCGTGCGCGAACCAGTCCATGCGATCGCGAAGTGATCGCCCCTGAACTATAAAAGTTCACTAGGTTGAGTGACAGGACGAGCCATTTGTGGGTGGTGACACGGGTTGGTCGATTGAAACGAGGGAGTGGTGGTGCGAACGCAGGCGTGTCTGAGCGTCTTAACGCCATTTCAAAAGCGTGCATAAATAAGACTGAGCGTCATAGTACACGTCACATGGTTGAATTACACACTGAAGCACTCGCATGCTTGCGGTAGGGTATAGTCAACCACAAGTGCTGCATACGCTTCCAGTTGTGCTTGATGTTACCGATGGTTGCATATGCTTCCGGGAGATGACATGTATAAGTGGGTGTCTTAAGACAGGCTGGTGGGCGTCTAAATACACACCGCCATCGTACGCCAAGACATAGTGGGCGTGTTATTGCCTTGCCGTGCGATAGCCAGATTTGCATACTTTGGCAGCTGACAGTGAACGCATCTAGCGAGTGGGTCTGAATCTAGCCCTCTGTACTCCTTTCCAATAGGTAGAAGCCAGATAACGTCATCTGCAGATAGCGCTAAGTCACGTTCCGAAAACATTTAGATTTTGGAGCTTGATAAATATCACAACCACAACATCCTCATACATTGTATGGTGACAGCAGTGTGCTCTGATATTGACAATCACATAGGAGATATCTCCTGAATAATAGGCTTTTTAATTACGTAAGTGATAATCATGCGGAAGACTGATCAATAAGCCTCATATGGTCCCAAATACAAGTAACTGTTCTGCAAATAACTTAGGTTGTTTCACTAAGGTAATGTAAAAACACAGACGATCTGGCTGATGCACAGTTTCTGCTGTAATGAATTGTGATGGGAGAGGGATGCAGGACTACTGTCTTTCCAAATGTACAGGATACATGTCAGTAAAAAACTCCAGCTCACAAGTGTATAGGTTAGAAACAAATTTAATATACATATATTTCTATACCAGTAGGCAGCATAAAATTTAAAAGCAATATTTTGGAAATCATGTTTTGTTTTTCATGGGGGAGATATAAATGAATATAATGTGTAGAATTCCTGATTATGGATACAGGTATTAGCGACTGACGTCCTAAAGAGGTTCAGTCTTGTCATTAAAATAATTACATATCGTGTCTTGTAACACAAATAACAGGTACATATTACATTTAGCACAGTGGTACTTCTCAATCTTTATTTTTACTTGTATATGTCAGTGAGGCATAATGCTTTACATAAATCACCACAGCTCAGCTTTACTACAAAACTTTGTCCTGAGTCTCATAAGGACAGGGTGTACATATCCCAGAATCCTCTGCTCCTACCTGACCCAGAAGAGGCAAATAGAACTGAAGTAGTCCTGACACTGACAGAGGTATATTTACTAAAGTGCAACCAATCCAGTTCTAGCTATTATCTTCTAGAAGGTGCTAGATAAATGATAAGTAGAATGTGATTGGTTGCTATGGGCAACAACTCCACTTCTAAAACCCACACTTTAGAAAAATATACCCCACAGAGTCTTCCACAGCCTAATGTGACCCTGTCTGTACTCACCATTTGCCACCTCTGCTGTCTCAATCGTGTCTTTCTTCCGACCTGCATGGTGTAGGGACATTGAGCGCAGATAATGTGCAATGCCCCCTGTGTTGGTTTCAGTGGAAGCTTTCTCCTTTTTAAATAGTCTTAGCTGTTTTTTTTGGGAGTCCTTGGCCTGAGTACCACGAGAAGATCTCCATCGTTTAAATTGCCCCCACACACTGCACCTTTGTCCATTTTCCTTCTTCCAATGATATGAACCCAGGGGAGAGATTTCTTCAGTGCTAGTCTCTGGGGCTTCCAGATCCTCACAGGGTTCTATCATCCTGTATCTGAGCTAATGAGGAGGTCTCTGAACTCTAACCAACCGGGTCTCCCTGCAGAGTACACTCAGCTGAAAGCCTGACTATTTCTCAATAATCTCTTAGTGATCCCCAGCCTCTATCTGCTGTCCACCTTTTCTACAGTGACTGCTGTATTTCCGTTCCCATCCACTTCTCCGTCCTGCAGTCACCTCCTCTGGTCTTTGCACTTGTCTGTTACTACCTCTGATCTTCTCACTTGTTCTGTTTTGCCCTCTTCCTTTCACTCTGTCCCCCTCTCCTGTAGCCCAATGACTGTCTACCAACCCTTTCATCTGTCTCTTTCTGTCTCCGTCTCTCTCAGTATGTCGGTCTTGTCACAGTCTCTCCCTCAAGACAGGAAATATATGTTTTGTGGAGCTTTTTTTTCTCTCATTCAAATACCGGTTACACTGTGGTGTCACAAAGCTGCTGATGCTGGTGAGGATTGGTTGGTGGGACTGTGGTGTTATGCAAATGTGCCATGATTCAAAGAAATCTATTGCAAACTAACAAACTTTATTGAGTGCAGCAAGTGAGGTGCGTAAGCTTGGCGGGTGAGAGATGACACGTCTCCGTCAGGATTCCTAGAAAGGAAATAATATAAAAGTCCAATATAAAACATCTGTCTCACAGTGAGACAGGTGCAGTATGACAGGGTAGCAAAGCATATGTTCCTATTTGTTATTTATTTTGAAATAAAGCAATCTTTGGCCCCTATTTACCAATGAAGGCAAATACCAGCTTCATTTTTTGTTTAGTATCACTGTGATACTAACGATAAAAATCCACTGGTATTTACCAATACTTACCCCTCCCGCAAGGTCCCGCAAAGTCCTTGTCCTCTCGGCGAGGGGCTCAGTGTAATGCGCATGTGCGACGGTCCATCTGCGCATGTGCATGACACGGGGACCCGGCAGTGCCTGGAAGCCTTCGCTGAAGCCGGCAAGGCAGCGCCGGGTCCCCATTGGCGGGAATGGGGACCGCATCGCTCTCGCCATCTAAAAGATGCTGTGACATATAGCCAAGGCAGTTTCTAGGGTCTGAGGCTCCCAGTGCGAGCAGTCAAATTGCGCCCCCCCCTCCCCCTCGAAGCAGTAACATTGTGGAGTGGGCGTGGCGTCGAGGGGATGTGGTATCACAGTAAGGGAGCGTGATCTAGAAAGACCACAGAATGTCAACCACTGTGACTACTGAGTACTGGGGTGTCTAACCTGTCAGAGGCAAAGCGCTGAAAAATATATGTAGCTAAACAAAAGACAGACAGCATGCGCGCGCCGGAGTAATGTCCCCAGTAGTAGTGCCCGGGTGCCCCCAGTAGTGGTGTCTCCCCCAGTAGAAGTGCCCCCCTTGTAATGTCCCTAGTAACTGTGCCCAGGTGCCCCCAGTAGTGGTGTCTACCCCAGCAGAAGTACCCCCAGAGTAATGTCCCCAGTAGTAGTGCCCGGGTGCCCCCAGTAGTGGTGTCTCCCCCAGTAGAAGTGCCCCCCTTGTAATGTCCCTAGTTGTGCCCAGGTGCCCCCAGTAGTGGTGTCTACCCCAGCAGAAGTACCCCCAGAGTAATGTCCCCAGTAGTAGTGCCCGGGTGCCCCCAGTAGTGGTGTCTCCCCCAGTAGAAGTGCCCCCCTTGTAATGTCCCTAGTAGCTGTGCCCAGGTGCCCCCAGTAGTGGTGTCTCCCCCAGCAGAAGTGCCCCCATTGTAATGTCCCCAGTAGTAGTGCCCGGGTGCCCCCAGTAGTGGTGTCTCCCCCAGTAGAAGTGCCCCCCTTGTAATGTCCCTAGTAGCTGTGCCCAGGTGCCCCCAGTAGTGGTGTCTCCCCCAGCAGAAGTGCCCCCATAGTAATGTCCCCAGTAGTAGTGCCCGGGTGCCCCCAGTAGTGGTGTCTCCCCCAGCAGAAGTGCCCCCATTGTAATGTCCCCAGTAGTAGTGCCCGGGTGCCCCCAGTAGTGGTGTCTCCCCCAGTAGAAGTGCCCCCCTTGTAATGTCCCTAGTAGCTGTGCCCAGGTGCCCCCAGTAGTGGTGTCTCCCCCAGCAGAAGTGCCCCCATAGTAATGTCCCCAGTAGTAGTGCCCGGGTGCCCCCAGTAGTGGTGTCTCCCCCAGTAGAAGTGCCCCCCTTGTAATGTCCCTAGTTGTGCCCAGGTGCCCCCAGTAGTGGTGTCTCCCCCAGCAGAAGTGCCCCCAGAGTAATGTCCCCAGTAGTAGTGCCCGGGTGCCCCCAGTGGTAGTGCCTCCCCCCAGGCTGCCTGCATACAAAAAAAAAAAAAAAAAAACAGTAATACTTACCTTCAGCCCCGCTCTGGCGTCCGCTCCGCTCGGCTGCTCCTCTCTCTGCACTATGGGAAAGACGTCATGACGTCCTCCCATAGTGCACATTGTGGGAGCCGGAAGCAGGAGCCTCCATCTCCATCTCCGGCTGCTCTGCCGGGCGCCCGCTGGTAACTGAATCTCAGCGGGCGCCCGGCAGTTAACAGGCTGTTTTTGCAGCAGGGGTAGGAGGCGGCGCGCCCCGTGCGATTGCACGGGTCGCCTGCCCCTAGAAACGGCCCTGCATACAGCGGTAATCTTAGATTACCGCTGTTTGTTAAATGCAGAAACAAGGACATAACCCCTTTAGCGAGCACTAAAGGGGTTATGCTTCTTGGTAAATGGGGGCCAGTGTTCTTTATTTGATGAGGATGAAACTTTTGTTTTCCATCACCTGAGGTGCTAATCCGTTGCTGTGTGTATTATGACGCACCATCGTTTGCACCATCAAAGATTGCATCAGCCCTATGGAGACGCAGATTCTCCATCTGAACTTGGCCATTTGTGGCCGTGCAACTGTGTCATTAGATGCAGCCGCTGACTGCAACACGCTCGCAACATGCCGGCGCCTGGCTGCTAGCCACCCCTCTGTTACCACCCGAGAATGAGAATGAGATAATCAATTATATTTGAGATTAGTTTGTTTTATTCTTATTTTTTATTTTGTATTTTAGACTTGGGAATAAGAGCAAACAAAGTTATCATCTTTTTTTTTTTTTCACGTGTTTATAAACAGCTCTAAGATCACTACTGTACCTATTGTCCTTTTTTGTTATACCAGTCGGACTGTGATGTCTGTTTAGAAGGTACTCAATAGGTCTTGCTCATAAGGCAAATCGTACATTATATTTAATCCCGGGCGGTAATCTAACTGCAGTAAAAGTCTGAATTTTAGGAAATGAATAAATCAAAATGAAAGATTTCCAGTGGCAAAGACTTGAGTGATCATAAGAAAAAACATGAGAAATTGGAGAATGCTTCTTTGCTATGACCCTTTCCTTCATGAAGACATAATTATATAATACTGTATACCTGTTTTCTCACCATCAATGAAACATTTTTGCTCATTACATACTAGAATAAGTTTTTATATGTTTTTTCTGTTACCTTGAAGTGATCCCAGCTGGTGATCTCTCGGAACAGAGCATCTCCTGGACAGCTGGTGCTGACTACCTGCCGGTGACCTTGTAGGGTATAGTTGGAGGTGATGTAACCAGACCTGACTGCCCATTTCAGGAAGCGATCTTTCACCAGATTCATGATTCGGCTCTCAGGGGCTGATGTACTATAATCTCCAATGAAGCTCACCCCATAACCTACTGAGTTGTGGCCCTTGGTGTGAGCCCCAACCCAGTGCCATCCACGCCCTTCATAGAGGTATCCATCAGATCCTGCCACAAAGCTAGGAGAGGTGGGAGAAGAGAAGTGGTGATTACTACATCTATTACATTCTGGGCCTGAGTCAGAGGTGCACGAAATGTCCATGCCGTGTGCAAATGGCCGATGCTTTCAGTCTGCACGTGTCCGAGCTGCACTGCACATGTTTCCTGATGATTACCGCTCTAGGCCACAGACTGAATTTGGGCGCAACAGCTGGGGATTTCAGTGGGCGTTCCTGGGAGGTACCATGGGGGTGGCTAGCCAGACGCGGGTGTGTTGCGGGCATGTCGCAATTAGCAAAGTTGCACTGACTCCTTTGGCTATGTTCAGTCGGAGATTCTGAGCCTCTATAGGGCTGGTCAAATGGTGCTATGACCGATGGTGAGTCTTAATACACACAGCGATGGATTAGCACCTCAGCCGGCGGGAGTCTCAGTAAGCAGTCCATCGGCATTAGCATAAAGACGCAGTAGCGGCTACAATAGTGTGCACCTCTGTATCCGGCTCTCTATGGATTATTCACGTGTTACGTGTTTTTTCTACTCTTTTCAATACTTTCCACTGCATTGATTTTGGTCACAAAGACCTGACTTGGACACAACCGTCCTGTCTCGGTCTGCGGAGTACAACATTCATGTCTCATTTCACACGTACATGCACTATACCAGGGCAAGCCAAGACACTGCCTGTTTCAAGTTTTTCTAAGACATTTGTGTTACATATATTATTGGCCGCCTTATGAATCATTGCACCCTGCAGAAAAATAGCAAATACTCCTCAAGTATGACAGTCTCAAAGATAGATGGCACAGCCACACAGTCTTAGCTTGCTGACCTCTATGACATGCCATGGAGACACTGGGCTTGATTCAGACCTGGATGCTATCTGCAGTGCACTCGCTATTGCCGATGGTTGCTAATCTGCGCATGCGTATGTATTGCAGTGCGCGTGCGCAAACTACACAGTGCGTTCTGTCAAAACTGGATTATTGGCTGAGACAAGATCAGTTTAAAATTGAATCGCAGCGACACCATCTTGCGACTGGCCGCAAGACGACATTTTGCGAAATGGCCGCCTAAGCGCCATTTTAGATAAACTCACACATTAGTACATGTGGCGATAATACTATTAGCATCATGCGAATGCATCTGTGACCATCGCCATAGGTTAAGGCGATTCACCAAAAGCCCATTTCATTACTTTACATATGATAAAGGATATATATTTCAGAAATGGCTTTACAGTATGCCAAAATTGCATTAGAGCAAGTGGCCAGGTGACAACTAGCTTGTGTAGATAAGCTTCCTGGATAGTGTTTGCCCTCACTACAGGTGGTCTGGCTAGAATACACACCTTACATTAGCAGGCTCCCGGCAATGACATGATTTCAAAGGCTAGAGTGTCATCTTAGGTCTGTCTCTTGTAGCTGGGCTATTTGCATTTCACACAAGAGACTTGAAGAATAAAGAGTTTTTCTTTTGAAGCCTGGGACAAGAGGGGGGCACTGCTGACAGAGTGGGCATGTGGAACTATCTGGCTCAGCATGTCACACTGCTAAGATGTTCACTCAGTGAGAGTTAACTGGCACCCTTCCTCATACACACATTAATACGTCTTTATATCAAACCCCGAATATTCACACATTACATATTCACACATAAGGTTTAATAAGCTCTAAAGTATATGATTTAAGTTGGCTCAGTTAGTTTAAATGCTGTGAAATAAAGATATTTGATAACTAAGGTTCTATACATGTTAAGACAGCAGTGTTTGGGTTCGTACTGATGCATACTCTTTCAACAGAATTCCGGTACTATCGGTGTGGAGATCGCATCATGCATTCCCAACTTATGGACCGCAGAGACTACAAGCAACAAAATGTATATTTTAGGAACAACTGTTAGGATGTAGCATGGGGGCGGGGAGGGGAAAGACCCTCAGTTGTTAGAGGCAGGGAGAGTCGATTTGAACCAGCCTGTTAAATGCACTGTAACATATGCTTCTCCCC
Organism: Taudactylus pleione; assembly: GCA_031769625.1. Classification (NCBI taxonomy): domain Eukaryota; kingdom Metazoa; phylum Chordata; class Amphibia; order Anura; family Myobatrachidae; genus Taudactylus; species Taudactylus pleione. The sequence continues at coordinate 3,361,029 of JAUIMM010000252.1, read as the reverse complement.
TGGGAACCAATGACATCAGCAACAAACTTCTCTATTGTCCGGTCTATTCTAGGGGGGTATAAATGTGTGCTCAAATGCTGGGATTTTAGTCTTCTTGCTGAATGCCGATTGACGGAGGTTTTCTTTTTGAATGCCGGTATCTGGGTCCAGAGGCGCTGCGTATGTATACTGTACTTGGGTCTGTATAATTCCTTTGCGCTAAATTGTACACAGATCACAGCGTGTAACTGACTGTACTTTTTACTTGAATAATACTTTGTGCTTTGGAACCACATGTTCTAAGTCTGGAGTCTCTATTTACTGTATGACTGCGTACGCAAATTAAGCGTCATCCTTAGAGGTTTATAGGTAGGATTTTAGAAGGTACAGGCAGGGGTATATAGAGGTTCATTTTAATATTAACAGTTCACAGATCCCTCGCTCGCACAGCACAGCCAGCCCAGCAGAGTGAGTGACAGGAGTGGCCATTTGTGGGTGGTGACAGGGGCAGTCCAGTAAAAACGGGGGAGTGGAGGTGCGCACGCAGGCGTGCCTGAGTGTTTCAACGCCATTTTAGAGGCGTGCATAATTAACAGGCAGCGTCATAGTACACGTCACCAGCCATTTTTTTACTCTGTTTTCCTCGCAATGCTTAAGGTAGAAAAAAAGCTACCACAAGCACTGCGTAGCCGGGACGACGGGGAGCAGGTAAGTAACGCAGCTACTTCTAACCACGAGGACAGATGCTTTTCGGAGCAGTTGTCCCCTCACTGGAGCAATGATGAATTGCTCCAGTGTCACGTTTCCCCTGCTGCGAGTTGGATACTTAAGTATCCCTCACAGCGAGTTCAACACGTCATCATCGGAGGCCATGCGGCATTCGATGATGTGTTTCTATGGTTAGAAAGAGAGTAACAGAAGCCCCTTTCCATATCTATTTATTCAGCGCCGGATGACACATTTTTTTATATAAAGACATTGGCCCTCATTCAGAGCCGTATGCTCTGAGCAGAGCGCACGCTATGAATGAGGGCCGCCCTCCATAATTATGGAGCGTCCTCCTGGACACTCGTATAGCTGTGGGTCACCACCCACAGCCTGTACGAGCGTGCAGTTTGATGGCCGCGATGGTCTTGACCATCGCGACCATCGCCACTACGAGCCGGAGCCTGCGGTTGAGTTTTTCAACCGCAAGGCCCGGAGTGATTTTGGCTCTACTAGTGATGTCAGTGGGCCGGCTTCTGACGGTAGGCGTTCCCGCGGGTCCTAATATAGCGTCTAGAGCTGAAACCAGAGCGGGGACGTCGGTGCCCAAGAAAACTATTGAGGCAACAGCAGACGACCCCAATCAGCCTCAGGTACGCAGGGCATTAGACTCTCCTGTAAACTAGGGAGATGTAGTTGCGGCCATAAAAAGCACTATGGACCCACTTTTGAAGCAAGCTGTATCTGACATTACCATTCAGCTACAGGGTCTGTATCACAGAGTCTCGGATATTGAGGAGACTGTGGGGAAGAATTTTCAGGATATTGCTCTCCTGAAACAATCAGTATCTAAGTTAGAGAAAGAGAATTTCCGTTTGTTCAACAAAATTGATGACATCGAAAATAGGTCTCTGCTAAACAATATTCGCTTAGTAGGGCTTCCGGAGACTATCAAAGGCCCTGCACTCGCACATTTTGTGCTTAACACCTTGGCTACATTGCTAGGTACAGAAGCTGACTGCACAGATTTAGTGATAGAGCGTGTCCACAGGCTAGAATTTGAGCCACACATCTACCCGCCCAAGAGTCGTCCTCTTTAAATGCTTAAATTACTTGCACAAAGTTCTGTTCTGGTTGGCGTCTTGCAAGAAATTCCCTTTACACTGGGAAGGTCACACTCTCCACATATTTCAAGACTATTCAGTCGAGCTACCCAGAGCCCGTAAAGCCTTTGGTCCAGTATGTGTTCCCCATACTAAATCTAAGCGAAAGTTTGCTTTGATCTATCCGGCGAGATTGAGGCTGTTTAACGGTTCTTCATATACAGATTTTACAAATCCAGAAGATGCTGCAGCATTTATTAGAGAAGAAGCTGACGAATCTAGCCATGATATTGCAGATGATCCTTCATTGAATCCCTGAATCACTCCCCCTGAATCACTCTCCCCTCCTCCTCCTAATCCAGATGTTAGATAACCATTTCCTGGACTTGTGAGTGACTTTTCTGCACAATTTCCCGAATACACCCAGATCCAGATTTGGTTGCTATACTTCTTACCCATTGATGTTACAGTGGTCCTTAGTAGCAGCTGCCTCTACTACTACTACTACGTGGTGTAGTGATTTTAACAAAAAAGCACCTGGGTGTAGAGGTGATATCGATTGAAGTTAGGAGTGCCACATTTAGCGAAAAGTCTAAATCTTATAGATGTATGGCGAGCTCTCCACCCTATAGAAAGAGAGTTTACCTGCCTTCCGCTGCCCATTATACTTGATCCAGGATTGATTATATTCTTCTCCCGCATTCTATCTTTCCCAGAGTACAAGACTCTAAAGGGGCATATCCAATTACCCACGGGACCTCTCCAATAAAATTGCTTTTTCCCCGCGCCGTTAACTCCTCTGTCGCACACGGGAACACACTGTTTCCGCGACCAACGTTGAAACAGTGTGTTATTGCATCTAGCGCGAGGCCGATTAGGACGGCTACACGCAGATTTTACCTCGCACCTACATGAGGTGCGAGGTAAAGACCGACAGAGGGGACTCGCGTGCGGGGTCTCAGGGACACCCGCGCGTGAAATCCCCGCTAATTGAATTACATCAAGCACGATAATTAGCCGTGGGGGCTAATTGAATATGCCCCTAAGATTGAAGCAATCTCTATATCTGATTGCGCCCTGGTGTGGCTTGAATTTCAGATTAAGGTAGATAGAAGCCCTCATAAATTATGGAGATTCCCATCCCTCCTCATACAGACAGATGGATTTCGTAAACAGCTCGAAACTGCTTGGGAAAACTATAAATCTAACAATATAGAACATGCTCAAGACAAACCAGATTTATTTTGGCAGACTGCTAAAGCAGTGCTTCGGGCGGAAATTATCTCCTATTCAGATTAAAAAAAGACAAGAACGCTCTTCCTTAGATCTACAGCAGAACTTATCGATAGCCTTTCAAAACTATAAAATGTCCCCAAATGCACAAAATAAAACTTTATATATATCTGCTAAATTGCATTTTAATGAGTACCTTCATTTAAAGGGGGAAAAATACTTATTTGCAGCTAATTATAAATTCCATAGATTTGGAAACAAGACAGGAAAATTACTTACAAACTTCTTACAAGGCACCTGATCCCAAATGGTTATATCTCCCCTAAAAACCCCTGAGGCTCGTTAACTACCTCCAATAGCCAGATCACTAAAATGATGCGTCTTTTTACGAAAAACTATACACACCTCCTTCTCCTGAGGCTCGATATGACTCTCCTCGGATAAGTGAATCGCTAGTATATTTCTATAATAATATGATGGCACTCCCTTTATATTTTAATAATGCAATCATCAAAGTCATACTTAAACCTGGTAAAGATCCCTCTTTACCTGGGTCTTATAAACCGATATCCTTATTAAATCTTGATTACAAGATATTCACAAAAATAGCTGATCATCTAAAATTCCTACTCCCTTCTATAATCCACAAGGATCAAACAGGTTTCATTACAGGACGACATTCTGTGGTGAACATAAGAAGAGTACTCTCGGTTATTCACTTTGCCTCCTCCGCTTTAGATCTAGACAATAATCCTAACATTATTGTATCACTGGACGCAGAAAAGGCCTTTTGACCTTTTACTTAGGCCTCATTTATATAACACACTTCTTAATTTTAGATTTCCAGAGGGATTCATAAACACCATTCGTACATTATACTCTCTTCCTAAATCGCAGGTGTCTTGTAATGGTTTCCTTTCCGCCCCCTTTCTTATAAGTCGAGGAACAAGACAGGGATGTCCCCTTTCACCCGTTGCTAATCGCAATTGCGCCTCTTGCAGTCGCAATTCGTTCTTCCTCCCAGCTCCAAGGGATATCAATTGGTGGAACAGAGTTACGGATTGCTTTGTTTGCAGATGACACTTTGCACTTTCTATCCAATCCGAAACACTCTCTTCCAGCAGTAATGGATCTTATAGCATCCTTTGGTAGGACAGCAGGATATAAAATTAATATAACCAAATCTGAAATCCTGATATTGGGAAAATCTCCTCCTTCAGCGATAGATTTTTCACGCCTTCCGCCTTTCCAGATTGCGCCTTCTCTAATTACTTATTTGGGGATCCACATTAGCTCTAATATTTCTAATATTTATAAACTTAACTATTCCCCAATGATCTCTAAAATTGCCCAAATGCTTGATAGCTGGAAAGAACTACCCTTGTCTGTCTTGGGGAGATTGGCAGTGATCAAAAGCATTGTATTTCCGAAAATCTTTTATCAGATGCAGATGCTCCCACTCTCCCTGACACAGACAGACATCTCCAAACTGGAGAGCTTATTCTATAGATTCATATGGAAAAACAAAAGACCAAGGATAGCTCATCAAAAACTTAAGACCCTCCGGAGTGAAGGAGGTGTGGGTGCTCCAGCTATGAGGGCATATTCTTTAGCAATACTGTTCCGTTATATAAGTGACTGGCTATTGGAAACTAGTACCTACACTGACGGCCCCTTAGATTCACATTTATTTGCACCTTTCTCCCTTCCTTCATACGAAAAGTTCTCTGATTCCAATATATATTATGGATAACCTTATTTTTAAGGATACTTAACTTACATGTATATCTATAAATAAGAAATGTAAGATAGATCCTACCATCACTCAAATGATCCCACTCTGGGGTAATCCATCCTTCCCCCCATCATTGGAAAACAGATCTGCTTATTACTTTTGGAAATGCAACTGTCTTTCTTTTTCAAATAAAGTATTTGACCCTGGTGGCAATATATATTCCTTAACAGACCTCCAGCAGAAATACAGCCTCCCTAGACATCATTTCTATGTTTATCTCTAAGTGAGACATTTCTTACTCTCTAGGTGTTCCGTTTCTCGGCCTCCTTCCCAAGAGGCCTTGGAATTGGAGGAGCTACTAAAAATCTTAAACAACAACCCATATAAGCATAAATATCTTTTTTCCTTGTTGGCCCCCTCATATACCACCCCCAATGGAAATTATTACTTAAAAAATGGATGTTGGATATACCGATATAGAAGATCTCTCAGATATTACATCCTCTTATGAAGATTCATTAAAAATATTGAAATCGGCATACCTAAAAGAGGTACATATCTGAACTCTTCATAGAGCATATATTACCCCAGCACAGTGAAAGCACATGATATCTGAGGAATCGGGTAGTTGCACAAAATGTGGAGTTGCCAATGCCAATTTTATTCATCTATTTTGGCAATGTCGTAAAATCAGAAAATTTTGGTATAAAATAAATTGCTTAATTATGTTAGTGAACTCTTTTCCATATCGGTCAGTCCAGACACTTTGGCGTGCTTACTGCTGAATTTTAAAAATTGGAATTTATGTCCATTTAAAAAAGATATTACTCCCCTTCTCTCTATTATTCTTACCTTAGGGAAAAAGCTCATATTAATACACTGGACAAAGATCAGCACCCTCTCTTTGCGAGATTCACAAAAAATGAACTCAGCTGTTATACTATGATAGACTAACTAGTTTCCTGGAGTTTGATAAAAGTGATAGCAGTGGCCAAAGGTTTCATGCTAAATGGAAGTATTATATAACTTATTTGAGTCAAAATAGACGAATATAAAATTTTTTTTTTAATGTTTAGTTTGATTTCCATTGCCGACTTCTATACCTCAGTATTTTATGTAACTAGTATTTTGTCTTATCATACAATGGTTCTCTACTAGTCATCAAGTCCTCATTATCCTCAACAGCGCACTCTGCTATAACTATACATGGAAATCTTGAAAGGCTTTTCATCCCTCCCTATTGTGTTTTCCATTGTCTTATCCCCCCCGCCCCCCTTTTTGTTATCATTATTGAACTCCTATGCATACTTGTTCTAAATGATAAGAATCTAGAGGTTAATCACTACATAGTTTACTATTGAAAGCTGCTTACTCGCTGTGTTTATATGTTAACTTTCCTGAAATTGTTATTTATTTGGCCTTACACTCTATGTAAACACAGAAAACGTTATTTTCTCCTTGTTGTTAGATACTAATCCTTGTACCTTCTTCAAAGCTAAACTAGTCCAGTTTTTGTATTAGGATAGGATATTCTATATATCGTACTAGAGCATTTCTCTACTGATATTCTATTCTATACTGGTATAGAATATTAATGTCTAGAATTTTCTTCTATGCTTCGAGATGTTTTGTTATTTTCTCTGTCTCTGTGTATGCTAGTATATAAAACCTAATAAATACAATCTAAAAAAATTAAATAAAAACTTTATTGATAGGGGACCCACAAGTTAGTGTCTATGGACCCCCCAGTCCAGGAGAGAACAGCGATATATGCGCAAGGTTGAGACCAGCATAGAACTGTAGTATATGCACTAGGTTGACGCTAGGATAAAACAGTAGATTATGCGCCTGGAGATGCGTTTTATCATTGGTAGCAGTACAGGCTAAAGTTTCAGTACACAATGTAGCATTTTAATGAATTATCTTAAACATAACACAGTCTGTCTGTGTCAGGACAGTGTTATTAATAAATAATAAAACACAATTACCATGTAATATACAGGCACAAATACAACATTTCCCCTTTAAAAAAAAAAACACACATGAGAATTTGCTTTTGTGCTGTAATGAATAATGTGACTATATAGTAGCAGCCACAAATAATAGTGATAGTACCAGCTGGCGGGAGCAAGAAGCACTCAGAATGTGCTTATGTTCAACTCTACATCAGCCCCACAATGTAAACTGGGCATAAGCCATAGACAAAGAACTAACTGTGCCCAGTGGTCAGCTCATAACGAGATTACTATGGTGTCTTTTCATTATTACTTCTCTGGAGATAATTAGGTTTAGAACTCACATGTAGTTCTACCTAATTACCGGAGGAATTAATCAGTCCTCCTCTCCGTAAGTATCTATTTTGTCATTTTTGGTATGACAACTCTTCTGAAAATAGATATTTTTCCCTACCTGACTGCATCCTCTGCCTGTCTCCCGGATCAGCCCGGCTTTTATGTAGCATCTGCAGGACCCCCTCCCTCCCCCGCTGCCTGATCCACTGAAGAAAGACGGATCTGTCATAGTCAGTGGTGGTGGCTCCAGCCCCCACCCGCACCCATCTCCATCCTATGTCCTCCACACTCATCACCTTCCCGGGCCAGGTGCCGGCTGTCTTACTCTGTAGTCGCGGGCGAGGACCCCCAATCCCTCGCCGTGTCTGCCTGGGATGCAGCGGCTCAAGGGTGGCTAGGCAGATAGGCAGAGGGGGCTGTAGACATTATTTATTTTTTAACCTATGTTCTCCCGGCCACCGTATACTGCAGCTGACGGGAAGTGTATCCCCTCTGTCTGTTCCCAGCGGTGGCACTTGTAACTGCTTCTTTATTTAACTGTTTATAGAAAATAAACAGTTAATTGAAGAAGCACTTACAAGTGCCACCGGAGAACAGACGAGAGACGCTGCCTGGCAGCAGCAGCATGCAGCCGGGGAGACCACACAGCCGGAGGAGGGAGCCCGAGAAGGGACCAGGGAGTTATGGAGGGAGCAAGACGAAGACCTGCTCATGCTGAAAGCAGGTAAGTATATACCGCTTCTACAGCCTTATGAGGCTGTACGCCATCTGAGAATGGCATACAGTAACACCATCAAATTCCGAAAATACATAATTTTCGTAATTTAATCAATATCCCAATTTCTACATCCCCATACCAAAGTATGGGAGTGTGTAAATTAACGCAGACGCACTTAACCAGGAGATATCAGTGATATCTCCTGTGTTAAGTGTGTTAATGAATACTAAAAAACGGTAATTAACAAAAAATGTCCTTAAAACCGTTAATGTAGTGTTAATGAATAGGCCCCTATATTACTTATCATTTAGTAAAAGCTTTTAATCAAAGCATCACTCAAACAATGTAGTACCTATAGCTCAACAGAATGATCTATATTATTTTCACACTAATCAAAAGTTTGTTCCCATAGATCTTATCTTCTATTATAACCACTATATTATTAATATTATATAGTGTTTGTAACTGAATCATCTACTTCTCGTTCTCTACCTGTAGCCAATGTCATCCCAGCCCCGGTCCTGCTGGTGGAATCTCTGCATGCTGCGCATGTTTTCCGCGCAGTCCTGGAAGGAGGCACAAGGCCTAGATGGCTCATAGGTGTGGTGGATATAGACGTTGGGCAGAGGTAGCTGCAGGAGAGTGGGGGTCCCATTGTATGGCTTGGCCTCCCACATGCATCGAGGGATCACTGCGGGACGCTCTGTAAAGCAAATCAGGGCCACAAATAGTTGATACAATAGAACTGTAACATGGTTTATTTTAAACTCAACATAAGCCTTATCAAAAAAATAGTGGGAAAGAATGTTTTTGAATCTTAAAGATCCTCTTTTGTCCCAGTCTTTATCTTCCTCTCCATCTAGGTCACATACATACATATATGCCACCAGTGTTAACGAAACACAGTCATAAAAATTAAATATTGAGTATTGTAGCTAATGATTCATTGTTTTAAATGTTTATTTCTTCTGACTAAAAAATTGATAATGTCCTTCATTATATACATTTTAATTTGACCAAAAAATGATTTAAGTCCAGACTAGCAATTATTAAACAATTTTCTTAGAAAGAGCTACAAAGCCTCCTTCAATTTTTAGAAATATATTTTTATCTTAAATGAAATAGTTAAAAGAAGATTATTTTTCCCTTAAGCTTTTTGCCACAAAAATACAATTACATGAAGACGGCATAAAGGTGTTTGGCAATTAAATAATTTTAATTTGTTGGTGAAACACGTCAATGCACCTCAGGTTAATGAATCGCACCAAGGACTTCATTATCCTTTTTGGGAGGTTAGTGTACATGGCAGTGGGCACCACAGTGATGTGTGGTCAGGTGAGGCAGAGACTTTCCTGTCATGCTTAGATATACTCCAAAGTTTTGACTATGAAAATGATAAGAAAAAAATGAAAAAAAAGTATTATAAATATCTTCTTTGTATTGTTCTAATAATTTTTATAGTCAAAACTCTGGAGTAAAAATGTCATGGCAGGTGAGGCTCTGCCTCCTCTGTGTACCTTTTCCACACATCCCTGATCAAAACACACACCAGATTTCCAGCACTGTATACTGCTGCACCTTTGTATAATGCCCACATGAACCATCGGGTTCATATATGTACCTGTAAATCTGGTTCTGAAACTAGCCAGTGCCTCCCCAGCCGTTTACCTTACAGCACATCACTGGTGGGTGGAAGCTAAACATCTATTACATATACCTGCTTCTAAAGGGGCCTATCCATTTAACGACATGAAAGTCTGAACGTCCAGCGTTTAGACTTTCATGTGGCTGAGGTGCGAGCACCGCACTGAAAGACGTTCACTGAACGTCTTCAGTGCAGGAGCCCAACCTCCCTATCTATTAACATGTGGAACCTGACGATCGTCGTCAGTTTGACCAGCATGTTCGATAGATAGTCAGGGTCGGCAAGGACCCAACATGCACGCACATCGCTGGTCCTTGCCGGCTAACCACTAGCAGACTTTCTGCACGTTCTGACCAAAACCTCCTGGTTTTGGTTGCATCGTGCAGAAAGTCGGCAAATGGATAGGCCCCATAAGACAGCAAACTACTCTTGCTATGGTGAGCTTGTTTACTAATAGACTAACGGGATGCAATCGGGAAACCGGCTGACGTGATCCCGACAGCCGGCTTCCCGACTGCTTTATCCCAGCGTGAGTTAAATGACAGGCGTCTATATCTAGACGCCTGTCATTTTTCCGACGCCGGGAGACAGGCGCCCGCCATCCCGATCGTAGAGATGCCGGGCGCCGCGAGCGGACAGCTCCGAGGGGGAGGGTTAGGTTTAGGGCACCTGGGGGGGACTAGGGTTAGGCACCCCCCGGGAGGGGACTTAGGCTAGGGGGAGGGAGGGTTAGGGTTAGGCACCCCCGGGGGGGGACTTAGGGTTAGGCACCCCCCGGGGGGTTTAGGCAGCGGGAAATGGGGAGGTTAGGGTTAGGCACCCCTAAGGAGGGTTAGGGGGGTTAGGTTAGGTTAGTCTTTACTTACCTCAGGACGATCGGGATTTCCAGTGCTGTCGGGCTGCCGCTGCGGCCGGCGGTATTTCATTCTGATTCCAGACTAACTACTGCTGTCTCCGCTAATACCAAAGGGACACGCTGTTCCATTCTAGATTATTTTTAATGGCTTTATTCACTTTCTATTACAATAGGGACTTTTTGTTTCGAAACTGAAGGTGTTTAATCTCTCTCTGCTGTATACTTACACCAGAGAAACGTGCTGTACTATCAGACTTTTCTTTTTCTGTTATACCCCTAATTCTGGAACATCAGTGTATTTCACTAGTTGTAGGATCTGGTTTGGGAACTGATCATTTCTACCAGCTTGTTGTCTTGTAATTATTTACATGCCTTTATTGGCAAATAAAGTTGCATAATTTCTATATGGAGCTATTCTAATAATGTATTGTTATTTTTTTAATGTTAAATTTTTTTTATTGATATAATAATTAGTATAATAAATGTGTCTACTTTTATCTTGCACTGGTTTCTATTTATTTTCATTGCTCTATGATATCCCGCAATGCCTCTGTCTGGATACAGTTGTACAGATATGCATGCTATACAGATTTTATATACTGTGCTTTTTTACACAGTGTGTACTATACCGAGATATTGCTGCTGGAACTCCTTGGCCGTTGCAGCAGCAGCAGTGGTGTGCAGCTCTGTATCTGTGAGGTGATGAAGTCCACAGCTTGCAGCATATTTCCTGTACCAATCCAATCCTCTGCGGATCTCCTCTTCTAACTGGCCTTCCTCTAGCAGAGCTTGGAAGTCCTGCCTCCTGTATGAACTCATTGTTGGTTTCCCCCAGTAGTATGACTGAAGCAGAGAACTCATATTCTGGGTCCGATTTGCAATCCTATCCAACAGCAAAGTGCCATCCAGTGCACCATTAATGTAGGCCAATGTCAGGTAATTTCTGGAAGGGGAGTCTTGTAGCTGGAAGTGTTTGGGAGAGGAGATGGAATCCCAGCACCCATCAGTGATATATAGTGGTGTTTCCATGGAGGCTCCAGGACCAGCAAACCCCAATCCTAATAACATTGCAAGGGTGGCTGGGTGAGTGCTATCACTGCCTGGTTCTAGGCTTGACCTCTGCTGGTCAGAAGAGCTAGGGTTTTGTGGACAAGGATCTTTTCCCTCAGCACCTTGTGGCTTCTGCTCCACATTCTTAGGTACACTTTCTGCATGCGTCCCATCACAGTTAGCTTTCCATCCACTGAGCATGGCACCAAGGAGAGGTCTTAATGCCACAGTGCTGCCATCGGGGGCCAAGACAACTCCTTGTTCCTGCCACCCCATGTCTTCTGATCTCTGGACTTTGTGAGGCAGCAGAATACGGGTGAGAGCAGTTTGTTCATCAGTAAAATACTGAGGGGAGCTGAATGGTGGAGTGGCAGCAGAAAGGAGACTCTGAGCAAGATCCTGGGCAGAGGAGACTGGTACATTGGCCTCTAGATCCTGCACCAGACCAAGAAAGGTTTTCATATTCATGGCACAACCTAGAGAAGGGTTAATAGTTATATTGTAAATCAGACTGAGTTGAGAGAGACAAAAATGTTAGCAAAGTTTGTTTATGTGTGTAGACACATCCACTCACCTTGGCACACTTCACTATAAGTTGACATAAAACAGAGTTTAATATACACAATGACTAACCACACTACACTGTGAATAAAAAAATAAGTTGGATCACTTGTGTGAGGTGGAAATGGCCGTGCACCCTTCCTCACAGCAAGGAAAACCTCTAATAAACCACCCCGTCCACCCCTTCATACCAAATCAATAATCACAGTCCAAAAAAAACAAACAAACAATCTCCATCCTGGGCTGTGCTACAAAAGATAGGTGCGTCTAGTCCGTACTTTGAAATGTAAACCACAACTCCTCCCCATTGTCTTCTGCCATTTTGCCCCATAAATCCATGCTTCTCTAAGGGGTTCCAGGCACCTTGTGCAAATCAGGCTGGTTTAGTACTTTATAAATGACCACTGAGTATTTTCAACAAGCTTTGTGTTTGGCCAACCAAATGAGAATCCTGATTTCTCTGTGATGTTCATGCACAGCACTCAGAGGGCCTGATTCAGAGATGTACGCCAACCTGATGGTCACACGATTGACATGCGGCAGCGTTTGGGAGGCGGATTGGGGCGTGGCTTGTCACCATCCCTGGAAACGGAGACGTGTCACCCGCATTTTTCAGGAGGGACAAGGCCAGGGTCTGCGTCGGTGGATGCAGATTTCCTGCCCTCGCAAGTGACCCGGACCCGTTCAGTCTGCGGTAAGCTTCAGCTGGCCAAAGGAGCAACCATCTCGACCGATGGCCGCAATGGTTGTGATGGTTATCCCAGGCTGCGACTACGGTCGCAGCGTTGGGATCGCAAATGCAGCAAGAAGGTGTCCGTTTCCTACAGTCACCTCCCGCTGCACTAACATTTTACATGGATGGAATTGAATAGCCGCTTGTGTGCGACTCTGCAATTCTATCCATCCCTCAATCAGGCCCAGAGTTATTTGCAGCAGTTACTATCATTATTATCATTTAGGCCAATCGTATCTTTTGTTACATATGCAAATTAAGGTCTGATCAGCTTGTTATTTAGGCCAAGTTTTTCACCCGAATCATATCATACAGTGCATCCCTAATACATCATACAGTGGATCCCTAATACATCATACAGTGGATCCCTAATACATCATACAGTGCATCCCTAATACATCATACAGTGCATCCCTAATACATCATACAGTGCATCCCTAATACATCATACAGTGCATCCCTAATACATCATACAGTGCATCCCTAATACATCATACAGTGCATCCCTAATACATCATACAGTGCATCCCTAATACATCATACAGTGCATCCCTAATACATCATACAGTGCATCCCTAATACATCATACAGTGCATCCCTAATACATCATACAGTGCATCCCTAATACATCATACAGTGCATCCCTAATACATCATACAGTGCATCCCTAATACATCATACAGTGCATCCCTAATACATCATACAGTGCATTCCTAATGCATCATACAGTGCATCCCTAATACATCATACAGTGCATCCCTAATACATCATACAGTGCATCCCCTATATATCATACAGTGCGCATCCCTAATATATCATACAGCGCATCCCCTAATATATCATACAGTGCATCCCCTAATATATCATACAGTGCATCCCCTAATATATCATACAGTGCATCCCTAATACATCATACAGTGCATCCCTAATATATCATACAGTGCATCCCTAATATATCATACAGTGCATCCCCTAATACATCATACAGCGCATCCCCTAATACATCATACAGCGCATCCCTAATACATCATACAGTGCATCCCTAATACATCATACAGTGCATCCCTAATACATCATACAGTGCATCCCTAATACATCATACAGTGCATCCCTAATACATCATACAGTGCATCCCTAATACATCATGCAGGGCATCCCTAATTCATTGTCACAAACCGTGCTAGAGACCTCCGGCTGAGACCCCTGCATCTCCCCTTGCGCTTATGTCATCGCGACTTGCTGAGTCGCTGGCCGCCTCTGTCAGTGGAATCCAGAGTGGGGCCTATGCCTGAAGGTGGTTGCCTGTATCCCCGCTGTTTCCTAGGTGTCCCAGCCGCACTTCCATGCACTTCCTGCACTTCAGCGTGTCAGACCTCCGGATCATGGGCGCGGCCATCTTGGATCAAGTCAGGTGGTCCAGACCCATCCAGTCAGCAGCGCTCTCCTGTTGTTCTAGCCAATCACCATCCGACCAGGGATCTTAAAAGCCCTTCCCTGACTCTGTCTTATTGCCAGTACAATAGTCAACCTTTCCACAGCAAGACCTATGTTCCTGTGCTCCGCTGTTCCTGCTCCAGTTTGTTTGTTCCTAGTTCCTGTGTACTCCAGTCGGGAGTACTCCTGCTCCCAATCCAGCACACACCATCCCGGAGTCCTATTCAAAGTGCTTCACCCAATCCAGCACACTCCATCCCGGAGTCCTATTCAGAGTGCTTCACCCAATCCAGCACACTCCATCCCGAAGTCCTATTCAAAGTGCTTCACCCAATCCAGCACACTCCATCCCGGAGTCCTATTCAAAGTGGTTCACCCAATCCAGTATACTCCATCCCGGAGTCTGACTCAAGTTCATTTCCCAGTCCTGCATACTCCATCCAGGAGTCATATTCAATTAGCTACAGAAAAAAAAAGGGGGATTTTCCCTCCAGCACACTGCAGCAAAAACAAAAATACTTGAATCCTACATGATAATAGAAATTCAGAGCAACCTTGGGGGCCCCACGCCCAAACGCTCACCCCAAAATAATTGTTGCTACCTAATAGTAGCACCCACTCAGGGTCATATAATTACAAATTAATGTACTGCATAATAACAGTACATGTATAAGCTGAGAGCAGACTCACCTAGAAGGTACCCCAGAAACCTCCTAATGGCACTATTCAGACCAACACATCCTCCCAATGCTGGCTCCTTTCATGCCTCACAGAACTGCAAACAAAAAGTATGGTGGTCGCTCACATCAACTTAATGACATTGCACAGGTGCTCGTAAAGGGTGGGGTTTACACTGAGCTACAGAAAAAAAAGGGGGATTTTCCCTCCAGCACACTGCAGCAAAAACAAAAATACTTGAATCCTACATGATAATAGAAATTCAGAGGTATTGGTTTACATACATTTGCAAATATATGAATAAGCGCTGGGCCAAACGTCAAGGCTCCTCTATACCAGCGTCCCTAACATTATGGGGTTCACGTCCGAGAGGCAGGGAACCCCAAAAGAATCCAGCCAAGGACCATCCCCAGGGCATCACACGAATAATGTGTGATGCCCTTATACATGTACTGTTATTATGCAGTACATTAATTTGTAATTATATGACCCAGAGTGGGTGCTACTATTAGGTAGCAACAATTATTTTGGGGTGAGCGTTTGGGCGTGGGGCCCCCAAGGTTGCTCTGGCTGGGCCTTTTTTCAGGGCATCACCACTTAATTCACATAGATATTTTTTTTATCACCTTTCTATTTGTTTGTCTATTATTTATGTCATTTTAACCCCTTACCATTAACACTTATTGATTTATCTTTACACAACTATACTTTACACTTCACTTTCACCCTTTTTTCCATTATTCGTGTGATGCCCTGGGGATGGTCCTTGGCTGGATTCTTTTGGGGTTCCCTGCGTCTTGGACGTGAACCCCATAATGTTAGGGATGCTGGTATAGAGGAGCCTTGACGTTTGGCCCAGCGCTTATTCATATATTTGCAAATGTATGTAAACCAATACCTCTGAATTTCTATTATCATGTAGGATTCAAGTATTTTTGTTTTTGCTGCAGTGTGCTGGAGGGAAAATCCCCCTTTTTTTTTCTGTAGCTCAGTGTAAACCCCACCCTTTATGAGCACCTGTGCAATGTCATTAAGTTGATGTGAGCGACCACCATACTTTTTGTCATATTCAATTACCCTCCAGTATTCAACGTAAGTTCTACAGCATTCAACCATACAGTTCTTCTCCACAGTACCCCCTGAACCTCAGAGACTTTTTACCTTTTGTTTTACAGTGTCTACAGTTGTGCATCCCTGCACTAAGGACTATATTTACCATCTCTCATTAGTTCTCATTTAACTGTATGCAACGGAATTATATTAAACCATCTAAATTGCAACTCTCTCCTGGTCCCTCTGTACAACAAACAGTTCGGGTCCATCCCTTCCAATACCTCGAGCCGTGACATACATCATACAGTGCATCCCTAATACATCATACAGTGCATCCCTAATACATCATACAGTGCATCCCTAATATAGGATATCCCTAATACATCATACAGTGCATCCCTAATACATCATACAGTGCATCCCTAATATAGGATATCCCTAATACATCATACAGTGCATCCCTAATACATCATACAGTGCATCCCTAATACATCATACAGTGCATCCCTAATATAGGATATCCCTAATACATCATACAGTGCATCCCTAATATAGGATATCCCTAATACATCATACAGTGCATCCCTAATACATCATACAGTGCATCCCTAATATAGGATATCCCTAATACATCATACAGTGCATCCCTAATACATCATACAGTGCATCCCTAATACATCATACAGTGCATCCCTAATACATCATACAGTGCATCCCTAATATAGGATATCCCTAATACATCATACAGTGCATCCCTAATACATCATACAAAATACCAATTACAAATGTGCGTCTGATGACATGTAGACGTGGTACCTGTAATATGTCCATGTGTGGTGAGATGTTACTTGTACAGGTTATCTGGTGCCTCCTGAGTGCTATCAGATGTGCAGTTATGTGTATGCTATCAGATGTGTATGCTATCAGATGTGTAGTTATGTGTATGCTATCAGATGTGCAGTTATGCGTAGGCTATCAGATGTGCAGTTATGCGTAGGCTATCAGATGTGCAGTTATGCGTAGGCTATCAGATGTGCAGTTATGCGTAGGCTATCAGATGTGCAGTTATGCGTAGGCTATCAGATGTGCAGTTATGCGTAGGCTATCAGATGTGCAGTTATGCGTAGGCTATCAGATGTGCAGTTATGCGTAGGCTATCAGATGTGCAGTTATGCGTAGGCTATCAGATGTGCAGTTATGCGTAGGCTATCAGATGTGCAGTTATGCGTAGGCTATCAGATGTGCAGTTATGCGTAGGCTATCAGATGTGCAGTTATGCGTAGGCTATCAGATGTGCAGTTATGCGTAGGCTATCAGATGTGCAGTTATGCGTAGGCTATCAGATGTGCAGTTATGCGTATGCTATCAGATGTGCAGTTATGCGTATGCTATCAGATGTGCAGTTATGTGTATGCTATCAGATGTGTATGCTATCAGATGTGTAGTTATGTGTATGCTATCAGATGTGTAGTTATGTGTATGCTATCAGATGTGTAGTTATGTGTATGCTATCAGATGTGTAGTTATGTGTATGCTATCAGATGTGCAGTTATGTGTATGCTATCAGATGTGCAGTTATGTGTATGCTATCAGATGTGCAGTTATGTGTATGCTATCAGATGTGCAGTTATGTGTATGCTAGTTCTCATATTTATGATGTGAATGCACGTTTGGTGTATTTTCATCTATAAACACAATGGAGGCAACTATTTGGCAGGCGTAACTTATATTCATATAAATGTAACATATTCTCAACAGTCACAATTATCAGACCCTGAGAGTGGATCGGCCTGTTGTTGGAGTTGTTGGAAAAATTTGAGTATTTTTGTTGCAATTTTGCTTTCTAAATTGTTGTGACACAGTCATTACAAGGATGAAAACTGAGAACTAATAGCCTTATGTATATTAGCTAGGCCCTCAAAATGGCTGCTTGCTTTGCGTGTTGGTAACGAGTGGAGAGAAGAAACTGGGAGGTAAACAGAATTTTTTACACAGTTAAACTCTGTGCCCATCACTTACCATTAAGAGGAGCGGCTGATAAACACCCAGGGAGTATGAGGAGGCAGATAATATGCCAGGCAGCAATATTTATGTCCACCTGCAGTGTGAGAGAAACATAGTACAATTAAAGTTTTTTACCTATACTGAACACAGAACCTCTGTGTCTGTATCACGCTCAGTTATTACACTGCACCTGAAGCAGCAAGTGATAGGCCACATACCCATCTGTTACATCAGTATCTCTGTCATCTAATTCTACATATTAAAATTGTAAACTGTTTCCACCTATTAAAAGAAATTTTGCACACAGTCGAGCGAGAACCATGTTGAACACATTTGAGGGCTGAACTCCCTCCCTGTGACTCACGTCTGCTTTCCAGATAAGAAGCAGTGTGTTACCCATCCCTTGCCCTTGTCTGAGTCCTATTGTACCTACAGTAGTTTGTCAGTTTAGTGCTTTGTGTTGTTCCTAGATATGTCACCTTACATTTACTGTACCTATGATGTCAGAGCCCCAATGCCAGTTCCGACGTTGCAGTCTCACGGACATCCGTGTCTCTTCTGCCCGTAGGAATCATCCCAGATTACCATCACCGTTGCTCACCGCTCAGTGACACAATCTGAGGAGGTGACAGCAAAATAGCAGAGCAGCTCTGCTATATTGGTTTCACCCCCACGGATGGTGTCACCCGGTGCGGCACGCACCACACGCACCTTCCTAGTGATGTAACTAATCTCAACTAGAGTCTTCAACTACCAGAGACTGATCCAGCCACTGCCTCCACTATATCCAGGCTCGAGGTGGTTTCCCAACCTGCTCTGCATTCTTACTCTCAGCTATTCAACAGTAGCTGCATAAGGAGGAGCTTTATTAAGCCGCCCATCTTCCTTCACTCTCTTACTACAGAGGCCAGCTCAAGGGTTCCTGATCCGGATCAACAAAACACTAGTGATGTGACATATGATATGTTACACTTCACTGTTACTTTGTTTGTATGTTTCTTGTATGGCAACTGAAACTATGTTGCACCTTAAAAATAAATAGTAGTAATAAATAAAGGCATATTGTGACTGTAAATACCAGGGTAACCATGGTTATGTGGGTATTATCATCCCACTGACAGGATGATAGCGAGGCTAGCATTATGCTGCTGAATTGTGGCCTGTTGGACTCCTCTCAGGAAATATCTCTCTATCCACTCTTCTCCTGTTGACCCTTCTTTGAGTCTCCAGCTGCTGTGGGGTCTCATTGTGCTTAACATGAGACATTCATCGCTCCATTGGAGCAGGTGATCCCTTACCTGAGTTGTCCCCTCTAGAATTCACATAAGTCTCTTACCATGTACCAGTGCTGCACCATATAGTCCCCTTTGACCCATGCTGTGCATTATTACTTGCTCCTCTCCTACTGTATATCAGTTTTCTCCAGGAACCTCTCTTCTCACACCTCTCTTGGGGGTCTATTTACTAAGCAGTGTTAGGAGACAGAGTGAAAAGTGATAAGGTGCCAGCCAATCAGCTCCCAATTGTAATTTTTCAAACACAGCCTGTGAGATGGCAGTTAGGAGCTGATTGGCTGGTACCTTATCACTCTTCACTCTGTCTCCTAACACTGTGAAGACAGGACAGTTGTTCTTTTCTTCCTCAACTGTCTTGTCTTCACTATAGAAGGGCTTTCCAAAACTAGTGTTATTATCACGTTCCTGGCAGATAGGATGCAGTCAGTCCAGGATTAGCACTGGCAGCGTAGAGGAGTCTAATGGACTCCCCTGTCTTTGCCAAGAACTGCCGCATCTCGCCACTAAATTTACTAAGCAACGGTGTTAGTGTCATTTAGAAGCCACTGTCAGTTTTCATGTCAAATTGACAGCATTTACTAAAGGTCGGTTTTGATGTCTAAACTGAATCGATAATCCCTGGTGGTTTCTAAATGACAATCCGCTGCGGTGTGTTCTATTTGATGGTGGTTTCTATTGAAATCACTGAGTTTTAGAAGGCATTCAATTGTAATTAATTTCAATTAGTGCGTGAAAACCCCTGTCAATTGATATTATCAATAAATAAGCTATCCACTTCCTCTTTAACTTTGAGGTTTGTGAAGAGATTCAGAGGATGGACAGAGAGTTATTGTTATAGAGAGCAGAGATTTGATAGTTGAGTGTGCTGAGTGTTTTTTTTGGTTGTTGTTTTTTACAAAAATGTCCTCAAGATTATAGAAAAATTTTTAATTATCACATTATGTAAATAAGTTGTTTAATCTTAATTTTGCATTTGTGTTAAAAAAAGATTTAGAATCAGATCTAAATAGCTCTTTTTTACTTAATTTGATAATTAAAAAAAATAAATTTTAGGAACATTTTTGCAATTAATATTAGTCAGCTAAGTGGTTAAATAGAACAAAGCATGCACAGATGACTATGCTCTGTGCAGACTTTGTTCTATTTAACTGGCTAATATTTATAGTATAGTGATCTGTGTAGTGCTTCTCCCAAAATCGCCTGCCACAGGCAGGTCTATTGTTTGAGCAGGTTTGGTGGTGGTTTTACTATGGGTTTCAAAACCCCTGCTTGATAAATCTGGGGTTTATTTTCTATTCTATTATTTTTATGGTCTAAAACATTTGATGGTGCTTTGATATTCAATTATGTTCTATTTTTTTATATTGACGGCGGTTTTATCCTTAGTAAATCTGCAGATAGCAATACCACTGCCAAAGCGCCAGGGTTTAGAACCCGCTGTTTGGTAAATTTAGCCTTTGGTCTGAGTTTCTTGGTATAGACAAAGGAATACACCCGTACCCTGGAAAGTGTCTTTTCAGGTACTAATTCAATAACAAAATACCACATCTGTGAAAGACTGGCATTGAGGCGGAACTGAAAGACCAGTTTGAGCTAAAACAAAAATGTGAGATGTGGAGCAAGGAATCTCCTTCTGCAGACACTGAGAACCCCATAACAAAATTTGACCGGTCATTCAATCCACTTTGCAGCCAGGGAAGGCCCAGAATAATGGGGTTGATGGTTTGAGGGATGACCAGGAAGCTTATCTCTTCTTGATGGAGAGCCACTATCTGCATAACAATGGAGTTGGTTTTGAGAGAGACATGGCTATTTTCCCATCAATGTCAGCAAGATACAAATACAGAGCTAGAGGCTCAGTAAAAAGTCTGAGACCAAAAAAGCCCTAATGAAATTCTCGTCTGCTCCAAAATCCAGATTTTATTTTCAAGGATGGAGAGTAACAAAGAGAACCCAAAACATCCCCCCCTGTACAATCTAGGTTCTAGGAAGGGACAGTTGGTGATCATGTGCCCAGGACTACCACAGATTATTCTTCAAACAGTTTTCATGTTCCTGACACAATTGAGAATGACCAATTAGCTTTGGTTCTTCCATAGAAAATTCAGGAGAAGGGAGACATTGGAATTTGGAAACCGGTTGCCACTGCAATTTGAAAACGGGGTGCCACCTAAAATGACATGCATTGGCTAGAGATCACTCCCTGAAACAAATATTTACTTTACTGCAGAATGAGGTGGGTAGTTCTCTAGAGGCCAATTCATGCTTAATTCATTCGATAAGACCCAGCAAGAAGGCAGCCATAGTTTCATTATTCCAAGATAGCTCCAAGTCTAAGGTACAAAACTGTGCTGCATACTGAGCCGTAGTGGAAGTTTCTTAGCAAAGTCATAAAAGACTAGTTGCAGCTATAGCCACTCTGCCTGATTCATTAAAGACATGTTTAAAATCATTCAGGAAACATAGTACAGTTGTGGAGCAGAAGATCATTAGATTCCCACAAGGGAGAGGTCCAGACTAGCGTCTGATCAGATAATAGGGAAATTATATATGCCACTTTGGCATTTACAGAACTAAAATTTCCTTGGAGTAGATCAAATCAAATCGAGTATTGGTTAAGGAACCCTGAACACTTCTTGGGATCTCCATCCTATCTATGGGGACTAAGAAGATTGGAACCACCTGATGCTGCAGACGGCGATGCTATAGGATAATTAGCCTGTTGAGATGTCTTATTGGCAGGTTACACAGCATCTAGGCGATGAGCCATATTGTGTAAATATTGCATCACTTGTTGTTGAGACACCTCCTGCTTACAACATGTGCAATTAAGTGTTAAAGCAGATAATGTTCCGGACTGATAAGAGGCTGTCAGAGCAGTATATGCGATGGCAGGGTTAATCGTGGATGGGCTTTGTTGCATCCCTTAGCTGCCCCTTGGAGGTGATAGTGTGGGAGTGTAACAGAAGCGAGGTACAGAATCAGCAGGCAATAATGCAGACAGGAAGTCTGAGGTTGGGGGTCACAGGGAAAGTAGCAGTACAGTGAGGCAAGGTCAGGGGCACAGGCAGGTAACACAAACATAGTGAGGAGAAGTAGGGTCCAGTACACAGCAGGAAACACACCAGAAGCTAGAGCAAGTTAAGTGACTAAGGGGCCTATTCATCATTGGAGGTCGAATGACCCACCAATGATTAAGTAATGTTCTTGCTGCGAGGGATATTTAAGTATTAAACTCGTAGCGGGGGAAACTTTGCATTGCAGCAATTCATTGCTGCTCTGGTGCTAGGACAGCTGCTCCGAAAAGCAGCTGTCCCCTCGGTTAGTATCGCAGCTACAGAACTAGCTGCATTACTTACCTCCTCCCCGTCGGGCCGAGGTCAGGCATGCACAAAGCCGCCGGGGAGGTAGTTAGGAGGCGCGGAAGAATCCACTCGGATCCCTCTTCGCATCCCCGGAACTCCTTCCCATAGGAGGGAGCAGGGATCCGAGAACAAGCTCCATCTTGTTTTTCTGAGTTTGCTGAATATCAGGTGGCCCATTTTGGACCCCTGATGATGAATGGCCCGGTAACTAAAATATGCTGATCTGTGGAAACTGTTTCCGCATGGTTACTGGGCCATTTATCTATGATGAATAAGCCCCAATATAATATGGCACTGAATAGTGCTCAGAGCCTAAATAGGGAGGAGATTTAAATTTGACGCCAATGTGAGATGAAATTCACCTGTGCCTTAAAAGTTGGGAAGGATGGCGCGCACATCCCTATGGGAGATGCCGCCGCCAAAGCTAGCGAGCCAGACACAAGGCAGCCTACTGCATGGAAACTCTGCCAGACCAAGTAAGGTGGCACTAAATACCATTTTGTGACAGTCATATAGATGGCCAGGGAACTGAATGAATTATGTGTCTATTAGCAGCATAGCGATCCTTGCTGAATCAGACCCATAGTTTGATATTGCGTAAACATGTGTCTCAGCATAACGCTGCCCGGCAGTTCTTACAAAATTGTCAGTTAAAATATTTTCAACGTTTGACAAATCAGCTAATTACCCCCAATCAAACAGTATGTATGTGTAAGAACTAAATACCTGCCAGCAGCACAATTCCAGACGGCAAAGTGATTAAAATAATAATATATAATTATAAAATAAACAACTTGCCTTTATGAGTGTCACTGGCAGGAAGGAGGAAATTATTCCAACTGGAATCCAAAGCTTCCTGCATGGGAGGAACATAATATCACAATGTAATTAACTCTATCAGGAACAGGGCAGAGGCTCAACCACCAGTTATGATTGGGTCTCATATAGGGCCTGATTCAGACTTGGGAATAGAGCAAGATCGAGCAAGTAACTGTGTACCTGGACAAAGCATGCTGCATGCAAATACATACATTTTTTTGCATGCAGGGTAAATACTGGCTGCTTTTGCATGTACCCACAAATGCTGGACAGCTTTATTCTTCATTACAACTTAAGGTGCCCATCCACTAGCAGACATGAAACGACTGCACGATTAAAACATTGTAATCGTGCAGTCGTTTGTCAGTCTGTGATTAGCCTGCACCGAACGAGCAGTCATTCAGTGCAGGCTCATCAATCATCTGCAAACATACTCAACCTGACATTTTCGTCAGGTTGACCAGCATGTTTGCATGATAATAGATGTCTAAATGACCAGCGGGCACGCGCAACGCTGGTCGTTTTAGACATTTTTGCAATCGCTCAACTTAATCGTCTAGTGGATGGGCACCTTTAGATGTCACTTTGGACACACCCCACCCAAATCTAAGGGGTATATTTATCGAAGTTCAATTTTGGTCGATTTTGTGTTTTGGATGATTTTGCATTTGATTTTGAGCATCAGAGATATACTAAAATCAAAATTGAATGTGAAATCGTATATTAAACTGAATCACTTTCAAAATCGAATATCGTCTAAACATCAGTACTTTTACATAGACTAACATAGGATCCCCTCATTTACTGATATTCAATTTTAAATCTAACACCAAATCGTATTTAAAATCCCTAAAATAATAGACCTGCTTCATGCTGGCGATTTTAGCATGAGCAGGTGCCAGTTACACAGAAACATGCACAGATCTGTGCATGCTTCTGTGTGAATAAACCTATTAAAAGTGTAGAATAAAAAAAATTGTAGGGTCCCCCCCTAAATGCACAACCAGCACCGGGCTTTTCTAAGCCTGTCCTGCTTTTGAAAATATGAGGGGAAAAATATGTAGGGGTCCCCTGTCTTTTCAACAACCAGCACCAGGCACAGTGAGCCAGTCCTGGTTTTGGAAATATGGGGGCCAAAATTAGTAGAGGTCCCCCGTATTTTCCAAAACCAGCACCAAACTCTTTCTAGCAGGGGTGAAATGCTGCAGCCATGGTACCCTTTCACGGAGTCCAGCTCAGGCTGGGGACCCTGGGGAGGCAGGGACCCCCCAATAAAGAGGTTTTCCTTCTCCAGCGCACCTCAGGGCTAAGCTGATAGCCCGGGGCTATCCCCGGCACCCTTGATCAGTGGGTGCCGGGTTGATTGTGTCAAAAATTAGATGAAGTAAAATTGTCTTTTACAGTAAAACTACAGGTCCCAGCAAGCCTCCCCCGCTCGCTGGTATCTGGAGAACCACAAGTACCAGCATGTGGGGCATTAAGGGCCTGCTGGTACCTCTAGTTCACCTGCAAAAGAAATATTAAAAAAACACAAGACTTGCATACTGTACAACTTTAGTACACTCACACATACTCATCTACAATCTCTATAACCATTCACATCCTCCCCTCAACCTTCTCCCCCCCCCCCTGTATTTTCACAACCAGGACGGGCTCAGGCAAGCCCGATGCTAATTGTGCAGTTAGGAGGAGACCCCACGTTGTTTTCTTTTAATCAGGGTTGCCTACCCTCCCGATTCGGGCCGGAGCCTCCCGATAACCGGGTGCAGCTCCCGTCCCCCCAGAAAGGCAGGCAAGCCTCCCGCCTGACGCTAATCCACCGTCTCCACCCCCACCAGTACCTGTAAAACCCTCGCAGCGGGGGGGGCCGCTGACGCGATTCACGTCATTTTGGCCCCGCCCCCTGCTTCACAATGCCTTTTTTTCTGCATTGTGTAGCGGGGGTGGGGCCAAAAAGATGCGATTGCGTGGCCCCACCCCCTGTCACACCCGCAAACTGCCCTCAGCCTGCCCGGCCACGCCCCCTTTTGCCGGCCACGCCCCCTGTGCTGCCGATCTGGCTGCTCCCTCCCGGAAGGAGCAGCCAGATAGTCGGTAAGTATGCTTTTAATAGATTTTCACACTGAGGCATGCTCAGATCTCACTGATCTGTCCATGTTTTTGTGTAACTGGCACCTGCTTTCAAAAATTGTTAAATATCGTTAACAACGCCGGCATGCATGAGTGGCGGGATGCGTGTACGGGATACGTTCGGCATCCCAACCTCCAGGATATCAAAGGCAAGTAGCGCGGTTGGGGGAGGGTAAGGTTTGGGGGTTAGGGCAGTGATTGCCAAACTGTGTGTAGGGGTGCCTCAGGTATTTGGTCCAGCACCAAATAAAATTAAATATGGTCATGTAAATATGTGGACAAACAGAAGCGCAAACCTGTCCAAACCGGTCTACTAGCACATAACTGAACATAAGAATGACAGGTAAGCTTACTTTTTTTTTTCTGAATTTGTCAATAACAAACTTTTGGCTTAGGGGTGCCTTGAAAGCAATGCTGATACTCTAGGGTGCAGAGGTTCAAAACAGTTTGGGTTAGGGTTATGTACTAAGGGGGGAGGGTTAGGTTTAAGGTGCAGGGAGGGTGAGGTTAGGTTCAGGCACTAGGGGGGGGGTTAGGGATAGGTACCAAAGAGGGAGGGTTAGGGGAGAGGGAGGGGGGGGGTTAGCAGGGTCTGGTTTCTGACCATCAGGATTCCGACTGCTTGTATCCCATACCCAACCCGTGTGTACACACTGGCCAACAGGCACACAATATATCGGCCGTTCAATTAATTATGTCAGCCGTGCTCCCTCCCAGCCCCAGCGTGTCAGCCTCTTTCCCCCCCAGCCCCAGTGTGCGTCTCAGCCTCTCCTCCCCAGCGTGTCTCAGCCTTGCTTCTCTCCCCTCAGTGTGTGTCTCAGCCTTGCTTCCCCCAGCCCATACCACCACAGCCGCTTACTTACCTTGTTTCCTTAGCCGCTTCTCTTCCTCGCGGCTCCTCTTGATAGTCTCCCTCCAGCAGCCCGGCCCCTTGTTATGACACGGCGTGCGTGACATCACGCGCGCCATGTCGTTACAAGGGGCCGGGCCGCGGTGGGTGCCAAACTGTCATGTTGGAGCCGGAGCTACCGAAGCGTGCCAGCTCCAGTTCCAACCATTTACTTAATGGGGACCGGGTCGGCGGGCAGCGGCGCTGTTGGATGCAGGCGGCCATGGGCCCCTGCACCACAGTGGGCCCCGGTGCAAGGCACCGGCTGCACCGCCGCTAGTTCCGCCCCTGCTTGCCCACATCTATTTGTGCCATCCATCCGGGTACACAGCTCTCTACCATTTTCCACAGTTCACTGTCCTCACCCTCTTCTTCCTCCTCCTCCTCCTCCTCCTCCACTGGCGTCCCCAAAGGGTTGCTTGGAGGATCGGGCCCAACAAACCATCTATAAAGGGCATCAGTATTGAGGTGCTGTTTCCCGGACGATGCTGCACCTCAAACTTAAATGGCTGCAAAGACAAAAACCAGAGGTTTACACGAGCATTCACTTCGTTGTTCGTGTGCATCCACTGTAAAGGGGCATGATCTGTAACCAACAAAAACTCCCGCCCCAACAAATAATATTTTAACGAGTCTACACCCCACTTACTTGCCAAGCGCTCTTGCTCCAAAGTTGAGTACTTGCGCTCCCTGGGCAGCAATATCCGGCTAAGGTAGAGGATGGGTTTCTCTTCCCCTTCTACCACTTGGGAAAGGACTGCCCCAATCCCGTACCTGAGGCATCTGTCTGCAATGTAAACTGCTTTTTAAAGTTAGGAGCCTGCAAAACAGGTTCTGCACATGAGGCGCGCCTTAACTCCTGCCATGCAGCTTCTGCTGCTCTAGACCACAGTATCTTGTCTGGGGACTGTTTTTTAAGACACTCACTTAATGGTGCTGCCCTAGAGGCAAAATCACGAATTAATCTGCGGTAGTAACTATAGATGAGCGGTTCGGATTCTGTGGAATATGAACCGCTCCGAACATAGGGGATCCGAGTCCACCCGAACCCTGTTCGGGTGTTCCCCGCCTGACTCAGATCCCCGTTCGGGGCCGAACCGCGGCCTCATGATATCGGATCCTCGCGAGAGAATCCGACGTCAGGGCTCCTCTAGTGTACGGCAGACCGCTGTGATAGCGGTCTGCCCTACACAGACATAACACCATCGCCCGCAGCTGTGTGTTTGTAATAGCAGCCAATGAGAGTCAGGCAGACTCTCACTGGCTGCTGCACGGAGGGAGCCGGTTGGAGCTCACTCATGAGCTCCGTCTTCCGGCTCCCCCAGCTGCGGGTGATGGGAGAGACGTCACGAGTGCAGAGAGGAGCGGACGGCTGCGGTCACAAGCAGGAGCGGGGATTCAGGTAAGTTTTTTTTTTTCAGTGCAAGGCGGTGCTACTGGGGGCATACTACAAGGGGCATAACTACTGGGGGCACTTATTCTAATGGGGCATACTACAAGGGGCACAACTACTGGGGGCACTTATTCTAATGGGGGCATACTACAAGGGGCACAACTACTGGGGGCACTTATTCTAATGGGGGCATACTACAAGGGGCACAACTACTGGGGGCACTTATTCTAATGGGGGCATACTACAAGTGGCACAACTACTGGGGGCACTTATTCTAATGGGGCATACTACAAGGGGCATAACTAATGGGGGCACAACTACTGGGGGCACAACTACTGGGGGCACAACTACTGGGGGCACTTGTAATGGGGGCACACTACTAGGGGCACTTGTAATGGGGGCACACTACTAGGGGCACTTGTAATGGGGGCACACTACTAGGGGCACTTGTAATGGGGGCACACTACTAGGGGCACTTGTAATGGGGGCACACTACTAGGGGCACTTGTAATGGGGGCACACTACTAGGGGCACTTGTAATGGGGGCACACTACTAGGGGCACTTGTAATGGGGGCACACTACTAGGGGCACTTGTAATGGGGGCACACTACTAGGGGCACTTGTAATGGGGGCACACTACTAGGGGCACTTGTAATGGGGGCACACTACTAGGGGCACTTGTAATGGGGGCACACTACTAGGGGCACTTGTAATGGGGGCACACTACTAGGGGCACTTGTAATGGGGGCACACTACTAGGGGCACTTGTAATGGGGGCACACTACTAGGGGCACTTGTAATGGGGGCACACTACTAGGGGCACTTGTAATGGGGGCACACTACTAGGGGCACTTGTAATGGGGGCACACTACTAGGGGCACTTGTAATGGGGGCACACTACTAGGGGCACTTGTAATGGGGGCACACTACTAGGGGCACTTGTAATGGGGGCACACTACTAGGGGCACTTGTAATGGGGGCACACTACTAGGGGCACTTGTAATGGGGGCACACTACTAGGGGCACTTGTAATGGGGGCACACTACTAGGGGCACTTGTAATGGGGGCACACTACTAGGGGCACTTGTAATGGGGGCACACTACTAGGGGCACTTGTAATGGGGGCACACTACTAGGGGCACTTGTAATGGGGGCACACTACTAGGGGCACTTGTAATGGGGGCACACTACTAGGGGCACTTGTAATGGGGGCACACTACTAGGGGCACTTGTAATGGGGGCACACTACTAGGGGCACTTGTAATGGGGGCACACTACTAGGGGCACTTGTAATGGGGGCACACTACTAGGGGCACTTGTAATGGGGGCACACTACTAGGGGCACTTGTAATGGGGGCACACTACTAGGGGCACTTGTAATGGGGGCACACTACTAGGGGCACTTGTAATGGGGGCACACTACTAGGGGCACTTGTAATGGGGGCACACTACTAGGGGCACTTGTAATGGGGGCACACTACTAGGGGCACTTGTAATGGGGGCACACTACTAGGGGCACTTGTAATGGGGGCACACTACTAGGGGCACTTGTAATGGGGGCACACTACTAGGGGCACTTGTAATGGGGGCACACTACTAGGGGCACTTGTAATGGGGGCACACTACTAGGGGCACTTGTAATGGGGGCACACTACTAGGGGCACTTGTAATGGGGGCACACTACTAGGGGCACTTGTAATGGGGGCACACTACTAGGGGCACTTGTAATGGGGGCACACTACTAGGGGCACTTGTAATGGGGGCACACTACTAGGGGCACTTGTAATGGGGGCACACTACTAGGGGCACTTGTAATGGGGGCACACTACTAGGGGCACTTGTAATGGGGGCACACTACTAGGGGCACTTGTAATGGGGGCACACTACTAGGGGCACTTGTAATGGGGGCACACTACTAGGGGCACTTGTAATGGGGGCACACTACTAGGGGCACTTGTAATGGGGGCACACTACTAGGGGCACTTGTAATGGGGGCACACTACTCGGGGGACTTGTAATGGGGGCACACTACTAGGGGCACTTGTAATGGGGGCACACTACTAGGGGCACTTGTAATGGGGGCACACTACTAGGGGCACTTGTAATGGGGGCACACTACTAGGGGCACTTGTAATGGGGGCACACTACTAGGGGCACTTGTAATGGGGGCACACTACTAGGGGCACTTGTAATGGGGGCACACTACTAGGGGCATACTACTAGGGGCACTTGTAATGGGGGCATACTACTAGGGGCATACTACTGAGGGGCACTACTACTGAGGGGCATTGTATAAGGGACACCACTGCTGGGGGAATTGTGTAATGGACACTGTTGCTGTGGGCATTGTATAAGGGGCACTACTACTGTGAGCATTGTATAAGGGGCATTACTACTGTGGGCTTTGTGTATAAGGGTCACTAATGTGGACATTGTGTAAAAGGGGCACTACTGTGGGCATTGTGTAAAAGGGGCACTACTGTGTGTCGTAACATAAATAAGAGACACTACTTTATGGTGTAATGTGAATCAGGGGCACTATGGCCATGATTTAGAGCCGGACGCTCTAAAAGAGCGCTCGCTCTGAATCAGGGCGTTTTTTTTTTTTTTTGGAGTGGCCTCCTGGCCGCTCGCATAGCTGTGGGTGACCACCCACAGCTATTGCAAGCGGCCAGGATGATGGTCGCGATGGTCAAGACCATCGCGACCATCGGGCTTGCGACGAGACCCTGTGGTAGGGTCTCGTGGCCGCAAGCCCCAGAGAGCTTCTGGCTCTAATAGAGCCGGAAGCTCTCCCACTGACGTCACTGGTGAGGTCAGTGGGGCCGCCCACAAACAGCAGGCGTTCGCATGGGAACACCTTCATTTGTGAAGCCACCCCCCCGCCACGCCTACAAAATGGGGCGAGCTGTCGATCAACATCGACAGCCACCCCTTTTGTAGTGAGCCACGGAGTGAGTGCTTTTTGCGCACGCTCCGGGGCTCGCGCACACGCAGTGCACTGGGCCACCATCGACCCGCTTGCGAGCGGGTCTGAATCAGGCCCTATGTGCGGTGTAATGTGAATAAGATTGTGCACTGTGACTCATTGGGCCGTAGCCACCTGTGTATACAAGTACTGTGATTCTGCTGGCCGTACCTCATTTCCCAAGGACCATTCCATCTTGCTCTGCCTTTCATTTCTGCCACTGCTGTGTGGCAATGTGTAATAGATGTGCTTTATACCTTGGTGTATGTGCCGCTGCTCTGTCGCTTAGTAACCAGTCAGCTCACTGCAACCTTTGGCCAATTATGGTGAAAACTATCATTTCAACTGTGAGGTGGTCTAAATTGACTGTAAATGACTGGAAATGAATGTTATTGAGGTTAATAATACTCTAGGAAGAAAAAAAAAGCCCAATTTATGTGATTTCAGCTTTGTTTTGTCCATTTTTTTAAAAAAAATCCAAATCCAAATCCAAAGCCAGTCACCGCAGTTTGGCAAATCCAAGTCCAAAGCCGGACGACGAATTAGAACCAAATCCGGCAAAAATGGTCTGGCGCACATCCCTAGTAGTAACCCACTAGGCCAAGGAATGTTCTGAGCTGGGATTTACATTTGGGTTTAGGCCATGTCAGGACCACCTCCACCTTAATGGGCTGAGGTTTTACCTGCCCTCTGCCTACAATATATCCCAAATATTTTGCCTCCACCATTCCAATGGCACACTTTTCAGGATTAGCAGTGAACCCATGTGCCCGTAAAGATTGCAACATTGCTTCTACTCTTGGAAGCAGGGGCGTATAATGGGTGCATGGTGTGCGGTGCACATGGGCACCACACACCTGCACCCATATTATTTAAAACTTACCTCCCCTAGGTCCCACACCGGGTGTCAGCACTGTACAAATAGCCGGAAATATGGCCGCTGCTGACATTTTTCTGACGTTTTGCGCATGCGCAGTAGACTCCGAGCACACTCTAGTGCCCAGAGTCTACTAATCCTCTGGTGGCCAGCCAGCCACGGCAGTTGGCTGCCGGGAAAAGAGGAGGGGGCCCCGGACGGGTAATGCACAAGGGCCCCCTCCTCTCTATAAATGCCCCTGCTTGGAAGGTGTGACTCCCAGTCGGGGCTAAAGTTGACTATGGGGTCTATTTACTAAGCAGTGTTAGGAGACAGAGTGAAAAGTGATAAAGTGCCAGACAATCAGCTTCTAACTGTCATCTCACAGGCTGTGTTTGAAAAATGACAGCTGAGAGCTGATTGGCTGGCACCTTATCACTTTTCACTCTGTCTCCTAACACTGCTTAGTAAATAGACCCCTTTGTCATCTAGATATGCAGCATGCATATTGCTTGTGAGGTCGCAGCAACCTGTTCATAGTAGGGGTGAGCGGGTTCGGTTTTACTCGGATTTACTCGGTTCTTATCGCCACTTTACCACAAATTCGGATTTATTATATTGGCTATCCAAAACACATGATAGGCGATAGCCAATAAAATGCAGTTTAAAGATCCGAGTAAAACCGAACCCGCTCACCCCTAGTTCATAGCCCTCTGGAAGGTTTCCGGAGCCCCATGCAAACCAAACGGCAGCATTTTATACTGAACCAAACCTTCTGGGGTAGAGAAGGCTGATTTAGCGTTAGCAGCCTTAGTTAAATGAATCTGCCAATACCCTTTTGTCAAATCTAGGGTGGTGAGATACTGGCTGTTTGCTAAATTCTCCACCAGCTCATCCACCCAGGGCATCGGAGAGGAATCAAACCGTGACACTTTAAGATTCTGCAATGATTTTCGCAAATTAAATAAAGCACCTGAAGGTTTAGGCACTAAAACTATGGGATTATTCCATTCGCTATGTGATTCCTCTATGACCCCTAGGCACAGCATTTCCTCTACTTCCTGTAGAGCCCCGTAGCGAGAGACCTTCACTCGCTCCGGTGCTCGCAGCAAAACGAGGTGGCTGTCGATGTTGATCGACAGCTCGCCCCGTTTTGTAGGCGGGTAGGGGGGTTGGCTGAACAAACAGAGGCGTTCCCAAAGGAACGTCTGCCGTTTGTGGGCGTCCCTACTGACATCACTCGTGATGTCAGTAATGGACTTCCGGCTCTATTAGAGCTGCAAGTCCACTCGGCATTGCTTGTGCCGAGACCCTACCTTGGGGTCTCCTCGCAATGCCGTTGGTCACAATAATCGTGACCATCTCCTGCCCACTCACACTAACTGTGGGTGGGTACCCACAGCTTAACGAGCAGACAGGAAAAAAAAATGAAAAAATACTCCCCGCCCTGATTCAGAGCGTGCGCTCGCAAATAGCGAGCAGCTCTGAATCAGGCCCTAAATCCCGTAGAGGATTGGGGTACCTCTCGCACTGCAAACATTAAATAGGGCAGCAGTAAGTCCCAATCTCGCTTTTCCTCAGACACACCGCCATTTTTATAATTTGTTTAAGGGTCTGGTTAAAACATTCAAGAAGCCCATCTGTTTGCGGGTGGTAAACTCAGGTAGTAATCCAATCCACCAGTCGGCACATACTGTATCATTCATTAGTTTAGAGACAAAAGGGGTACCTTGGTCCATTAAGACCTCCTTTGGTATTCCCAAGCGGTTATATAGCATCAATTTCCGGGCAATAGTGCTAGATTTCATGTTACGTAGCGGAATGGCCTACGGGTACCTTGTGGCATAATCTACCACCACTAATATGTATTGAGCCCACAAGCAGATTTTTCCACTGGCCCTATCAGATCCATACCAATTCTCTCAAAAAGTACGGAAATGACAGGGAGGGGAGCCAAGGGTGCCTGAAACCCAGGCCGGGGAGCTGTCTCCTGACAGACTGGACATTCCTGACTACTTTTTTACTGCTGCATGAATGCCGGGCCACAAGACTTTTAACTGAATACGCTGGAGAATTTTCTCTTCCCCCAAATGGCCACCCCACAGGTGTGTATGAGACGCCCTTAACACCAACTGCTCATGTTTCCGGGGAACCAACAATTCTACTCTCTTACCCTGGAAATAGGTTACACGATATAACAAATCATTTTTCAATGCAAAGTATGGCACACCTTCTGCTAGTAAAGCCGTTATCACTCTACCATTTATCGCTACAACATTTTCAAATCAAGTTCCCATCATTCTGGTGATCCTGGCCAAAGTCCTGCAAGGACACTTCCTTGCCAATGGGAACCCACTGTGTCTCGGTCTCACTCCTCTCCGATTGCTCACTGGCCAAGGAGGGCGTTACAACCACCAAACTTTGGGAAACAGCAGAGCTTGGTTCCTAGGACACCTCTGATGTGGACTTTCTGCTGTCATCATGCAACGTAACCACCTTGTGTAACAACGGAAAGTTCCGACCTAGGATCAATGGGTAGGGTGGCCTGGTGGCTACTGTGGCTATCACCTTCAGGGATCGCCCTTTCATCACTATATGGAAATTTACTTGGGGGCATTCTTCTACATCCCCATGTACACATATAACCTTTACTGGGAGTAGAATCTGATCAGCCCCAGGTGGAACCAGGTTGCGAGAGATGATGGTTATTTCGCTGCCAGTATCCTCTAAGGCCCAGACCTCCCGGCCTTCCACTCACACCATCAAACGAAACAAGGTGGTTTGTGCTGGGGAAGTGCTTCCAGCAGCCATGCTGACCACTGGTCGAGTTTTTCCAGTACTACAGTCCATCGGCTCGCCCTGCTTCGGGCAGTGTCGGCACAACTGACCGGGCTCGCCGCAGTCAACACACACAACTGGAGATGAGTTGTTGGCTTTAACAACTGGGACCTGGGTTCTAGGCTTGGGTACTGGCTGGAATCCCTGTTTAGCTTTGTTTAACTTCCAAAGAGTCAGGTACCATTCAATTACCACCGCTATCTCCTCAAACATTTGAGGATCAGCTTGTAGAGCACACTGTTGCACCACACGGTCTAGTACCCACACTGGTTGGTCCATTGCCACCATCTCTACTATACACTGATCAGAGTTCTTATTCGGCTGCAACCACGCCTTACTCAGCCTGGCTAATTTGCCCAGCTGGACCCTTGGAACTTCAGATGGGTTTAACCTCCATTCCTAAATCTCCTGAGCTTTGCTAGGTCCAGTGACTCCAACTCTGCTTAATATGGCCTTTTTCAAGTGCAGATAGGAGTTTGCCTCAGTCACGTTTAAATCAACATGTGCTCTCTGAGGTTCTCCTGTGAGACAGGGAGCAAGTCTGGCAGCCCACTTCTCCTCAGGCCATTTTAAACATGCAGCTGTACACTCAAAGGTGCACAGAAAAGCTTCAATGTCATCAGATGGAGTAAACTTCTATAACACCTCTCGCTCCTGCCCACCTTTCCTTATTTCAGTTAACTCTGCATGTAATAACTAAATTTGAGTTTGTTGTCCTTGCATCTGTGCTTGTTGCCTGGCTGCCAGAGCTTGTTGCCCTGCAGCTCTCAGCAAAACTTTTCGAAAGCTCCTCCATATTACACTGCTTTATCCCTTTATGGACAAACTTAGGAGGCTTTATAAATCCTCTTTTGGAAGCCAGACTCCCTGCAATCTATATCAGCTGGCTTCTCTTAAAACTTCACCACTTTTCCTGGCCATTCGCCCACATACAAAGGAATTAAGCAGTTTTTATATTGTGCACAATTTGCATATACACAAATGATCACTGTGAACAACTGCCGCTTTATGGTTGGCCTGCCACACTCACCTACCCAGCTGCTAGTAAAGCAACTCAGACTCACCAAGCCACTGCGCAGCAGGTAGCATCCTGCAACGCATCTCACTACCGCTGTGGGTGGATCCGGTCACTGTATCCGGGCTCTTGCTGTATAATAATTTCCAGCAAGTCCCTGTTTGGGCGCCAAATGTGACAAGAATCACATAGACCAGGTAAATTGCATCAGTACCTTTATTGCTCACCACAGGTAGGTACACAGGATATGGCAGTTTCACAGGCAAGATGCTACACAAAGTCTTGAAAACAGCAATGTTTCTTAAGTGGACTCGCAGGTCCAGGAGCCCTAACACTAGTCACCACCGGGCCTATTAGCTGAGTGACTATTTCACCGTCAGGCTTAGTTTCCTCGGTGTCTCTGCAAATTTTAAACCAGCCTCACACAGGTGTCTGTAATCATTTGCCTTTCAGATGTGGAATCATGATGACCCTGTCACATTATATATATATATATATATATATATATATATATACACACATACACACACTCACGCTTGTTTGGTGGTCTCTGGTCAGCCAGGTTGGAGTGGGAGTCACTTGGGCCATCTTGACTTCTGGGCTCGGGCTGTGCTGCAGTGCCCTAGTCCAATGGACACTTGGTTGCGGGGCGGCAAATGCGGAGACGTTGTCACTCATGGCTCTGCTCTGAAAAGGACCATGGAAGGAGTGGCCGCAGCTGGACATGCACACCATGCCCTCCTGCGGCCAGGGCCATCTTTCTTGTCCCTGTAGTCAGAATGAGCTTCTGTGCAGAAGGTCATTCGGACCTGTCTCTGGCTATCACCTGACAGTCTGACTACTATGCTGCCTGATCGGAGCTGAGCTCCAATCGCGGGAGCGACAGGGGGAGCTGCAGATCCGTGGGATGCCCCTAGGCATTTGCTTAGAATGCCTATGTCTAGGGCTGGCTCTGGGGAGGAAATTCCACAGAGTGGGTGCAACCCACAAAAAAGTCCTGTAATCATGAATGGGTGCATGTGATGCATGAGGATGAGAGATGCAGATCCTGTGAGGTTCTGAGAGATTTTAAGATGAGTGAGATGTATAAAAGCATAGAAACTGAATTTGACGGCAGATAAGAATCACTTGGCCCATCTAGTCTGCCCCATTTTTAAACATATTGTTACCTTTACCCTTATTGATCCTTACTTCATCTGAAGGATATCCTTATGTCTATCCCATGCATGTTTAAATTGCTTTACTGTCTTAGCCTCTATCACCTCTGATGGGAGGCTATTCCACTTGTCCACTACCCTTTCTGTGAAGTGATTTTTCCTCAAATTTCCCCTGAACCTACCACCCTCCAGTTTCAGAACATGTCCTCTTGTTCTAATACTTCTCTTTCTTTGAAGAATGTCTCCTTCCTTTACTTTGTTAAAACTTTTTATATATTTGAATGTTTCTATCATGTCCCCCCTTTCCCTTCTCTACTCCAAACTATACATATTAAGATCTTTTAGTCTTTCCTGGTACATTTTGTGGTGTAGACCTTGCACCATTATAGTTGCCCTTCTTTGTATTCTCTAATGTATTAATATCCTTCTGGAGATATGGCCTCCAGAACTGAACACAGTATTCGAGATGAGGACATACCAATTACCTATACAGAGGCATTATTACTTCTTTCGTTTTGCTAAAGATTCCTCTCCCTATGCAACCAAGCATCTGACTTGCCTTCCTCATTGCTTTGTTACAATGTTTGCTTGCCTTTAAGTCACATGAAATATTAACTCCTAGATCCGTTTCCTCCTCAGTAGTTTCCAGTATAATGCCACTAATACTATATTTAGCCTTTGTATTTTTGAGACCCAAGTGCATGATCTTGCATATTTTACCAAACTGTAGTTGCCACATTCTTAACCATTCCTCTAGTCCACCTAGATCATCAATCATTTGTTTTACCCCTCCTGGTGTGTTTACCCTGTTGCATACCTTTGTGTCATCTGCAAAAATGCATAGTTTCCCTTCAATACCATTTGCAATGTCACAAATAAAGATATTAAAAAGCACTGGTCCAAGTACAGATCCCTGAGGTACTCCACTGGTAACATTTCCCTCTTGAGATTGCACTCCGTTTACTACAACTCTCTGAATTTTTGTATCCAATCCCATGCTTTCCAGTTTATTTAACAGTCTGTGATGTGGAACAGTGTCAAAAGCCTTACTAAAGTCTAGATAAGCTATACCTATGGCCCCCCTATTATCTATTTCTTTAGTCACCCAGTCAAAAAAGTCAATAAGATTTGTTTGACATGATCTCCCACCAGTAAATCCATGCTGTTTGGGGTCCTGCAAATTGCTGAATTTTAGATAATCTATGACTATTTCTTTTAAGAGTGTTTCCATCAATTTCCTTACTACTGATGTAAGCCTCACTGGTTGGTAGTTGCTTGCCTCTTCCTTGCTTCCACTTTTGTGCAGTGCGACAACATTTTCTCTTTTCCAGTCCTCTGGAATTACTCCAGTAGCTAGTGACTGGTTGAATAATTATCTTAATGGTGTTACCAGCACCCCTTTAAGCTCTTTTAGTATCTTTGGATGTATCCCATCTGGCCCCATTGATTTATCCACTTTCAGTTTTGTCAGTTCAGTTTCCTCTGTAAATGTGCTTGTTCCAACCTCATTTTTCTGATCACACCTGCAACTTAACTGTGGCCCCTTTCCCTCTCTCTCAGTAGTGAATACTGAACAAAAATAATTATGAAGATTATCAGCTATTACATTGTCTCCCTCAACAAGACTCCCTCTTTCTGTCTTTAGTCTTTTTATTCCACCTTTTGTTTTTCTCCTTTCGCTTATATACTTAAAAAAAGTTTTACCCCCTTTACCCACTGACTGTGCCATTTTCTCCGCAGCTTTTGCCTTTGCACATCTGATTACTTTCTAAGGGGCCCATTTATCAAAGGGAATTTGAAGTAAATTCCCCGAAAACACCTGTTTTCGGGGGTTTATCTCAAATACTTAGTATCCCCCGGATGTATGAAGGAGGGACCGCAGCAGGTATCTCCGATCCCTCCATTGCAGCTGGCAGCCGCCTCCCTCATAGGTTTCTATGGGGGATGCGATGCTGCCAAAAGTCTAAATCGCATTCCCGATATTTGCCCCAGCAGCTAACGCCATCTGAAAATGGCGTTAGCTGCTGTAGTCTATGGGGACTTACCGCATGTCAGCAGATCTCCCAGATCCCTCCGCCGGCAATGGGCGCCTCTCATATGCAGTCCGCGGGACTGCGCATGCGCAGCAGCCTCCGGCCACATCGCAGGAACGGGCTCCTTTCAGAGCCCGTTACCCTGCATGTGCCGGATCATACATTCGGCCGCTATGATCGCAAATGCGATCATGGGCGGTACTGCATGCCCTGATCGCATTGCAAAATGCGATCATTAATAAAAATAAATGGGCCCCTGAGCCTCCTTCTGTTTTACAAGATACTCCTCTTTGTCCTCATTATTTTGCGTCTGCTTGTATTTCCTAAAGGCCATCTTTTTTGCATGCACAATACTTGCGACCTGGCTTCCTTTTCCTTGTGGTTTTCCTAACCCTTTTGATACAAAAGGTCTGTTGCCTTTAATATTGCACATTTAAAATTTTCCCACCTCTCCTGAACTCCTTTCAAGTTCCTCCACTCTGGCAAAGATTCGCATCCCTGCAAAATCAGCCTTCCTAAAATCTAACACTTTTGTTTTTGTACGGGGTGAGTCAGTATCTGTCTTTATTCTGAACCATACTGCTTGATGATCACTGGATTCCAGGTTTTTACCCACTTTTACATCAGATATTGGGCCTGATTCAGACCCACTCGCGAGCGGCTGTCCGCTCGCAAGTGGGTCGATGGTGTGCACTGAGCATGCGCACGACGGAGGGTGCTCCATCGTGCACATGCGCCAGACGCGACGAGCGAAGGACTTTCCTTCGCTCGTTGTGTCTGATCAAAGTGGGCGTGCTGTCGATGTTGATTGACAGCACGCCCCCTTTGGTGGGCGTGCTGGGGGCGTGCCTCCCAGACGGGGGCGTTCCCAAGGGAACGCCTACCGTCAGAAGCCGGCCCACTGACATCACTAGTGATGTCAGTGGGAGTGATTTTGGCTCTGATAGAGCCAAAATCACTCCGGGCCTTGCGGTTGAGAAACTCAACCGCAGGCTCCGGCTCGCAGTGGCGATGGTCGCGATGGTCAAGACCATCGCGACCATCAACCTGCACGCTCGTATAGGCTGTGGGTGGTGACCCACAGCTATACAAGCGTCCAGGAGGACGCTCCATTTTTATAGAGGACGGCCCTCATTCAGAGCGTGCGCTCTGCTCAGAGTGTCCGGCTCTGAATGAGGGCCATAGTCTCCATTTGTAAGTATTAATTCTAATATTGCGTCTTTCCGAGTGGGCTCCCTCACCAAATCTACCATGATTATATAACCTCTCCTTTTAATGCAATTTTAGTGATGTCCTCCAATAGCTTATTGTCCAGTTCCTCTTCCTGACCCGGTGGTCTGTAGATCACCCCAATACTAGGAATCACTTTCTCCCTTGTTTCTATAGTCACCCAAAGGCAGGGGCGGATTGGCCACAGACCTCACTGGGAGTTTTCCCGGTGGGCAGGACTGTTTTAGGGCCACTGAAAATTTCTTTTTCTATGGTTTTCTTTTTGTTTTTAATATGTGACCCGACACACCCAATGGGAGTCTGCCCTGGCATATTGATGGCTGAAGCTAACATGAGTTGTTCATGGTGGTTGACCCCTCCCCAGGGAACAGCCACCTATGGCTGTGCTTTGCAGGTCAGCCCACTTCGGTTAGCACCTTTGGCACTCACTTAGAGGGGGTACACTGGAGCCTCTCTACAATCACTGCTGAGGGCATGGACGGATTGGCCATAGCTTCACCAGTATACCCAGTGTGCTGCTTTGTGTTTTTATTTTGTATATATTGTAAATAATATTTTTATGCTGCCCAGTGTAATTCCCCTGTTTGCATCCATTCAGATAGGCTGCATAACACAGTCTGCACTTATTGTGTACTGTATAAATGTCTCTGCCCCCTTTGGGCACACCAGCTGAAGTTCCACCTCCTTTCCTGCCCCATTTGAACAATAAGCTACCTAAACAGCCTTGCTTCTCCTAACCATGTCTTACATGACATGCTGCATTTAGGGCTACATATTGAGAAGGGGAGAATCTGTGACCAGTGCTGTGTGGGTGTGATCAGTGCTGTGTGGGTGTGACCAGCGCTGTGTGGGTGTGACCAGTGCTGTGTGGGTTTGGCCACTTCCTACACTCTCAGCCCCACTGTCTCCCTAAATACATACAAAATAGAAAAATTGCAGAATTTTGTGAAAAATAAATAAATAAATAAATTAGAAATACCATTTTAATAGTTAAGATTTATGGCCGGCTATATGATTCAGCTGATCACCATCATGCTACCATGGTGATTGGCCTATTTTTATGTGGAGGCCTGGAGCTGGAGCTCCATCCACCCCATTGTTAATCTGGCCCTCCTGACAGGAGAACAACCGCCCAAAGTCCAGCAGCTGGGAAACTCCCTCACAGGGTACAAAGCGCTGTCTATTCGGTTACCAGCCATCTTGAGGATTCACCTCTGGGGATTAACAGAGTGGGTCCCAGCCAACAGCCCTCCCCTCTTTAACATTTAATTGACTCCTTCTCTCTTATAAATGGGGTGATGGAAATATTACATAAACATACACTGCACATACTGTGCAAAGATCCCTTTATCAAACTTACAGAAACGTGCGCTATTTAGATTGTCAGCAATCAAAATACAATTGTGATTAAACCGACTCAGGGATACTTAATTTGGCATTCTCGTACTCTAGTCTGCTGAATATTAACTTTACCTAGTGGCAAGTTATGAGAAAAAATACCTCTTACAGGGGCAGATTGGGAACTTAAAGTGGCCCTGAAAAAATTCTGAGAGTAGCCTCACTCAAATTTAAAATGTAGACACCCCAACACAAACATAAGTGATGCTAGCAAACAGCCAACTTGACAGCCATACAATACAGAGAGCATCTTTGTGCCTGCCATACAGCACAAACAGCATCCCAGTCAAGGGCGTAGCTCTAGTAGGTGTGGAGAGTGCACTGCCATCTGCTGAGCCCAAGCTTTTCTATTCTCACCAGAGTGCTGCTGCAGGGCATTTGGGCCCAGAGCAGATCCAAGCTACAGCCATCTCTAGCTGCTGCCTGCATGCATTGTGATGTCACAATGCAGGTCACAGCCCTATATAAAGAATGCCTAGCTACTGGCAGCCATTTTGTGGGGACATTTTGTCCTACACTGATACTCTGAGTAGTTCCTGCTTTATTTAGGCGACTTTGGATAATGACTACTGATATGAACTTTGGAATTTATCTTCCAATAAGGTCCTGAACAGCGGCATCTTCAGAAAAATAATATGAATACCATCTTCAGGTAATGACTTTATAACATATTTGGCCTGTCATCCTTAATCC
The DNA here is from genome assembly GCA_031769625.1 of Taudactylus pleione. Classification (NCBI taxonomy): domain Eukaryota; kingdom Metazoa; phylum Chordata; class Amphibia; order Anura; family Myobatrachidae; genus Taudactylus; species Taudactylus pleione. Next base: position 3,319,171 of record JAUIMM010000252.1, on the reverse strand, counting down.
TTCAGACACCTCCCTCCATTTATCTGCAATTTTTATTTTAGAAACCATAGACACAGCAAATTATTCATCTGATATGACACAGCATGACAGAAGATGGGTACACACTTGTCCAATCCTCTGAGGATCCAACTCTAGGCCAGACTGTTGACACAATCCTACTGGAGACCTGGACGCAGATTCAACACCCAATATATGCCTATGCGGCTGTCCTATTTTGCAGCAGATCTCAGCCGGTAAGTGCAGAGAATGGGGCCCAGGCAGCCTCTGAGTGTTGCTGCAGGGCATCTGCTGTCACTGGCCCAACATTCTCACATACTAACTGATTAATGAATGAACCATAGCCTTCTTATATACCATGTTATATAGTCTCCTTAATCCTAAATGGTCATGATATAGGTTTTTTTTTTTTTTTTTAAATATATTTTTAGTTTGTGATGCTTACTGTCAGATCTGCAGACTCTGGATTGCTCATATGAGGATCCAATATCTGCTCTCTGGTGGTACGGGAGGTCTGCCACAAGTATGGTATACACCAGGAAGCAGTGGTGGATCTAGACTTTTCTTTTAGGGGGGGGGGGGGGGTTACTATTTAGCACAGACTCCTCCCCTTTCCAGTCCCGACTCCTCCCCCTCAAATAAATTAACACCTTGCCAGCCAATGAGGTGGGTGTGATAGTGGTACAGTGCATAGGCAAACGCAGGGGGAAGGGTTTCCAGTTGCCTGGAAACCCCCCTTCTCAGTATCACAAATGAAATAATTAGCACCACCTGTGGATCTTTTAACATGTGTCAGCCAGTAATAAATACACATGTGCACCAATTAGGAGATTTTGAAAACATGCACTGTTAGGGGAGCACTGCTATAGACCGTCAATAGGGTAATTATTAATACCATGTAACAATACAGTATCCAGTGCATGGCGAGACCAATAGGTACATACTGTATATGTCCAGGGCAGTACTAGGTTCTTCTGCTGCTCCCCCAGACTTGGTCCAGCGCTCTGGAATGGAGCCCACATCTGAAATAAAAACAGTCAGCTCAGGCAGGATGGCCTACTGCTGTATTTAATGGCTTACTGTGATCGCTGGTCCTGTATATGCTGGAATTATGGCATACAATACATTGTATGACGCATATAAAAGCTGGTTAAGTGCTAATTGTGCCCTCTTCATGGACTGGCCACAAAAATCAAGCATTTGGAAACCCCCCTCTAGAAATCCTGCATTTGCCACTGCAGTGCCCAATATATCTGGGCCCTAGTTTGAAATCATGAGAAAGCTATAATGAGGAAAGATCACAAGCCTTCACAATTTCCAAACAAACCATTATATATTACAACTTTGACTTTGTCAAAGCATACACACACAGATAGCCACATATATACACACAGCCACATATATACACACAGCCACATACAGTATATGCACACAGCCACATATATACACACAGCCACATACAGTATATACACACAGCCACATATATACACACAGCCACATACAGTATATACACACAGCCACATATATACACACAGCCACATATATACACACTGCCACATATATACACACTGCCACATATATACACACAGCCACATACAGTATATACACACAGCCACATATATACACACAGCCACATACAGTATATACACACAGCCACATATATACACACAGCCACATATGCACACAGATAGCCACATATATACACACAGCCACATATGCACACAGCCACATATGGAATCGGTATGAAATACCAGCTGACGCATGGCCGGCAGTTCAATTCCCGGCAGCGTCAGTCTGACAGATGCAGAGATCCCGACAGTGGAAGCCCGACAGCGCTGGAAATCCCGATCGTCCCTAGGTAAGTACAAACTAACCTAACCCCCCTAACCCTCCTTAGGGGTGCCTAACCCTATTCCCCCCTCTAAGTGCCTAAACCGAACCTCTCCCCTTCCCCGCTGCCTAAACCTAAGTCCCCCGGGGGGTGCCTAACCCTAACTCTCCCTTCCCCTAGCCTAACCCTAACCTTCCCAAGGGGTGCCTAACCCTGTCCCCCTCGGGTGCCCTAAACCCAGCCGCCCTCCCCCCCGCAGTTGTCCGCTCGAGGCGCCCGGCATCCCTTCGATCGGGATGCCGGGCGCCGGTCTCCCAGCGTTGGAAAAATGTAGACTTTAAATTAGATTTAGACGCCTGTCATTTAACCCTCGCCGGGATAAAGCAATCGGGAAGCCGGCTGTCGGGCTTACGTCAGCCGGTTTCCCGAATGAATACCGCCACATATACACAGCCACATATATACACACAGATAACCACATACTGTATATACATACAGCCACATAGGCACACAGATAACCACATATAGACACACAGCCACATATACACACAGCCACATATGCACACAGCCACATATAACCACATACTGTATATACATACAGCCACATAGGCACACAGATAACCACATATAGACACAGATAACCACATACAGTATATACACAGCCACATATGCACACAGATAACAACATATAGACACAGATAACCACATACAGTATATACACACAGCCACATATGCACACAGATAACCACATATATACACACAGCCACATATATACATACAGCCACATAGGCACACAGATAACCACATATAGACACAGATAACCACATACAGTATATACACACAGCCACATATGCACACAGATAACCACATATATACACACAGCCACATATATACAAACACTGAAATATAAGAGCATACGTGCTGTTATTACCTTGTTATGGTACCAAGTTATCCCTGAGCTGTGTGCTCTCCTGTGATGTACTTTACTACTTCCACAGCCTGCACTCTGCCTGTCTCCGCCCCAGCACTCTCCCCCATCAGTCCCCTCTTACAGTCTCACTAGTTGGGGGAGGGGGGAGAGGCATAGGGATCAAGACAGGATTATGGTAGACACTGGAGTATGGATCATATTGATGATGGAATGGGTCAGACTTGGAGCATATGCTGATACTGGAATAGAAGAGTCTTTGGAGCATATACTAATGCTGGAATGGATCAGACTTGGAGCATATATTTATTAGAGATGTGTGCCGACCCTCGTGTTTTGGTTTTGGATCTGGATCTCCCTTGGTTTTGGATCTGAATCTGGTTTTGGAATTTTTTCCTTGGTGTTTTGTTTTCGTGTTTAGGTTTTGGATCTGGATTTTTTTCTTAAAAAATAAAAAAAAACAGCTAAAATCGCATAAAATGTGCCTTTTTTGTTCCTACAGTATTAATATCCTCAATAAAAAAAATTTCCATTAATTTCCAGTCAATTTTGGTGACCTCACAGCTCACAACATTGATTTTTTTCATCTAGTTAAAGGGCCAAAAGGTTGCATCCAGCTTGCTGGCTCAAAACTGATTGATATAATTATTAATAGAGTTGAGGACTGTGCAAAGATGATGGTTGGGATACCCTTGAGGATTGAAGGCATGGGCCTTCATAGAGGACAAGGAAGTTGATGACTGCTGGCAGCAGCTATAACATGTGGTTCTTGGCCTTGCTGTCCTGTCATGTGACAACCCTCCATATATTCTGCGGTCTTGAATCAGTGTCACAAGCACCAATAGTGTAGCCAAGGTACGGTTACAAAATTCACACACGTGCAGTCGTGCGCACACAGAGAAAAAATATACAAAAGACACTATTTTTTTTTTCGGGTCCAGAACTTGGGCCCAGAGCACAGATTGGTGACGACTGGAGTCGGGCAGCACTAGGTTGCATTGCCGACTTGCTAGATCTTGTGTGGTTAAGCCTAACAAGCACAGAAACACAGACAATTATTAGAAAAAAAGACAATTTGCTAGGTTGTGTTGCTGTATCTTGTGTGGCTAAGCCTAACACGCACACACACACAGAAAATAAATAGACAAAATACACTATATTTTTTTTTTCGGGTTCAGAACTTGGGCCCAGAGCACAGATTGATGACGACTGGAGTCGGGCAGCACTAGGTTGCGTTGCTGTGTGGCTACGCCTAACACGCACACACACACAGAAAATAAATAGACAAAATACACTATATTTTTTTTTTCGGGTTCAGAACTTGGGCCCAGAGCACAGATTGATGACGACTGGAGTCGGGCAGCACTAGGTTGCGTTACTGTATCTTGTGTGGCTACGCCTAACACGCAGTGCCAGATTAATGTCCACATGGGCCTGGAGCTGAAATTTATGAAGGGCCTATTGTATGATGCTGATGGGGGTGTGATAATCGCTGTGGCGGTGTCACTAGTGATGTGGGGGCGTGACCTGTGTGGTGTGGGTGTGGTCTACACAGGTAGTGTGGCATGTGCAGTAGGTGTGGCTAACTCCATGGAGGGCATGTTTAGTGCCTACCTTCAAGTTGCAACAAGAAAAAGTTTAAGGGTTTTTTGTGTAGCAAATATTTTTTTGTATGTGTATACATACATGCAGGGGTGAAGCTAAGATAGATAGTACACACCTTTGGCTAGATAACAGAGTTGACAGCACTGTCAAAACTAAAATGTAAAATCACATTTTTAGTACCGTTATTTTAGGTTGCCAGCGCCTGCTGCATGTATTCTGGGGTATCTACCCAATTCAAATGGAGCATGGAGGCTCAACTATTGCAAAACACAACGGCTAAGTATTGCTGGCTATACATCACAGAGCATTACAGTGACCGCCATATAATGAAGAGAACATCGCAGTGACTGCCACATAATGCAGAGAGCACCACAGTGACCACAATATTATGCAGAGAACATTACAGTTACTGCCATATACTGCAGGGAGTATTTTACAATGACTGGCATATAACACAGAGAGCATCGCAGTGACCACCATATAATACATAGAGTATCGCAGTGACTGTCATATCATACAGAGAACATTACTTTGACCACCAGATAATGTAGAGAGCATCGCTGTGATCACCACATAATACAGAGAGCATTGCAGTAACCATTATACATTGCAGTGACCACCATGTAATGCAGTCACCGTCGTATAATACAGAAAGCATCTTGGTAAACGTCATTCAATACAGAGAGCATTGCAGTGGCTGCCATATAATATAATATAAAGAAAATCGTAGTGACCACAATACAATAGAGTGCATTACAGTGACTGCCATATAAAACAGTATCGCAGTGACTGCTGTATAATATAGAGAACATCAGGTCACACCATATAATGCACCAAGCATCCAAGTGACTGCCATACACAGCTACACACCATGGCCCCTGCAGTGGGATAAATCGAACAACAAGCTGCGGGCAGATCTATCATTACAGGGACAAACGCAGGATTTCTAGAGGGGAGTTTCCACGTCAAGCCACTACAGTGGGCATGACCACCATAAAAGAGTGTGTGGCTATCATTTTAGCTAATAGTAGGCCACATATACATCAAATAAGATACATTAAGATGAGTACTGTACATACTTAAGCAACCCAGCGGCCTACCGGTAGTCCCGCTGACCAAGTGGCCGATTTTATAAGTGATACGCACTTATCAATGAGTAAATCGATGTCTGGAAAGATATCACAACTGGACAGGCATTTAAATTTGCCCATCTAATTGTGATGCCAGTGTTGGCGGTTCCTGAGGCCAGTGTATGGGTGGTCGGTGGGTTAGCTGTACACAAAAGTAGATGTACCTTTGGCTGTGCTGCAGGTCTGACCTGATATGTCTGTGAACAATGTAATTCACAGACATATCGTTTGTACACACCCACGTATGCACTATGAAATATGTAGTTCGCTGAATGACATATCGCATAGTGGGCCCAATTCAGTCCCGCTCGCAAGATGCGTTCGCACGCAGCCGTCAGCAGCTAAAGTATGCAAAACCTGCGATCGCATGTTAAGACATTATTATGCCCACTATGTCTTAGCATGCGATCGCTGACTGTATGTAAGACACTCACTTTCCCTTCGTTACACACGTCATCTCCAGGAAGTGTATGCATTTATCAGTAACATCGAGTACCATCCCACCCGCACGCAGAACTTGTGGTTGCCCCTATCCTACCTCAAGCACTGCAATCGCTGCAGTGTGAAACAGCCAGGTGACGTGTACTATGACACTGCGTCTTAATTATTCACGTCCCTGAAACGCCATTAGAATGCACTGGCACGCCTTTGTTCGCACATCCACACCAGCATTTCATTGGCCTACCCCGTCACCACCCAAAAACGGCAAAAATCGGCCAGCTGCGTGCGAATGCAGCCTAGCGAGCAGGTATGAATCAGGCCCAGTGTACCCTTTAGGCAGGAATCAGGCTGTAATGGAGAGTATTTTAATTAAAAATTACATAGATAAAAAGCACTCACTGGATTCTGCCCCAGTAGGTACCACTTCTCCCTGCAACCCCAGGACTGAACAAATACCAGCCAGCAGGCACTGTTTCTGCTCACCTTCTCCCACTCCTCCTTGCACACACACTCATTTTATGGGTCCCTTGAGCTGTTCTTATATTCGGGCACATATGTTCCGCTCCCTCCTGTAATCCTCCCAGCTCCTCTTTGGCTTAGTGCGGGCTCTTCCTTCCTCAGACTCAGTGAGCCCTGTTAAAGGCGTGTCAAGGACTCCACTCACAAATATGTCACTGCCGTGACAAGCCTGTCCCAATCAGCGAGAGCAGAGATAGCACTTTGCCCTGCAGCCTCCTACCTTCACTGCCGGTCCCACTCCCAGACAGGAGGTGCAATTTAAAACAAATCTGGGAACGGAGCTTCGATGGCGTTTTGGGGGCGGAGCTTCAGCCGATTTGGGGGCGGAGCTTCGATCGGCTCATGGGGCTTCATACAGAGGGGGGGGGGGCTGGCATTAGGGAGGGGACGTTTGTGTGTGAATGCCTAATGCTTCTGCCCAGGTGGCCGGGAGATTAATGTTTGAGACGGTGACAGGGAAAAAATAAAAATCTTCACAACAGTGTCTGCACTATAGGGGTTGTTGTGGGCCTATTTTAAAGGGTGGGCTTGGAGCTGTAGCTCCACCCGCCCCATTGGTAATCTGGCCCTGCTAACACGCACACACACACAGAAAATAAATAGACAAAATACACTATATTTTTTTTTTCGGGTTCAGAACTTGGGCCCAGAGCACAGATTGATGACGACTGGAGTCGGGCAGCACTAGGTTGCATTGCCGACTTGCTAGATCTTGTGCGGCTAAGCCTAACACGCACAGAAACACAGACAATTATTAGAAAAAAAGACAATTTGCTAGGTTGTGTTGCTGTATCTTGTGTGGCTAAGCCTAACACGCACACACACACAGAAAATAAATAGACAAAATACACTATATTTTTTTTTTCGGGTTCAGAACTTGGGCCCAGAGCACAGATTGATGACGACTGGAGTCGGGCAGCACTAGGTTGCGTTGCTGTGTGGCTACGCCTAACACGCACACACACACAGAAAATAAATAGACAAAATACACTATATTTTTTTTTTCGGGTTCAGAACTTGGGCCCAGAGCACAGATTGATGACGACTGGAGTCGGGCAGCACTAGGTTGTGTTACTGTATCTTGTGTGGCTACGCCTAACACGCAGTGCCAGATTAATGTCCACATGGGCCTGGAGCTGAAATTTATGAAGGGCCTATTGTATGATGCTGATGGGGGTGTGATAATCGCTGTGGCGGTGTCACTAGTGATGTGGGGGCGTGACCTGTGTGGTGTGGGTGTGGTCTACACAGGTAGTGTGGCATGTGCAGTAGGTGTGGCTAACTCCATGGAGGGCATGTTTAGTGCCTACCTTCAAGTTGCAACAAGAAAAAGTTTAAGGGTTTTTTGTGTAGCAAATATTTTTTTGTATGTGTATACATACATGCAGGGGTGAAGCTAAGATAGATAGTACACACCTTTGGCTAGATAACAGAGTTGACAGCACTGTCAAAACTAAAATGTAAAATCACATTTTTAGTACCGTTATTTTAGGTTGCCAGCGCCTGCTGCATGTATTCTGGGGTATCTACCCAATTCAAATGGAGCATGGAGGCTCAACTATTGCAAAACACAACGGCTAAGTATTGCTGCCTATACATCACAGAGCATTACAGTGACCGCCATATAATGAAGAGAACATCGCAGTGACTGCCACATAATGCAGAGAGCACCACAGTGACCACAATATTATGCAGAGAACATTACAGTTACTGCCATATACTGCAGGGAGTATTTTACAATGACTGGCATATAACACAGAGAGCATCGCAGTGACCACCATATAATACATAGAGTATCGCAGTGACTGTCATATCATACAGAGAACATTACTTTGACCACCAGATAATGTAGAGAGCATCGCTGTGATCACCACATAATACAGAGAGCATTGCAGTAACCATTATACATTGCAGTGACCACCATGTAATGCAGTCACCGTCGTATAATACAGAAAGCATCTTGGTAAACGTCATTCAATACAGAGAGCATTGCAGTGGCTGCCATATAATATAATATAAAGAAAATCGCAGTGACCACAATACAATAGAGTGCATTACAGTGACTGCCATATAAAACAGTATCGCAGTGACTGCTGTATAATATAGAGAACATCAGGTCACACCATATAATGCACCAAGCATCCAAGTGACTGCCATACACAGCTACACACCATGGCCCCTGCAGTGGGATAAATCGAACAACAAGCTGCGGGCAGATCTATCATTACAGGGACAAACGCAGGATTTGTAGAGGGGAGTTTCCACGTCAAGCCACTACAGTGGGCATGACCACCATAAAAGAGTGTGTGGCTATCATTTTAGCTAATAGTAGGCCACATATACATCAAATAAGATACATTAAGATGAGTACTGTACATACTTAAGCAACCCAGCGGCCTACCGGTAGTCCCGCTGACCAAGTGGCCGATTTTATAAGTGATACGCACTTATCAATGAGTAAATCGATGTCTGGAAAGATATCACAACTGGACAGGCATTTAAATTTGCCCATCTAATTGTGATGCCAGTGTTGGCGGTTCCTGAGGCCAGTGTATGGGTGGTCGGTGGGTTAGCTGTACACAAAAGTAGATGTACCTTTGGCTGTGCTGCAGGTCTGACCTGATATGTCTGTGAACAATGTAATTCACAGACATATCGTTTGTACACACCCACGTATGCACTATGAAATATGTAGTTCGCTGAATGACATATCGCATAGTGGGCCCAATTCAGTCCCGCTCGCAAGATGCGTTCGCACGCAGCCGTCAGCAGCTAAAGTATGCAAAACCTGCGATCGCATGTTAAGACATTATTATGCCCACTATGTCTTAGCATGCGATCGCTGACTGTATGTAAGACACTCACTTTCCCTTCGTTACACACGTCATCTCCAGGAAGTGTATGCATTTATCAGTAACATCGAGTACCATCCCACCCGCACGCAGAACTTGTGGTTGCCCCTATCCTACCTCAAGCACTGCAATCGCTGCAGTGTGAAACAGCCAGGTGACGTGTACTATGACACTGCGTCTTAATTATTCACGTCCCTGAAACGCCATTAGAATGCACTGGCACGCCTTTGTTCGCACATCCACACCAGCATTTCATTGGCCTACCCCGTCACCACCCAAAAACGGCAAAAATCGGCCAGCTGCGTGCGAATGCAGCCTAGCGAGCAGGTATGAATCAGGCCCAGTGTACCCTTTAGGCAGGAATCAGGCTGTAATGGAGAGTATTTTAATTAAAAATTACATAGATAAAAAGCACTCACTGGATTCTGCCCCAGTAGGTACCACTTCTCCCTGCCACCCCAGGACTGAACAAATACCAGCCAGCAGGCACTGTTTCTGCTCACCTTCTCCCACTCCTCCTTGCACACACACTCATTTTATGGGTCCCTTGAGCTGTTCTTATATTCGGGCACATATGTTCCGCTCCCTCCTGTAATCCTCCCAGCTCCTCTTTGGCTTAGTGCGGGCTCTTCCTTCCTCAGACTCAGTGAGCCCTGTTAAAGGCGTGTCAAGGACTCCACTCACAAATATGTCACTGCCGTGACAAGCCTGTCCCAATCAGCGAGAGCAGAGATAGCACTTTGCCCTGCAGCCTCCTACCTTCACTGCCGGTCCCACTCCCAGACAGGAGGTGCAATTTAAAACAAATCTGGGAACGGAGCTTCGATGGCGTTTTGGGGGCGGAGCTTCAGCCGATTTGGGGGCGGAGCTTCGATCGGCTCATGGGGCTTCATACAGAGGGGGGGGGGCTGGCATTAGGGAGGGGACGTTTGTGTGTGAATGCCTAATGCTTCTGCCCAGGTGGCCGGGAGATTAATGTTTGAGACGGTGACAGGGAAAAAATAAAAATCTTCACAACAGTGTCTGCACTATAGGGGTTGTTGTGGGCCTATTTTAAAGGGTGGGCTTGGAGCTGTAGCTCCACCCGCCCCATTGGTAATCCGGCCCTGCTAACACGCACACACACACAGAAAATAAATAGACAAAATACACTATATTTTTTTTTTCGGGTTCAGAACTTGGGCCCAGAGCACAGATTGATGACGACTGGAGTCGGGCAGCACTAGGTTGCATTGCCGACTTGCTAGATCTTGTGCGGCTAAGCCTAACACGCACAGAAACACAGACAATTATTAGAAAAAAAGACAATTGATTTTTTTTTTTTTTTATGCTCCAGAACTTGGGCCCAGAGCACAGATTGATAACGAGTCACGACTGGAGTCGGGCAGCACTAGCTTGCAACTTGCGTTGCTGGCTGTATCTTGTGCAGTACTGCGGTTAAGTCTAACACGCACACACACACACAGAAAAATATAAAAGACACTTTGATATTTTTTTTTTAGCACGACTGGAGTTGGGCTGGATCTTGTGCGGTACTGTGGTTAAGCCTAACACGCACACACAGAAAAATATAAAAGACACTTTGATATTTTTTTTTTTAGCACGACTGGAGTTGGGCTGGATCTTGTGCGGTACTGTGGTTAAGCCTAACACACACACACACACACACACACACACACACACACACACACACACACACACACACACACACACACGACACTTTGCTTGATTTTTTTTTTTACTATATATTTTGGAGTCCAGTACTTGGGCCCAGATGGACACAGCACCAGCCCAGATGTATCTGCAGTTGTGCACCAGCCCAGATGGACATAGCAGACATGAAAAACACCAGCCCAGAATGGATCAGCAGCACCAGCCCAGGACACAGCAGACAGCCCAAACAGATCAGCAGACAGCACAGTGACAGTGACAGCACCATGACCAGAGACCAGAATGGATCAGCAGTCACCAGCCCAGGACAAAGCAGACAGCACCAGCACCTCTCCCAGCCCTACACTACCCACCCTCCCTGTTCAGTCTCCACAGCCGGAGTGAAATGGCGTCCGTCGCGTGGTCCCTTATATACTACATTGATCATAGAGACGAAAGCTCGCACACCGCAAGATTTAATCTCTATGGTTTTGCCTGGGTTTGAGAGATCCGAGTAAGGCGGGAACATCCGAGCCTGCTTGGATCCGACTCAGTTATGCTAAATTCGGGTGGGTTTGGATCTCTGTAAACCGAAACCCGCTCATCTGTAATATTTATACTGGAATGGAAGAGTCTTTGGAGCGTATACTGATGCTGAAATGGATCAGAGTTCAGAAATACACAGGAGCTGGACTTGGACTGGATTTGAAGAAAAACACTGGAGGCAGACTGGGACCGGATTTGAAGAAATCCACTGGAGCCGGAATCGTCAGAGACAAGCATAACCAGCATGAGAGCTGAAGTCAGGAGCATGTATCAGCGATGGAGATCAGGCACTGAATGCGACATGAGCGAGCCTTTATACCTGGTGACTCAGGGATTGGCTGATGCCATTAGGTGGCCGCTGACCTGGTTACCCATTGGAGCCATGGTGGTCAGCTGACCTGGATCAACATGGCGGCACCCAGTGTCCGCCGGAACCCCAAGCCCCCTGAGACCACTAGCACACTGAGGACCCTCCAGTGACACACCTAGCCAGACAGGAGCCACCATGACCGGAGCTCCGGACCCCTGAGACCACCATCACGCCGAGGATGTTCCGGCAGAACCCTCCATGAGACCACAGGCTGGGACCCTACACTGGGGGCAACCCCTGAGCACTCACTGCTGAGGGGGTAACTACACTGGGATTCGGTCCCTGTACACTCACTGCTGAGGGCAAGGGCGTACCCTCTCAGCAGTGAGCACTCATGGGACTGCCCCAGCTGCACTAACAAGAGTCGCAATTTGTGCACAGGTGTTTGCAGACAGTACAGGAGTTGGATTACCAGGAGTAGAGGGCACCCAGCTCCAGAGGTGCCTCAAAGTTGACCAAGTCCTGTAAGGACAGAGAGAGGAACACATACACCGCCAGCTTATACCCTATCAAACTTCCAGTCTGCCTGCCTATATACCCTGGCCTACTTCCAGGGGCCTGTAATACAATGCAATGAAAGATGCTGTAGCCCCCACAGATGACCAGGCGGGTAAACACCCCACAGCACCCCAGACAGCAGCCCCCAGGTGCATGCACACCCCTAAATTCTACAGAGGTACTCAGGAAATGCTTGCTGTCCACTGCTGGCTAACTCATGCCATGTGATGAATGAGAAGATGGTATCCGGGGGTCTGCAGATGGGGGAGCAGCAGGTGACCCTCTGCTGCATCGACCAGGAGCGGCAGCAGCAGCCACCAATCCCAGCATTCACAGAATAGATCCACAGGCAGGCAGTCAGTGTGTGTGTGACCCTGGCTTTGAGACCCTGTCTGTGCCGCTCACCTCACATCCCTACTTTCCAGCACCTGACACCACCAGCAGGGAGCCAAGGGAGGGTGAGTACTGGATTAGGAAGTGATCTGCGAAGCACAGCCAATGGTGGCTGGTCCCTGGGGAGTGGTCAACCACCATGAACAAATCATGTCAGCTTCAGCCATTAATATGCCAGTGCCAACTCCCATTGGGTGGGTCGGATCACATGTTTAAAAGAAAAAAAAAACATAAAAATAAATAGTTTTTAATGGCCCCAAAACAGTCCGGCCCACTAGGAAAACTCACGGTGAGGTCTATACTCATGGTGAGGTCTATGGCTAATCCGCCCCTGTTTATATAATTACTTAAACCAAAATACTGGCTAATTTTACTAAACTACAGGAAACAAATACTTAAAATACTGATGTAGGCTAGAATAACTATGCGCATCTATACAGCAGGGTCGACTGGTCATAGGCTTCACTGGTAGATGTATGTAATTTGTTTTGTCCAACATGTAACAGGAATTGGGCAACAAAGGTCACTCAAGTATGGTGATCTCCTATGCTGGTCTCCACATTGTCTGTTGTACATGGGCTATGGCCAGTGTGCTGTTCCATGAACTCCTAATCCAGAAGTGATCAAGCTAAAAGTCTGGGTTGCTATGTACATTATGATGTACTGTACGGCATCACCTTGATGCTCAATGTACTGTATGACATTCAATGGAATTCTGTCTGTACAATATGGCAGTCACTGGGATGCTGTATGGTGATGATGGGATATAGCCTTTGCTGTATGGTGGTAACTAGGATTGTGTTTGTGCTGTCACCAGGATGCTCAATTCAATGTGTGGCAGTCCCTGGAAAGATCTCTGTACTTCACGTTGGTAACCAAGCTGTCTCTATACTTGTGGCCGTGACTAAGATGCTCTCTGTACTGTATGATGATCACTAGGATCAGGGGCATTGCAATACCTATGGGGGCCCCAAAGCAAAATATTCAAAGGCCCACACCCCCTTTGCAAATTATTTTGCAGTTTATCCATGTTAGTGCAAATATAAGATAATTTACAATTATCTGCATAACTAGTTGTCAAGCAGGATTAAATGAATGGTGATTAGCAAATAGTAAGCATTATAAACTAAAAAATAAAGATTTTTAAAAAGTATATAGTCTCTCTAATCCTAAATGTTTATGATATAACCAGTGGCGTAACTAGGGTATTTGGAGCCCAGGGCAAATTTGAAAAGGGAGCCCCCTCCCCCCGATATGTGAGCGCGCGGCAAAAAAATGGGTGTGGTAACTTAAAAATGGGGCGTGTCAACATGACACACCCCTTTATTTTCACACTGAACATTCCTATCCATATGCACCTTAACCCCAGTAGTGCCCCTTATACAGTACCCCCAGTATGCAGTTGTGGTCCCTCTTCTGCAGGCCCATAGTAGTGGTCCCCCTTATACAGCCCCCAATTAGTTCCCCTTATTCAGTGCCCCCAGTAGTGGTCCCCCCAAATGCAGTGGCCCATGTAGTGTTCCCCCTTATGCAGTGCCCCCAGTAGCAGTCCCCACAATGCAGTGCGCCCAGTAGTGGTATCCCCTTATGCAGTGCCCTTTATATAGTGCCCCCAGCAGTAGTCCCCCCATGCAGTTTTCCCAGAAGTGGACCCCCTTATGCAGGCCCCCAGTAGTGATCCCCCCTATCCAGTGCCCCCTGTAGTGGTACTTCCTATTACTGCCCCCAGTAGTGGTCCCCCAGTGCAGTGCCCCTAGTAGTAGGCCCCTTTTATAATGCCCCCAGTAGTAGTTCCCCCCCCAAGTAGTAGTCCCCAGTAGAGGTTCCCCCTCCCGATTAAGTACCCCCAGTAGTAGCCCCCCCCAGTAGAGGTCCTCCCAGTAATGGTGCCCCCAGTAGTAGCCACCCAGCCTCCCCCGTTGTGCCCCCACCCCTAGTAGAGGTCCCCCCAGTAGTAGCCACCCCCCTCCCCCGTTGTGCCCCCAGTAGTTCAGACAGGTTTAAAAAATATATATATACAAATATACTTACCTGAATCCACGCTGCTGCTCTGGACCACGCCACCGCTCCCGCCACCAACGCCCGCCAGTCCTCCCGGGCTGGCGCGCTCAGCATTATGGGAGAGATGTCATGATGTCATGACGTCTGTCCCATTACCCACTGCAGGAGCCGGACGGAAGCCCACCTCCTGGCGCTATTGGGCAAGCGCTCAGGGGGAGGAAACGGGCTCAGCTGTGCAGCACAGGACCGGTGCTGAAAGCTTAGCGCCGGTCCTGTGTAAATGTGTAGCGCTGACCGCACTCACTGCGGTCGGCGCTACACTGGCTAACTAGGGCGGGCCGAACCGTGGCCGGCGGCGCCCCCCTGCGCCACTGGTCCCACGGCGCCCAAGGCATGCACCCCGCTCGCCCTACCCTAGTTACGGCACTGGATATAACATGCTATAGGAAAAGGCTATGGTTCACTAATAAATCGGTTAGTGAGGAGAGATGGAGGCAGAGATGGCTGGGCCAGTAACAGCAGCATAAGCATATATTGGATGTTGTATCTGCATCCAGGTCTCATAGGATTGGACAAGTGTGTATCCATGTTAAGGGCCGTATTCAATTAGTTTTACACCCACACAAAAGTTTCGCGTGGCGTACTTTACTCCGACATCTTGTGTTTTGGCCGTAAAAAAGTTTTGTGCGTGCCCCCGCTATTCACCGTATTCAATTCCAAAAGACGCGAAAATGCTTCCCGTTGAATGTGTAACAGACAAAAAGTGTTGTCAAAAAGATGCACTAACATTGGGGATCAATCTAGATGTGCCCGAATAGCCCTAATAAAGCTATTTGGGCTACTTAAGTTGTGTCAATCGCTTCTGATTAGTGTCTTTGCACAAGTGGTGAAGAATAGCATTAAGCAGTATTTTTTGGAGAAAATAAGTAGACCTGTCAAATTTGGGGTACTTCAAAATGGGTGCAAGCATCTTTTAAAGTCGCTAAAGTGAAGTTTTAAAAAAATTAAATAAACGCACCTGAAGCAAGCACCTGCAATCCAAAAAACACCTCACCCATACTTGCGGAATTGGTATGAAATACCGCCAGCCGCGTAGTTCGATTCCCGTCAGCGGCAGCTCAACAGGAGCAGAGTGCGACGCAGCGGAAGCCCGACAGCGCTGGAAATCCCGATCGTGGATAGGTAAGTATCCACTAACCTAACCTAACCCCTCTAACCCTAACCCTCTTTAGGGGTGCCTAACCCTAACTTCCCCCCAAGTGCCTAACCTTAATCCCCCCTCTTAGTGCCTAACCCTAACCACCCCCTTCCCCGCTGCCTAAACCTAAGTCCCCAGGGGGGGTGCCTAACCCTAAGTCCCTCCTGGGGGTGCCTAACCCTAACCCTCCCTCCCCCTAGCCTAACCCTAACCCTCCCGGGGGAGTGCCTCACCCTAAGTCCCCCCCGGGAGCCCTAAACCTAACCCTCCCCCCCTGCGGCTGTCCGCTCGCGGCGCCCGGCATCACTACGATCGTGATGCCGGGCGCCGGTCTCCCGGCGTCGAGGAAATGCATTTCACCCATGCCGGGATAAGACAGTTGGGAAGCCGGCTGCCGGTATTTAGGCAGTCGGCTTCCCGATTGCCTCCCATACTTGCAGACTGCCAAAAAGTCTATTTCGCTACTTTTAATGTTTGTACCCACACTCTGTACTTTTTCACCCCCAAATTCAAAGTACTGTTTAGGGGTGCTCCACACTTTTTTTTAGGGATTTTTTTGCCACAGTTATCCTTTAGGGGGCTGTCCCAAGGGTTCTGAGTGGATTCCCCACCTTTGCACCCCAAAATAAAAATAAAAACTTTTCTCCTGCTATTCAGAGGCGAATATTTTCACGTATTACATTGCATTGACTTTCAGCGTATGCGAAAAGTATTTGGAAATGAATATGGAGATAAGTTCCCGTCTGGCAAAATCGTGGCTTTTCGCGGCTAATTGAATACGGCCCTAAGTCGTGCAATATCATAACAAATTAATAATTTGCTTTATCCATCATTTCTAAAATAAAAACTGCAGATAAAATGGAGGGAGGTATCTGAAGGGTTGAGTGACAGGCCAAAATGTGTTATATGGTCCTTAAATAAAATGAAAAAATATTCTGCGCTATGAGAATAAAGAAGCTCAGTATAAAGTAGATTTCTATTATTTAATATTGTGTTTTAAATGACCATTTATGTGTCAGAAAATGGTATCAAGTAAAAAATATGTTAATAGGGATTAAGTATCAAAGTGTGTATCAATAAAAATGTATCAGTAAAAAGATAAGATGTAAACAAGTGTTATGTGGCAAAATGTGTAATAATAGAACACTTTTAAAATAGAAATAAAACATAAAACAAATAAAAAATAAAAGCATGTGCTTTTTTAAAACAGTATGGTGTTTATAGCTCTTTTGAGATGATTTTTGGAGAGTACGTTAGCAGGTAAGCAGCGCGACGCACAGTGGGGCCAGATAACGGAGGTAGCGTACTGTAACAACATGCTGAAGCATGTAGTTACAGTGTGTCCGTGGCCCTTATTGGATTTCTGCGGAGAACATTGTGGAACAAAAGGTGAGTATTGGATCTTTTTTTTAGGTACTTCCATAGGATACTTTACATTGAGAAGGGGACGTGAACAGCTGGGAGCAGGTGAGTATGTGTGAGTGTGTATGGATGTAATAAATCTTAATATTCACGATGTGTGTGTCTTGTTTTTTTACACATTTCTTTACAGGTGAACTACACGTACCAGCGGCCCCTTAATGCCCCACATGCTGGTACTTGTAGTTCCACTGTAAAGACAATGTGAATAATTGACATTTTTATACACTACATACACTATCAACCCACCACCCACTGCCCAGGCGTGGTGGGGATAGCCCCAGGCTATCAGCCTAGGCCAGGGGTGCCCTGGAGAGGGGGACCCCTTTATTGTAGGGGTCCCCAACTCCCCAGGGATCCCTGGCCTGATTTGACTAGCGGTCAGGGCTGATGCTGTGGCTGGGGGCCCAGTGAAAGGGCTCCCCTGGCTGTGGCATCAGTCCCCCGCTAGAAAGGGTCTGGAGCTGGTTTTAATTATAGGGGTAACCTCACACATTTTTTCCCCCCCTATATTTAAAACCAGGTCTGTCCCTGCAGCCTGGTGCTGGTTCTTAAATTATGGCCCTATGTCATTTTTTTTAAAACTTTTAACCCGTTTTTTTACAGGCTAAAACACAAGCAGCTTACACATATCTCACTGATATGTGCAGGCTGCTTGCTAGGGAGAGTTTTGCAGATAGAAGATACTGCAATCTTGGGTGAGTAATTTCCTGCAAAACCTGCTACTCGGAAGAGATATCTTGTTCTGCTTCACCATCGGACATCTCACTCTCAGCTAAACTCACTTCTTGGTAATTTTGAGAGTCTCAAATCACCCGAGTTTCGGCATAACTAATCGAGTTGAAAAAAAAGCAAACTCTCCCAGACTCGATTCTTAGTAAATTTACCCCTGGTTCTCTCTGCTTTCTCCAATGCGTTTCATACCCTCTTGGGTACTTTTTCAAGAATGGGGTGCTTTCAAAGTTCTGCCCTTCTTATCTTGGAGATTTTACTTAAAAAAGTTTACATAAAACTTTATTGTTCATTTAAAATTATGGCCAGAAACTGTCTAAAAAGGCGGTAACCTTATGTTCCTGTTTAAAAGTGCTCTGATATTATTAGTATGGATGAAATATGTAATAAAAATGAAAATAAAAAAGGTTGTTATGTTAAAAAATGACGATAATAATAAAAATGGAAGATAATGATAATAAGATTATATAAAAAAATTTTTTATTAAAATTCTTCTAAAAAGGCATTTAGTTCTATATCAATATTTAATCCTCTGGGGGTTAAGGTTCTTAGTGTATGGATCCATTTGTCTTTACCTTTTGGATACCTGCAAAGCTTTTCTCTAGTTTAAAAAACTGCCTACAGAATTTTTAATTCCATTCTGGTATTATTGTCAGATTTGCTTCTTCACAAAAAATATCTTCAAGGTTGTTTTTTCTTAATGTGTGTGTAAGTAGTGTTGATTGCATGGTAGCAGTGGGTTATTTAAAAGGTTAACAAATAAAAGGAAAAAATATTCCGCGCTATGAGAATAGAGCAGCTCAGAATAAAGTAGATTTCTAAGATATTGAAAATCTCCTGAAAGAATTTATAAAATATATCAATGACAATCAGATTGGGTTAGAATTTACCACCTATAGTAGTAAAGAAACAGTGATCTTACTCGATTTAGAGATCTTCATCAGTGAAGGGAAATTGAAAACAAGAACGCATATTAAAGAAGTGGACGGCAACAATAATCTGGAATATACGAGTAATCATCACAAAACATGGGTAGCAAACATACCAGAGGACCAGGTGAAAAGAATTCGTAGAAATTGCACAGACCAAGAAGATTTCCTGACACAAAGAAGAGCTAAAACAGAAATTCATCGAAAAAGGCTACAAAGATGAAAAACTGGAAAATTACTTCACAAAAGTATCTAGAATTGAAAGGGAAGAACTTTTACAATATAAGAAAAAAGATAAAGAAAATCCCAAAGTTACCATGATCACACAATACAACGGCAACCATAGAATTATAGAAAACATCTATCATTAACATTGGCACATCTTGCAATTAGATGAGGACCTTAAAGGAATCATAGGAGAAAAACCAAAGGTAATATATACCAGAGCAAAGATCTTAAAACAGGAACTTACCAAAAGTTTCGTACCCATCAAAGAAGACCAAGCAAGTAATTTAAACACAGGCTTCTATCATTGCTTGAAATGCAAAGCATGCAAGAACTATGGTTACAGCACCACAGAAAAACTGAAGAATTCAAGTCAAATACCACAAAACATTGTTATAAAATAAAAGAACATATTACATGTGAAACCGAAGGGGTTATATATCTTCTGGAATGTCCGTGCAGTCAACAATACGTGGCATAGACCAAAAGGAAAATGAAACCAAGAATTATGGAGCACATAAATAATATTAAAAAAGGATTGGATTCACATAGTGTCTCCAAACATTTCCTAGAAAATCATGATAAAAACCCAAGTGGACTTAAATTTGCAGGTATCCAAAAGGTCTCAATGAATTGGAGAGGGGGAAATATCAACACAACCCTGAAAAGATGTGAGACAAAATGGATCCATACACTAAGAACCTTAACCGCTAGAGGATTAACTATTGATATAGAACTAAATTCCTTTTTAGAAGAATTTTAATAAAATCATTTTTTATATAATCTTATCATCTTCCATTTTTATTATTATTATCGTCCATTTTTAAAATAACATTTTTTATTTTCATTTTTATTACATATTTCATCCATACTGATAGTATAAGAGTACTTTTAAACAGGAACATAAGGTTACCACCATTTTAGCCAGTTTCTGGCCATGATTTTAAACGAACAATAATGTTTTTTGTAAAGTTTTTTAAGTAAAATCTCCAAAATAAAAAGGGCAGAACTTTGAAAGCACCCCATTCTTGAAAAAGTACCCAGGAGGGTATGAAACGCGTTGGAGAAAGCAGAGAGAGAACCAAAGTCTACAATATCCAGCAATACAGGAGCCGCACTGTGCACGGAAGCGGGTGACGTCACATCACCCGTCCCGGCTGACGAACACCAAAAGCAGGCTGTACAGCACACGGCCACGGCAGCAGCAAGGAGAAGACCTGCCGCATCACAGGGGAAGCCTAGGAGGTAAGATAGGGGGAGTTAGGGAACACCGCTACCTCCGTTATCTGGCCCCACTGTGTGTCATGCGGCTTACCTGCTGCACACAGACTGACGGACTCTCCAAAAATCATTTCAAAAGAGCTATAAACACCATACTGTTTTAAAAAAGCACATGCTTTTATTTTTCATGTTGTATATGCTTTATTTCTATTTTAAAAGTGCTCTATTAATACACATTTTGCCACATAACACTTGTTTACATCTTATCATTTTACTGATACATTTTTATTGGTACACACTTTGATACTTAATAACTATTAACATATTTTTTATTTGATACCGTTTTCTGACGCATAAATGGTCATTTAAAACACAAAATTCCTCACTTGTAGCGCTCGTTATATTGTCCTTACCTGAAGATATTGGAAGATAAATTCCAAAGTTCATATCAGTAGTCATTATCCAAAGTCGCCTAAATAAATCAGGAACTACTATCAATGTAGAACAAAATGTCACCACAAAATGGCTGCCAGTAGCTGGGCATTCTTTATATAGGGCTGTGACTTGCACTGTGACATCACTATGCATGCAGGCAGCAGCTAGAGATGGCTGTAGCTTGGATCAGCTCTGGGTCTAAATGCCCTGCAGCAGTACTCTGGTGAGAATAGAAGAGCTGGGGCTCAGCAGATGGCAGTGTAACTCAGGGCAGGGAGAAGGTCGGGCCTGGGCCTTGTAGCAGCCACACTCTCTGCACCTACAATAGCTACACCCTTGACTGGGATGCTGTTGGTGCTCTGTGACAGGTACAAAGATACTGGCACGATACTGAGAGGGGTCCAATCTTTGTATTGTATGGCTGTCAAGTTGGCTGTTTGCTAGCACCACTTATGTTTGTGTTGGGGTGCCTACAGTTTAAATTTGAATGAGGCCACTCTCAGAATTTTTGCCAGGGCCACTTTAAGTTCCCAATCCACCCTGCCCAAAGGGACTTGTTTTTATCTTCAATACAATGTATTAACGTAGTATTTATGCTTTCCTTGACATACATTGCTACTCCTCCTCCTATTCTTCCCATTCTGTCCTTCCTAAATAAAGTATATCCCGGTATAGCTATGTCCCAGTCATGAATTTCATTGCACCATGACTCCGTAATAGCCACAATATCCAGATACTTCTGAAAAAGACAGAGTGGTTGCCACCTGCTTTAGAGCAGTCCCTAACTTCCTGAATTCGTCTCTTACTGCCATGACTTCAGCAGGACAATGGGTGGACAATGACATCCACCTCTCCAACTTTTCTTGCTGCCTTCACAATTCTCACCATGCGCTCTTTATCCCTTGGAGCTGTGGCTCCAGGTAAACACCTTACTTGTCTCTCTACTTCAGCAGTGTTTTCCAGATGTACTCCTCTAATAATGGAATCTCCCAAGACAAGTGTAGTCCTTTTTAAAGATGTCATTTTCCTGTTCCTATTCCTTTTTCTATAGTCAGTGGAAGACCCCATATCTTCCTGTTCTGTATTGCCTATATTAGCTGTACCTTCCAGCCCTGCAAGAGCAGCATATGTTTTGCAGTGTCACAGCTCGTGGGAGGTGTCTGTGTCCCTCTGGAAATCTCTGCCTTTCAGAGCCCACAGTAGTCCAGGCAGTGTGTATTCTGGGGGGATGTAGTCCAGAAGCCGACGGTCTAAATGCCGACCGCCGGCTTCCAGCCACTGTAATCCCGACTAGGGACGAATGACAGGCGTCTAAATCTAGATGCCTGTCATTTGACCGACGTCAGGAGACCGGTGCCCGGCATCCCGATCGAGTGGAAGCCGGGCGCCGCAGCGGACAGCCGCAGGGGGGTAAGGGTTAGGTTTAGGGCTCCCGGGGGGGACTTAGGGTTAGGCACCCCCCCGGGAGGCTAGGGCTAGGCTAGGGGGAGGGAGGATTAGGGTTAGGCACCCCCAGGGGGAGGTT
This sequence comes from Taudactylus pleione, assembly GCA_031769625.1. Lineage (NCBI taxonomy): Eukaryota > Metazoa > Chordata > Amphibia > Anura > Myobatrachidae > Taudactylus > Taudactylus pleione. The sequence goes on along the minus strand of JAUIMM010000252.1, from coordinate 3,296,726 downwards.
AGGGTTAGGCAGCGGGGAAGGGGGGATAGGTTTAGGCATTTAGAGGGGGTGTTAGGGTTAGGCACAGGGGGGGGGGCTAGGGTTAGGCACCCTAAAGGAGGGTTAGGGTTAGGGGGAAAAATAGGTTAGTTTATACTTACCTAGGGACGATCGGGGTTTCCTCCTCTGTCGGCCAGCTGCTGTCGGGATTTGTACTACATATCACACCCCTTCTGGGGGCTCTCTGAGGCAGTAGTGGCCTCAAGGACACAGACATCCTACATATCTCAGCATGCAGTTTTGCTATCTCCTCCTGCAGCAGAGAAAATTGCTTACAGACTGGGCAGCAGCTGAGTCTCCAGAATTCTTCCTGCAAAACAAATGCATTACATCCACTGCACTGCACTAGGCCAAACACTGTCTCAAATGTAAGTGGTATCGGAAATATGTGTTACTGTTTGTGTATAATAACTCACATTTTACTGTATTCTAACTCACCTGCTTCTGATTCAAACTCACAATTCACTTAAGTATTCAAGCTTCACTGTAGTCTACAAGCTTCTTTCAATGATTTGTAGTTTGGTTAATAGCCTTATGTATTAGTAAAAGTATTTTATATTAAACTCAATAGAATACAGGTAACCATTGGAGGGACTGACAGAGCAAGGTAGCAGATGATGAACGCTTTACCCTTATGCAGCCTCTCTACCCCCTTGGAACCCATACCCATTACACTCTCACACACCTCTTAACTCGCCCTTGGCACGATACTGAGAAGGGTCCAATCTTTGAAGCTGGAACCAGACATTCCGGTCGTTTTGCTTTAGGAAGTGTGCGCCACGGGCCTCCCTTTATGGCTACACCTTGCATGCGGCTTTCCCCCACCACACCGCCCATTAGGACTGAGGACCCACACCTTGGGATCATTGGAACTGCTGACACCTCTATAGCCTCTTGCAATGTGTTGTTAGACAAATCAAATGCAACCTCTGATAAAGGAACACCATCCCACACAATTTATGTCACTGTCTGGGTGCTGAATGCAGTGCCCGCCGAAGGAGACAATGATTTTGCTAATATCTGTGTTTACCCTCTTATGTGCCCTTTCTACTCCTGACCCTTGTCTGGCTCTCCTCCACATCATACGGGGGATAATGACAGATCAAATAATGACCGCCTTCCAGCGATCTGTCACTCACTGCATTGCCTTGTTGTATGCACCTAAGAAACTCTATACATTTTTTGTTTAACCCGGTTCATTCATCCTGAGGTCCATCACTACCAGGTTGGGTTTTCCATGCGCGTCTCTGCCATTAGCAACTCATGCCTAATGACCGCCCACACCATGCCCTTCTTACCCAGCCAAATCACCTTCACTGCCTTGAGCAGCATGCCTAATTGTGTTCCGTATGTCCGAACTGACGCCTTCTCTGCCAGCCAATAGAAATATCTTGCTGTTAACTGCAAGAGAATGTTTCCAATCGCTTGAGATATTCCATTAAATGTCCCTCCCCAGCCGCTGATGTAGCTGTCCCTATCCGAAAGGAATGAATACCAAACAGCCACTTCCCAAACCCGCTGCTTTCACTCATTTTGAAAACAGCCATGAACTGGAATCTAGTTACAGGGGCGTGTATAGCTGGTGGCCACTACTGGGGGCACTTTATGGCTGGGTGGTGGCTGCTACTTGGGCCACCAAATAGGGGAGGGGGGCACTACTGGGGACACTTTATGGGGGGGGCTGCTGCTGGAGGCACTGTATAGGGGGAACTACTACTGGGGGCAATGCAGCATAGGGGAGACTACTACTGGGGGCAATGCAGCATAGGGGGGGACCACTACTGAGGGCACTGCATAGGGGGGACTACTACTGGGGGCACTGCATAGAGGGGTAGCTGGGGAATCATTGTAAGTACTTATTTAATGTATAGTGTAATTATTCAGAAATGATGGGGGGAGCCAGTCCATTAGTTTGCCAGGGGCATTCGGATCCCTAGATACACCCCTGTCTTTTTAGCACGGATGAGTCGCGATGCACTAAAAATGTGTGCCTGCACTCTGACCTGCCATCTATGTAGCCCTGTACTGCCCATGCGGAGCAAACCATTAGGTCTGGGTGTCTCCTTAATTGAAACACAACACAGTTTCAGCTGGGAGCTAATTAAAATAATAATATAGTTAATTAAAAAAATAGCAGCATACACCTGTAGGTTTGCGTGAACCTACTTAAAGCAGACTGTCCAAGGACAGTCGTTACAGAACTGTAAAAACACTTATATGGTGTTGCACTATTGTTCATAAATATCTTATAAGACTTGACATGTCAGAAATAAACACCAAGACGCCAATCTAGTATATAATCATACATTTTTATATATAAAAAAATAATAATAACAGTAAATAATTATAATATTAATGAATAATCATGCACAAGTATTAAGTCTCAATAAAGACCGAAATAAAAAATCTTTGTATACAAATAAATGACTATTCAGTGTAAAAAATTGTCCTTACAGAACATCAATTTTGCTTGAAATATTATATCAAAATCATAGGGCCTGATTCAGAGACAGACGCTCTGAAAGAGCGCTCGCTCTGAATCAGGGTGTTTTTTTTTTGTTTTCGAGCGGCCTCCTGGCCGTTCGCATACCTTTGGGTGACCACCCACAGCTATTGCGAGCGGCCAGGATGATGGTCGCGATGGTCAAAACCATCGCGACCATTGGGCTTGCGACGAGACCCTTGTGGTAGGGTCTTGTGGCCGCAAGCCCCAGAGAGCTTCCGGCTCTATTAGAGCCGGAAACTCTCCCACTGACAACACTTGTGATGTAGAGTGGGGCCGCCCACAAACGGCAGGCGTTCGCTTGGGAACGCCTCTGTTTGTAAAGCCACCCCCCGCCACACCTACAAAACGGGGGTGAGCTGTCGATCAACATCGACAGCCGTCCCTTTTGTAGTGAGCCACAGAGCGAGTGATTTTTGCGCTCGCTCCGGGACTCATGCACCGCAGTGCGCACGCCGCGCGTGCACACTGGGCCACCATCAACCCGCTTGCGAGCGATATGCGCTTGCGAGCGGGTCTGAATCAGGCCCATAGTTCTCCCCGGACTCATAGATCAGAGAAGAACAGGCTGTTTTAGCGGGGCACTACTAAAAGGGCAGGGCACATTTTGCCTTTTTAAAATTGGGCAGGGTGCGTCGCCCCACTAAAACAGCCTAACATGAACTCTGCTGCATTTTATTAAAAAAATAGAAAGGTAAATTACGTGAGTATGCTGAGCCTATCCCGCAGCTGAGGACAGAACCATATGTGTGCAGTTATCAGTTGTCCAGAGACATTGAGAGTAGACCCCCGTAATCTGGTTGTTTAGCCCACTCACAGAATGCTGGGATTTGGCCATCCACATATGCAGCTAAAACGATTTCAATTTGGCAGTCCTACCCATTGTACAGACCACAGTGTACAGTTTGTCATTGTGAAAGGATTATAGTAGGTCTCAATTGTTCTATTGTTTTAATAACCAACTTAATAATGCAAAGACTACGTAAGTTGAAATGCAAATACCCATTGAAAGCCAATGTCCTATGCACAACTAGGGTGCAAGTAGAAGTGTATTACTGCTATAAAGACAGTGACAGTTAATTCAATTATCAGTATGCACTTAACTCCAGATCTGTAATTTACTTAACACTGAAAGGTTCTGAAAACAATACAGGCAGCTGTTTATCACCATCAGTTTATCTACACTGAGACAGTATACTAGTGTCATGACCTATAGACTAAACTGGTTCTAATCTAGTCCTCCCACTATCTCACTTTCTGAAAGGAGTAAATAAAAGGATGTGACTTATGCTGGGTACACACTAAGGGTCTGATTCAGAGCCGGACGCTATTTGCGCTCGCTCGTTCAGAGAAAAGGGGTGGCTATTCAAATGAACCGTTCGCTCTTTGCGGTCTGTTCACGCCTCTATGTCTGAACGAGCGACCAAAACTTGCGGTCGTAATTTTGAAAAATATGCCCCCTGGCCGCTCGCACCATACGTCATGTCCGCTATTTATTAGATTAATCGAGTACATCGAACAGCGTATGAACTTCTCGCTATTCTTGTGGTTGGTTTTTCCTACCGCAATCTTGTGAGCAGTTCTGACTATAAAAGAACCAAGTCACGTGGGCAATGACGCTGCAGTATTAATTATGCACTCCCTTAAAATGCCCGTTTTGACCTTTAAGCACGCCTGCGTTCTGAATTCCACTCCCCGTTTTCAAGCACCTTCCCCTGTTACCACCCACATACGCCTCCTCCTGTCACTCAAAATAGCAGGCATTCGCAATTTAGCGAACAAATGATTTTCGGCCGCACTGACTGGTTTGTGCATGCGTATTAAAATCCGTACGCGTGCGCAGATGAGCGAACATCGCTCATAACGAACGAGCGGCCGCTTATGAGCGGCTCTGAATGAGGGCCTGAGTACATACTGACAGACACATTAGCTGATCAATTGATCGGTCAATGTCTCTGCTGCCCATCGGGCAGTGTGTACCCGCGGTATGTCAGTGAACGTCGGCGTTCGCCGACATATCGCATTGGCTGTGCTGCATAGCTGATGGACATATATGTCTGCAGATGTGTCGGCAGGTGTGTACGGGACACAGCGGCAGTTGCGAGGAGGGGGGCAGGACACGCCCCCACCCACCGGGACATGCCCCCTGGTCGCCGGGACCTGCAGCAAGGCACAAATGATGGCCGTTCAGTGTGTATGAACGACCATCATCTGCAGATATATCTGCAGTGCCCCCAGTGGTGGTACCCCCTATGCAGTGCCCTTTATATTGTGCCCCCTGTAGTAGTCCCCACTATGCAATGCCCCAGTAGTGGTCCCCTTTATGCAGGCCCCCAGTAGTGATCCCCCCTATCCAGTGCCCCTTATACAGTGCCCCCAGTAATGGTCCCCCCAGTTCAGTGCCCCTAGTAGCCCCTTATATAGTGCCCCCAGTAGTAGTCCCCCCCAGTAGTGCCCCCAGTAGAGGCCCCCCTCCCTATGCAGTGGCCCCAGTAGTAGGCCACACTATGCAGTGCCCCCAGTAGTGGTCCTCCCCCAGTAGTGCCCCCAGTAGAAGACCCCCTCCCTATGCAGTGCCCCCAGTAGTAGTCCCTGTAGTGCCCCCAGTAGTAGTCCCCCCCTCCTCCCTCTGATGCAGTGCAAACAAATACAAGTAAAAAAAATAATAATTACATGAATCCCCACTCCGGCTCTGCCTACTGCCCCTGCCGCCATCTGCACATCAATCCTCCTGGGCTGTCGCTCTCTTTATGGGAGAGACGTCACCCATTGCCCACTGCAGCCAATGAGAGTCTGTCTGACTCTCATTGGCTGCTGATTAACACATACATCGCCACCGCGCGGCGGCGATGTGTGTGCAGCAGCAGCCAATGAGTCTGTCTGACTCTCATTGGCTGCTGGTTAACACACACTACACTGGCTAACAAGGACGGACCGGTACCATGGCCGGTGGCACCCCCCACGCAGCCGGTCCTACGGTGCCCAGGGCAAACACCCTGCTCGACCCCCCTTAGTTACGCCATTGGCTCAGAATCCTGTCTCCGGCATTCCAACAGGGCTAGCATACCGACACTTGTTGTTGGGTATGCTAACCCTCCCCCACTCCCTACCCTAACCCTCCCTCTTTTGTGCCTAACCCTTTCCACCCTCTCTAGTGCCTAAACCTAACCTCCCCCTCCTCGCATCCTAAAGCTGACCCTCCCCCCTTAGTGCCTAACCCAGTGGTTCCCAAATTTTTTTGGATCATGGCACCCTGGAGCATTGTTTTTATGGCACCCCTAAGCGAAAAGTTTGTTATTGAGTGATTCAGAAAAAATAAATTAAGCAAATTGTGCTTATCTGACATCCTTAGGTTCAGTTATGTGGTGGTGCACTTCTGTTTGTCTACATATTTACATTACATTGACTATAAATAATTTGATTTGGTGCTAGACCACCAATTTGAGGCACCCCTGCAAGTGTCCCGAGGCACCCCAGGGTGCCACGGCACACAGTTTGGGAGCCACTGGCCTAATCCCAACCCTCCCCCTATTACCTAACCCTTAGCCCTAACCCCACTACTTACCTTCAGTATCCCAGCGGTCAGGAATCCACCGCTGGGATTCTGACCGACGTTGGGGTTTTGGCGCCGGTAATATGAGCGTCGGCATCCATACTGCCAGGATGCCAAATGCATCCCCATGCAAGGGTATTCAGCTCTCCCATCGTATACCAGAGAGACACAAGATAATGGATAACATTGCAACATTATCGGCAAAGTGCAATTAGCATGAGGCTGAGAGTCCTCCTGATGGAGGCGAAAGCCACCTGATGTGGGGTGGGGAGCCCTCCTGATACCCCTGGTGGAGGGGAAAACCACTTGATGTGGGTGGGGAGACCTCTTGATACCCCTGATAGAGAGGAAAACCACCTGATGTGGGTGGGGAGACCTCTTGATACCCCTGAAAGAGAGGAAAACCACCTGATGTGGGGGCTTTGAGAACTGAATTTGAGTTAAGATACTGTGGACCTATTCATCATTACTAAAAAAAAATCGATGGAGGTTATTAGGTTTAGAAGTTAGAACTCGCATGAGGTTCTACCTGATTATAGGAGGAATTCATCATTCCTCATCTCCATAAGTATCCCGAAGAACTGTCATTTTTGCGATGACAGTTTTTCAAGAAATAGATACTTTTCCCTATCTACTCTAACTTACCGCAGCTGTAATCAGTGCTGCGCATGCGCTGTTACGTTCACGAAAGCGGTGCCCACTAGCACTGATTACAGCTGCGGTAAAGTATGGGGAGTGTGGAAATTACTAGGAGGGCTCCGCTGTAGGGTGACTTTTCTTAAAACCATTTCTAGGATTCCCTTTAGCTGTTGCTGTCCGATCTGGGCTCTAGTTGCCTTCCCTTTGATCACCTGCTCTCCCAAAGCTCTCTGTGCAGGGTGTCCTCCTCTGCACTTATACGTTCTGGTGGCTGTCTGGTGGCTATCTGGATGTGACTATCTCTCTGCGGATCAATCTTTAAGGGGAAGCCCCCTGCAGGTATTCTCCAACTCACATTGTCGCCATTGAGACCTAAGATTCTCCTGTGACCCGACTGTGTGTGGAGGAGTTGGGAAATCCGGATGTTCTGCTGCTCCTCTGGGCTAAACATTATGCTGTAGGGGCTGCGCAGGGAGGTGATCGAGACTGGTGAGAGAGTGGATATTTATTTTTTGTGGGACCTACTCCTATCTGACTCTTTGGTTAGCTATGAGTGGAAGTAGAGACAGTGCCGGTGGCATTTCGAATGTGGTGCCTGTGCAGAGCCACTCGGATGGGCAGCCAATCAGGAGGTGCCGCTGCGGCAGCTCCTATTGGCTGCCGGTCCGCAAGCTCCGAGTGGCTCACAGCCGTTGCCCAATTCCAAATGCTGCATCTTTGCTGTATACCTATGGCTGCCTGCCGGCGTACCAGCTGGTGACCCAGCACCAATTCACACCACAACCATCTGGGCACCCCCTCTGTTCGGGCCCGGGACTCCAGTCACGGCACTCTCCGCCTGATGGTGGCCCTGACTACAAATATGTTCTAGCAACTTTGCGGGAAAAAACAGAAGAAAGAGGCTAGAGTTGTGGAAATATGGTTTCATCCTCCAACAGGACAATGCACCAGCCCACACAGCTCTCTCTGTGAAGCGTTTTTTGGCCGAGAACCAGATTGCAGTGTTAGAACACCCTCCATACTCGCCAGACCTAGCACCGTGTGACTTCTTTATTTTCCCTAAAGTCACATCTGTACTTATGGGAACACATTTTGCATCAGTTACTACGACAGAGCTGTTGAGACAGCTGATAGATAGTAAGCTAAAGCAAGGCTGTGACCAATGGAAAATAAGAAAGTAGTGGTGTGTGGATGCAGGAGAGGTGTACATAGAAGGGGAACGGAATTAAAATGCACTTAATATAATTAGGGCCCTATTCATCATCGGAGGCCGTATGGCCTTCAATGATTAAGTATTGATCTTGCTGCGAGGGATCAGGGCCGGTGCTAAACTTCTAGGCACCCTAGGCAAAACTTCTGCATGCCCCCCCCGCGCAAAACTTATCCGCCACCCCACCTGTGCAAAGTCATTTCTACCTGAGGGGCTAAATGAGTACGAAGAGGGGGGCGCAGACAGAAGTATGTATATACACTGGTGGCCAAAATTGGTGACACATTTTGAAATTTTAATGTTTTTCAACTTTGAATGCTTATAAAAATTGTTTCACTTCACGCAGTGCAATGATTCATGTATCAAATGAAAGGAAATTGAATGCTGAATACAACACAATAAACAGAGGTCAAATATTTGCATTACAAGGGAAGTTATGCTACTTTCAGTCAGACAAAGAAGCACAGATGCGTGAGATTCAAGAAGCGGATTGTAGTAACAGCTACTATCAGCCACTCGGAATCGTCATTCTGAGGACCAATCAGCTGTCGTTTATGAGCAGGTGCAAGGTCATGTTCAAAGGTGGGAAAGGTCAGTTTGGCTGTTTCATTTTTGCATGATTGTTTTGGTTACGCTATATGGAAACAAAATCTGTACAAAACAAAGAAGGAAAAGGCCGGAAAAAGTGCACAACAGCTGTTGATGATAGGAGAATAAAAAGAATTTGCGTCAGGGACAGATGGATGTCATCTGCGACCATTAGCAGTGAACTAAATGCAACTTGTGTTTTTGTCAGTGCAAGAACGGAACGGAGAAGACTAACGGAGATTGGCCTAAAAGGTAGGATTTTCCAAAAAAAGCCATTGCTGAATAAAAAGCAGCATCTGAAACAAATACAGTGGGCAAAAGAACACATTGCATGGACAGAAGGTCAGTGGAAACAAGTGATATGGAATGACGAAACTAAGATATCGATATTTGGTGGTGATGGGAGAAAATATGTGAGACGTCGCATCGGGGAATATGTACATCCAGATTGCAATCAAGCGACAACAAAGAATCCTACAAGTGTTATGATCTGGGCATGTATGACAGCAGATGCTGTAGGCCGCCTTTATGTCATAGATGGCACACTGAACAGCAGAAAGTACATTGACACCATCCTACAACCAAAACTTCTACCTTTTATCAGGGATCTTTTTCCAGTTAATGCCCCATTTTTTCCAGCAGGATTCAACTCCCTGCCACACTGCACAGATATGCAAACAGTGGTTTACGGAGAATGACATACAGGTGCTGGAATAGCTAGGAAACAGCACAAACCTTAACCCCATAGAACATTTGTGGTTACGTTTGAAAAAACTGGTACATCTGAGGCGTCCATCCAATAAAAGACAATTAATTGAGCCTATAATTGTCTCATGGCACCACATACTAAAGAAAGAAGAGCTCCAAACTTTGGTTGACTCAATGCCACGTCGCTGTGCTGCTGTCTTGAAAAATAAAGGATACCCAACGAAATACTGATAGGACAGTAACATCATAAGTACACAGGGATTTTCACCCTAAGTGTTGTTTTCACTGCATAACTTCCCTTATAATGCAAATATTTGACCTCTGTTTATTGTGTTGAATTCAGCATTAAATTTCCTTTCATTTGATATATGAATCATTGCACTGCATGAAGTGTAACAGTTTTTATAAGCATTCGAAGTTGAAAAACATTAAAATTTCAAAAAGTGTCCAGAATTTTGGCCACCACTGTATACACACACATATATATATACACAGTATATACACTGTATATATATATATATATATACATACATACATACAGTTAGGTGCATAAATATTGGGACATTGGCAGAATTTTCATATTTTGGCCTCTATTCACCACCACAATGGCTTTGCAATGAAACAAACAAGATGTGCTTTAACTGCAGACTTTCAGATTTAATTTGAGGGTAATTACATCCACATCAGGTGAACAGTGTAGGAATTACAACGGTTTCTATATGTGCCTCCCACTTTTTAAGGGGCCAAAAGTAATGGGACAAACGAAACAATCCAAAACTAACTTTCACTTTTTAATACTTTGTTGCAAATCCTTTGCAGGCAATTACAGCCTTTGCCTGGTGGTGCCTCTTCTGCTCCCCTGCCCCCTTGTTATCCTGCCTGGAGTTGGTGAGCTGATACAACCCTACAGTTTCCCCTTCCTCCTTTCCCCTTCCTCCTTATCTCTGCTTACCTTTCCAATTTTAAGAGATATCACACTACCCATTGTTCTTTGATTTTAGTTCATACTTGCTATATCTTGCCCTTGTGTAAAAAGTGTATAGGTCACAATATCTCTAACTTGCTCTTTTCTATTGCTATGTCACAGACCTTATATTACAAGATATAGAACCCCTATCCACATGGGTTTAGCTCCCCCCGTGGCAATTTGTTATAACTATACTATATAGTACATTATTTCTATATTTACTGATATCCCTTTGATATCTAGCCTGCTGGTCCACTGACATGTTCTGCATAATCTAATTGTTTCTCTTGAGGAAAACGGTTATTTTGGTGGGCCTTTATTTCAGGCAAAGTATAGTGAAATTACATTTCATATATATTCTAGTCCTCTTTTCTGCATTATTTCTCCCTGCTCCTACCTACCAACTGAAGACAAGGTTTGCCCTCCTGCCTCTCCTATACCTGGGCTTATAATGTGAAGCTGATGGCTCTATGTAAATGCTCCATGCTTGCTATGTAGTCTCATTAACAGGGGAATGTGACCTTCGCCAGTCATTCATCTGCTACGCTACCTAACCATATGACTCCTCTCCACATATGATCCTAATGGGCAATAACAAGAGAGATACGCAGAAAAGGATTTTCAGGCGGCCAAGGGTCAATTCTTCTCAGCTGAACCTGCGTTCCTATCTATCTCACACTCTGTAGACTCCCCTGCAACTGTATCTGAGCCTGTCCCAATAACCTCTTCTGCCCTGGCCCTTTCTCCCTCATCGGGTGATCTTCATGCTCAAATGCTCAATTGCGGGGTGAAATTACGGAAGTCCTGACCCATGTTTGAACACTCCCCTCCAAACAAGGCATGCAGACCCTGGAGTCCCGGATCCAGTACTCTATCCAGACCCAGTTTGGTACAAGCTGATTTTAAACACTTGGGTTCCCGCATTGTTACCCTTGAGGAAGAGAGAGTCTGTTGATGACCAGTTATCCCAACTTCATGAGTTAATCTCTCAGCAATCCTCAGACATGAGGACCATGCAAAATAGATTGGGGCAGGAACAACATTTGGGTTCGGGGGCTTCCAGAAGATGCCACTCCATCTAGCCTGATCGATGCCCTCAATAAAATCTTCGGAGAAATCCTGGAATTAGACCACAATAATCCTATTGAGTTCGACCGCGCCCATAGAGCTCTGCGTCTGAAGGGACTGGTGACTGACCGCCCAATGGCAACAAGTTCAGTGCCATAAAAAGAAATCTAGGAGAGCTGATTCTCCGCTGGCACCCGAACTCACTTGATTCATGACCTTTTTGTTCTGGGGCTATTCCTGGTTGAGACAACAACCACGATTTGGAGTTACCCCCGTGTTACAGGGATGACTGGGGTTGGGTCTTTTTGGCCTCTTTCATTACTGTCACCCAAGATTTGGTATTTTGTCCATTTGTTCAAGGTTAACTTATGGGTAGACATATTGGATAAAGCGAGTCGCTTTTCATGTATTTTCTTGTTGTAAAAATTGTTATGTTCTATTTTTCTCATTATCTGCCCAAATGGATATTATAGTTATGTTTAACTCTTACCGAGGAGTCGTATGGTACTGTTTATTTCAATTTGTATTGATGCTATTTTGCGTTTTCTACTGTAATGTTATTTTGTATAGGATGGCGGGGTCACTACACCTCTGTGTGCCCCCTACCGCTACATTTTTCCTGTGACATGGGCACCCTGGCAGTCCCCTTATTTAGCTGGCAGCGGTTTTCCATCTTATTCATTGACGTATTGTTGTATTAATGTATTTATTGCTTGTTGGGTTTCTCCCCCCTCTCCTCTTGTATTTCCCTTTCCCCCTTTTCTCCCTGATTCTTGCTTTCACTACTCTTACTGCTCCTGCACTTGCATTTTATATTGCTATGTAGCTTTGTCTCTTCTACTCATTCATGACCACTCCACTCCGTATAGTCTCTATTAATCCTAGGGGGTTGAACGTCCCTGAGAAAAGGGCTCAGGCCCTCTACTCTTTTCATGTGATGGGGCAGATTTCATTCTAGTACAGGAAACTAATCTTCGCCACTTCCCTTCTGCCCCATGGCTCAGTAACCAATTTTACCCCACAGCATATTATTGTAACTACTCCCAATCAAAATCCAAAGGAAATGCTATTTTATTTGCTAAACATCTGCCAGTTTTGAACCCTGGAGCGCATAGTTTAGAGGAGGGGAGGTGTCTGCTTGTCAAATGCTCTATTTTTAACCAACTTTTCACATTTGTTCATATTTATGCCCCAAACCAGGGTCAACCAACCTTTTTTGAGAGGGTTCTGGATAAAATTGCTACGCTCCAGCAGGGAATCTTGATAGTAGGTGGGGACTTCAACTGGGCCCTGGATCACCTCCTAGATACCTCATCAGGCTCTTCAACAGTTCCTTGCCGTAAGTCGAGAAGGGTAAGATGCTTGCTTTATGCTCATCAGCTGTCCGATGTCTGGCGTATATTTCACCCTTAGAGAGAGTTTACTCATTAGTACTCTAGTTCCCACCAGTCATATTCCAGGATAGATTATATACTAATTGCCCATAGATGTCTCCATCTGGTACAGGCAACTTCTATAGGTGTGACATCCTGGTCTGACCATTCCCCAGTAAGTGTAGACCTCTCCCTCGGCTTTACTGACCCGATATGTAGATCCTGGCATTTTAATTAGTCCCTTTTGTCCGACCCTTATTGTAGATCTCAGATGGAAGAGGCTATTGATGTCTATCTAGACTGTAACACCACTAGGAATGTATCTAGCCTCAATATATGGGAAGCACATAAATGTGTCATAAGAGGAAAATGCCTTCAACTAGATTCCTATTTAAAGAAACAAAGAGTGGGACAGATAGAAGGTTTACTGCAGAAAATACAGGTTTTGGAGACTACCCACAAAACTTCCCTTTCCTCTGATGTTTATGTGGATCTAGAGCAGGCCCGATCAGCCTTAAATAAGCTCTTACTGGAAAAGGTTAAACATTCTTTTAGGAAATGGCGCATTCGGTATTATCACTGGGATAACAAACCCAGAAAAATGCTGGCTAGGGCTCTGTGGGCTCAGAGCCCTAGCCAGAGTCATTTATCCCCTCTATTAAGGATGGGATGGGTCAGGTCTTCCATGACACTCATAACATTGCAGAAGCTTTTTGTTCAACACTGTATAATCTACCTGCTCCTTTGGCCTTCCCTGATGCTTTCGGGAAACAACAGGCTATTGAGGCCTACCTCTCTAGAAATGGGTTCCCTAAATTTGATGACCTTGCCAGTGAGGATTTAGAAAAGCCTTTTAGTTTACCTGAACTAGAGGAGGCCATTAAATCCACCCCCTCCAGGAAAAGTCCTGGCCCTGACAGTTTCACTATTAATTATTATAAAGCCTTCAGGGACAAACTGGCTCCTTTACTTTTGGTGGCCTTGAATGCAGTTTCCAAGAAGACCCCTTTCTCCCACCAATCCCTTGAAGCCCATATAATGGTTATTCCCAAAGATGGCAAGGATCCCTCCCTCTGTCCCAGCTACCGTCCAATCTCCCTTCTCAACTTAGATGTTAAACTGTATGCAAAACAGAGACAGGACTTCCGGTGGGTGGCGTATCTGGATGGTCACGTTTTAGCTGAGCTCTGCTCTCTTTGCTCCAGCTCCCATTGCCCCTTGGCACCTATCTGCCTGATTGTTTGATCGGGTTTCGCTCCCGTGTATCGGGTGGGGGGGGGGAATATCCAGGTCATCGTAGCAAGGGATGGGGGGGCCTGCCAACATTGGCCTGCCAACATTATTTATATTAAATATGTTTGTGAAATATTTTTATGTTGAATTACACTTTTTACTGCACTTTTATATGGGTATATTTATAAATATGGGTTTATTTTTATTTATTTTTTAAGATGAAATGTTTAAAAGCACCATATTATCACTATAAAATACTTCTATATAAGAATGTTGCTGGAGAGTGTGATAAATATGTATATTCCCCATGCTGGATTAGGGAAAAGATATGTAGCATAAAAACGCTATTAATGTATACAATGATTGTAAATATGAGGTGCGTTGTTTATAACTTATCACATGTTTTCACTAAAAAATGGTCTCTACTGCCCCTGGTTGAAGGACGGGGGGGGCAATACTTAATTGTTAAAAAAAAATGGAGGAATATTGAAAAAGAGTTGAAGCAAGATCTAATTCACAATATATGATCAATCTCTTGCTTAAAAGAGGCAGTTGTAATCTGAGACGATTGTGCAGAAAAAGGTGTATATGGAATACCACCGAGCGTTGCTTAATGAATTACTCACCTGCCTACTGGGAAGGGTTGAGCTTAAACAGATTGGGTTACTTTCAGTGCTATAAATCTCCCGTGGAGGGGATAGGATGAATACAATACACAGAAACACGTCAACTGCTGGCAGGCAACCTCAACTAACAGTATCATCCTGGAATGTTAGTGGATTAAACTCCCCAATAAAATTTAAAAAAGTTATCCAACATATAAAGCGCTCTGGTTCAGATATTGTGTATCTTCAGGAAACAAGATGGAAACAGGGAGACACCCTAACATTACGGGACAGATGGATTGGGGATTGCCTGACTGCATCGACACAATACAAAATCAAGAGGGGTTGCCATAGTTTTACCTAAACATATAATATATACTGTCAAGGAAACTGTTACTGATCCCCAAGGGAGATACAGTCAGGTGCATAAATATTGGGACATTGACAGAATTTTCATATTTTGGCCTCTATTCACCACAATGGCTTTGAAATGAAACAAACAGGATATGCTTTAACTGCAGACTTTCAGATTTAATTTGAGGATAATTACATCCAAATCAGCTGAACGGTGTAGGAATTACAATGGTTTCTATATGTGCCTCCCACTTTTTACGGGGCCAAAAGTAATGGGACAAACTAAACAATCCTAAATCTAACTTTCACTTTTTAATACTTTGTTGCAAATCCTTTGCAGGCAATTACAGCCTGAAGTCTGGAACGCATAGACATCACCAGATGCTGGGTTTCATCCCTGCCAGGCCTCTATTGCAAATGTCTTCAGTTCCTGCTTGTTCTTGGGGCATTTTCCCTTCAGTTTTGTCTTCATCAAGTGAAATGCATGCTCAATCGGATTCAGGTCAGGGGACTGACTTGGCCATTACATAACATTCCACTTTTTAGCCTTAAAAAACTCTTTGGTTGCTTTTGCAGTATGCTTCGGGTCATTGTCCATCTGCACTGTGAAGCGCCGTCCAATGAGTTCTGAAGCATTTGACTGAATATGAGCATATAGTATTGCCCGAAACACTTCAGAATTCATTCTGCTGCTTTTGTCAGCAGTCACATCATCAATAAATACAAGGGAACCAGTTCCATTGGCAGCCATACATGCCACGCCATGACACTACCACCACCATGCTTCACTGATGAAGTGGTATTTTTGGATCATGAGCAGTTCCTTTCCTTCTCCATACTCTTCTCTTCCCATCACTCTGGTACAAGTTTATCTTTGTCACATCTGTCCATAGGATGTTGTTCCAGAACTGTAATGGCTTTTTTAGATGTTGTTTGGCAAACTCTAATCTGGTCTTCCTGTTTTTGAGGCTCACCAATGGTTTACATCTTGTGGTGAACCCTCTATATTCACTCTTGTGAAGTCTTCTGTTGATTGTTGACTTTGACACATAAAATCTACCTCCTGGAGAGTGTTCTTGATTTGGCCAACTGTTGTGAAGGGGTTTTTCTTCACCAGGGAAATAATTCTTCTGTCATCCACCACAGTTGTTTTCCGTGGTCTTCCGGGTCTTTTGGTGTTGCTGAGCTCTCCGATGCATTCTTTCTTTTTAAGAATGTACCAAACAGTTGATTTGGTCACACCTAATGTGTTTGCTATCTCTCTGATGGGTTTGTTTTGATTTTTCAGCCTAATGATGGCTTGCTTCACTGATAGTGACAGCTCTTTGGATCTCATATTGAGAGTCAACAGCAACTGATTCCAAATGCAAATGTCACACCTAGAATCAACTCCAGACCTTTTACCTGCTTAATTGATAATGAAATAACGAGGGAATAGCCCACACCTGTCCATGAAATAGCTTTTGAGTTGATAGTCCCATTACTTTTTGGCCCCTTAAAAAGTGGGAGGCACATATAGAAACCATTGTAATTCCTACACCGTTCACCTGATTTGGATGTAATTACCCTCAAATTAAATCAGAAAGTCTGCAGTTAAAGCACATCTTATTTGTTTCATTTCAAAGCCATTGTGGTGGTGAATAGAGGCCAAAATATGAAAATTCTGTCAATATCCCAATATTTATGCACCTGACTGTATATATTAATAGATCTACAAATTCATGACACTAGATACACACTTCTCAACATATACGCCCCAAATAACAACCAGGCTTTTTTTTTACCCAAGTAAAGCAATTGATCCTCAGCAGAGAAATTGACAATTTAATTATGGGAGATTTTAACACGGTCGCGGACCCATGTCTAGATAGATCACGCACAACTATAACACCCAATGCACCCATTAGAAGCCCCATCTATAGACTAACAATGGAGGTAGGGATAGTGGACCCATGGAGATTAATTCACAAAACAGATAGAACATACATGTTTCACTCAGGAGTCCACCACTCCTTTTCACGAATCAATTATATTCTATTGTCAAATCATTTAATCCCACGTGTGCTATTGAGTCAAATAGCTGATATTTTAATATCAGATCATGCTATTGTCCTAGTCTCCATATGCATCCCACAGGCTGGGGAAAAATCCAGACTATGGAGATTTCCGATTTATTTATACCAATCAGATAACTTTCAACAGTTCCTCCAGAATAAATGGAAGGAATATGCTGAAAATAATAGTGAGCAGAGGGATAATCCTATATTGCTTTGAAAGCCTCAAAGGCGGTACTACGAGGGGAAGTTATATCATATGTGGCGAGGCAATGTAAATTACAAAAAGAAAAATATAGCTCGCTTAGTAGAGAGGGCTCTTTTAGATATTGTGAATATATGAACCAACCGAGTCATTGGAGAGATTTCAACAGACGCGCCAATTATTGGAGAGTTATCTATTATCACAAGCCAAACTGAATATTGATTTTGGTAATAATAAA
This sequence comes from Taudactylus pleione, assembly GCA_031769625.1. Taxonomy (NCBI): domain Eukaryota; kingdom Metazoa; phylum Chordata; class Amphibia; order Anura; family Myobatrachidae; genus Taudactylus; species Taudactylus pleione. The sequence continues at coordinate 3,279,389 of JAUIMM010000252.1, read as the reverse complement.
TGTTCTAGGTATGGAAACCACATAGGATCACTCCTGGCAAACATGTCCAGACCAGTGAGGCATAAAAATCATATCCTGGCCCTTAGAGGGGAAAGCCCTGATCACATCATAATGAAATCTCTCGAGATAATAACAAAATTCTAATCTTATTTTTCTGAAGTATATAGGGGTCATACATATAGCCAAGAATTATTAGCGGATTTATTGAATAAGGCAAACCTCCCGGAACACTCACAGTCACAGTGTGAATTGTTGGAGGCAGATATCACAGATGAGGATATGCCAGTCCATAAATCTCCTGGCCCAGATGGATTCTCAATACAATATTAAGAATATAAAGCACTCAAGAATGAGTTAGCTCCTACTCTTCTTGAACTGTATAATTTAATCCATAGATGGCACCCAATATACCCCTCATTCAATGAGGCCCACACAATTTTCATTCCGAAACCAGGGAAAGATGCTTTGTCGCCTTCATCTTATCGTTCAATGACACTTCTTAACGTGGACTTTAAGATATTGGCTATAATCGTGGCAAATCGCCTCCAGGGTATACTGTCTATACTATTAACAGAACATCAGCTAGGCTTTGTGTGTGGCCGTCATTCGGTGAGGGGTAGATACTTATTTGAGATCCTGAATAGCAGAGGATTTGGAGCAGATTTTAGAGCCCTGGTAAAAACATTTTACACTTTCCCGGTAACTTCAATCTTGGTTAATGGATTGTGATGGGAAAAGGATGAGATGTCCCGTGGAACAGGACAGGGATGCTCATTGTCCCCCTTACTCTTCAACCAAGTATTGGACCCAATGTTACGCATGATCCAATCATGGTCAGTGGTAGAGGGGATTCGAATTGGCGACAGGACCATTAAAATATCGTCATTTGCCGACAAAATTATGTTATATCTTGCAAACCCAAAAGAATCAAAAGGACTCCTGATGGATAAAATAAAACAATTTGGATTTGGTTCTGGTCTTTGGAATGAAGTCCTCAGCCTTTCTGCAAAAATATTAGATGAATCAGTCCCTAAAGATCCAATGTTTTGGTTGTTTCATTTATCATCCAGACCCCTCTCAAAATAAAAGAAATCACTATCATGTCATTTGAACAATGCTGCTAAAGCAGTTATTCCGGTAAAATGGCCGTCCTTCTCTTACAACGGTAATGGACTGGTTCACCAGGATAGACTTATTTATGAAAATGGATGATATACTGACTTCTGCTGATGGTGGTTATGAGTCCTTTAGGGGTACCTGGTTCCGCTGGATGGATTTCAAAGAATCTGTGACCTTCAAAAATATCACTTCTTCTACCCGCCCCATTATTTTCTACATGTCATGTCCTAGGTTCGACCCAAATTGTAGTAGAACCTGGACCTTTGTAACTGGCTGCTAGGTTGTATTGTAGCTCCATCCTCCTTCCATATCTTTTCTAATAGGTACTGATGGATGCGAGATTACACCACGTGATCTGAAGCAACTGCTTTCTCTTTCACTGCTCTATTTCTATTTCTTCCTCCCCCCCCCCTCCTCACCCTATTGTCTAGATGTTTCTTTTGATTTTCTTTTATTATTTCGTTTTTCTGTATTTTATTTTTATTACTTTTGCGGGTCTCGTTTATGTTTTATGATATCATTGGCGATTTCTACTATAGAGTTTTATATTTTTCCAGTGTATTGATATGTTGAAGCTATGGCTTTTGATGATGGCCCTGACATTGGCCCTCATTCAGAGCCACTCGCTATTTGCGGTCGTTCGTTCTAAAACTAGGGGTGGCTATTCAAATGAACCGTTCGCTGTTTGCGGTCTGTTCACGCCTCTATGTCTGAACGAGCAAACAAAACTTTTGGAAAAATACGCCCCCTGGCCGCTCGCATCTTACGTCATGTCCGCTATTTATTAGATTAATCGAGTACATCGACAAGGGTATGAACTACTCGCTATTCTTGGGGTTGGTGTTTGCTACCACAATTTTGCGAGCAGTTCTGACTATAAAATAACCCAGTGACGTGGTCAATGACGCTGCTGTTTTAAATATGCACACCCATAAAACGCCCGTTTTGACCTTTAAGCACGCCTGCGTTCTGATTTCCACTCCCCATTTTCAAGCACCTTCCCCTGTTACCACCCACATACGCCTCCTCCTGTCACTAAAAATAGCAGGCATTCGCTATTTTGCGAGCACATGAATTTCGGCCGCACTGACTGGTTAGCGCATGCGTATAACGATCCGTACGCATGCGCAGTTGGGCTAACATCGCTCGGAACGAACGAGCGCCCACTTACGAGCGGCTCTGAATCAGGCCCATTGTCTCTAAATATTTGTATTGTTAATTTATTTTCTTGACAACTTTATTAAAAAAATACATTTTGCACTAAAAATCCTGGGCCTGACCCGGGATTTGGAACACGGTTCCAAGTCGGGTCAGACCCGGGATTTACCCCATTTCTACTGCTGCGCCATCCCGGGAATATCCTGGGTCGACGCCATTCACACTGCACCCGGGTGCAGTGCCGGCGCTTGGAGATGACAAGCGCAGAAATCTCCATCTCTCCCCTGAACACCAGACCAGAGCGGACCGGCGTCCAGGGGAGGGGGTCCTTCCCGGGGAAGAGGGGGTATCATTCGGGAGGCTGTCTATGACAGCTGACACCGGGGTGGGAGAGTTTACAGCCTCCGCATATGAAGCGGGGATGGGGGTAAAAACCAGAACAGTCTGCTTCAAAATTACACTCTATCACCGAGCTGGAACCGGGTTACCCGTTTCCACTGAGCCCGACCAGGGTTTTACCTGCATAAATCCTGCTCGAGACCCGGGAAGAAATACCGGGTCAATCGACTCAGGGTTTTCTACTAGGACCCTTTTCCACTGAGCTGCTAACCGGGTTGACACGGCAAAAACTTGGGTATTTTGGCCGGTGGAAAAGGAGTATAAGTTGAGTTCTCCAGTTCCTTGATCCACAACAGTCCAGCAGGAAACATAATATCCAGCCTGTACTGTAATTCCAGTCTCTCAAATATCTGGGTGTAGTTTATAGAGATGTGCTCCGGACCATTTTTTCTGGATTTGGATTTGGCTCTGATTCGTCGTCTGGCTTTGGATTTGACAGAACTTACACACCGCGATCAAGGGTGTTGCCATCACAATCTCCCTGAAATGCTTTTTCAACAGTAGGTAAGTATGATGTGCCCTACGTTTAAGTGATGTGAGCACAAGGTTCCTTAATGGCTGACTATGGCGTGGTGTTCGGATTTAGATATCAAAATAATGGAGATAGTGCAAACAATGTTTAATTTACTTTTGCCTAAGATAAACCGCTCACTAATAAAATCCTTATTAAAATATATTTACTTTGAGTCACCCAAAGAAATCTCTACCATGAAAAAAAATAAATCAGATACTAAAAAAACAAAAAAATAGTAATATGTGCTTTTGTATTCAAATACATTACTAAAGTAAATCTCAGTTGTACCAAAGCACACAGAAACAATGGGCCTGATTCAGAGCCGGACGCAAGTGGCTGCTCGTTCGCTCCGAGCGATGTTTGCCCAACTGCGCATGCGTACGGATCGTAATACGCATGCGCGAACCAGTCAGTGCGGCCGAAATTCATGTGCTCGCAAAATAGCGAATGCCTGATAATTTGAGTGACAGAATGAGGCGTATGTGGGTGGTAACAGGGGAAGGTGCTTGAAAATGGGGAGTGGAGATCCGATCGCAGGCGTGCTTAAAGGTCAAAACGGGCGTTTTATGGGTGTGCATAATTAAAACAGCAGCGTCATTGACCACGTCACTGTTTTTTTTTTAGCCAGAACTGCTCGCAAAATTGTGGTAGCAAAAACCAACCCCAAGAATAGCGAGCAGTTCATACCCTGGTCGATGTACTCGATTAATCTAATAAATAGTGGACATGACGTAGGATGCGAGCGGCCAGGGGGCGCAGTTTCCCAAAAAACGACCGCAAGTTTTGTACGCTCGTTCAGACCTAGAGGCGTGAACAGACCGCAAACAGCGAACGGTTCATTTGAATAGCCACCCCTATTTTCTTGACGAGCGAGCGCAAATAGCGTCCGGCTCTGAATCAGGCCCAATGTTCTAATTGCCCTGCTGTAAAGGTTGAGCCTAGATCCCCTTCAGCTAATGAATCCGTCACCCGGAAGTGACGTGGAGTCAGCGGGTCACAAGTGGGGTGCGACCCGCACCCGGGTGTCTCACCTGCTGAGGGGTGACACCAAAGTGACAGGAGCTGGTGCTGCACTGTAGCATTACGTGCAGCACTCGGCTCCTGACACAGTGAGGGAGCCGGCACTGCAATTAGAATGGTCCCCAGGGAGCAGTCCACATCTCCGGCACCCCCGGAGTGACTAAAACCCCCCCTTTTTTTTTACAAAGCTTGCACACTACTCTCCTGCCTGCACCGGGTGCCACCCAGGGTAGCGGCGCCACTGCGTGGAGGGCAGAAGTGCGGTTCCATGCCTTGACAGCGCTGTTATTTTGCCTCAAATGTATCTGGCCACCAACAGTAGAAACTTCTACCCTCAAGGGCGAGTATCGAGTCAGTTATTGGTTGGCACAATATGGTGGGGCGCCAGAAAGTCGGCCTCTCCACCCTTGCAGGAGCGAAGGCACCAGAAATGGCGGCCGCAGCCAAATAAGGGGGAGGGCCGCCAGGCGTCCCACACCACGAGCCAACAAAATTGGTGCCAGGGGGGGGCAGGCAGGTAAGCCTGCCCCCCCCTTCCCTTTCTAACCTTACTAGCATCACTGGCCATTTGAGAGGCAGCAGGGCTGGCTTTCAGGAAAGGGGAGGCACTCGGGGTTAAAAGGGGGCAGCCAGAGGAGAGAGAGCTTTCTTTCCTTTCTCCTACATCCAGGATGCTGCATGCTGTCCATCCTCCTTCCCCCGTCCTGCAGCAGGGCTTTGCAATTTAAGCCATCCGAGTATGGATGCAGGCTGAGCAAGCCGTCACAGAAAGCCAGCAGTCAGGCCATGTATGAATATCGAGAGACCCTGCCAGCACAATGTGTTTTAAGGTAATGAAGGGAACTGATTTCATTAAAGGGAGATAGGCACCTAGTATTGGACAGTACATGGCTTAACCAGTGAAGCGGCCACTTGCTGGACTCTGCGGACATGGGTGGGTTAGTGAGAGCTACCTTAGGGCTGTAACTACCAGAGGAGGGAGGGTGAGTTAGCATGGACAAAACACAGAGACGTTGGGAGAGAAGGCACATTTTACTGTAAAAAATGGTCATAGATAGCAGCCAGACCACTTTCAACCCCCCCCCCCACCCTCCCTCCCCTTAGCACATTACTGATAAGAGCACCTTTTGCTTAGCACAAAGGACTTGGTTTTATGGCTTTGTGTTAAAGAAAGTAGAAAAACCTTCTGTACATTGCAGGACATTGGCCGGGTGGGGGGAGTAGCAGGTATAAGCAATAAGGTTGCATATAAGTTAGACATCCTTTCCGTTAATATACAGTGTAAGCATGCTGTGGCACACTAATAAATATCACCGTTATAAATCTCAGTAGGTGGGGCAGACCTTTGAATAGTTTTCCAAAGGCTTTACCCCTGTTATGCAGCCATTGCCCGGCTGATTGGTTGTAAACACAGATGAGTATTAGGCGAAATACAGTTATATATGTGTACATGTGTGAGCACATGTATGTGTGTATATACATATACGCAATATGTGTTTGCACATGCATCGCTATGTCTGAGTGGAACAGTATATAGGAATACACAAGGACAGAGGGCCTGATTCAGACCCGTTCGCAAGCGCATAGCGCTTGCAAGCGGGTCGATGGTGGCCCAGTGCAAATGCGCGAGCCCCGGAGCGAGCGCAAAAAGCACTCGCTCCGTGGCTCACTACAAAAGGGGCAGCTGTCGATGTTGATCGACAGCTCGCCCCATTTTGTAGGCACGGTGGGGGGGTGGCTTCACAATCGGAGGCGTTCCCATGCGAACGCCTGCCGTTTGTGGGCAGCCCCACTGACATCACCAGTGATGTCAGTGGGAGAGCTTCCGGCTCTATTAGAGCCAGAAGCTCTCTGGGGCTTGCGGCCATGAGACCCTACCACAAGGGTCTCGACGCTAGCCAGATGATCGCGATGGTCTTGACCATCGCGACCATCATCTTGGCCACTCGCAATAGCCGCTCCAAAAAAAACAAAAACGCCCTGATTCAGTGCGAGCGCTCTGTCAGAGCGTCCGTCTCTGAATCAGGCCCAGAGTGCGTGTGTGAGTCAATACATTGATTGCTTCATATCCCAAAGGCAATTTTATAGGGTGAAGGTATTGTTAGCATAGGTGTTAAGTGGTGCTATAAATAGTCTTTGCAGGGACATAATGAGTGTACATACTACCTGTTTATTCACGTATTGTTGTTGTCCTTCTTTCTGTATGATCACACGGAGCGGTATTGAGGAGCAGAGTGGCTGGTTTGGTGCACTCATGCAATGCTCCGAGGAGGAGGTCACATGGACCTGTGAGAAGTCAGCATGTGCAATAGGCCCACGAGCAACAGAATATCTTGATGACTGCGACGGGCCAAGGGAATTTAACATTGGACAGCATATTCCATTGCGCTTTACAATGGTAAACATTAATAGAACAAAACTGGGTAATAACAGACAGATATATTGGTAGGGAGGCCCTGCTCGCAAGCTTACTATCTATAGTGGCATTGGGCTAAGAGGGAGCCTGTGGAAAAGAGGAAGCCTGTGGGGCTTTGTGCAGCTGCAATATGGCAGATTTTAGGTGTGCGCACATACAGAGCAGGCACTGCTGGAGAAAGACGTGCTGAGAAGCACAAAGGTGCAGCAGCACAGGTTGGAGTTCTGGCCACCGATAGAGCTCTGGTGGGTCCTAGAGTCCGCTGGCTATTCGATTAAGGGATGGAGGCAGTGCTGAGAGACTTTATCCAAACTTGGCAGGTGGTTAACATAACGTTAGTGGTAGGGCGGAGCTTGGCAGTCTCCAACCAATGCAGTAGCTGGGGATGAGCGGACCAGAGAAGGCAAGGATGGAAGAGGGATAGGTCAACCAGGACAGGGCAGTGTAAGGCAGCCCTAATAAAGGTACAAGAGGAGTGGGGTCAGCAGGGGTCAAAGGACAACAGACAAAATCAGGAGAAATTGAAGCAGGTATAATGGCTTTAGAATGAGCAGGGATCAAATCAGCAGTCACCCTTGCCAGTACAGTCTCTGGGGAAGGTTGAAAACTCATTCCAGACTGGAGCGGGCTCATTAAGTGGAGCAAAGGGGATGACACGTTTTTCAAGCAGCAAATCTGGAGGGAAGTTTGGGACCGAATAGTGTTGTTGCAATATAGTGTTCACCCAGGTTAGTAAGATACGCTGTTTGGATGGATACCAGTAGAATAACAGACCATACAGATCGTAGTTAAGGGAAGGTTGAGCACCTAGCTTGACTGAATTGTGACGGAAAGTGGCAGAGTAGTAAGACCGTAGGAGAGTAGGTAAGTTACTTTCACTTGTGGGATCAAATAAGGAGCTGCAGGAATGTTCAACAAAGGATTGGGAGCAAGGGGGATTGCTAGGTAATGGTGATACCATGTAATTGTGGGTGATTTTCAATTTGATCCAAATATGACGGTGCAGGTTTATTTGTGTAGATAGGAGCCTTGAGGGGAGATGGCCGAGAAGGCAGTCAAACATATGCAGAAGCAGAGTACGGTTGGAAGCTGCAGTATGTAAAAGGGCTGTTACTGCAGTTGATTAGTACAGGTGCTAGCTTGGGATATTACAGGAGGCAGTACCAGTCCTCAGTTGTGTAGCAGGGCAGCCTGGGGTGCTGTCATTACACCAGGATTTCCAAGTTAAGTAAAGTCCTGCCGCAGCGAGGCACAGTCAGAGTATTCAGGAGTCGCATAGCAGTAATCACAGCATGGTCAGGAACATGGGCATTCTATGTCACAATCAGCCAACAGCTATAGCGTGGAAGATTTAGAAGGGACAGCAGTCGCAAGTACTGCAATCCCTGATCAAAATATCCCGGTATGTAGAAACAAGTCGTCTCTTGTAGAGACGCAGCCGCGGTAAAGAGGCTGAGGTAAAGGGATAGCAAGTCCCATATCATAAAAATGCCACCAGGTCATAAAGCTGCAGCCACCCTTTGATGAGGACAGCAGCCGTCGGGATCAAGCTAGGAGAGCTATGGGGTTTAAAGCTAGGGGCATAAGAGGCAACTGCAGTCCCCCACGGGGAGTTTTTCTTTTATGTGAAATATTTCTGCCATAAGATGGGTGCCAAGGAAAGGTGTAAAAGGCATTCGTCGGATATCAATAAAGGGCACGTGAAATTATGGCAGCACAGGAGATGTTGGGCAGAGTAGCTTGCAAGGCGGGCCTTGGTCCTCTGATGCCAACGTAGCCATCAGTAAGTTGGTACCTTTTAACGGTGGAGGCACCATTCAGCACAAGGGTAGCAGCCAAGTGAAAAGGTTGTACAGAAGTGATGGGTGCGCCTGTCTGGCACAGGTCTGGTCATATTCAAAAGGTGCTGGTAGGAGTGAAGTGGTGGAGGTTGCAGGGTGGGACTTCGGTCCTCAGGTTACTGGGACCTCGTGTAGCGGGGGAAAGCGGTGCGCAAGGCATGGTAAGTGGGGGATTGTCAGAATGCCTCGCATAATCACCAATTAGTAGGCTGCACGCCTTGGTTCCAGCAAAATGTGGCAGGGGCCATATGGGCTGCGCGCCAGGTGAAGGTGTTATGCGCATGGTAGCTGGTCCCAAAGGTACGGGGCGTGGTTGCGGGCCAATGAGGTCGGGCCGAGTACGCCCCAGGTGGAAATCGTGATAGGGGGCGTGGTTGCGTGCCTACAAGGTTGGGCCGAGCACGCCCCAGGTGGTAAGTGTGGTAGGGGACGTGGTTGCGTGCCTACAAGATTGGGCCGAGCACGCCCCAGGTGGTAACACGTGGAACTTTGAGAGCCTTGCACACCACTTCTTGTTCCTTGCCCTGCGATTCGTTGTAATTGTGTTCTTTGAAAATAAAGCTGTGACCAATTTATTTTGTCAAAAATTTACGAGTATCGAGTCAGTTATTGGTTGGCACAATATGGTGGGGCGCCGGAAAGTCGGCCTCTCCACCCTTACAGGAGCGAAAGCACCAGAAATGACGGCCGCAGCCAAACAAGGGGGAGGGCCGCCGGGCGGCCCACACCACGAGCCAACTAAATTGGTGCCGGGGGGGGGTGGGGGCAGGCAGGTAAGCCTGTCCCCCCCCTTCCCTTTCTAACCTTACTAGACTCACTGGCCATTTGAGAGGCAACAGGGCTGGGTTTCAGGAAGGGGGAGGCACCCGGGGTTAAAAGGGGGCAGCAAGAGGAGAGAGAACTTTCTTTCCTTTCTCCTACATCCAGGACAAGAGAGAGAAGTAGGGGTTTTGGGGTAAGTATAGGTCTGTTAAAAAAGTTTAAAAAATAAATAAATAAAAAGAAAGCATGGCAAATAACTGTTACGTGGGAGCTGGATTGATCAATGAGTATTATCTTTGTTTTATGTATTGCAAATTTGTTCAATGAGTGTTTTTCAAAAAAAAAAAAAGAAAAGAAAAAATATATAATAATAATTGAAAAAAGTAAAAAAATAAAGAAAACAAAAAAAAGGAAAAGATTATCTTTGTAGCAGATGTGATTTTGTGTTTTAATTTGTCATAGTATATGTAATTTGTCACAGTATGTAAGCGGGGGAAAGCGGTGCGCAAGACATGGTAATTGGGGGATTGTCAGAATGCCTCGCATATTCACCAATTAGTAGGCCGCACGCCTTGGTTCCAGCAAAATGCGGCAGGGGCCATATGGGCTGCGCGCCAGTTGAAGGTGTTATGCGCATGGTAGCAGGTCCCAAAGGTAAGGGGCGTGGTTGCGGGCCAATGAGGTCGGGTCGAGTACGCCCCAGGTGGAAATCGTGGTAGGGGGCGTGGTTGCGTGCCTACAAGATTGGGCCGAGCATGCCCCAGGTGGTAACACGTGGAACTTTGAGAGCCTTGCACACCACTTCTTGTTCCTTGCCCTGCGATTCGTTGTAATTGTGTTCTTTGAAAATAAAGCTGTGACCAATTTATTTTGTCAAAAATTTACGAGTATCGAGTCAGTTATTGGTTGGCACAATATGGTGGGGCGCCGGAAAGTCGGCCTCTCCACCCTTACAGGAGCGAAAGCACCAGAAATGACGGCCGCAGCCAAACAAGGGGGAGGGCCGCCAGGCGGCCCACACCACGAGCCAACTAAATTGGTGCCGGGGGGGAGGGGGGCAGGCAGGTAAGCCTGTCCCCCCCCTTCCCTTTCTAACCTTACTAGCCTCACTGGCCATTTGAGAGGCAACAGGGCTGGGTTTCAGGAAGGGGGAGGCACCCGGGGTTAAAAGGGGGCAGCAAGAGGAGAGAGAACTTTCTTTCCTTTCTCCTACATCCAGGACACCCACCCACCCATCCCAGAGAGAGAAGTAGGGGTTTTGGGGTAAGTATAGGTCTGTTAAAAAAGTTTAAAAAATAAATAAATAAAAAGAAAGCATGGCAAATAACTGTTACGTGGGAGCTGGATTGATCAATGAGTATTATCTTTGTTTCATGTATTGCAAATTTGTTCAATGAGTGTTTTTCAAAAAAAAGAAAAGAAAAAATATATAATAATAATTGAAAAAAGTAAAAAAATAAAGAAAACAAAAAAAAGGAAAAGATTATCTTTGTAGCAGATGTGATTTTGTGTTTTAATTTGTCATAGTATATGTAATTTGTCACAGTATGTAAGCGGGGGAAAGCGGTGCGCAAGACATGGTAATTGGGGGATTGTCAGAATGCCTCGCATATTCACCAATTAGTAGGCCGCACGCCTTGGTTCCAGCAAAATGCGGCAGGGGCCATATGGGCTGCGCGCCAGGTGAAGGTGTTATGCGCATGGTAGCTGGTCCCAAAGGTAAGGGGCGTGGTTGCGGGCCAATGAGGTCGGGCCGAGTACGCCCCAGGTGGAAATCGTGGTAGGGGGCGTGGTTGCGTGCCTACAAGATTGGGCCGAGCATGCCCCAGGTGGTAACACGTGGAACTTTGAGAGCCTTGCACACCACTTCTTGTTCCTTGCCCTGCGATTCGTTGTAATTGTGTTCTTTGAAAATAAAGCTGTGACCAATTTATTTTGCCAAAAAGTTACGAGTATCGAGTCAGTTATTGGTTGGCACAGTTATTGGTGGGGCGCCGGAAAGTCAGACTCTCCACCCTTACTTGCTGCGCTTTGGGCATGGTGAGTCGCTCCTCTCCAGTTCACTCGCCACAGCTTACTACTCCCAATAGCTATGGGGTTTAAAGCTAGGGGCATAAGAGGCAACTGCAGTCCCCCACGGGGAGTTTTTCTTTTATGTGAAATATTTCTGCCATAAGATGGGTGCCAAGGAAAAGTGTAAAAGGCATTCGTCGGATATCAATAAAGGGCACGTGAAATTATGGCAGCACAGGAGATGTTGGGCAGAGTAGCTTGCAAGGCGGGGCCTTGGTCCTCTGATGCCAACGTAGCCATCAGTAAGTTGGTACCTTTTAACGGTGGAGGCACCATTCAGCACAAGGGTAGCAGTCAAGTGAAAAGGTTGTACAGAAGTGATGGGGTACGCCTGTCTGGCACAGGTCTGGTCATATTCAAAAGGTGCTGGTAGGAGTGAAGTGGTGGAGGTCGCAGGATGGGACTTCGGTCCACAGGTTACTGGGACCTCGTGTGGCGGGGGAAAGCGGTGCGCAAGGCATGGTAAGTGGGGGATTGTCAGAATGCCTCGCATAATCACCAATTAGTAGGCTGCACGCCTTGGTTCCAGCAAAATGTGGCAGGGGCCATATGGGCTGCGCGCCAGGTGAAGGTGTTATGCGCATGGTAGCTGGTCCAAAAGGTACGGGGAGTGGTTGCGGGCCAATGAGGTCGGGCCGAGTACGCCCCAGGTGGAAATCGTGATAGGGGGCGTGGTTGCGTGCCTACAAGGTTGGGCCGAGCACGCCCAAGGTGGAAATCGTGGTAGGGGGCGTGGTTGCGTGCCTACAAGATTGGGCCGAGCATGCCCCAGGTGGTAACACGTGGAACTTTGAGAGCCTTGCACACCACTTCTTGTTCCTTGCCCTGCGAGTCGTTGTAATTGTGTTCTTTGAAAATAAAGCTGTGACCAATTTATTTTGTCAAAAATTTACGAGTATCGAGTCAGTTATTGGTTGGCACAATATGGTGGGGCGCCGGAAAGTCGGCCTCTCCACCCTTACAGGAGCGAAAGCACCAGAAATGACGGCCGCAGCCAAACAAGGGGGAGGGCCGCCAGGCGGCCCACACCACGAGCCAACTAAATTGGTGCCGGGGGGGAGGGGGGCAGGCAGGTAAGCCTGTCCCCCCCCCTTCCTTTTCTAACCTTACTAGACTCACTGGCCATTTGAGAGGCAACAGGGCTGGGTTTCAGGAAGGGGGAGGCACCCGGGGTTAAAAGGGGGCAGCAAGAGGAGAGAGAACTTTCTTTCCTTTCTCCTACATCCAGGACACCCACCCACCCATCCCAGAGAGAGAAGTAGGGGTTTTGGGGTAAGTATAGGTCTGTTAAAAAAGTTTTTAAAAAAAATAAATAAAAAGAAAGCATGGCAAATAACTGTTACGTCGGAGCTGGATTGATCAATGAGTATTATCTTTGTTTTATGTATTGCAAATTTGTTCAATGAGTGTTTTTCAAAAAAAGAAAAAATATATAATAATAATTGAAAAAAGTAAAAAAATAAAGAAAACAAAAAAAAGGAAAAGATTATCTTTGTAGCAGATGTGATTTTGTGTTTTAATTTGTCATAGTATATGTAATTTGTCACAGTATGTAAGCGGGGGAAAGCGGTGCGCAAGACATGGTAATTGGGGGATTGTCAGAATGCCTCGCATATTCACCAATTAGTAGGCCGCACGCCTTGGTTCCAGCAAAATGCGGCAGGGGCCATATGGGCTGCGCGCCAGGTGAAGGTGTTATGCGCATGGTAGCTGGTCCCAAAGGTAAGGGGCGTGGTTGCGGGCCAATGAGGTCGGGTCGAGTACGCCCAAGGTGGAAATCGTGGTAGAGGGCGTGGTTGCGTGCCTACAAGATTGGGTCGAGCATGCCCCAGGTGGTAACACGTGGAACTTTGAGAGCCTTGCACACCACTTCTTGTTCCTTGCCCTGCGATTCGTTGTAATTGTGTTCTTTGAAAATAAAGCTGTGACCAATTTATTTTGTCAAAAATTTACGAGTATCGAGTCAGTTATTGGTTGGCACAATATGGTGGGGCGCCGGAAAGTCAGACTCTCCACCCTTACAGGAGCGAAAGCACCAGAAATGACGGCCGCAGCCAAACAAGGGGGAGGGCCGCCAGGCGGCCCACACCACGAGCCAACTAAATTGGTGCCGGGGGGGAGGGGGGCAGGCAGGTAAGCCTGTCCCCCCCCCTTCCTTTTCTAACCTTACTAGACTCACTGGCCATTTGAGAGGCAACAGGGCTGGGTTTCAGGAAGGGGGAGGCACCCGGGGTTAAAAGGGGGCAGCAAGAGGAGAGAGAACTTTCTTTCCTTTCTCCTACATCCAGGACACCCACCCACCCATCCCAGAGAGAGAAGTAGGGGTTTTGGGGTAAGTATAGGTCTGTTAAAAAAGTTTTTAAAAAAAATAAATAAAAAGAAAGCATGGCAAATAACTGTTACGTCGGAGCTGGATTGATCAATGAGTATTATCTTTGTTTTATGTATTGCAAATTTGTTCAATGAGTGTTTTTCAAAAAAAGAAAAAATATATAATAATAATTGAAAAAAGTAAAAAAATAAAGAAAACAAAAAAAAGGAAAAGATTATCTTTGTAGCAGATGTGATTTTGTGTTTTAATTTGTCATAGTATATGTAATTTGTCACAGTATGTAAGCGGGGGAAAGCGGTGCGCAAGACATGGTAATTGGGGGATTGTCAGAATGCCTCGCATATTCACCAATTAGTAGGCCGCACGCCTTGGTTCCAGCAAAATGCGGCAGGGGCCATATGGGCTGCGCGCCAGGTGAAGGTGTTATGCGCATGGTAGCTGGTCCCAAAGGTAAGGGGCGTGGTTGCGGGCCAATGAGGTCGGGTCGAGTACGCCCAAGGTGGAAATCGTGGTAGAGGGCGTGGTTGCGTGCCTACAAGATTGGGTCGAGCATGCCCCAGGTGGTAACACGTGGAACTTTGAGAGCCTTGCACACCACTTCTTGTTCCTTGCCCTGCGATTCGTTGTAATTGTGTTCTTTGAAAATAAAGCTGTGACCAATTTATTTTGTCAAAAATTTACGAGTATCGAGTCAGTTATTGGTTGGCACAATATGGTGGGGCGCCGGAAAGTGGGCCTCTCCACCCTTACAGGAGCGAAAGCACCAGAAATGACGGCCGCAGCCAAACAAGGGGGAGGGCCGCCAGGCGGCCCACACCACGAGCCAACTAAATTGGTGCCGGGGGGGAGGGGGGCAGGCAGGTAAGCCTGTCCCCCCCTTCCCTTTCTAGCCTTACTAGACTCACTGGCCATTTGAGAGGCAACAGGGCTGGGTTTCAGGAAGGGGGAGGCACCCGGGGTTAAAAGGGGGCAGCAAGAGGAGAGAGAACTTTCTTTCCTTTCTCCTACATCCAGGACACCCACCCACCCATCCCAGAGAGAGAAGTAGGGGTTTTGGGGTAAGTATAGGTCTGTTAAAAAAGTTAAAAAAATAAATAAATAAAAAGAAAGCATGGCAAATAACTGTTACGTGGGAGCTGGATTGATCAATGAGTATTATCTTTGTTTCATGTATTGCAAATTTGTTCAATGAGTGTTTTTCAAAAAAAAAAAAGAAAAAATATATAATAATAATTGAAAAAAGTAAAAAAATAAAGAAAACAAAAAAAAGGAAAAGATTATCTTTGTAGCAGATGTGATTTTGTGTTTTCATTTGTCATAGTATATGTAATTTGTCACAGTATGTAAGCGGGGGAAAGCGGTGCGCAAGACATGGTAATTGGGGGATTGTCAGAATGCCTCGCATATTCACCAATTAGTAGGCCGCACGCCTTGGTTCCAGCAAAATGCGGCAGGGGCCATATGGGCTGCGCGCCATGTGAAGGTGTTATGCGCATGGTAGCTGGTCCCAAAGGTAAGGGGCGTGGTTGCGGGCCAATGAGGTCGGGCCGAGTACGCCCCAGGTGGAAATCGTGGTAGGGGGCGTGGTTGCATGCCTACAAGATTGGGCCGAGCATGCCCCAGGTGGTAACACGTGGAACTTTGAGAGCCTTGCACACCACTTCCTGTTCCTTGCCCTGCGATTCGTTGTAATTGTGTTCTTTGAAAATAAAGCTGTGACCAATTTATTTTGCCAAAGAGTTACGAGTATCGAGTCAGTTATTGGTTGGCACAGTTATTGGTGGGGCGCCGGAAAGTCAGACTCTCCACCCTTACTTGCTGCGCTTTGGGCATGGTGAGTAGCTCCTCTCCAGTTCACTCGCCACAGCTTACTACTCCCAATAGCTATGGGGTTTAAAGCTAGGGGCATAAGAGGCAACTGCAGTCCCCCACGGGGAGTTTTTCTTTTATGTGAAATATTTCTGCCATAAGATGGGTGCCAAGGAAAGGTGTAAAAGGCATTCGTCGGATATCAATAAAGGGCACGTGAAATTATGGCAGCACAGGAGATGTTGGGCAGAGTAGCTTGCAAGGCAGGGCCTTGGTCCTCTGATGCCAACGTAGCCATCAGTAAGTTGGTACCTTTTAACGGTGGAGGCACCATTCAGCACAAGGGTAGCAGCCAAGTGAAAAGGTTGTACAGAAGTGATGGGGTGCGCCTGTCTGGCACAGGTCTGGTCATATTCAAAAGGTGCTGGTAGGAGTGAAGTGGTGGAGGTCGCAGGGTGGGACTTCGGTCCTCAGGTTACTGGGACCTCGTGTGGCGGGGGAAAGCGGTGCGCAAGGCATGGTAAGTGGGGGATTGTCAGAATGCCTCGCATAATCACCAATTAGTAGGCTGCACGCCTTGGTTCCAGCAAAATGTGGCAGGGGCCATATGGGCTGCGCGCCAGGTGATGGTGTTATGCGCATGGTAGCCGGTCCCAAAGGTACGGGGCGTGGTTGCGGGCCAATGAGGTCGGGCCGAGTACGCCCCAGGTGGAAATCGTGATAGGGGGCGTGGTTGCGTGCCTACAAGGTTGGGCCGAGCACGCCCCAGGTGGAAATCGTGGTAGGGGGCGTGGTGGCGTGCCTACAAGATTGGGCCGAGCATGCCCCAGGTGGTAACACGTGGAACTTTGAGAGCCTTGCACACCACTTCTTGTTCCGTGCCCTGCGATTCGTTGTAATTGTGTTCTTTGAAAATAAAGCTGTGACCAATTTATTTTCTCAAAAATTTACGAGTATCGAGTCAGTTATTGGTTGGCACAATATGGTGGGGCGCCGGAAAGTCGGCCTCTCCACCCTTACAGGAGCGAAAGCACCAGAAATGACGGCCGCAGCCAAACAAGGGGGAGGGCCGCCAGGCGGCCCACACCACGAGCCAACTAAATTGGTGCCGGGGGGGAGGGGGGCAGGCAGGTAAGCCTGTCCCCCCCCTTCCCTTTCTAACCTTACTAGACTCACTGGCCATTTGAGAGGCAACAGGGCTGGGTTTCAGGAAGGGGGTGGCACCCGGGGTTAAAAGGGGGCAGCAAGAGGAGAGAGAACTTTCTTTCCTTTCTCCTACATCCAGGACACCCACCCACCCATCCCAGAGAGAGAAGTAGGGGTTTTGGGGTAAGTATAGGTCTGTTAAAAAAGTTCAAAAAAAAATAAAATAAAAAGAAAGCATGGCAAATAACTGTTACGTCGGAGCTGGATTGATCAATGAGTATTATCTTTGTTTTATGTATTGCAAATTTGTTCAATGAGTGTTTTTCAAAAAAAAAAAGAAAAGAAAAAATATATAATAATAATTGAAAAAAGTAAAAAAATAAAGAAAACAAAAAAAAGGAAAAGATTATCTTTGTAGCAGATGTGATTTTGTGTTTTAATTTGTCATAGTATATGTAATTTGTCACAGTATGTAAGCGGGGGAAAGCGGTGCGCAAGACATGGTAATTGGGGGATTGTCAGAATGCCTCGCATATTCACCAATTAGTAGGCCGCACGCCTTGGTTCCAGCAAAATGCGGCAGGGGCCATATGGTCTGCGCGCCAGGTGAAGGTGTTATGCGCATGGTAGCTGGTCCCAAAGGTAAGGGGCGTGGTTGCGGGCCAATGAGGTCGGGTCGAGTACGCCCCAGGTGGAAATCGTGGTAGGGGGCGTGGTTGCGTGCCTACAAGATTGGGCCGAGCATGCCCCAGGTGGTAACACGTGGAACTTTGAGAGCCTTGCACACCACTTCTTGTTCCTTGCCCTGCGATTCGTTGTAATTGTGTTCTTTGAAAATAAAGCTGTGACCAATTTATTTTGCCAAAGAGTTACGAGTATCGAGTCAGTTATTGGTTGGCACAGTTATTGGTGGGGCGCCGGAAAGTCAGACTCTCCACCCTTACTTGCTGCGCTTTGGGCATGGTGAGTAGCTCCTCTCCAGTTCACTCGCCACAGCTTACTACTCCCAATAGCTATGGGGTTTAAAGCTAGGGGCATAAGAGGCAACTGCAGTCCCCCACGGGGAGTTTTTCTTTTATGTGAAATATTTCTGCCATAAGATGGGTGCCAAGGAAAGGTGTAAAAGGCATTCGTCGGATATCAATAAAGGGCACGTGAAATTATGGCAGCACAGGAGATGTTGGGCAGAGTAGCTTGCAAGGCGGGGCCTTGGTCCTCTGATGCCAACGTAGCCATCAGTAAGTTGGTACCTTTTAACGGTGGAGGCACCATTCAGCACAAGGGTAGCAGCCAAGTGAAAAGGTTGTACAGAAGTGATGGGGTGCGCCTGTCTGGCACAGGTCTGGTCATATTCAAAAGGTGCTGGTAGGAGTGAAGTGGTGGAGGTCGCAGGGTGGGACTTCGGTCCTCAGGTTACTGGGACCTCGTGTGGCGGGGGAAAGCGGTGCGCAAGGCATGATAAGTGGGGGATTGTCAGAATGCCTCGCATAATCACCAATTAGTAGGCTGCACGCCTTGGTTCCAGCAAAATGTGGCAGGGGCCATATGGGCTGCGCGCCAGGTGATGGTGTTATGCGCATGGTAGCCGGTCCCAAAGGTACGGGGCGTGGTTGCGGTCCAATGAGGTCGGGCCGAGTACGCCCCAGGTGGAAATCGTGATAGGGGGCGTGGTTGCGTGCCTACAAGGTTGGGCCGAGCACGCCCCAGGTGGAAATCGTGGTAGGGGGCGTGGTGGCGTGCCTACAAGATTGGGCCGAGCATGCCCCAGGTGGTAACACGTGGAACTTTGAGAGCCTTGCACACCACTTCTTGTTCCTTGCCCTGCGATTCGTTGTAATTGTGTTCTTTGAAAATAAAGCTGTGACCAATTTATTTTGCCAAAAAGTTACGAGTATCGAGTCAGTTATTGGTTGGCACAGTTATTGGTGGGGCGCCGGAAAGTCAGACTCTCCACCCTTACTTGCTGCGCTTTGGGCATGGTGAGTAGCTCCTCTCCAGTACACTCGCCACAGCTTACTACTCCCAATAGCTATGGGGTTTAAAGCTAGGGGCATAAGAGGCAACTGCAGTCCCCCACGGGGAGTTTTTCTTTTATGTGAAATATTTCTGCCATAAGATGGGTGCCAAGGAAAGGTGTAAAAGGCATTCGTCGGATATCAATAAAGGGCACGTGAAATTATGGCAGCACAGGAGATGTTGGGCAGAGTAGCTTGCAAGGCGGGGCCTTGGTCCTCTGATGCCAACGTAGCCATCAGTAAGTTGGTACCTTTTAACGGTGGAGGCACCATTCAGCACAAGGGTAGCAGCCAAGTGAAAAGGTTGTACAGAAGTGATGGGGTGCGCCTGTCTGGCACAGGTCTGGTCATATTCAAAAGGTGCTGGTAGGAGTGAAGTGGTGGAGGTCGCAGGGTGGGACTTCGGTCCTCAGGTTACTGGGACCTCGTGTGGCGGGGGAAAGTGGTGCACAAGGCATGGTAAGTGGGGGATTGTCAGAATGCCTCGCATAATCACCAATTAGTAGGCTGCACGCCTTGGTTCCAGCAAAATGTGGCAGGGGCCTTATGGGCTGCGCGCCAGGTGAAGGTGTTATGCGCATGGTAGCTGTTCCAAAGGTACGGGGCGTGGTTGCGGGCCAATGAGGTCGGGCCGAGTACGCCCCAGGTGGAAATCGTGATAGGGGGCGTGGTTGCGTGCCTACAAGGTTGGGCCGAGCACACCCCAGGTGGTAAGTGTGGTAGGGGACGTGGTGGCGTGCCTACAAGATTGGGCCGAGCACGCCCCAGGTGGTAACACGTGGAACTTTGAGAGCCTTGCACACCACTTCTTGTTCCTTGCCCTGCGATTTGTTGTAATTGTGTTCTTTGAAAATAAAGCTGTGACCAATTTATGTTGTCAAAAATTTACGAGTATCGAGTCAGTTATTGGTTGGCACAATATGGTGGGGCGCCGGAAAGTCGGCCTCTCCACCCTTACAGGAGCGAAAGCACCAGAAATGACGGCCGCAGCCAAACAAAGGGGAGGGCCGCCAGGCGGCCCACACCACGAGCCAACTAAATTGGTGCCGGGGGGGGGGGGGGCAGGCAGGTAAGCCTGTCCCCCCCCTTCCCTTTCTAACCTTACTAGCCTCAATGGCCATTTGAGAGGCAACAGGGCTGGGTTTCAGGAAGGGGGAGGCACCCGGGGTTAAAAGGGGGTAGCAAGAGGAGAGAGAACTTTCTTTCCTTTCTCCTACATCCAGGACACCCACCCACCCATCCCAGAGAGAGAAGTAGGGGTTTTGGGGTAAGTATAGGTCTGTTGAAAAAGTTTAAAAAATAAATAAATAAAAAGAAAGCATGGCAAATAACTGTTACGTGGGAGCTGGATTGATCAATGAGTATTATCTTTGTTTTATGTATTGCATATTTGTTCAATGAGTGTTTTTCAAAAAAAAAAAAAGAAAAGAAAAAATATATAATAATAATTGAAAAAAGTAAAAAAATAAAGAAAACAAAAAAAAGGAAAAGATTATCTTTGTAGCAGATGTGATTTTGTGTTTTAATTTGTCATAGTATATGTAATTTGTCACAGTATGTAAGCGGGGGAAAGCGGTGCGCAAGACATGGTAATTGGGGGATTGTCAGAATGCCTCGCATATTCACCAATTAGTAGGCCGCACGCCTTGGTTCCAGCAAAATGCGGCAGGGGCCATATGGGCTGCGCGCCAGGTGAAGGTGTTATGCGCATGGTAGCTGGTCCCAAAGGTAAGGGGCGTGGTTGCGGGCCAATGAGGTCGGGCCGAGTACGCCCCAGGTGGAAATCGTGGTAGGGGGCGTGGTTGCGTGCCTACAAGATTGGGCCGAGCATGCCCCAGGTGGTAACACGTGGAACTTTGAGAGCCTTGCACACCACTTCTTGTTCTTTGCCCTGCGATTCGTTGTAATTGTGTTCTTTGAAAATAAAGCTGTGACCAATTTATTTTGTCAAAAATTTACGAGTATCGAGTCAGTTATTGGTTGGCACAATATGGTGGGGCGCCGGAAAGTCGGCCTCTCCACCCTTACAGGAGCGAAAGCACCAGAAATGACGGCCGCAGCCAAACAAGGGGGAGGGCCGCCAGGCGGCCACACCACGAGCCAACTAAATTGGTGCCAGGCGGGGGGCAGGCAGGTAAGCCTGTCCCCCCCCTTCCCTTTCTAACCTTACTAGCCTCACTGGCCATTTGAGAGGCAACAGGGCTGGGTTTCAGGAAGGGGGAGGCACCCGGGGATAAAAGGGGGCAGCAAGAGGAGAGAGTACTTTCTTTCCTTTCTCCTACATCCAGGACACCCATCCACCCATCCCAGAGAGAGAAGTAGGGGTTTTGGGGTAAGTATAGGTCTGTCAAAAAAGTTTAAAAAATAAATAAATAAAAAGAAACCATGGCAAATAACTGTTACGTGGGAGCTGGATTGATCAATGAGTATTATCTTTGTTTCATGTATTGCAAATTTGTTCAATGAGTGTTTTTCAAAAAAAAAAAAAAAGAAAAGAAAAAATATATAATAATAATTGAAAAAAGTAAAAAAATAAAGAAAACAAAAAAAAGGAAAAGATTATCTTTGTAGCAGATGTGATTTTGTGTTTTAATTTGTCATAGTATATGTAATTTGTCACAGTATGTAAGCGGGGGAAAGCGGTGCGCAAGACATGGTAATTGGGGGATTGTCAGAATGCCTCGCATATTCACCAATTAGTAGGCCGCACGCCTTGGTTCCAGCAAAATGCGGCAGGGGCCATATGGGCTGCGCGCCAGGTGAAGGTGTTATGCGCATGGTAGCTGGTCCCAGAGGTAAGGGGCGTGGTTGCGGGCCAATGAGGTCGGGCCGAGTACGCCCCAGGTGGAAATCGTGGTAGGGGGCGTGGTTGCGTGCCTACAAGATTGGGCCGAGCATGCTCCAGGTGGTAACACGTGGAACTTTGAGAGCCTTGCACACCACTTCTTGTTCCTTGCCCTGCGATTTGTTGTAATTGTGTTCTTTGAAAATAAAGCTGTGACCAATTTATGTTGTCAAAAATTTACGAGTATCGAGTCAGTTATTGGTTGGCACAATATGGTGGGGCGCCGGAAAGTCGGCCTCTCCACCCTTACAGGAGCGAAAGCACCAGAAATGACGGCCGCAGCCAAACAAGGGGGAGGCCGCCAGGCGGCCCACACCACGAGCCAACTAAATTGGTGCGGGGGGGGGGGGCAGGCAGGTAAGCCTGTCCCCCCCCTTCCCTTTCTAACCTTACTAGCCTCACTGGCCATTTGAGAGGCAACAGGGCTGGGTTTCAGGAAGGGGGAGGCACCCGGGGTTAAAAGGGGGCAGCAAGAGGAGAACTTTCTTTCCTTTCTCCTACATCCAGGACACCCACCCACCCATCCCAGAGAGAGAAGTAGGGGTTTTGGGGTAAGTATAGGTCTGTTAAAAAAGTTAAAAAAATAAATAAATAAAAAGAAAGCATGGCAAATAACTGTTACGTGGGAGCTGGATTGGTCAATGAGTATTATCTTTGTTTCATGTATTGCAAATTTGTGCCAAAAAGTTACGAGTATCGAGTCAGTTATTGGTTGGCACAGTTATTGGTGGGGCGCCGGAAAGTCAGACTCTCCACCCTTACTTGCTGCGCTTTGGGCATGGTGAGTCGCTCCTCTCCAGTTCACTCGCCACAGCTTACTACTCCCAATAGATGTCCACATGGATAGTAAAGTCCATGTGGATAGTAAATGATGACGACAGAGTCCTTTAACTGAAGGGGATCTAGCCGCAACCATTCTGTAAACTACAAAATATCTTAGTAACCAAGGAAGTTGATTTATTAATTGCCATTTGAAATTATTCACTTTATGAATAATAACAATATTGCTCAGCTTCTCCGACAATGAGCCCGCCAGGAATATATTACACAGAGGTACTATAATGAGGGAATGTAATTACCTGCCGCTGTAATAAGATAAAGGGGCGGGGCCTACAACACTATTAGTATGACGTCATGCACTTCTACTTGCCTCGAAGTAGTTAAAAAGTGGGCGGTACCTCAATGTGACTTTTTTTTTTGTGGGCGGTGCTTTCATGCCGGTCATATGACTAGCCAGAAGCCGGTCAGCTGACACAGTGAGAGACGGCGGAGCTGCTGGCTGCTGTACTCATGGGACAGAGAGGGACCGGGACACAGCGCATCCCCCCCCTCCAGCAGCAGCAGATGAGAGAGAGAGCGGCAGCGCGCACTCACACTCCCGGCAGTGACCGACCACACTGAGCATGATGGGCTCCCTGTACAGGAGCCGCAGTCTTAGTGAGAGCCCCAGGCCACCAGCAGCAGCAGCAGGTATTATTGCTGGTCATCTGTGTCTGATGCATGCTCCCTCCCTCGCTCTGTCATGTACCATTAGAGTGTGTTAGTCCAACAGCATGCACACTGACCCTGCCATGGGCTGGGAATAATAATGTATGACGCTCTGCTTGCAGGTCACCCTCGTTCTCCTCTGTCTGCCAGTGCATAGCAGGATGCCGAGCCCATCACTTTCATCGCAGCCAGAGGGGTGCAAGTGTAATGATCAAGGCTCATTTTGTATTATAAATGAATATCCCAAGCTGCTGAGTAAATAACAATAGATTCAACATTCTAAAACGATAGGGTGTGCTTTACATTACATCCACCATATATCGCATATACATAGTCTGCATAGACATGACTGTGGGCTGCTCCAGCAGGAAAGTTCCCTGTATACAGAGGGCAGGATAGCCGCTGATACACTGGCTTCTCTTTTCCTTCCTACTATAAAAAGAAAAGCATTCACCAAGTCAACACCCACCAGTCCCTATGTTGACATTTTACAATGTTGACCTGTGAAATGTTAAGATGTTGACAGTGCAATATTTTGATGTTATGTTTAGATGTTGAAATTGTAGCGATGTCGATGTACTGTATGCAGACATTCCAACCGCCGACATAATGTATTTTATCTCCATAAAACCGGTGCTATTTTACCATTAGTCTGATGATCTGTAAGTGAATGAATATAGGCAATGCCTGTTTGATAAGTGTCTCCGTCCATGTTTAATAGGCTGAGGTTGTGGTGGATGTTAAATATAGAGTAAGGTTAGTTTTGAAGCAGAAATGGAACTCTGAAGGCTAATGTTCAGTTACTATGGCTTCATGTACTAACCAATAAAATGACTAGTATTTTATTATTGTCATAGTTCTTACTTTTGGCCTTTGAATTTCAACACTAGTGGTAGCATGCTCTTCACTGCAAATTATATGTATAATTTCTGCCCAACTCACTCATTATAATTCCTGTCCACTTTATAAATGCATGCCTTTGAGGTAGAGACTTGGAGTAATGGTCCCCATGCATCAGCGACTGAGTATCGCAGTTCAGTGATCCCCAGATGCTGGGGTCGGAGGATCGGTGAAATCCAACATGTTGATTTTCACTGATTTGCCGATTGCTATCAAAATATGATCATGATTTGCAAATCATTGACTTTTAACATGTAGAATTTCACAGATTCTCCGATGGGTTGGCGAACATCGATGGCTGTCTGTCGAAGTTTCCAATACGTTCAGGGTATCTGGCAATCTATTGTTAGATGTATGGACCACTTAACTCCTGTTTCCCTCTTGCTTAAGGTATAGGGATTACAGCATGACCATACCCATTTAGAATGGTCTGTGTGCTGGTATTTATTATATCATTCCATGACATGAAATGTTTCTATTATGTCTTGTAATTAAATGTTTATGGGTTGGTCCAATGTTTTAGTTTGCTTGGAAGCCTGCACAAATATAGAACATCTGTTTGGGTAATGAGCATAGGTTTTATGGAAAATACAAATAAACCTCTAAATATAAGTGAGGGGAAAAAAAAACAAGGATTCCTCAGTAATACCAATAATTAGTTTTCATGCATAAATTATCTGCTATAATCATAGCAAAGAGAACTATGTAGCAGGGAAGTGTGTTCTATGAACATGTCTGTTACATTGTGCTTGGTTTAGGAACAGACCTATGTTGAACATGTAATTATGTGGCCCTGCTGTATACACATTCCTGCAAGCGTTCTGTCATCACTGTTACCTCAGCTTTCTCTTGTGTGACAACGTTCTGTACATAATACTCTCACCCAATGAAAGTGCTGTTAAAAGTGAAGACTGCTACACTCTGATAAGTGGTATCATGGCTTATTCATGCAGCACACCCTTATTTTTACTAATGCACTGTTTTTTTTGCATTGTTATATCAAAATTGTAAATAGTGTTACAAAAATCTGCAATGTCAAAGCACAAGGCTCTATAGGAAAGCTGACATTTTGACCTAAACATTAGCTGGCATGAAGGGATCCTGCAAAAACTGGGACACATGGGAACAGTACTTCTGTGTCTTCTGCTTCAGGATTAATGGTCGTTTGCACTTGTGTGTGCCCCATTTTATGCTGTGCTTTGATGTGCCCTCGGTCTCCCCATTACAGCTGTCACCTGGATGGTTTTTCCCACAGCTACAACTGCTCTATGCTGCGTAAACAGGGCCTTCAGGCTTAACCTGTTCTATATATACAATGAAAATATTTGATCAGTGAGTTCTTAATCCTCATCAGTTTGGCACCTGTTTTTAGTCTGGAGCTTCCCCATTCTGACATAGCTGACACTGAAGATTCACTGAACACTCAAATGCCAGCTCAGCAATGATGGGCAGATCCAACCCATCTATCTTACCGATGGCAAAGGTCAAGAAGACATTGCTGTTATTGTAGGTTACATGTAGTGGTGGTCACATCAATAAAATTCTGGTTTTGCTTATACAGCATACTTGCCTATTTTTTGGTCCATCTGGGTAGCGTGGCTGGGGTGGTGGCAAGAATTGCATCGTTAGAGACCCCTCCCATTGTGTAATGAAGCTATTTGTGTGGGTGGTTGCAATGACACAATTTGCATCATCTGTTTTTCTGCATCATGGTGCCTCCCCATGCACTTCAGAAGAAAGAGGAGTGGGTCTGTGAGTGACCTATTCTCCGGGAGTTCCAGAGGAATCTCTCTGAAATTAAGGTATATTACAGTTGTAAGGGTCCACCTGACCCTTGCATTCCCCTCAGACTTCTCAACATACCAAAATGGTATCTCACCACATGGCTCTTGCATTCACTCAGACCTCCCCACATGCCCTGTACAAGCTCTCTGATCTCACCACTTCTTGCATTCCGTCAGACCTCCCCACATACTCTGTACATGCTCTCGGATCTCCCCATATGGCTCTTGCATTCCCTCAGACCTCCCAAAATGCCCTGTACATGCTCTCAGATCTCCCCACATGGCTCTTGCATTCCCTCAGACCTCCCCACATACTCTGTACATGGTCTCGGATCTCACCACATGGTTCTTACAATCCCTCAGACCTCCCCATATGCCATCAGACGTCCCAGCATACCCCTTACATGCAGATGCGATCTCTATAACAGTAGTCTCACATCTCTGATAGAACTCTGCTACCTCCCTAAAATGCCTCTTCCTCACTGTTACTGCTAGAGCCAGAAAAGTAGGAGAGCACACTTTCATCCTCCTCCTCACTAATAGACCTGCTGGCATCCTCACCCTAGCCACTGGTACCACATTTCAACTTCTGTGCAGTAGGGAGTAACTATATTCTGTAACCAGAGCAAATACGCAGTGACCACTTCTGCTATTTTTGGGTCACTCTATTACTGTATGTGTAATTACATTAAGGTCTGCTCGGATAGGTTCGAGTTTGCACGCCCAGTTCGGATTTTTCCCTCCAAGAAACGGGACTCAGAAAGAGGCAAAACATAATCATTCCTGGACAAATGTCCAGGAATGATGTTTGTCCATGCAAGATGATGATTTGCCTCTTTCTGAGTCCTGTTTTTTGGGAAAAATCCGAACTCTGCGTGCAAACTCAAACCTATCCGAGCCTGCACATCCCATATATCTCTCGTTGGATGCGAACAGGACATTATGACTAGCAACATTACAAGTGTTTCCTATTACCCCGTAGAGCTGTGCAGGAAAACCTGTGATGTTGCAGGTACCGTATATGACGGACATGAGTGTAGCCAAGCATTGTGGTGATGCCCGGCGGCACATCCTGCCAAATTGAATTTCCACCAATATGTTTCATAAGTCATCATTTCTAGTGAGCAGGAAGTTGCTTGCGTGTCTTTGGTGAAATGCAATATTGCGCATCTCTTTATATTTACAGTATATGTTGGATGGTAACAAATGGGGGCAGTTACATGGGGGCAGTTACATATAGCTTTGCAAAGTTTTTTTTTTCTCCTGTTTTATTTTGCATCCTTCATTTAAACCTTTCTCATTGGTCTCTTTCATTGCAAATTTCTCTGCTTCTCTTGTAGCTGAGCGTCAGCGCCTCCTATCTCCATCTCCATGTTATGGGTCTCGGATATGTGAGGGGTCAAACCCGGAGGAGGAGCGACTCCGCCGCCGGCTGAAGTATTTCTTCATGAGCCCTTGTGATAAGTTCAGAGCCAAGGGGAGGAAGCCCTATAAACTAGCCCTACAGCTTATCAAGATCATGATGGTCACAATACAGGTACTCTCCTTCCCCATTCAGTATACAGTATTCCCACTCTTCCATTATCAGATCGTTACTCTTATAGTGCCAATCCTAATACTAATTACAGGTATGTTGAAAGTTGTCTGCTTTTAGGTGATACCTTTTATACTTATTGGCTTATACATGCCCTCCTACATCAGTTGGTCTATGTTATGTGCCCTGAATGACATGGCTCCACTGTCCTATCTGCATTGTATAATGTTGCTTACCTAGAGTAGCTTTGTGTTGTGTACAGGGGCGTAGTATCATCTTCATAGTTTGTTTATATGGCGCCACTGATTCCTGACATATGACGTACATAGTCGACGTAACAGGTAGCTGGGTATAGCTGAGCAGAATAATAAATGGATGGCTGCAATTGGCAGAGTAAATTGCATGGAATGCAGTAATACAGCATCATGCATGATATTCTAACAACAGATATTGCGATCAAGTGGTACAGTCAAATCTGGGGTGTGGACCAGGTGATGAGCAGTATGGAGAGACATGGGAAGCAATCAGCCAAATAGTTACATGGTAGTGGAGCACTAAGGCACTATGCAGAAGGACCTTAGTGGCGTAGCAGCCGGCACTTCTCTGGGAGTCGAGGTGCTCTATCTATCTATCTATCTATCTATCTATCTATCTATCTATCTATCTATCTATCTATCTATCTAGGTAGAGTGGACCTCTTAGGAGTACATAGTGGAGTGGCAGAGGAGCATCAACAGGGGTTGTTGGGGTTGGAAGTATGGAATAGGTTGAAAGTTTGGGACCGGGAAGCCGGTGGATGCAATGCTGACCGCCGGCTTCCCGACTGCTTAATCCCGGCATGGGTTAAATGACAGGCGTTGAAATCCTGACACCTGTCATTTTACTTACACCGGGAGACCGGCGCCCGGCATCCCGATCGAGGGGATGCCTGACACGGACAGCCGCGGGAGGGGGGAGGGTAAGGTTTAGGGCTCCCGGGGGGGACTTAAGTAGGCACCCCCCGGGAGGTTAGGGTCAGGCTAGGGGAAGAGGGGGGTTAGGGATAGGTGCCCCCGGGGGGAGGTTAGGGTTAGGCACCCCCCCGGGGACTTAAGTTTAGGCGGCAGGGAAGGGGGGGTTAGGTTTAGGCACTAGGGGGGGGGAAATTAGATTAGTTATACTTACCTCTCTAGACGATTGGGATTTCCTCCTCTGTCGGGCTGCAGCTGCCGGGATTTGAATCGCCAGCCCTTTGGGACCATGGTGTATAACAGTTATGAGAGACCTGTTGGCAAATGGTGCAGTAATCCAGCAGTGAACTTATACAAGCTAATACTTTTAATAGGGTTTGTTCAGGCAGTGCACAAAGCATGAGGTGGGTGGTAATAGGCACTCATGCGAGACTGTTGGATTTTGTCCCCCTGTAGCAGTGGTTTCTGTTTGATCTTTCAACTGGAGAGCAGATGAAATGGATAGGAAAATGGTGAGCTGCTTTGACTGTACATAACTTGGGAACGGTACTCTAGTCTAGTGTGGCCATAGTTGCCATTTTCAGGGCTATTTTAGTATGGATGGATTACTGGCCTAAGGATGTGCAAGAGACTATCAATAGACCACATTTACCTAAAGGGATAGTTGCTTTGAATCATCACTGGATACAATTGGCTTCTCATCTAGAAGTATAGCAGTGTGTCTGTTGGTGGCCACAACCGAAGAACCGATTTATCCAGGTTTCCATTTGAAGGAAATTTTCTGTTTGGTGCAAAAGTGTTCAGTGACTCTGAGTCACCAGAAGTAAGTCCCATCACTTGCCCCAAGGCAGCAGTTTGATGTTAGCACAGCTAAGCAGACTTTTTGTCCTTTCAGAAGTACGTAATGTAAGCCGGGGCCAAGGGCCACTTAATTATTCTTTGATGCTCAACATCACTGAAGTTGGGCCGGCGGCAGGATAATCACATTTGGGGAGACGTGTCGGCTTGCCACTTCAGATCATGACAGCCACAAATGGTGCACAACTTTAGTTCCGCTCAGTACACAGAAGGAATAGCATTGTGCTGTCCAGAGTGTTCTCCTGGGGGGATTCTAGAATGGTTTTCAGACTTTGTGCCCAAAGAAGAGGAAAAATCACTTCATCCAGCAGAGAAGCTATTCCTGGTAGGGAAGGCATCCCAACAGTACTCAATCCTTGGCGGCTTTATCAATTCATATCTGTAAAACCTTTTCTGCATGGAATCCGCACAGCCCATTCTCCATGCTGTAAAGCAGGGCGTCCATACATTTTTTTTTCTTGTGCTGTTGTATTAAGAAACTTACTTTGGACGCAGGGCCACAAAATATTTTCTTGCCAGTGGCCTCCCAGCAATTAGGTAAGAGTTCTTTGCTGAGTAATTCATATAAGAAATAAAAATATATTGAAATAACCACATTTTGAATGATTTTATGTTTACATTTTTCTCACTGCGATAAGGAGCATAAAATGCTACACAGCAGTGTCCCCAATTCCTAATATGGCACACAGTAGTACCCTCAATTGATATTATGCCTCATAACAATGTCCCCAGTTGACAATATACCACTCAGTAGTGACCCAAACTGGCAATATGCCACACAGAGCACCCTCATAAATGCCCTTTTATATGCCAGGCTTTTAGATCCTCCTCAGTCATGTCCCTCCTATAAGCCTCAGTTTCAGAGCTCCGTGTTGTCCTTATATGCCAGCCCTACTCCCCCTTTTGCCCTTATATCAGCGCCCCCTCTCATGTTAATTACTTCAGTGTCCTCCAGTTATGCCCGTAGGACTCCAGTCACGCCTACATCTCCACCGATTCAGTGGGGCAGGGTGCACTGGAGGCAGAGCTGCAGTGAGGGCCGGCCAGGCAACATCATTGGTGAAGTCTCCAGGCTGTATTGCACAGCGTCTCATACCGCTTCTAGACACAGTTTTGTGGAGCTGTCAGGAAGTCGAGGGGCTGGATTACAGCAGGGGACAGGTCATGTTTGCCCTGCTTGCCATAGTTCGGCTGTCCCTGCTGTAGAGAAATGAGTCTTCCTTACCACCGTAGATCTGAACTCCCCATTCCTATCGCAGCTTAATATCATTGATTCTATTTCACTGGTCTCCCACAGCCTTATTTTCCTAGGGCCTTCCAGAAGGTGCTGGAAGTTCTCATGGTTGCTCTCTGGAAACAGGCAATTGTGGTATGGTTGTAGCAGGACAGCTCAGGTGATTACTTTTCTATAGGAAAATGGTTGGATCATTAATTTAGCAGCAAGTAATTTGGTGCTATCCCTTTGGAGTATGGATAGGCAAGATACAGTTTTTGTCACACAATAGACTTCTCAAGATCCAACATCTAGCATACCAGCTTTAGTCTCTAACTAGGGAAGCTTTGTTCTCATCCACTATCTGTATATTTTCTTGGGCAAGGGACATATGGAAGACCTTCCTATTGAACTGCTTGCTCAGTGGGATTGCAGTTTGACTTCTCTAGATTACTTCATCAGAATTTGAAAGGTCACCAAGGAAATCTCTGGTTGGATCCCAGGTTAAAGGATTGTGAAGTGGCCGCCAGAATATAAGGTTTGGATGAGATTTATTATGTGGAGTGCAAACCTTAGTTGCTTCTGCTACCATTCACAGAATTCTAATTTTCTGCAGGATTAATTAGACAAGGGCTTTGGTTTCCCTAACCCCAAAGTGCAGGCGTCTTGGCTAAATGGTTTTTCTAAAAACCAAACTGGCATCTGCCAAACTTTTTTGTGCCCAAGCATTTTATGGCACCTTTTGGATATTAATGTGATCCTGGGCAATAACGCTAGAGTCTTTTTGAACCTGTAGGGTGTCTCTAAACATCTGCCCATCAAGAGTTATGTGCCCTAATTTGTAAGGGACCTTTCAATGGTCATACAAACAAAATGGTATAGTTTCTGTCCACTGTATATGTTAATCATCAGGAAATCCTACATTTGGCTCTCTGTCTGCCCTAAATTTACGATAAGGTAAAATGATTACATCCTCTTGATCTTGTCAGCGAAATATCTGTTTACAACTCTAGGACAAGGAATCTCAGGAAGGCAGATCAACTTTTTGTCCTTCCTGTAGGACCTCATCGTGGGCGTGCACCGTCCTGACATACTGTTGCCAGAACAAGGATATAATTGTGCAGGCTTCCAAGGGGAATGTACGTAAGGGGTCATAAATTCTAAGGGTACATTATACAAGGTTGGTAACCGGCTGCTATGCATGCAAGGCTCAGGCTTAGCAGACCATCTATGGTACCTGTACCAGACATTGGGGTTGATTCTGAGTTGGGAGCAAAGCAAAGAAAGCAAGTAACTTTGTAACTGGAACAAACCATGCTGCAAGAGGGGCAAATACATATTACTTTTGCATGCAGGTTAAATAGTGGATGCATTTGCATGTAGCCCACTAATGTAGGACATCTTTATTGTTGCACTGCCGTTTAGCATGGGCACGCCTCTCGCATGGAAATCTCTCTGCACATTTAAAATCTGCCCCACCTGCAGTGCCACATGGCTTTACCCAGGTGCAAAATGACTTGCACCTTTTTTGTTTTGCTCCAATCCATGGGCATATTAAGGAGGAAGCCCGTGTGCGGTCTCTTGGCTGGTAACACAAGGGAGCAGATTCTGGTGCCGTGCCCGTCTTTACTGCACATGCTCAGGTCTCCAGTAAGATGGTGCCGGACCATTTTCCCTGCAATTTTCTACTGCCATGCGCAGATCGCTATTAAAATGGATGCCATTTATTTTCTGCAGTGCTACTGACGTGGGACTCCGGAGAGGCAAGTATTTAAGAGCATGGGTACAGGGTGTGTGGATTGTGCCCCCCTGGACCTAGGGGCCCGTGTGCACCGAACACCCTGCACCCATTATAGATATACCCCTGCTCCTATCTCAGAATCAGTCCCATTATCTTCTGCATGTAATGTTTTGCTGATGCTCAGTTTGGACCGGAAATCCTTTAAAGCAGCTTCTTAATGCAAATAAAAATTGTTGCAGTTTCTTTACACCATTTGTGTTGATCAGTGAATTGTGGTAAATGGCTGGGGAGGAACTGGCTAGTTTCAGAGCAAGATTTACATATAGGAACTGAAGGGTTCATGTGGGCATTATACAAAGATGAAGCAGTATATAGTGCTGGAAATTTAGTGTGTTTTGATCAGAGATGTGTGGAATAGGTAGACAGGGGAGGTAGTGCCTCCCCTGTCCTACTTTTTAGTCCAGAGTTTTTCCTATAAAAAGGATTAGAATAATACAAAGAAGATATATTTTATAATACTTTCAATTTTTTTTTTAATTATTTTTATAGTCCAAACTTTGGAGTATACCTAAGCATGACCGGAAGGCTCTGCTAACCTGCCTCACCTGACTGCACATCACTGGTGTTGATTTATTTGGCAGCATGGATGGTGTAATGGTTAGCATTACTGCCTCACAGCACTGAGGTCTTGGGTTAGATTCCCAGCACAGGCCAAACTGTGTGGAGTTTGTATATTCTCCCTGTGCTTGCGTGGGTTTCCTCTGGGTGCTCCGGTTTTCTCTCGCACTCCAAAAATATACTGGTAGGTTAATTGGCTCCCAAATGATGTTAATAGGCAGAATATTCTTGGTGTGGAATATGTGTGCACTATATAAATAGAGTTGAAAAGATAATAGCCAACTATTGCCATTATTTAAATTTACCCTGAAATACTCCATTGCAGCCAGATATTCTCCCCAGTGTGGTCTGCTTTTTGTTTTGCAGACAGCTTAGGAAGATGTTTTTCCGGTCTCTACTGAGCTGTCTAACTTATTTAATTGATAATTGTGAAGGGAAATTTAAGGGAATGTTCTGTACCCTCCTGTTTATGTGAATCCGACACCTCGAGATCAGGGAACTTTTTTACCTTTTACCCCAAAATATATTTAGATACGCCGACGTTACCCCTTTGATTTGAAGGGAAGAAAATCATATAGTAGTGCCCCCATAGTTATGCCCCTGTAGCAGTGCCCCCATATAATGCCCCTTTAGTAGTGCCGCTTGTACAAAGAAAAATAAAAAACACTTACCTTAGTCCCTGCTCCTGCATTCGCCGCCATCCTGTCCGCCTGGCTGCTCCTCGGAACTATGGGAGAGACGTCATGACGTCTCTCCCATAGTGCGCATGGGGAGAGCCGGAAGCTGGAGTTCAAAAGAGAACTTCGGCTAACGCAGCGCTGCATGGAAGGCGCCGGGCGCCCGCTGGTAATATCTCAGCGGGCGTCTGGCTTAGAGCCTCCCTGCGGCACCGGGCTGAAGGACACTGGCGCCGCACCCGGCGCCAGTGACCTCCATTCCTGGGGGTAATGGACGGACAGCCGGGCATGCAATGATTAATGTGCATGCCCGTCCATTATCCCCAGGAATTTCATGTTCACCCCATTTGGGGTAATTTACCCCTGTTCCCCGACCAGTGCTCTAGATATAAAGGCAGCTATCAGCTGTTATTTTTGCGACGTCCCCTATGGTCATGTACTGAAACTGCTGTGCACTCAGACAACTTATCGACAAACATTAATCCAGACCCTTGTGACTTGTAATATCTGTTGCAGCTGATCCTGTTTGGTCTCAGTAATCAGATGGTTGTGCAGTTCAGGGAGGAGAACACGGTGGTATTTAAACACCTCTTCCTGAAGGATTACACAGATGATGCAGACAAATCGTATGCTGTCTACACCCAGGGCGATGTTTATGAGCACCTCTACTATGCCGTGGAGCAGGTGAGGGCACAGTCTTCATTCACTGTTATGTATGAGATGTATATTTTTATGGTGTCCTTGTCTATGCAAATCTGTATATAACTTGTACAATGAAAATATAGGTGTGTTTTTTTTTTTTTTTTTTTTTTTTAAATAAAATCCTGGTATCTGGCCTTAATCCATTTCAGTTTTGACAGGCGTATAGAGGTGTGTGGGTTACTCTGATAAGGATGTTGGTCTCTATGCTGTCTATGTACTAAGTCTTGTAGAGACCTAAATGGATGGAGATAAAGTACCAACCAACCGGCTCCTAACTGTCATTTTTTCAAACACAGCCAGTATAGTAACAGTTAGGAGCTGATTGGTTGGTACTTTATATATGCCCACTTTTTTTTTCTCTCCAAGGCTTAGTACATATAAACCTATTTAAGTGATCATGCAGTAGGGTGCTGCATAGAAACTGGTAGCCAGGCAGTGATGGTGACTGTAAGAATGGGTGTGCCCTGGGCAATACTCTGTAGGGTAATCCTTCATGCTGCAAAACATGTTACTATCAGACCACAAGATGAGGAACCACCTGCGACAAGTGATAATAATGATCTCCTGCCACGCGCTGTGTGTAAATGAGTTGTGCGTTGTAGCTGTGTTATGCACAGACTTTCAGGATAAAGATGTAAGCTAGTGGGAGATATTACATGTTGTAAGGCGAGCTTTCAGGGGCATAGGACAGAATTTAAAAAAACAGGCTCTTCATTCTTGTGCATCCCTTCAGTAAGCATTAATATATCCTAACCACCAAGCGGCTGCAGAATGCATGGATACAATGCGCCCGGTGCCTTCTGTTATCTTGGCAACAGCTTGGCTATTCAAAAGTGCAATCTTCTGGAATATAATAAAACAACTGGTATTGGACAAGTCTTGCAGCCAGTCTGTACTGTTTCATGAATTCATCCTAAATCTGTCTCTTGTCCCCATCTCCGTTACACAGTATATCGCACTACCTAACCAAACCACTGCTCGCTATGCCTATGTCCACTCCAGTACCCAGAGGGCGCTCGCTGTGTGCCAGCAGTACTACCGGAAGGGCCACATCGATCCTGCTAATGATACCTTTAATATTGATCCCAAAGTGGTCACAGGTAAGTGTGCATGGCTAATGGTGGATCCTTGTGTGTTTGTGGCCTTTGGGGGTCATCCAGACCCGCTCGCGAGCAGCAGTACGCTAGCAAGCGGGTCGATGTTCCCCACTGCGCATGCGCACGACGGAGGGAGCTCCGTCGTGCGCATGCGCGAGACCTGGGCAGCGACGGGCTTTCCATCGCTCCGGGTCTCGCACCAAAGGGGGCGTGCTGTCGATTTTGATTGACAGCATGCCCCCTTTGGTGGGCGTGCCTGCCAGATGGAGGCGTTCCCATCGGAACGCCTACCATCTGAAGCCGGCCCCACTGACATCACTAGTGATGTCAGTGGGAGTGATTTTGGCTCTGATAGAGCCAAAATCACTCCAGGGCTTGTGGCAGGGAGACCCTACCGCAGGGTCTCCGTCGCAAGTCCGATGGTCAAGACCATCGCGACCATCTTTTTGGCCGCTCGCATATGCTGTGGGTGGTCACCCACAGCTATACGAGCGGCCAGGAGGCCGCTCCATTTTCATGGAGGAGGGCCCTGATTCAGAGCGAGCGCTCTGGTCAGAGCGTTCAGCTCTGAATCAGGCCCTTTGTCTCTACATGTGTACAAGGTCCTGGGAAAAGCATAGCAATAGTGAGCTTATAAATAAAAGATGTTTCTTTCTTTTTTTTTTTTGTGGGTTATTGTCAAAAGAAATAGAGCCAGTACCCATCAGGTTCTCAAAGCTGCTGCTGATTGCTGGAGATATACAGCGTCTGCTGATTACATCTGGGGTGGAGGAATGTTGTACTTTTATTTTTCTCATACTTGGGGTTAATTAATTCAATGAGGTGTGAGTGGGGAGAATTGCTGTTGTAACGATGTGGAAACTCTAGCAACGGCACCTCCTCTCACAGCCCAATCTCACCCCCTGGCAGTTGTGAACAACAATCAGCGAGTCTGGAGCTACCATAAGAGAGGCATATAGCCGCACTTAATCGCCCAGACTGGCAGGGGCAAGCTAATTGGATCCACTAATATTGAAAATGATTATTATCCATATAATAAGTGTCACGAAGTACTCCAGTACTCTGGTTACATCTGCATTGTTATGAAGGGAATAATCTGTTCGAAACTATATACCATAAAAGAAAAATATCCTAGAACACCACTGTTTTATTTTATTTGTCACCTATCTATGTATAGTAGTTTGTATGTATCATTGATGCCCGGTGACGCGTACAGGACAATATCTATGTCTTTCTTCTCTCCTTTCATCAGCTTGTATATCCTTAGACCCTAGCGGTAACACCAGTCAGAGCTACAAGAACTTTACTATTAAGTTTCACAAGTAAGTGATACTACAGAAGATTATTAATGTCTGACTCCTCTGTGATCGTCCTGCTTAACATAAGCTGCCCACATATCACATGAAACTGTCCATCTCTATTTCTTCCAGGTTGATCAACATCACGGTACAATTTCAGTTGAAAGCAATAAATATCCAGACTATCATCAACAATGAGATTCCTGACTGTTACACCTTTACCATCACTGTGAGTAACCCAGAGGAACAGGGCCGGAGCTCAGGGTGAAAGTTCCCAGTTGCACGCCCCCCAGACCCCCCAACAATTTTTTTTTTTAATAGATGGCATTTCTCTGTACGTGCCGGTGGGGCATGGCCGATCTGGGAGGGGCGTGTCCTTGCGGAACACCCCCAATTCATCACACTTGGGGGCGTGCCGAGCACTTACGGAGGTGCTGGGCTTCCCCCAAGCGCTCCCTTCACGGTGAATAGATGTCATGCATGTCTATTCACTTGGTGGTGATCTGTCACCGCAACTTTTCAACTTGAGGGCGCCGGTGCCCCATGCAATAGCCCTGCTTGCCCACCCCTAGAACCGCCACTGCAGGGATGGGAGAAGGGATGGAGGCCACCTAATGGCAGTGACGTAACCAGGAGGTTCCCTGGGCACCGGCCGGGCGGGGAGATCGCCGCGGTCCGTTAAAGTTGGTGTAGTGCAGTATTACCCAGTGGCGGTGTGTTTGCTTTAGGAGCCAATGAGAGTCAGACAGACTCTCATTGGCTGCTGCACCACTTATGAGCTCTGCCGTCTGGCTCCCGCAGTGGGTAATGGGGGAGACGTCATGACGTCTCTCCCATAGTGCTGAGCAGGAGGACGGAGCAGCGGATGGCAGGAATGCAGGTAAGTGTCTGTGTATATGTATTATGTAAGGGGCACCACTGGCCAGGGGCATTGTATAAGGGGGCACCACTACCGGGGGCACTGGAAGGGGGGGGGGACACCACTATTGGGACACCACTATTGGGACACTATTACATGGGCACTGCTACTGGGGACATTGCATAAGGGGCACTACTACAGTGGTCATTGCAGGAGGGGCACTACTACTGGGGGCAGTAAGGTGCATATGGAATGGAAAGTTCCCCGAGTGACGAGAAATGGTGATGTCATGCTGACACGCCCCCATTTTTCAGTTGCCATGCTCCACAATGTGTGTGCACACGGGGGGGGAAATCTAGTATTTTATATGTCCTCATACTCCTGGCAAGAGTGAGCTGCCAGGTCCCGTGCGATTTGGATTGCGCCGAGCGTCGTCGTCTTCTTTTTTTTGCCAGCAAATGTGACAAACGGCTTCATGAGACAGCACTGATTGATTTGAGATGTGACACTTCTATCTGTATGCATACGCAGCAGAACGGATCCTTTGGTGGAAAAAAGCTGCGGCCTCTGCATAGTAGCACTTCATATACAGATGGACTTCTGTGTATAACAGTCATTGTCTCGTATCCGATTAATCCGTGCAGTCTCATGAAGCTGTTTGTCTCATCTGATTGCAACATTTTTGGTCAAAAAAGACACTGAGTCAGGCAGGAGCTGGCGCGCCGGGAAGGGCTGTTTGGCGCAGCTGCGGCAATAGTGTATGAGGACACGCATGTATGTAACGCTTTCTGCTGATTTTGGTGTATTACTCCTTTAGTCACAGCTGACAATATATTATTATTATTATTATTATTAATGCTGTCTCCCTTATAGATAATATTTGACAACCAAGCGCACAGTGGGAGGGTAAAAATACAACTGGAGAACGATGCAACCATTAAACAATGCAAGGACCCGAGCGTGTATGGCCGAGGTGACCGTTTCATTTACTTTACAAACTCACATCTTACAACAAAATGTTTTTTGTTTTTTTTGTAAAAGTCTGACACCCATACATTGATCTTATGCATGACGTATATGTGATCTTTCACAAATGAAAAGCCTATAGAGCAGATCGTTCTCCAGATACACCCATAGAAGATGACCTTTCAATTACTTTTACTGTATGATCAAAGTAAATGATTTGTGTACAACACACTCAGGAACTATTAGTGAAACATGGTACCTTGTCTAATGGACTGAGGCCTTATTCAGAGCCGGACGCTCTGACAGAGCGCTCGCTCTGAATCAGGGCCGGCCCTCTGGTTTTTCAGAACGGCCTCCTGGCCGCTCGCATAGCTGTGGTTGACCACCCACAGCTATAGCGAGCAGACATGATGATGGTCGCGATGGTCAAGACCATCGGGTTTGCAACGAGACCCTTGTGGTAGGGTCTCGTTGCCACAAGCCCAAGAGTGCTTTCGGCTCTAACAGCCGAAAGCACTCCCACTGACATCACTTGTGATGTCAGTGGGGCCGACCCCAGACGGTAGGCGTTCCCATGAGAACGCCTCCGTCTGGGCAGCCACGCCCCCGGCCCGCCCACCAAAGGGGGTGTTCTGTCACTCAACATCGACAGCACGCCCCCCTTTGGTACGAGACCCGGAGCGACTGTTTGCCCGTCGCTATCCGGGTCTCGCGCATGCGCACGACGGAGCCGGCTCCATCATGCGCACTAGGCCACCATCGACCCGCTTGCGAGCGCATAGCTCTCACAAGCAGGTCTGAATCAGGCAGTGTGTGTGTGTGTGTGTGTGTGTGTGTGTGTATATATATATATATATATATATATATATATATATATATATATATATATATATATATATATATATATATAATATATCTCTTATTTATACGTCAGTCTTTGCTTATTATCTCTAAGTCATGCTGGAGTCTCTTATGTCATTGTTAATTTTGACCTATATACTCTAAGAAGTAACGGGAGAGAACCTCTTCTGTGGGAGCACTTAGTATAAATACAACCTACACACTATAAGAAAGAAACCAATTGGCATGTGTAGGAGATTCATACCAAAATTGTATGGTCGGAGCTGTAGTACAGAGTAGCTGTTTCTCCTCTGTGCTCTTCTCTATTTGAACTCTTTAAAAAATCTGTATTTGCATTGCAAGGCCTAATTCAGAAATGTATGTAAACCTATGCAAATCCAGGGCTGCGATGTCGCTCACAGTGCCCCAAAAGGCGCAGCATGATTGACATGCTGCTGGTGTTGGGGCACGGAGCGGCGTGGCCCAGTTTTCTGGGCATACTGTAGCCAGTGGAGGATGCAGCTTCCCTGGCTTCAGCAGCATGAATTTCCCAGCCATCCTATGTAACCTGAAGGTTAGTCAGATGAGAGAATGAGCGATGTTCACGCAAATGATACAGTTCTGCATCTTCGGACGCAGCAGAGGATCAGAGAAGCCGGCAGGTGTCTTCTATTTACAGACTTCCTCCTGTGGCGTTGGCATATTATCGCACAGCCGTTGCGTACAGAGTCAGAGCGGCTGAGTGATCTGCTTCAATCTATGAATCTGTCCCTAAATTACGGACAAATATGCAAGCATACATGTATGTAAAGAGGCACACGCGTGTTGGATTTTTCCCATATACATGGGCTGCCAGCTATATATTATACTTCTCTGCCACATCTGGTGGTTCTAAATAAATGACAGCAGCCTGTGCCATTCACACATTGTCTTCCCATAGGTGATAACCACTCCCGGCTGGTGTTTGACGTGTTTGTGATAATCTCCTGCATCCTCTCCTTCATCCTGTGTGGGCGATCCATCATACGGGGCCTGAGACTGCAGAATGTGAGTAGCAGATTGTACGGTGAGATATCCTGTGCTGTAAGATCTGAGCCGGGCTTGTCCTGTCACCTGTGCAGGGTTTGCAGTGTACAGGTGTACAGGTCTGAGATCTTGCCAGACAGCTGAGTACGTTGTATATCATTGCTTGCTTTCAGTATATTGGACTGTGTGAAAACCTGGGCTCTCTGTGTTTTCTCTTTCCAGGAATTCGCAAAGTTTGTTCACAGCCGTCGCGGCCTCACGGTTTCTCTGTCTGAGCGGCTGGAGTTTGTGAACGGCTGGTACCTGCTGCTGATCATTAGTGATATTCTCACCCTGTCTGGGACAGTCATGAAGATTGGGATAGAGTCCAAGGTAGCTCACATGTTACACACACGCTGCTATATTAATAATGTATCATTATTTTTGCACAATTGATACAAATAAATACAAAGAAAAAAATAAATGTTTCAAGGTTTGACCTTAAACAAAAAAACCTCCCAAACGCTGTATTTTGAGAGCTGACATAAAAGCGGTAACAGATTAGCACTTTCTACCGTATAACTTCTGCAATTGTTGGACATTGTACATAGTCCTGCAGAGGAAGCAAGAAGTAACGGACTACAATAAAAATGATTGAATAATAAATGTTTTCTTCACCCAAATTGATCATGGTTAAAAGGATAAGTTAATCACTTTTTCTCCCCCATCACCCGTTTCTTAGACGTTTGCCAGTTATGATGTTTGCAGCATTCTCCTGGGCACATCAACCTTGCTGGTTTGGGTTGGCGTAATCCGGTATCTCAGCTTCTTCCAGAAATATAATGTGAGTACGGGAAACTATGCATGCTTGGGTGTAAAGGGATACATTATTTGAAATAAAATGTGAATTAAATATTTTTATATATTCTGTGTATGTATCCCTTTACAAGATTGTGTTACAGAGAAGGAAAATTGTAGACTATATAAGTGTAAATTGCAGCAGTAATCTGATAAAATCAAGTGCACTTCATTTAGTTGAACAGTAGGCGGTGATGCCACCTCCTATACCAACAAAAGCCTAGGTAGCTTGCTCAGGGGGCATTAAGGTTTGTATCTACACCACACCAAGGGGTGAAAGTCCGCAATGAATTCCAGGAAGCCACAATCGCTGCTCATCAGTCTTGAAAGCGTTATGAGGCAATTTCTAAACTATTTGAACACATGAGAAATATAGCTTCTAAATGGAGAACAAAGGACCATTGGCAGAAGTCACAGGAGCGGGCTTCCCAGCAAGTTCATCCAAAGACCAGGCCATGTGACTCTCCTAACCACTATGGGAGAGGGGCCATAAGGAAACACTGTAAGGAAAAATAATACTGTTATAGTTGAAGTGAATATCACAAATTTATAAAAAAATAAAAATAAATAAATCTTAATATATTTTCAATGAATTGCATAAAGTAGGGAAGAGTAAAGCCTACTGAAATGACATGGAGCTAGTATTCCATACCGGAAATGGAAACAATCAGTCTACATGCCATTGTCTTTTATATAATGAATCCAAAATGTGTCCACCAAGCTATACTTTAGCGTGCCTCCCAGGACTCGTAACAGCTGGGAATAATCGCTACTGTGTACCAAAGCTATGAATGAAAGTCCAATGCTATTATGAAATGTATTCACAGAACCCAGACCGGCTGACTTATCAAGGAGCTTGAATTAGGGTGCAGCCAGGGGATGAGAGTTGCATGTCCTTAAAGGCTTGTCAGGCTGACTCCCCTGCGGCCATTCATTGTCTGTCATACAGTCAGGGTGGGCAGGACCGGACGTGGCTCTCCCTGTGTCTGGTGTGTGAGCACCAGCCGGTATTCTGTGGAAGGTGAAAGGTCCGATTGTGATCATTTGGCAAATTGAGTTGTGTGGGTCAAGTGCACCTGCGTGCCCCAATGACAATTCAACGAATGATGAGACCATATGACTCCTAGAAAACTAGTACAGATGTAACTTGCAAAATAAGATCTGAAGAGAAAAGCTGAAGACATCTGGAATAACATCCTCTGGACAGATAAGACAAGGGAGCAGATTAATTTAGGTGCAGGGTGAGCTGCACATCTTTTCTCATAATGAGCATTAACTGGTGCCTTGGAGCTGCATGCAGGATCACAATGCTGGAATTGATTAGTTCTGGGCATGTTACCATAGACAATAGGCCGCTTGACTTAACCCGCAGCTAATTGAATCTGTCCCTTAAATAGAATTGCACAGCCATATTTGGTGAAATCCAGAGACCGTAACAGCACAAGAAGCTTCTACTGACCATCACGCATGGCAATAGAGGGCTGATGTGTTGCTGTTTTTGGACCTGGGCACTTTGTGCTCATTGAGTCATCCATGAACTCCATTTAACACCAGAGCATGCTGGAAGAAAATGTCTATGTCCTATGTCTGACATCTGGAATTTTGCTGAAATTTGATCATGTAACAACTGGGTAATGATCCTAAACTCATGAACTAATCTGCATGGCTCGGCAAT
The DNA here is from genome assembly GCA_031769625.1 of Taudactylus pleione. Classification (NCBI taxonomy): domain Eukaryota; kingdom Metazoa; phylum Chordata; class Amphibia; order Anura; family Myobatrachidae; genus Taudactylus; species Taudactylus pleione. The sequence goes on along the minus strand of JAUIMM010000252.1, from coordinate 3,236,877 downwards.
CTAATAAATGGACTGGCCAAGTTACAATCCAACTCCATTAAGTGCTTGTGCTTAAATGAATGGCCTCAGACATCGGTGAATTGAAGCAGCGTTGTGAGGACAGCAGGACAAAATTCCCCAAATCTGATGTAAGGGAGTGATAAGTTCCTACAGAAAGTAACTGTATTGCTGCGAAAGGTGGTAGAATCATGGGATGTTCAAACCTTTCATGTCTTACAATATGCAGCTATTTCAGTATGAAGCCTGTCTCATTACCCATTCTGCAGACTCTGCTTTATCTTTTCCTTGCTCCTGGTTGGTAATATTGGTGGTCTCTATATGCTCTGAGGATTAGGTTCTAATTGTATGCATTGTACTTTATTATAAAAGCACCAGGAATTTGTTTGACTTTCTGGGAAATTGGTACAAGGGTTCGGTGTATGGTTCTGTCAGCATTGGCATTTCATGGTGTCATTTTATTTTGTCTGCCCCTGCAGATTCTGATTGTCACGCTCCGGGTGGCTCTGCCTAACGTGATCCGCTTTTGTTGTTGTGCCGCGGTGATCTATCTGGGATATTGCTTCTGCGGCTGGATCGTGCTGGGACCCTATCATGTCAAGGTGATCAGTCTTCCCTACTCCCGTATCTGTGACTCCAGTAGCCATTTCTGCCTCTGTCCTTTCTCCCTCTGTAGTAACCCTGTTCTTGTCTTCTCTCCATAGTTCCGCTCGCTCTCCATGGTGTCAGAGTGCCTTTTCTCCCTTATTAATGGTGATGACATGTTTGTCACCTTCTCGGAGATGCAGAACAGTAGTTACCTTGTGTGGATGTTCAGTCAACTTTATTTATATACTTTCATAAGCCTCTTTATCTACATGGTACTCAGTCTCTTCATTGCCCTGATCACTGGAGCCTACGAGACTATCAAGGTAAATGGCTTGGAATGAGGACAAGCTGAGAGGTGATGATGTCCAGACTTCCTCTGTAATGTGACATGGTCTCCTATGTTTTGCAGTTCCAGAATGCAGGTGAAGACAATGTCTCTGCGCTGTATCAGTATATAGCAGAGTGTAAGGACAGCCCCAGCTCCGGGAAATTCCGTTCTACCAGCACAACCAGTTGCTCCATATTATGCTGCTGTACTAAACCGTGAGTATTGCCTCAGCATCCGATACAAAATAACGCCTTTCACCATGTTGAACAGTTCAGACTGTAATGGATATGGGAATATTTTGGAAAGTTGTGTTTAAATCCTATGTTGTTTATCAGATGTGGGAGAAGCCATGGTGATCTTTCAGGTAGATGGCTCTAAATACACCTATTGTAGAGGAGAAAGTGGAGCTGTGATAGAAATGTACTACAATAAGGTGAGGCGGGGGGTGCTGCCTCTGAAGTGTAAACATTGTACAGGTGCAGGCAAAAGGGAGCCTTTAAAAAAAAAAAAAATGACAGTGCTAAACCCCCCCCCCTGCAAATAAAACTTTTTTCTTAGAATAAACATCCCCTCCACCACACTTGGCAAATAGTGACTTGCTCCGATTCCTGGAAACTCCGCCCCATGCTGAACAAGCCAGAGCTGGTTGACCTCATGGCGTAGCCTAGTGCTGGTAGCTGCTTATGAGAGGGAGTGTCATACTGTTTTGTTCCCTGGCAAGTTACTAGCCCATGCTATGATGCTGGCATCATGTAGGGACGGCATGCCATTTTGTTCTCATTTCCTTTTTTTTTCACTACATTAAAATGGCAGTCATAAAGTTGGTGAAGACCGGCATCTACGTAGCGTCATTATACAGATATTTTTTAATTATTTTTTTACACTTCTTCATAGTTATTTCAGTGATCACATTGTATGTCTGCATTTTGAGTGCAAATGTGTTAAACTCTGTATCAGCCCTAAGTGTCTTATTCCCTTCTGCCTTCTATAATGTACTGAATACAGGAGCAGGTGCACAGTGATTTGTATCATACATAGTCCAGTCACTGTGCTGCTCCTGACATGGAGCGTAAATCGTAAGCGTAAGTAGGTGTAAGGGAAGGTTAGCAGAGGAAGTGCATGGATCGTGTACATCAGAGGGCCTAGCTGCAGCAGAACTACACATCCCAGCATGCACTGCCAGTTTTGCTATTTGGGCATGCTAAAACTGTGGTAGGGTATGCTGGAATATGTAGTCCAACATCAGCTGGAGGGCCACGAGTTTGACACTCCGGACCTTTTTGATTTGTACATTTTGTGTATGAAAACCAGTTTAAGTGGCAAAAAAGGAGACTGTGTACTGACTATAGCCTCATTCATTGTCCGGGCCAGACTTAGCAGTACTTAGCTCGTGATACACTTAGCCTCTGTATCTATCCCTCTTGGGCTGTCACTTACACATAATACTGCCCACCACCACCCCTATCTGACTCTTTCCGCTTTCTCTTTCAGTGCTGAAGATAATGAGGACCATCTAGTCATTAATGAGCCTGTGCCATCGTCGTGATGGAGGACAAGGGTTCCTGGATTTTAATTCCATTTTAAGGACTTTCTTAAAACGATTTTCCGTTATGTTTATAAGAAGACATTTTAAGTAACTTCTCCCCGCCTTATATGGAAAATCTCTAATCAGTGACCAGATTCTGACAGGGTAACGCTAAATGTATAGACAGGTTTTTATCACGTTTTTATAAAGAAAACTGATTAGTATTGCTTAGAAAATTGTGTTGGGGGAGGGTCTGGTGAGATGTAGAAACTCGATTGGAGACAAAGCACTGTACACGGTGCTAGACAGCAATGTAAGTGCTTCAGGGGAGGCTCAAAGATGTGACCAAGCCAAACACACAAGTGGACACTCTATATACAGCCAATCTCTTATTTTTAGTTATATAGGTGACACTTTTTTATTTTTTTTATTTTACATTTTTTATATTGTATAAGAATAAATAGTGTCACAGTACATAATGTTTTGCTTTTGCATTTTTATTTGTATTAAAATGAAAACTGGCAGAGTTTTGTAACGCAAAAGAAGGAAAGTAACTGCTTATCTGCTGCTGTGGAAACACAGGTCCCAGCGTGCGGGATCACACTGTAGCCTCAGATCTTACAGGTCCTGGTATCTCCCTTATACTGTAGCCTCAGATCTTACAGGTCCTGGTATCTCCCTTATACTGTAGCCTCAGATCTTACAGGTCCTGGTATCTCCCTTATACTGTAGCCTCAGATCTTACAGGTCCTGGTATCTCCCTTATACTGTAGCCTCAGATCTTACAGGTCCTGGTATCTCCCTTATACTGTAGCCTCAGATCTTACAGGTCCTGGTATCTCCCTTATACTGTAGCCTCAGATCTTACAGGTCCTGGTATCTCCCTTATACTGTAGCCTCAGATCTTACAGGTCCTGGTATCTCCCTTATACTGTAGCCTCAGATCTTACAGGTCCTGGTATCTCCCTTATACTGTAGCCTCAGATCTTACAGGTCCTGGTATCTCCCTTATACTGTAGCCTCAGATCTTACAGGTCCTGGTATCTCCCTTATACTGTAGCCTCAGATCTTACAGGTCCTGGTATCTCCCTTATACTGTAGCCTCAGATCTTACAGGTCCTGGTATCTCCCTTATACTGTAGCCTCAGATCTTACAGGTCCTGGTATCTCCCTTATACTGTAGCCTCAGATCTTACAGGTCCTGGTATCTCCCTTATACTGTAGCCTCAGATCTTACAGGTCCTGGTATCTCCCTTATACTGTAGCCTCAGATCTTACAGGTCCTGGTATCTCCCTTATACTGTAGCCTCAGATCTTACAGGTCCTGGTATCTCCCTTATACTGTAGCCTCAGATCTTACAGGTCCTGGTATCTCCCTTATACTGTAGCCTCAGATCTTACAGGTCCTGGTATCTCCCTTATACTGTAGCCTCAGATCTTACAGGTCCTGGTATCTCCCTTATACTGTAGCCTCAGATCTTACAGGTCCTGGTATCTCCCTTATACTGTAGCCTCAGATCTTACAGGTCCTGGTATCTCCTTATACTGTAGCCTCAGATCTTACAGGTCCTGGTATCTCCTTATACTGTAGCTGTGGACTCTGCTTTTAGAACTCTCCTTAATGTTATGTTACAAGAACCTAGCTGCAGTTGCCTAGTATTCTCCATGTAGCAGTAAGCCTATAACATGTGTACCACATTCCATTACCACATTGTATACCGCGTGCTAACACTAGAACAGTTTGTATTTACATGTCTGCTCGTGATCTTCTGCTCCTCAGGCAGCCTTCACTGAATGTTTATAAATGGGCTGAGCATATGATCTCTTTATGTAACAAAGGAAGAATACATGGAAGTAAAATGTAACCTGTCAGTAAATACATGATGTCCTAATTCTGGGGGGGATTGCTGAGCTGGTGAGGACAAGTGTTGGATTCTTCTGTCCTTTCTTCACTTTATATTTATGTGTGGAACTAATTGTTAAGGCCTGAGACACTTCGTACACTATGTTCCCGACCCATGTAAACCAAGCCCTTTGTTAGCAGTAATAGTATATAAAACTGCAGCATGATGGCAAAGTGGTTAGTATTACTCACAGCACTTTCTCTGGAGTTTGTATGTTCTCCATGTTGGTGTTAGCTTCCACCAGGTGCTAAAGTGTGTGTGTGTGTTGGATTGTAAGCTCCAATGGGACAGACTCTACATAGCGCTACGTAATATGTTTGTTTGGAGATCTCTCTCTTTTCAATAAATCTCAATCCAATTTCAAAGGCGGTGCACCAATTCTCAATTATGTGAGAGGGGCGGCCCGGCTTGTAGGGGGGAAAAGATCTAAACTGCAAACAGTGGTTCCAAATGATACCAATGTGAACAGAATAAATATTAAGGTGATAACCTGTTGGCCCTGTAACAAAAATAAATTGTATAGAGCTGATCTAAATCCAGAATTTGTTTTTATGGATCACACGTTCTCCCATCTTCAATGTTTAGAAGAAAAGTTAAGACTACATCATACTGCACCTCATATATATACATTTAATGACACTCTCATGAAATTGGCATGGTAATTAAATTTATGTAATATGTGCAAATGTATTACAGCTTGCAGTGTAATTAGGTGTTGAGTGCGCAGAGCATGTATGATATATATAATTTTTTTTTTTTCATTTAAATATTGTGGTCCCATACCCCAGGCACCTCAGATGGTTGTGAGCTGTGGAAAGCCTATTGTTAGTAAGATATTGTGGTCACACTTTCTCTTGCACCCCATTTTCCCCTATGTAAGCCAAATATCGGCTAATTCCCCGGGTGCTCATTTATTCATATGCTTGGGGGAGGTTCTGTCTCTCTCAGCCAATGTGCTAGCAGACCTAACCCCATGATAAAAGCAGTGTTTGTGTATAGTCTGTGTGATACCTGGTGGCAAATGATACAGAGCAAATCTCATAGGTTTGAGAGTCAGTGTAGGGACTGGCCAGAAGGGGAGACTGTAATTGGCCGGCTAGACTTTGGAACAAATATTTTCTGAATTTAAATGAAATACAGTATGTAGTGTAATTAGGTGAGAGCATAACGTGTGTGATAGATTATCTATCTACTCCCATACGTTACCAGTTTTTCATTCCAACCAATCAACTAGTTGGATGGTTGGACAGAATTTTTTTATGTGTACCCAGCCTAACAGTCCAGGTTTTAAGGATATTTATGCTTAAGCACAGGTGACTTAATTAGTACCTTAACCAGTGTGATTATTCCATCTGTGCACAAGCATGAATATCCTTTAAAACCTGGACTATTAGGGTGCCTTGAGGACCAGGTTTGGGAAACCCTGCAGTAAGGGTAAGTTAACACTGCAATCAAAAATTGGTTGCAGAAAACTGAATGCATATATTTTCTGTATCTGTAAACCTCCTATAAAGTTCTTGCTATAAATTTCCATTTTACATAACTTCCTATCTTGCAGCAGTTAATTGCAAATATTTGAAACCCCTGTAATAATCGGACCATTAGAACCCCTAATCCTACACGCCCGAAAAACATTTTTATGTCCTGAGTCACTGGAAACTTTTTTTTTTTTGTTTTGTTCTCATTACAAGCAAATTTTTAGACGAAAAAAAATCGTGTGTGTGTGAGATTATATATGGATAGATCTCTCCTCTGAAAGAGTTCACGCATTCTATACATACTTTAGGTTACAAACCTCAATTTGCGCCGGGTACCAAGATAGGTGCATATATTGACCCAAATGTTGTCCTCAAGGCTCCCCAGCAGTTAAGGTTTTTGAGATAACCATGGTTGAGCACAGGTGACTTAATTAGTACTTAATTTGATTTAACCACCTGTGCTCAACCATGGATATCTCAAAAACCTGAACCGCTGGGGTGCCTTGAGGACCACATTTGGGAGGCGCTGGTGTATGCATAGAAGTTCAGGGTATGTTGCAAATCATTTTGGGACAGGTAGTTCTTTCTTGTGCTCAGGTTTTACCTTTCCCTTTAAAGTGAACCTAGTTCTTTCAGTGAGACAGCCAACAGTGCCCATTGATAAAAACGTTACTGTAAATACATGTGTGTGTGTGTGTATTTTGTGAGATAGTTACGTTAGGGGGTTCCTCTCCTGGGTAGAGGACTCCTTCCTTACACACACACACACACACACGTCTGGATGCAAGTACAAGCTGGTTGGAGTCAGTCTTTATTGTACAATGTCAGAAAACATAAAGAAAACATAAACAAAAATCCTAGCCCTGTCGGGGCACTAACTTCACAGGTAGTTCCCTCACTACCAGAACCTGGCAGGGCCTAATGCCCTCGCCTGCAACAAAGCACAGCACAGTACTCACAGATAGGTTTTCAAGTGTCTCTGAGCAAACTCCCTGTCTGCTCTCCCAGGTGAGACAATCAGCCCTCAACACACTAGGCTTATATTGGCCACCCTCAGGTGGGAACCCAATCAAGCCTGTTACCAGGCTCCGAGAACCAAAACCTGGAGTGGCCGTGGGTGGAGCCCTCCCTCTCATCTCACCCACAACCCCCAGGTCCCAAACCGGCTTTTTAAAAAGCTGAAACTCAAGCCTGCTACACTGCAGACTTTCTCCTGGGGGTTTAAAACACAAAAGACAGGAATCTGGGACAAATGTACCTGCCACAGACCACTTTACCAGTGATCCTATCACATATCCCCCCCCCTTTGTTTCGACCTGTGGGGCGGAACAACTGAAGCCCCCAAACAATGAATGCGTGACAACGCGTCAGCATTGGCCAGCTGGCTTCCTGGCCTGTGTGCCACTGAAAATTTAAAAGTTTGTAACGCCAAGAACCATCTTGTAATTCTCGCATTACTGTCCTTATTTTCAGACATCCACTTCAGAGGGGCATGGTCAGTGATCAATTTGAACTTTCTTCCGACCAAGTAGTACCTGAGAGCCTCTAACGCCCACTTTATGGCCAACGCCTCCTTCTCCACTGTGGCATAGTTTCTCTCATGTATATTCAACTTTCTGCCAAGACAGAAAATAGGGTGTTCCTCACCCTCCTTGTTCTGAGACAGGACCGCTCCTATACCTACTTCTGATGCATCGGTTTGTACTATGAATTCCCTTTCAAAATTAGGAGTCATCAGGACTGGTTGGGAACACAACGCTACTTTCAACTCCTGGACTATGAACGACCACGTCATCCAGATAAGCAGCCGCATACCGTCTATGGGGCCTTAGAATCCTGTCCATCATTCTTTGGAAGGTAGCAGGTGCCCCATGTAGCCCGAAGGGCAACATCTTGTACTGAAACAAGCCCTCTGGCGCTGAAAAAGCTGTCTTTTGTTTGGCGCTCTCGGTTAACGGTACTTGCCAATACCCTTTGGTTAGGTCAAGAGTGGTTAAATACCTTGCCGTCCCTAGTCTCTCAATCAGTTCATCCACTCTTGGCATCGGATTTTGAAACACTGTTCAACTTTCGGAAGTCATTGCAGAAACGCACACTCCCGTCGGGCTTTGGAATCAACACAATGGGACTTGACCATTCACTGTGATTCTTCAATAACCCCTAACTCTAGCATATTTTTAATTTCTTTCGACACCGATTCTCTTTGTGCTTCTGGTAACCTATAGGGCTTTAGATTAACTTTAACCCCTGGGTCAGTGATGATGTCATGTTTAATGACCGAGGTTTTCCCAGGTACGTCAGAGAACAGCACCCTATTTCTAACCAGAAACTCCTTGACCTCTTGTTGTTGAATTGCCGACAGGGTTTTTGCCACTGTCACTTCGGGAACTAAGGGCCCTGGACTTACTGGAGGGTCTCGGACGTCCGACAGTACCCTTCTATCTTTCCAGGGCTTTAACAGATTTATATGGTATATCTGTTCCGGCTGGTAAACTTTGTAATTGACCTGCCCCACTCTTTCTAAGATTTCGAAGGGCCCTTGCCATTTAGCCAAAAGTTTATTTTCCACAGTGGGAACCAATACTAACACTCTGTCCCCAGGAGCACAGCTGCGTAACCCAGCATTGCGGTTGTATACCCTCTGCTGTGCCTGTTGAGCCTGTTCCAGGTGCTCTCTCACTATCGGCACTACCGTAGCAATTCTCTCCTGCATTTGAGAAAGATACTCAATCACCGTTTTGTAAGGACTAGACTGCCCCTCCCATGTCTCTTTGGCAATGTCTAGTAACCCCCTTGGGTGTCTCCCATACAACAAGTCAAAGGGTGAAAACCCGGTGGAGGACTGGGGAACTTCTCTTATGGCCAACAATAAATACGGCAATAAGTAGTCCCAATCCCTACCATCCTTGTCGACCACTTTCTTAAGCATGTGTTTTAACGTCTTGTTAAACCTCTCGACCAGCCCATCGGTTTGGGGGTGATAAACCGAAGTTCTTAACTGTTCGATTTTGAACAGGCGGCATAACTCATGACTTTGGACATAAACGGTGTACCCTGGTCAGTTAGTATCTCCTTGGGTATACCCAGCCTGCTAAAGACATGAACTAGCTCTCTGGCAATGGTCTTGGTTGACGTATTGCGCAACGGCATCGCTTCCGGGTACCTGGTAGCGTAATCCATTATGACCAGAATATACTGGTGTCCCCTGGCAGACTTCATTAAGGGTCCAACCAAATCCATCGCTATTCTTTCAAACGGCACCTCTATGATAGGCAATGGAACTAGTGGACCCTTAAAATGTGGCCTGGGAGCATGATTCTGACACTCAGGGCAGGATGCGCAAAAGTCAGATACCTCTTTATGAAGCCCGGGCCAGAAAAACCTCTGCATTATTCGCTCAGTGGTTTTCTCTACCCCTAGATGACCTGCCGTTGTATGACCATGGGCCAGATCCAACACTGTTCTTCTGTAGGCTTTGGGAACTATTAGTTGTTCCACAACATCTTCCCCCTTCTTAGTCACCTGATATAACAAATCCTGCCACATTGCCATGTGGGGATAGGACAAAGGACTATCAGGGTCTACGGGTTTACCATCAACTACTTTTACATTCTCCCTGGCTTTTACTAAAGTAGGGTCATTCAACTGCTCCATGGCAAAGACCTCTCTTCTGACCTCTAAATCAGGCAGACGATCACCTGGCCCAACAACACTTCCCACCTCAATGGGAGGCACATCAGTTGGCGGGCCACCGTCACGCTCCGCATTCTCTAGTTCGCCAATCATAGTAGAAAAAGGGAATAACTCTGACTCAGAAGAAACTCCCTCCTCCAATACCTCGACAACCTTCTCAAATGGATCTGGGTTGTTCACCTCTGGAATAAAACTGCTTTCCCACAACTTCCAGAAGTGAGCAAAGTCTCTCCCCAATATTGCATCGTACATCAGACCATGTACCAAACCTACATAAACTATAGCAGAACCACATGGTGTCTCGATGTTCACCGCGGCAGTAACATAATATCGAGTATCCCCATGTATGCAGGTCACACCAACAGTATTCCCCCTCACGCCGCAAGGGGTTCACCAGCTCAGCTTGTATAAGTGTCACCAAGCTACCAGAGTCTAACAGTGCCTCTACTCGGTTGCCATCTACAGTGAGTACACACATGTGCTTATCAGTCACAGCCTGCCGGTCAGCCGTACAGGCTATCTGTGCAAAGAAAGACCCCCCCTGCGGTAGACATGAACAGTATCACATTGCATAGGTTCAGTTGTAAGTGCACAATTAGCGGCAATATGGCCGAAGCCACCACATCGGAAACACTGAGTCATATTAATGTCTAGTCGTTTACGGGGCAAGAACCTTCCCGGCCTGGCAGGCCTGTCTCCAGGTTCTACACCCTCAGTCTTAGGTACATTCCACCGCCCAGCACCCTTCTCCCCTGGAACAGTCTTACCAGTGTCTGTGGGAGTTCGCCGGTGCGCCATCGGGGCTCGGTGGGGCATACTCATCAGCTCCTCAGCCGCCACGTACCTCTCCACCAGCTCGACCAACTGGTCCGCGGACTTAGGGTCTGCATGGCTCACCCACTTGCGCAGAGTCACAGGTAATGATCGCAGGTACCGGTCCATCACGACCCTTTCCACGATCTGTGGTCCCGTCAGCGTCTCGGGCTGTAGCCATTTTGAGGACAGATGGACGAGGTCATGCATCTGTGAACGTGGAGGCTTGTCCCTATGGAACTCCCAGCGGTGGACCCGTTGGGCACGAACAAAGGTGGTGACTCCCAAGCGAGTTAGGATCTCCTGTTTTAGTTTTTTATAGTCCTTGGCATCAGCCAGGCATAAGTCGAAATAGGCCTTTTGTGGCTCCCCAGACAAAAAAGGTGCCACCAGACTTGCCCACTGCTCCTGGGGCCAACTCTCCCTTTCGGCCGTTCTTTCAAATGCGGCGAGATAGGCCTCCACATCATCGCCCGAAGTCATCTTTTGGAGGAAGTGACTGGCTTGTATGGAGTGAGTGGTGGTGTGAGGACCAGTAGTAACATCTCTGGGCCGGGCGACCAGGTGCTGTACCACCTCTCTTATGGCCTGGCTGTTTTCCGCTAAGGCCTGGCGGGTTTCCTCGATGGCGACCTGTTGTTGCCTCTGGGCTGTCTCCAAGGCCAACAGTTGCACCCTGGTGGATTCCTGCTGAGCTGCTGTAGCTTCCTGCTGAAGTTTGTTTGTCTCCTGCTGAGCTGCTGTAGCTTGGAGCAAGGCCTTAAGAATTTCCTCCATTTTGTTCTGGGGTGTAGGTTGGAAGCTGAACCTTGCATCTCTGAGCATTGGCTGATGCCTCCTCTATGGGACTTCAAGGACACAGTGTTATTTCCACACTCACAAATTGGGTGTCTGTCCCTTTAATTTTTAAACGGAAAGTTTTCCTCTCGCTGCAACTTCAGTGTGTGTGGTTGCCCGCATTCTCCACCATATTGTGACACAGTTAGGTTAGGGGGTCCCTCTCCTGGGTAGAGGACTCCTTCCTTACACACACACAGCAGCAGGGAAGCAGCACACCAGTCTGGATGCAAGTACAAGCTGGTCGGCGCCAGTCTTTATTGTACAATGACAGAAATATAAAGAAAACATAAATGTAAATCCTAGTCCTGTTGGGGCACTAACTTCACAGGTAGTTCCCTCACTACCAGAACCTGGCAGGGCCTAATGCCCTCGCCAGCAACAAAGCACAGCACAGTACTCACAGATAGGTTTCCAAGTGTCTCTGAGCAAACTCCCTGTCTGCTCTCCCAGGTGAGACAATCAGCCCTCAACACACTAGGCTTATATTGACCACCCTCAGGTGGGAACCCAATCAAGCCTGTTACCAGGCTGCGAGAACCAAAACCTGGAGTGGCCGTGGGTGGAGCCCTCCCTCTCATCTCACCCACAACCCCCAGGTCCCAAACCGGCTTTTCAAAAAGCCGAAACTCAAGCCTGCTACACTGCAGACTTTCTCCTGGGGGTTTAAAACACAAAAGACAGGAATCTGGGACAAATGTACCTGCCACAGACCACTTTACCAGTGATCCTATCACAATATATATGTATAAAAAAGAAACAGATTGTGCTAGTCCCTCATACATGGAATTCAGACCCCAAGAAGATTAGTTTTTATTTTTTGTATTAAACATGTATTTGTTGTTTTTCCAATTCTACTTCATAGTTAATATCCTGTATTGAATGATAACAATGTTTTTAACATAGCTGAACAATGTGCTGTATTTATATTAGAGAAGCTTATCATTCTTGTGGTGCTATAACATACAGTGACTGCCAATGGAGATGTGCAGTGTTTTATTAACATTCACACACATGCCACACCCACAACAAACTATAAATCCAGCTAACCTCATAAATACTGCATGCCTCCCTTCACCATCCAAGTCACTAAAATGTGCATTATGGAATGCACGCTCTGTCTGCAACAAACTAACATCCATCCATGACCTCTTTATTTCAACCGACCTCAACCTTCTGGCAATAACAGAAACATGGCTAACACAATCAGACACTGTCTCCCCTGCTGCACTTTCACATGGTAACCTACACTTCTCACACACCTCCAGGCCTGGCAATTGTAAAGGAGGTGGGGTAGGAATATTACTCTCCCAATCTTTCACATTCACAGTTCTCCCACAGGTACCTTCACTCACATTTACATCATTTGAAGTACATTCTATCAGGACTTTCACCCCTTTCTCTCTGCGAGTTGCTGTTATCTATCGCCCGCCTGGGCCACCGCACCAATTTCTGGAACATTTTTCAGCCTGGCTCCCTCACTTCCTATCCTCAGATATCTCCACCATCATTATGGGTGATTTCAATATCCCCATTGACAGTCCACAATCTCCTCATGCCACCAAACTATTCTCTCTAACCTCCTCTCTTGGCCTCTCCCAATGGACTGACTCCTCTACTCATAAGGAGGGCCACTGCCTTGATCTTGTATTTACCAGACTATGCTCAGTTTCTGATTTCACTAATGCTCCTTTCCCTCTCTCAGATCACAATCTTATCACCTGCACACTTTCCTCCATTACATCAACCTCAATGTCAGTGAAATCAACCAAACCTACTAAAACCCGCAGAAATATTAATGTGATTAACTTTCAACAACTATCTACCTCTCTACAACAACAACTCTCACCAATTTCTGCACTCACTTCTCCTGAGAATGCTGCATCACAGCTAAACCAGATTTTAGTAAAAGCCCTCGATGAAGTAGCTCCAGCTACCCATCACACTCCGCGTAGACTCAGACGTCAACCGTGGCATTCTAACTTAACAAGGCATCTACAAAAACTCTCACGTAAAGTAGAACGTCAGTGGCGAAAGTCTCGCACTCCAAGTGACTTCCTCACATATAAGTCTATCTACAACTCTTATCGTACTGCTCTGGACACTGCCAAGCAAATATATTTCCAATCTCTAATCTCTGCTCAAGCCTCTAACCCCAAGCGACTTTTTAATACATTTAAACTGCTTCTTACCCCTCCCTCACCCAAGCCACCTGCTACTATCTGTGCACAAGATCTTGCTTCCTATTTCAAGGACAAGATTGATAATATCCGAAATGAAATGTTATTCTCTTCCTCAGCTAGTGACCTACTCAATTCCCTACCTGAACCCTCTGGCACATTCTCTTCATTTGACCCCACAAATGAAGATGAAGTATCTACACTCTTCTCATCCTCCTACTCTATTACCTCTCCTCTAGATCCTATACCCTCACAAATTAGTAAAGCTCTGTCTCCTGTGCTCATCCCAACCCTAACTAAAATCTGTAATCTCTCTCTTTCTACTGGCATCTTTCCATCACTGTTCAAGCATGCAGTGATTACTCCCATTCTGAAAAAACAAAATTCTGACCCTAACACTCTCTCTAATTACCGTCCTATCTCCCAGCTCCCATGCCCCTCCAAGCTACTGGAGAGACTTGTCTACACCCGCCTCACACACTTTCTTAACACCCACAACTTATTGGACCCACTTCAGTCTGGCTTCCGTTCCCAGCACTCCACAGAGACAGCACTGACTAAGGTAGTAAATGATTTGGTCACTGCCAAGGCTAAAGGCCATTACTCACTTCTAATTCTTCTAGATCTCTCTGCTGCTTTTGACACTGTTGACCACTCTCTTCTCGTACAAACATTACAATCCCTAGGTCTTAAGGACACAGCCCTTTCTTGGTTCTCTTCCTACCTATCTGATCGCTCTTTTTCTGTTCGTTTTTCTGATTCTGCCTCCTCTTCGCTACCTCTATCAGTTGGAGTACCGCAAGGCTCTGTCTTAGGTCCTTTGCTATTCTCAATCTATACCACCTATCTTGGCAAACTAATCCGCTCTTTTGGATTTCAGTACCATCTGTATGCGGATGATACTCAAATCTACCTATCCTCTCCAGATTTATCACCATCTGTATTGGTCCGTGTCACTGAATGTATTTCTGCCATTTCATCTTGGATGTCATCTCGCTACCTGAAACTTAATATTTCTAAAACAGAATTAATTATATTTCCACCGGCCAATAACAGTTACCAATCTGATCTCTTTATCACTGTTGATAACTCAACAATCCACCCCACCCCACAAGCTCGCTGCCTTGGTGTCATCCTTGATTCTGAATTGTCCTTTGTTCCCCACATTCAATCTGTCTCAAAATCATGTTACATACATCTAAAAAACATATACAAAATTCGACCATATCTCACACAAGACACTGCAAAAACTCTAATCCATGCACTCATTATTTCCCGCATTGACTATTGCAATAGTCTCCTTACTGGTCTTCCCAAAAACAGGCTATCGCCATTACAATCCATTATGAATGCAGCTGCGAGGCTTGTCTTCCTTGCCAAACGTTCATCATCTGCTGCCCCGCTCTGTCAGTCCCTCCATTGGTTGCCAGTTTTCTACCGTATTCAATACAAAATACTGTTACTTACACATAAGGCCATTAACCGAATTACACCAACATACATCTCTTCACTCATCTCAAAATATCTCCCAACCCGACCTCTCCGCTCAGCACAAGAACTGCGTCTCTCATCCCCACGCATTACTTGCTCCCATTTACGGTTACAGGACTTTCTTCGGGCTGCACCTACTCTATGGAATGCCTTACCACACACAATAAGACTTACCTCTACTCTTCAATCCTTCAAGCGTTCCCTGAAAACTCACCTCTTCAGACAAGCTTATCAGATTCCAGAACCGACCACATAACCTTCATAGCTTCCATGTCTTATCACATCCCCTCTCACAGTCCATACATAACCTCACATATTGTCTTTCTTTCACATACTCCTGACATTTTGCCGACATTCCTATGTGACTGGATCAAGCAGCCCACCAAGAAACTCTGCATTCTGGCCAGACCAAATTGCAATATATATAGCACCTATCCTTGTGTATCAATGCCTGTTTCCCTATAGATTGTAAGCTTGCAAGCAGGGCCCTCTTACCTCTGTCTGTCTGTTATTACCCTGTTTTGTTCTATCAATGTTTCCAATTGTAAAGCGCAACGGAATATGCTGCGCTATATAAGAAACTGTTAATAAATAAAATAAATAAATTCACATTACCAGAGACCTAATTGGATATGATTAGTTAAGGTTGCAGATCTCATTTATAAACCATTTATACTTCAGGGTCCACAGGATCTACCTTGGGGTATGTAGTTGGAGTGATCCATTGCACCAAACTTCTTACAGCTTTGAAGCTCCCAGCATGCACAAGCCCTCCTCCCTAATCCCTATATACCCCAGCCACAGGCATTCAGTTTTTATGTTTGGAGCGTGGCAAGTATCCAGACGCACCGTTTTAACAGCGGGACTGCCTAGGTAGTCCCAGGCGCTTTCTTTTTTGAGTTACCTTAGATTTTTTAACTTTTGAGTTAGCAGTATTAGGCGCCGAATACGACGCATATACTGTGACTCCATCTACCTCCGCTGATGCCGAAACGCCAGTACCGATATATGCACTGGGGATTTCGCCGGACCTCAGCATGGCTCAGCTAGCGGCATCGTTGGGGTCCGGACTGCAATTGGATACGCGGAGATGGCAGGTAAGCTGAATCCTCATGTGGGGAATCATGCGCAGAGCAGTCCAGGCCTCTGGTGTAGGAGACGCATTGGAGGCAGCTGCGGGTGAAAGTCTCGTTCAGCGTGTCCTCACTAAGGCGGCCGAGGCCATATCGTCTGTTACCGGGGATGAGTATTAGATGCACTAGTAGCGTCTACTACTGTGAGGCCAGTGTACCAGTGCCGTCAAAATCGCAGCTTAGGGTAGATAGGCACGCTCCACCCCTATACTGCCTTTTTATTTTCAAATCTGTCAGATATATCTATCACTGTGCTTCTCCTCATCCCTCTGAAGGTGTGTGAGGTTTTTCATTTAAAGTCACATTGCATTTATACTCTATAATACCTTATACCTGTTGCACATTGTTATGTCTAGGGGTAAAGGAGAGACAGATGAGCTTCCTGTGCTAAAATCATGTAAATCCTGTTTTGCAGGCCTGTCTGAACAGGATTTTGTGCCTGGGTGGCCTCTTGGTCTCAGGTGTTGTCGCATTTGGCGGACAGTGCCGCAGCGTCGTGTGCTACTGCTGTCGAAGCTGGATTAGTGGCTGAGACGGAATCAGCGTAAAAATTAGCGTGCGTGACGCCATCTTGCGAATGGCAGCTAGACTCCATTTTAGAAACAAGAATCTGCGAGACTCCATTTTGCAAATGACCGCCCAGCGCCATTTTAGCTAAACTCACACTTAAGTACATATGGCGATGCTACTATTAGCATCATGCGATCGCATATTTTACCATACCTCATACGCACATTAATACACACAGTTGTGCTGTTAATATGTCGCACATTAGTGAATACATAATAGCCTACATGCGAACACTGTTTAGTAGCTGCATGTGTGCGCAATCACATAGTGAACTAGCGTCTTTTCTCATATCCCTAATTCTTACATAATGCACACTTACACAAAAGGTTCCATAGCTATAAAGTAAAAGATCCAAGTTTTATTCATTTATTACAAATGCTGTGAAATAAAGACTATTTGGTATCTAAGGTTTAATACGTGATAAGTAAGCCGTGTTTGATATTATACTGATCCGCACTTTAGCCACAGCTTTCCGGTATCATCAGTGTGAAGATCAGAACATGCGTTCGCAACTTATGGACCATAACGAACCAGATTTGCATGAGGCGGGAAAACGAAGGCAACCAGCTGTTTGAGGCTGGACTGTGGCCATTTGAATCAACCTGTTAAGTGCCTTGTAACAAACGCACCGTGAAGGAGAGCCAATGGAATCGCAACACGACCTCTCTTTTGTCCAGCTTATTTCTGGGGGGTATAAATATGTGTGCTCTGACCATAGGTTTCTCGTCTATTCTGCTGATTGACGGAGGTCTCTTGCTGATGCCGGAATCTGGTCCCAGAGCACTTGCGTAGGTATAACTATCTTGGGTCTGTATAATTTCTTTGCGCTAAATTGTACTTAGATCACAGCGTGTATTATCTGTACTTTGGTTGAATGAATAATACTTTGTGCTTTGGAAACACATGTTCAAGGTCTAAAGTCTTTATTTTACTGTATGACTGCGTACGCAAATAGCGTAAATCTTAGAGGTTATAGGCAGGTTTAGAAGGTATAGGTAGGAAGGTATATAGCCAGTATCCTTGCTGCCACTGTATTACCTACTGCTATGGAGTACCCACAGCATTTTCATCCTTCTACGTATATGTACCCCATGAATCCCTGTTTGATTCTTCTGCTCACTCTAGTCAGAGTATGCTGCCGGCTATAGCTCCTCAGCACGTGGTGCAGGCGACTAGACCAGGGGCATAAGGGAGTTCTCTTCAGACATTGCCTCAGGATTCTGACTCAACCTCTTAATCGCACTCTGATATTCGTTTTGGGTCTTACTCAGTGGAAGAAGACCATCAATCCTCTGTGGATGTCCCATCTCTGGTGATAGCGGTTAGATCTGTCCTCAGTATAGAGGAAGAGGAGGTTCCGTTGAAATCTAAGGATGCGTACACATGTAAAGATTCTGTCCAGCCATCCACCTAGATGATTGGTTGGAATGAAAATCTGGTAACGTATGGGAGTAACGGATGATCAGCAATTTGCTCCTAAATGCCAGAAAACAGATAAAAAATGGTCGTCAGACAAGTTTAAACAAAATGTTTAGATCAAACATTTAACAAACCGTTTTTGTCCATTTTCCGGCATTTGGGAGCAAATTGCTGATGAATGAAAATCTGATAAGATATGAAAGCAAATGACAAACAATCAACTTGTTGGATGGTTGGACAGAAAATCTTTCCGTGTGTATGCACCTTAAAGGCCCCCATACACGGTGCGATTCAAAGTTGGTAAGATGTGTTGTATGATTGCCTTTGATATTCTTCCCTTGAAATTTTTCATAAGATGTGGTCAAATGGTGTACGATTCATCATAGGATAAGATGCATAGAAGTGTATCACATTGTACTCAAAAGATCGTAGATCTTTCTGCAAAACCATCTGATCTGCGATCCAA
Source organism: Taudactylus pleione (assembly GCA_031769625.1). Classification (NCBI taxonomy): domain Eukaryota; kingdom Metazoa; phylum Chordata; class Amphibia; order Anura; family Myobatrachidae; genus Taudactylus; species Taudactylus pleione. Next base: position 3,218,455 of record JAUIMM010000252.1, on the reverse strand, counting down.
CTAGAGGAAGGCGGGGACGCGCATCGGGGTCGCAGAAGACACAAAAAACACCTATTTTCATAAGATTGGTCTGTACAACCAGTTGAAACTCTCCATATCGGGTAAAAAAATCCTACCGTGTATGGGCACCATTAGACTAGCTTTTCCCCTAGGCTGTTTCAGTGGGGCGCTGCCCCCTGCCCTATTTCAGAAGGGCAGAAAGCACCCTGCCCTCCAGCGTGGCACCCCGCTAACACAGCCTGTGGGTTCTGTCCTCAACCTGCGGGCCGCAGTGTCCCGGAGGTGGGGAAAACTGCAGAGAAGCAGTCACCGCCGGTGAATGGATGACGGGTGCATGCACTCAGGCATCCATTCACAGTGACCGCGGCACTTGGGGACTGCCTGGCATGTCCGTAAGAGTGACGAAAAGTGGACGCGTCATAAAGACATCCCCCCTCTTCACTGGCCATGCCCCCTTGCTCTAGGTCTGGCGTCTTGCCTGCCGCCGAACCTAGAATGAACACTATAAGACTCTGTTCTTTAGGCGTCAGAAGGTGGCTAAAGATTATTTTCCTCAGTCTGAACAACTGACTAATCTCATGGCTGAAGCATGGTGTACTCCCAAGTAAACATTTTCATGTTACAAGGAATTTAACATCTTGATACCCATTTGCACTTGGGGGAACTTCCTATTTGTTCCATTCACCATCAGTAGATGCTCATGTAACTAGATTGATCAAGAGCTCTACATTACCAATTCCTGCAGCATCCTCATTGAAAGAGGATACAGATAGAAAACTTGGTAACTCTTTAAAATCAGTGTTTTCATTATCTGGAGCGATTACCAGACCAGCTATGGCTGTAGCCTGGCTAGCCAAAGCTATGGAAGAATGGACGAAGGCTCTGGAGGATAGCATGCCAAATGCTACCAGAGAACAGCTGTCTCATCTCAGGCAGATGCAAGAAGCAGCTATGTATATGGGGGAAGCGGTCATTGATGCAGGTATCTTGGCTTCTAGGGTATTGGCAACTTCGGTTGCGGCTCGAAGTACCTTTTGGCTAAAGACCTGTAAGACGGATACAGGGTCCAAGAATGCCCTGGAGTCTTTGCTTTTTATTGGGAAAGTACTGTTTGGACCAGAGCTGGATGGACATAGTGTGTTCTCGGGCAACATCTGCGGGGTTGCCATCTACGCCTACCCCTAAGTATAGGCAGTCGTCAGCTCTGTCCTTTCGCCCACAGGGTAGGGAAAAGGGACAGTCTTCCTCTAGACGGGATAATTCCCATAAGAAACCACAGACCAGGAAATCCTGGTCAACCAGACGTCCTGCTTCCAAGCCGGACGATAAGCCCACTGCCTGATGGGGCGGGCCTCCCCCTTGAAGGTTTCAGGGTGGGAGGCTGACTACTACAGTTTTCTCATGCCTGGCATCAGACAGACTGCTACGGAGGCCTGCTTTTGAGAGGTGGTCTCATGGTTACGCCATCACATTCCTGAAGCATCCTTCTCAGAGGTTTGTTGGTACAACCCTTCCGTTAGACCCGGTCAGATCTTTGGCCTTCCGAGAGGCTATTGGGGCCCTCCTGGTGAAGCTTCTCTGGATGTGGTTCTTGCCCTACATATCCACGTGGATCGTACCATTTCCAACAGGAAATCAGATGCGCTCTTTGTGTTATATGGGTTTCACAAACGAGGCTGGCCAGCTAACAAACAGACTTTGGCTCGCTGGTTGTGTATGACTATTTCTCAGGTCTATACACAGGCTGATCTCCCTGTCCCGAACAAGGTGACAACGCATTCTACTCTGTCTGTGGGACCATCGTAGGTGGTTAGACATGGCACCTCGGCTGAACAGCTGTGCAAGGCGGCTACTTGGTCTTCCGTCCATACCTTTTTATCAAATTTTATGCATTTGATACTTTTACCTCCCAGGATTCTTCCTTTTGAGCGGCGGATTCTCCTCTCTGATCAGGAGTGTCCCCACCCTTAAGGGAACTGCTTTAGGACGTCCCCAAGGTAGATCTTATGGACCCTGAAGAAGAACATTAGAGTTATTGTATAACCTACCTCAGTTAAGTCTTCTAGGTCCACAGGGCACCCATACTGACGCACCTGGCCTCAGTTGGGATCTGTTCTTTGCTATTTTGTATCACGGATTCCCTCTTCATATTTTGAGAGTGTTTCTTGGGTACATTGTACTTCCTTCTCCACTTTCCGTTTCTTGCTGTTAGGCTTGTTTACAAACTGTTTGCCTGTGGCTAGGTGCGGGGTATATAGGGAGGATGATCTGTGCATGCTGAGAGCTTCAAAGCTGTAAGTTGTTTGGTGCAATGGATCACTCCAACTATATACCCTAAGGTAGATCCTATGGACCTTGAAGAAAAAGAGTTAACTTAGGTATGTTATACCATAACTCTAATTTTATCCACCACCCCTGTGGGGTGACAAAACTCCCCACTGGGGAAGAGCAGATGATAGTGATCATTCCCTAATCGCTGCATCACTGTTCCTAGAGATAAGCCTGATGGTATTTAGCAAGCCATCTATAACTATCCCCATGCATGGCCTAATTAGCACAACAAAACACAAATATACTTATGGGACCACTTTTATTTATTGCTTTTTATATTCTTGTTATTTTTAATGTGTAGTTTTCAACAAGGTATTTTATATTGTACAAGTGGTTACTTTTTCATATTACCGCAGGACACAACAGCGATAAGCACAACTTTTTGTCTAAACGATAATAAATAGAGCCGTTGTGTGCCGTATCCAGGGGCATGTGGCCTGTCGATCCTTTGTCAGTGACCCAGCTGCTTCCTGTGTTATGGCCTGTTTGGCTTTCTCCTCATGTTTATGCCCTGTCTGCCCAATGTTTATTTAAGAGCTAGGGCAGTGGGTGAAGCTTGGTGACTCATACAGCTGAGAATGACACTGGCGTAATCTTTCCCAAAATGGTTGACTTCTGTATCAACAGAAGGGAGGTCAAGGAATGCCAGGAGCACATCTGTTCTAGCCGCCTATCTTATTTTCAATAGCAGGAGTTTGTGGGGGAGATTTATCAAATCTTGGAGAGAAAGCACGTTAAAGTACAAACCAATCAGCTGCTAACTGTCACTTTACAGGCTGTGTTTGGAAAAATGACATTTAGAACTTGACTAATTGGTACTTTTATCTATCTCCAAATTTAGATAAATCTCCCCCAGTATGTTCTACCTGTGCCTGAGTGAGGAGTCTAGACAAAACTCCAGTGGGGCAGGCAGTGATATGAATGATAGAAAATACACTTTATAGCTCTGGGTGATATGGCTGTGCAACATAAATAATAAACGCTAAGTAAAATAGATCCCTCATGGCCGTTATATACTTGTTATTAATGGGTACACAGGCGTATATGTTGCTGCTGGAGTGTATCTGTCACCTAGGGCGTGTTATTAAAGCGGGGTACACAGGTGCTATTTTACCTGATCCAACAGATCGGCCCAACGTATCGTCAAATTCGGCTAGTGTGTACCCGCTATGGCGGCCGTTAAGTGATCTCGTTTGGTCATCAGTCGCATCATCACATCGGCCCTACATGCAGCTCAATCTGACTGACTACCCCATGCAGTGGGATGTAGTTGGTGCAGACATATTGCGCAATCGGGCACCAGATCGTGTAATGTGTACTGGCTGCCCAATATGTCAACCAGTCGGCGGTGTGGCCATCCGTCGCATCACTGGGTATACACTGTTTAACTGTGTACCCAGCTTCAGTCGTACAGTTTTACCCAACCTGGCCGCTCACTAGAGCTGTGGGTGGTAACCCACAGCTTAGCTAGCGACCAGGAGGCCGCACTTCACACAAGTGGCCGCCCTCATTCAGAGCGACCGCTTGTATCTAGCGATCGACTCTGAATGAGGAGGGCCTTAGGGCCTGATTCAGAGCCGGAAGCTTTGAACGAGCGCCCGCTCTGAATCAGGGCGTTTTTTTTTTTTTTTTTACCACCCACAGCTTATGCGAGCGTCCATGATGATGGTCAAGACCATCGCGACCATCGGGCTTGCGACGAGACCCTTGCGGTAGGGTCTCGTGGCCGCAAGCCCTGGAGTGATTTTGGCTCTATTAGAGCCAAAATCACTCCCACTGACATCACTAGTGATGTCAGTGGGGCCGGACCCAGACGGTAGGCGTTCCCATGGGAACGCCTCCGTCTGGGCAGCCACGCCCCCGGCACGCCCACCAAAGAGGGCATGCTGTCACTCACCATCGACAGCACGCCCCCTTTGGTGCGAGACCCATAACGACGGCTTCCCCGTCGTTATTCGGGTCTCGTGCATGCGCACGACGGAGGCGCCTCCGTTGTGCGCATCCGCATTGGGCAACATCGACCCGCTTGCGAGCGCTCAGCATCAGGCCCTTATGATTATCAGACTATCTCACTTGACAGTCTGGCAGAGAATCAGAGTGCAGCCAAATTATTTTGATTCACTGCCGGACTCTGTGATCTCAGTCTCAAATTGCGGGGTCTCATTGTGGGGCTGTGGAGTAGAAGAACCCAAATGGCTACAGTGATATTCTGTGCTATGTGGGATGCTACTATAGTATTTCAGTGTTCCTGCACTCTCTCTGTCCGTCCTGTATTAATTTGTTCTAAAGCAGAAAACACAACCCAAGACCCACAGGGCGCATGAGCTCTTCAAGGCAATTTTTTTCCCTTGACATGAAAGCCTGGGTTTGTGCATCTGTGCTCTAGATAGACCTTCAGAATAAAGGGCCCGATTCAGAGCCGGATGCTATTTGCGGCCGCTCGTTCAGAAAAAGGGGCTGGCTATTTAAATGAAGCACTCGCTCTTTGCGGTCTGTTGACGTCTCTATGTCAGAACGAGCGAACGAAACATGCGCTCACTATTTGGAAAAAACACCCCCTGGCCGCTCGCATCATACGTCATCTCCGCTATTTATTAGATTAATCGAGTACATCGAAAGGCGTATGAACTGCTCGCAGTGCTTGTGGTAGCATTTTCCTACCGCAATCATGCGAGCAGTTCAGGCTAAAAGACAACCAAGTGACGTGGTCGATGACGCTGCTTTGTTAATTATGCACACCCTTAAAACGCCCGTTTTGACCGTTTGGCACGCCTGCGTTCGGATCTCCATTCCCCGTTTTCAAGCACCTTCCCCTGTTACCACCCACAAACGCCTCATTCTGTCACTCAAATTATCAGGCATTCGCTATTTTGCGAGCACACGATTTTTGACCGCACTGACTGGTTCGCGCATGCGTACTAAAACCCATATGCATGCGCAGATGTGCGAACATCGCTCGGAGCGAACGAGCGGCCGCTTACAAGCGGCTCTGAATCAGACCCAAAGAGCGAGGATCAAACAGCTTTTCTAAATACTACAACCCACCACTTATGCTGGCTATGGACTGTGAGATAAAACCCATCATCAGACAGACCAATTACCCGAGGTTGCCATACACTCTCAGATAATTGGTTCCTCTGGGCCTGATTCATTACCGTTCACAACTGCGATTACGCATGCAATTGCCCAATTGTTGCTTTCTGCACATGCATTGCAGTGTGTGAGCTAGGGACTGCCATCGCAGAGGCTACGCAGACCCATCGCAGAGTGATTGATAGTGCCGTTTGTGGGAGGTGATGGGGGGTGGTTGGAGAAACGCAGGCGTGCCAGTGCGTATGCACGCTGTTGCAGGGGCGTGCATAAGTTAACCACTGTGATGCCGTATGCAGTGTGAGGTCTCATAACGTGCGTGGTTGTTAGCAATTCTGAGTAAGGTCAGGGCTTGTGCAAGTGTGCATGAGGCGGCGATGGTACTTGATTGTACCAATTGGTATTACGGATGTGTGCAATGTAAAGTGGGCGTCCTTATGTTGTGCTGAGTTTGCTATTCGATCGCAATGGATTAGCTTGTTATCGCAGGCCCTCTGCCTGATAGTGAGTATATCCATTATCAGATCTGAGCACCGGTTATCACAGCATTCTGGGATGCTGAATGTTTTCTCATGCCCGACTCAGCAATAATTGTTGCTCGGAAGCGGCCATATACTGCAATTATCAGCCTGATCAACCAATCTGCCGATAAGTAAGGCCTCCTTTACTCTCCAATCCCCTCCCTAGAATGCTGTCTACTGCATCTATTTATGCCATACTTATTGCACTTTAAATATAAAATAAATATTATACTGCCAAATGGACCGTCGGTCTGATGGGCTGGCCTAGACCATGCATTAAGGAAGTGAAGCCAATCACTAAACCACATGGATGCTGCTCTCCATTACAGAACAGGGCAGCGAATAGTGGGCCAGAGATGTACGCAATGCCGATGTTTACAGATTTCAGCGATTATCAGTAAACTGCATGTGTCTTAAGTCACACTGCGCATACATTGAGGGAAATTACCGTAGTTGTACGCACCGACTTCTCATTCGCAGTGTGATTGGCAGTCAGGGAGCGTTTGGGGGAGGTAACTGGGAGTGGCAGCAAAGAACTCAGGCGTGTCACGATTGTTTTGGAATCATGTCACATCCTGCGTCCTGTACGCAAGCACTCTGGCTCCAGTGTCTCAGTTGCGCACCCTTTCTTATGGACCGTAGACTCACTCAGGTCTGTTATAATCAAATGATCTGAACTGATGCTGTGCCTTTGTAAGCAGGTGGTTGGCTGTGACATTTTAATATTTTCACATAGCAGCTGCGAACACTGACGCAGCAGTGGCGGCAATAGCACACAACTCTTAATCAGGCACAGTGTCACTTATATAACCAAAACGGAAGCTGCCTACCTGTGGTAGATCTCATGCCATCTGGCATTGTGGACCCTGCAGGAATGGACCTTCTGGAGAGCAGCGGTGCATTGTCAGCACAGGAAGCAGGTTTTCCAACTTAACCAATGTCACTGACAGTCTGTAGGTGAATGAATAATGGTTTGGGATAAGTTTAGCCCTAAATGGGTTTAGTTTAACTAAAGGACAAATAAAGAACATGGGGGTAGATGTAAGAAGCAGTGAAAAAAGTGGAGAAGTGTGCCAGTGGAGAAGTTGCCCATAGCAACCAATCAGTTTTGAGGTTGCATTTATCAAGTACATTCTAGAAAATAATAGGTAGGAGCTGATTGGTTGCCATGGGTAACTCCACCACTGGCACACTTCTCTATGCTTTTCACTGCTTCATACATCTGATCTATGACTGGGTAGTTAGTTACAAAACAGGGACATCAGAGTCACTAGGGAGAGAACCACCACTGTGCTCTGTGACATCCGAGTTACTAGGAAGACACTGTGCTCTGTCTGTGACCTCAGCATACATAGGGAAATAGTCTCCACTGTGCACAGTCAGTGACATCAGAGTCACTAGGGAGGAAACCCCCACTGTCCACACTCTGTAACAAAAGTCGTCACTAGGGAGACAACCCCCACTGTGCTCAGTCTGTAACATCAGCACATGTTGCATTTCCCGGGATCTGCATATTACCATGCAGGATTTCTCGGATTCCCCAATGACTCACCGATCATCACCAGTGATTCATTGGGGAATCTTTCAAAACCGAACACCGGTTTTGATCAACGGATCGGGGAATTGTGACACTGATGTATGGGCTCCTTTAGTTGAAATAACAGGGCTTGATTATGAAGGTGAAAGGGTTAATGAGGGAGAAAATTAGGGGTTAATGATTGAATATAAATATATTTGATGGTGTAGGGGGTTTATTATTGATAGGGATGAGGGAGTATATACCAGGCTGAAGTTGGCTTCTTATTCATTTCTTATTCAAGCTCCAGCTTCTTATTCATTTCTTATTCAAGCTCCAGCTTCTTATTCAGAAAATGTTACATTAAAACATTTAAATAAAGTTAGATCACTAAACTAATGCTATGTAAACAAAGAATTGTGTCCTCGACACAGTTTTCAATTATTATTTTCCTGGCACAATAAGGATTTTGGCATGAATAGGGCAGTAAAACGGGCACAGGCACCACATTTTGTCATTTTGAATAAGAAGCTGTAGTTGTGCAGGGGTTAACTAGCTTCAGTCATCAAATGTTACACTTGAAACCCACAGAGGGTGGTCTGGTACATATGACCCACTTGCCATTTACCTTGACCAACAAGGATTTTGGCATGAATAGGGCAGTAAAGCGGGCACAGGCACCACATTTTGTCATTTTGAATAAGAAGCTGTAGTTGTGCAGGGGTTAACTAGCTTCGGTCATCAAATGTTACACTTGAAACCCACAGAGGGTGGTCAGGTACAAATCACCCACTTGTCATTTGCCTTGACCAACAAGGATTTTGCCATGAATAGGGCAGTAAAGCGGGCACAGGCACCAGATTATCTCATTTTGAATAAGAAGCTGTAGTTGTGCAGGGGTTAACTAGCTTCGGTCATCAAATGTTACACTTGAAACCCACAGAGGGTGGTCTGGTACATATGACCCACTTGTCATTTGCCTTGACCAACAATGATTTGGGCATGAATAGGACAGTAATGTGGGCACAGGCACCAGATTTCTTAATTTTGAATAATTACCTGTAGTTTTACAAGGGTTAAATAGCCTTGGTCAACAAATTTGACAATTGGGGTCTTTCCCTAAATTAGTAAAAGCCCCAAACCTCTGAGCATGGTCTGGTATTGGAATACAGGAAAAAAAATCTGCTGGGGTTCACCTTTTATTCCAATAACCAGCCCTAGGCTGGTTATAGGGAGAAAGGGGACAACACTATAGCAGGGAGACACACTTAGGACCTCATTCAGAGGCGCTCGCTCTGAATCAGGGCGGTGGCTTTTTTATTTTATCCCGGCCTCCTGGCCGCTCGCTAAGCTGTGGGTGACCTCCCACAGCTTTTGCGAGCGGCCAGGTGATGGCGGGCTTGCGACGAGACCCTTGTGATAGGGTTTCTGTTTGACCAGCCACTCCCCCTCTCCGCCTACAAAATGGGGCGAGCTGTCGATCGACAGCCGGCCCCTGTGTAGTGAGCCCCGGAGCAAGTAAATTTCTCACTCACTACAGGGGCAGTGCCCCACCATCGACCCGCTTCCCAGCGCACAGCGCTTGCAAGCGGGTCTGCATGAGGTCCTTAGCATGGTGTCCTCCTGCCATCACATTAACCAGCCCCAAACTATTCAGCACATTTCTGGAATCTCTCGGAAAGCTGGCACACCGGCAGTGGCGTAAAAATGGGGTGCGTGTGAGCAGGCCCGCTACCCCCCCTCTCGGTGCCCATGCGTGTGGGGCACCTTGCCCTGGGCACCAACTGACAGACCCGGCAGAGGGGGGAGCTGATGGCCAGGGCGATGTCCAGGGCTCAGTGGCGTAACTAGGGTAGGGCCGCTGCGGCCAGCGACGCCCCCCGCACTGCAGGCCACGGTACTGGGCCGTCCTAGTTAGCCAGTGTAGTGCCGACCACAGTGAGGAGCTCATTCAGAGTCGGTCGCTGCTGGCGGCCGCTCGCTCTGCATGTGGGCGTTTTGTTTTGGTTTTTTATCTCCGGGAGCTCGCAAAGCTGTGGGTGACCACCCACAGCTTGTGCGAGTGGGCTGGAGACAGTCGCGATTATCGCGACCATCGGGCTTGCAACGAGACCCTGGGGTAGGGTCTAGCTGCCGCAAGCCCGAGTGGACTTCCTGCTCTAATAGAGCAGGAAGTCCAGTACTGACATCACTAGTGATGTCAGTAAGCCCTCCTACAAATGCCAGGCTTTCCTAAGGGAACGCCTGCGTTTGTCCGCCCACAAAACGGAGCGAGCTGTCAATCAACATCGACTGCTGCCCCGCCTTGTTGCGAGCCCCGTAGCAACTGACCTCAGCGGGGCTCGCGAATACACCTGCCGGACGCGGCGTATGCGCAAACATAAGGCTGTGCGCTCGCGAGCAGCTCTGAATGAGTTCCTGAGTGCGGTCAGCATTACACATTTACTCAGGACCGGCGCTAGGCTTCCCTGCGCCCAGCACTGTCCTGTGCTGCACAGCCGCACCCCTTCTCTCCCCCTGAGCGCTTACCTAATAGCGCCAGGCGAAGGGTGGGAGGCGGGCTTAGACTAGCCCATAGAGCCGCCAGTGCATTTACAGCAGCCAATGAGAGTCAGACAGACTCTCATTGTCTGGTGCTGCGCCCACTGCAAGAGCCGAGCTAGAGCTCACTAATGAGCTCTGCCTTCTGCCTCCTGTAGTGGGTCATGCAGAGTGCGCCAGCCCGGGAGGACTGCAGTTGTGCGGACGGCGGCGTGAGCAGAAGCAGGAGCGGGGATTCAGGTAAGTGGTATTTTTCTTTCTACTTGTGTGTTTGTCTAATGGGGGCACTGCATTGGGGGGGGGAGGTGACCTCTACTAGGGACTACTACTAACGGAGGGAGGTAACTACTATTGGGGGCACTTTCCTTGGGGATTTGTGATATCTTCTTAGAACGCACAGTTCTTTGCTCTACTGGGGACTACTAATGGGGGCACTGCATCGGGGAGGGACCATTACTGGGGGGCACTACTGGGGAGGCGACTACTACTGAGGCACTGCATCGGGGGACCACTACTTGAGGGCGCTGCATGGGGGGGGGACCGCTACTGGGGGCACTGAATAGGCAGGATCACTACAGAGGGCACTGTATAAGGGGCACTGGATAGGGGGATCACTACTGGGGGCCTGCATAAGTGGGACCACTACTGCAATCTGCATAAGGGGAACCACTATTGGGGGCACTGTATAAGAGGAACTAATGGGGGGCTGTATTAGGGGGACCACTACTAGGGGTACTGTATATGGGGCACTACTAAGGGCCTGCATAAGAGGGATCACTACTGGGGACATTGCATACTGGGGGTACTGTATAAGGGGCACTACTGGGGGCCTGCATAAGGGGACCACTACTGGGGGCACTGCATAGGGGGCACTGTATAAGGGGCACTGCATTAAGGTGCATATGGAAAGGAATGTTCAGAGTGACGAGATAGGGATGTGTGTCATGTTGACACGCCCCATTTTTAAGTGTCCATGACCATTTTTTTGGTGCACGCACATAGCGGGGGGCTCCAGTTTTAAATTTGTCCTGGGCTCCATATACCCTAGTTACGCCACTGCCAGTGGTGTGACTAAGTGCTTGATCCTAGCACCTTAGTCCTGCAGTCCGGTGAGATGTATCCCCAGCAGGACACATAAGTGTCCGGTGCTGGGACAGTATGTCTGTTTTCAGTGCCGGTCAAGGACCAGCAGCGGCTGACATGTGGCGCCGGCTGCTAGCTGAGTGCAGGTCATGTACCACCGGCCATTGAAGAGGGGTGACAATTTGAATTTGAGCCAATCACAGTGGTGACAATTTTGACAATCTGAGCCAATCACGGCGTGCACCGGTAGCCAATAGAAATCATCCACAGTGAGCCAATCGTTGTAAGCCGCATCATGGCTGGCTACGCCCGTGGCATCTAACGTCAGATGTCTCTGGGAGGAAGAGTCAATTTGGCAGAAATGGGTGAAGAGCTCCAGGGGCCGTGGAAGAGTCCAGAAGACACCGGGCTTAAAAGAGAAGATCTTCAGCGGCTGCAGAAGATGCCAGGAGACACCGGGCTCAGCAGAGAAGAGCTCCGGCAGCGCCGCCACTGGCCAGAATGGGCCAGCGTCAGAAGAATGTGGCTGAGGACCGGAGAGTGCTGCAGTAGTTGGGAAGTAAAAGAGCGAATGAAGCTCCTCACTGCAGCCTCTCCCACCGGACAGGTAGACTCTCTTTGAGGCCTTACCATCATTAACCCCTCCCTAGACCACCAGGTTGTTAGGCAGTAGGCACGTAGGGGTCATCGGGCCTTAAGCCTGTGGCACAAATAGGTGGGCATTAGGCCCATGCTCCTAAGGCTATAATTGACATTGGGGAATAGGCCCAGGTCACATAAATAATCGAGGTGCCAACTTCTCATCTTGCCCTGGGCGCCAAACACCATAGTTATGCCCCTGGACCTTGGTCACTGCTACCTGGGTGAAGACTGCTGCGGCAGTGGGAGTTTGTATAAAAATATTTTGGGGGGTGGTCTGGGCACAAGTTTTTATACACGATAAATCCGTGAGACTTTAAGAAAATATTTGACCGGAAATTAAACGTCTACTACGATAAAATTTTCTAGAGACGATACACAATTCTGTATGTATACCGGTGGTGCTCCCCTGTAGTCAATGTAATTAAGTACAAAAAATAAGCGGAGAAAGAAGACTCTTTTGTGGGGGCACACTATGTCATTTAAAACGTAACTTTTATTAGATCTATATTAGATCAGACCCACAAACTCAAAAAGAAATGAAAAACTACAGACTGGACCAATGTGAGACAAAAAGTCAATAACACATATACACAAAAAGAAAAACAGAATAAAAATGTATTAAACTAGAATGGCTGGTATTGGATAATACCTGGTTATTAAGCTAAATTGCTGGTATTGGACAATACCAAGTAATTATGGATCCTATAGATGACTATATCTAATAAACAATAGATCTCCCTCTATGTACATGTAAATAAAAAAGACAATCAATCTGTATATGTCAATACAGGAGATGTAGCCCAAGGTAACCTTGAGTATGACCAGATGAATCTAACAGATGACACATTTGTAGATAGCAGTTTTAAACATACAAAACCATAATTAGACAACAACAGTGATGTGTCACCAGATAGCACAGTTACCACAATGATAATAAAGAAATTATGTTCAATAACAGTTGCTCAGCGGCAATATCAGAAAATATATAATAACTTATTATCTTCAATAGAAAAATGTTTAGTCATTTGTGAACACATCACATACTGTGTCCATGTCTCTGATGCTGGTATAAAGAAAAGTCAAATGAAAAGCGTCTGTATCCAATTGGAGTGATCTGCTTTTAACCATTTTGTAGTGGGAGTCCTTAAGCCTGTGGCACAAATAGGCGGGCATTAGGCCCGTGCTCCTAAGGCTATAATTGACCCTGGGCAATAGGCCCAGGTCACATAAATAAGTGAGGTGCCAACTTCTCATCTTGCCTGGTTGCCAAACACCATAGTTATTCCCCTGGACCTTGGTCACTGCTACCTGGGTGAAGACTGCTGTGGCAGTGGGAGTTTGCCAGCTCAAGGTGAAGACTACAGGAAGCACTGAGATCGTGGGAGTTGGCCCACCTCGGGTGAAGAACTCGGGTAATTGTGGATGAACTAGGCTTAGTTCAGCCAAAGACTACTGGACTGGTAAATCTAATTGCATTTTATTTTCATTCAATTGCACGCTATTTTAATTGTCAGGCATTAGGCCCGTGGCCACTGTGGGCGTTAAGCCCTAATCAGCAGTGACGGCCTTTGTTAGGCGAACAATAAGCCTGAGCCAGAGAGGGCACTAGTCCCACAAGGTATAAGGGGCATTAGGCCCTATAGGGTTAATTTGGGATCCACATTATTAACCAGGGTTGCCTACCTTTAATATTCTCTTCCCGGGAGAAGCCCGGGTAAGAGAAGCAGCAGGGGGCCGACGGGGGCGGGGCTTGACGATTCGCGTCATTAAGCCCCGCCCCCTCGAGGTAAAATTGCCGCGATTGGGCACAATTTACATAGGGGGCGGGGCCAAATGCTGTGATTCACGCAGAATCACAGTTTAAGCCCCGCCCCCTTCACGGAGACCCGCGATTGCCGCGGGTATTCTCCGAATTCTGCCCACTTCACTAGGAAGTGGGCAGAATGCGGGAGAAATGCCTACCCTTCCGGGGGTGCGGGGGGTTACACGAAAAATCGGGAGCCTCCCGCGAAAACCGGGAGGGTAGGCATGTATGTTATTAACCCATTGTTAGGTGGGCAATAGGCAATACATAGTGTCAGTGATCCCCTAGAAGGCAGGCACTAGGCCTGAGGCAGCAGAGGATCATTAAGCCCTGTAGTACTGTTGTTCTGATTTGGACCTTGGTCACTGCTACCTGGGTGAAGACTGCTGCGGCAGTGGGAGTTTGTATAAAAATATTTTGGGGGGTGGTCTGGGCACAAGTTTTTATACACGATAAATCCGTGAGACTTTAAGAAAATATTTGACCGGAAATTAAACGTCTACTACGATAAAATTTTCTAGAGACGATACACAATTCTGTATGTATACCGGTGGTGCTCCCCTGTAGTCAATGTAATTAAGTACAAAAAATAAGCGGAGAAAGAAGACTCTTTTGTGGGGGCACACTATGTCATTTAAAACGTAACTTTTATTAGATCTATATTAGATCAGACCCACAAACTCAAAAAGAAATTAAAAACTACAGACTGGACCAATGTGAGACAAAAAGTCAATAACACATATACACAAAAAGAAAAACAGAATAAAAATGTATTAAACTAGAATGGCTGGTATTGGATAATACCTGGTTATTAAGCTAAATTGCTGGTATTGGACAATACCAAGTAATTATGGATCCTATAGATGACTATATCTAATAAACAATAGATCTCCCTCTATGTACATGTAAATAAAAAAGACAATCAATCTGTATATGTCAATACAGGAGATGTAGCCCAAGGTAACCTTGAGTATGACCAGATGAATCTAACAGATGACACATTTGTAGATAGCAGTTTTAAACATACAAAACCATAATTAGACAACAACAGTGATGTGTCACCAGATAGCACAGTTACCACAATGATAATAAAGAAATTTGTTCAATAACAGTTGCTCAGCGGCAATATCAGAAAATATATAATAACTTATTATCTTCAATAGAAAAATGTTTAGTCATTTGTGAACACATCACATACTGTGTCCATGTCTCTGATGCTGGTATAAAGAAAAGTCAAATGAAAAGCGTCTGTATCCAATTGGAGTGATCTGCTTTTAACCATTTTGTAGTGGGAGTCCTTAAGCCTGTGGCACAAATAGGCGGGCATTAGGCCCGTGCTCCTAAGGCTATAATTGACCCTGGGCAATAGGCCCAGGTCACATAAATAAGTGAGGTGCCAACTTCTCATCTTGCCTGGTTGCCAAACACCATAGTTATTCCCCTGGACCTTGGTCACTGCTACCTGGGTGAAGACTGCTGTGGCAGTGGGAGTTTGCCAGCTCAAGGTGAAGACTACAGGAAGCACTGAGATCGTGGGAGTTGGCCCACCTCGGGTGAAGAACTCGGGTAATTGTGGATGAACTAGGCTTAGTTCAGCCAAAGACTACTGGACTGGTAAATCTAATTGCATTTTATTTTCATTCAATTGCACGCTATTTTAATTGTCAGGCATTAGGCCCGTGGCCACTGTGGGCGTTAAGCCCTAATCAGCAGTGACGGCCTTTGTTAGGCGAACAATAAGCCTGAGCCAGAGAGGGCACTAGTCCCACAAGGTATAAGGGGCATTAGGCCCTATAGGGTTAATTTGGGATCCACATTATTAACCAGGGTTGCCTACCTTTAATATTCTCTTCCCGGGAGAAGCCCGGGTAAGAGAAGCAGCAGGGGGCCGACGGGGGCGGGGCTTGATGATTTGCGTCATTAAGCCCCGCCCCCTCGAGGTAAAATTGCCGCGATTGGGCACAATTTACATAGGGGGCGGGGCCAAATGCTGTGATTCACGCAGAATCACAGTTTAAGCCCCGCCCCCTTCACGGAGACCCGCGATTGCCGCGGGTATTCTCCGAATTCTGCCCACTTCACTAGGAAGTGGGCAGAATGCGGGAGAAATGCCTACCCTTCCGGGGGTGCGGGGGGTTACACGAAAAATCGGGAGCCTCCCGCGAAAACCGGGAGGGTAGGCATGTATGTTATTAACCCATTGTTAGGTGGGCAATAGGCAATACATAGTGTCAGTGATCCCCTAGAAGGCAGGCACTAGGCCTGAGGCAGCAGAGGATCATTAAGCCCTGTAGTACTGTTGTTCTGATTTGATAAGAATGTATTATGGTTTGTAACCTTGTTACCTCGTCATTTCAGCTACTGCAATCAGACCTCCATTATAAGGTAGGCTGTAGTAAGGTACCTGTTTGTGATTATTGTAATGCTTTGTAACTGCATTATTCCATTGTCCTATAACAATGATTACATTTTTGGTGTAGATGCATTGTTGGGGAGCATATGGGTAGCATGGTGATATGGAGTGCACTACATCCAGCCTGTATTGCTGTTGGCAGGATGTTGGTGTATGTATCAGTAGTCAGGTTGCTGTGTGTGGTCAGAGGCATCACCTACCTTGGTGTCACCTGGTGCGGACGCTCTGAGTCGTCCTGCGCATCGTAGGCGTGCACTCCCGGAAGGGGCGTGGCTTCGCATAAAGGGGCGTGACCTCACCCGTGAAGCCACACACCTTATGTGAGCCGATCCTGCAGCTGCTGGGGCAACCCACAGTCTCTCCCTGCCTCTCTCCGCGTCCCGACATCACGGTGACACCATCCAATGGGGTGACACCAAAATAGCAGAGCAGCTCTGCTATTTTGGTGTTACCCCCTTTGGATCGTGTCACCCAGTGTGGCCGCACCCCCCTTGTGACGCCAGTGTGTGTGGTTCACACTAAAGAAATACAGTGAAGCCGTGTAGGTGACTGTTGTTTTGTGTTTATGTGCAAGTACCGAGATCCAGACCATTTGTCCATTGCCCAAATTAATTATGCCAAAATCCTTGTTGGTCAAGGCAAATGGCAAGTAGGTCATGTGTACCTGACCCCCCTCTGTGGGTTCCAAGTCTCAAATTTGTTGACCAAGTATATTTACCCCTTGCACAACTACAGCTACTTATTCAAAATGACAAAATCAGGTGCCTTTGCCCGCTTTACTACCCTATTCATGCCCAAAACCTTCTTGGTCAAAGCAAATGGCAAGTGTGTTATATGCATGTGACCACGCTCTGTGGAATCCAAGTGTAACATTTGATGACCGAAGCTAGTTAACCCCTGCACAACTACAGCTTCTTAGTCAAAATGAGAAATTGTGGAGCCTGTGCCCGCTTTACTGCCCTATTCATGCCAAAATCATTGTTGGTCAAGGTAAATGGCAAGTGGGTCATATGTACCTGACCACCCTCTGTGGGTTTCAAGTGTAACATTTGATGACCGAAGCTAGTTAACCCCTGCACAACTACAGCTTCTTATTAAAAATGACAAAATGTGGTGCCTGTGCCCGCTTTACTGCCCTATTCATGCCAAAATCCTTGTTGGTCAAGGCAAATGACAAGTGGGTCATATGTACCAGACCACCCTCTGTGGGTTTCAATTGTAACATTTGATGACCGAAGCTAGTTAACCCCTGCACAACTACAGCTTCTTATTCAAAATGACAAAATCTGGTGCCTGTGCCCGCTTTACTGCCCTATTCATGCCAAAATCCTTGTTGGTCAAGGCAAATGACAAGTGGGTCATATGTATGTGACCACCCTCTGTGGGTTTCAAGTGTAACATTTGATGACCGAAGCTAGTTAACCCCTGCACAACTACAGCTTCTTATTCAAAATAAGATAATATGGTGCCTGTGCCCGCTTTACTGCCCTATTCATGCCCAAATCCTTGTTGTACCATGAAAATAATAATTGTAAACTGTGTAAAGGACACAATTCTTTGTTTACATAGTTAGTTTAGTGATCTAACTTTATTTAAATGTTTTAATGTAACGTGTTCTGAATAAGAAGCTGGAAAATGAATAAGAAGTGAATAAGAAATTAATAAGAAGCCAACTTCAGCCTCGTGGAGTATATGTGGTTAATTATTTTGTTACTGTACAATGAAGCTCTGCTAATGGGCATAGTTTGATAACACAAGCAACCGGCATCTGAGAGACCACGCACCAATCATCCATAACATTAAAACCACCTACCTAATATTGTGTAGGTTACCCTTGTGCCGCCAAAACAGCTCTGACCCCTCGAGGCATGGACTCCACAAGAACTCTGAAGGTGTCTCGTGGTATAGCAAAACTGTCCGGTTCCTTCCGAAGTATATACACCCTCAATGGTGCTATCCACACCGTGGTATAGCCTACACCCTACACAAGTGCAGAACTAGTCACGGCCTCCACTCATATTGTTTTATGTATTTTCCTGGTGCTCCAGTTCAGTCACATAGAGTCTTTGCTTTGCATAGCCTGCAAAAGTGGGCAAGTCTCCCAACTGGTGGCCTACCCCCTGACCCCCCCCCCCCGCACCATCATACAAACACTCCCACAGCGAGGGCGTTGACTCGATTCACGTTCAATAAAGCGCTATATCACTGCCACGCCTGCTTGTGCCGTGCCATGTCCCAATGCTATGCCGACCTGGAATGTCGGCAAGCATGGCTACATGTCTAGTTCAATTTAAGAACAAACATATTGGTAGGTATATTAATGAGTATATTAAATGCAACAAGTGAAAAATTCCAGTGGGTTAAAACCAGCCCAGTGGGTTAATAATACAGTACTAAAAATACTCCAAGCTAATTCTGCCAGCACGGTATGTAGAGCAAAGGGCACTATGCTATTTATACTCTTGTAAATAGAGTGCATGGTTCATTCAGAAACATAAGAACACATCTATATGGGCTCTTACCTGTGTGCTGTACAGCAATGGAGCAGCAAACACTTCTAGCATATTTGCTATTAAAATGCACTTTAAACTTAACTGACACTGAGCTTGTTGTGTCTGTCTACAAACATTAGTTTTTTTGCATGGGTGTAGCAAGATGGCTGCCTGGGTTCGCACAACATTCTGTCACATAGAATTGGTGGAGCAAGATGGTGCTTTGTTTACTGTCACTTCCAAATATGGCTGCAGTGCAACCCATGGCCAGCCCTGACTGATGATGTCACTAATAGTGGCTGAGGCATGATAATAAGAAGTCACGAGAAGGTCGAGCAAGTGAGGACACAGGTGGAAAGTGCAATTTTCTGTGTGATAATTCCCATGCACTGATTTTAGTGATGAGCTGCATAGACTGCAGGGGAGCAATCTGTACATGTGGGCAGGGAATATTATTAGATGTTATTGTAATTAGCAGCAGTAAACAATACCTGCTTTATTTTATTTATGCAATAAATGTAATGCATCTGTAGCACAGCAGCATGTTTATTATAGTGAGGTGCAATGATCTGCAGGAAAATGTCATGTGCTTAATTTTGTAAAGAAACTGGGCATGAAAAAGCTTTAGCATATCAATCATGTCTACCATGAAGAGTTAATATGTGTGACCGAGTGTTATTGTGTTATAGCCAAATATAAAGAATGCTTGAATTAATTGAAATATAACATAAAATGTCACAAAGAAGAATTCCCCAAGATGGATAAACCTGCCAGTAATTCTGCAACAGGTGTCTGCAAAATGTTACTGAAAACGTAGTGGGATGCTGCCAGCCAGATGGCACTTACATTTCACATTCTAACTGAGGAGTAAATTTACTAAAGTGACAGTTTTCAGAAGTGGAGCTGTTGCCCATAGCAACCAATCAGATTCCACTTAACATTTAACTAGCAATCTGATTGGTTGCTATGGGCAACATCTCCACTTTTGTAAACCCGCACTGTAGTAAATATACCCCTGGGACCTAAGATGCAACTAATAAAATGTATCTCCCTGCCCAGGGGCATCTTAAGAGAGGAAGGGGCCCCCTCCTCTCTTCCCGGTGGCCGGCAGCCGACTGATCCGGCTGGCCAGCCACCGAACCATTACTAGACTCCAGGCACTAGAGTGTGCCCGGAGTTTACTGCGCATTTTCCGGTGTTCTTAGCAGCGCTGACACCCGCCGTGGGACCACGGACAGGCAAGTTTAAAATAATATTGGTGCATGGTGTGCAGTGTGACCTGGACCCATTATAGATACGCCACTGTCCCTGCCTGAGATTTCTACAAAGCTGACTATAGTACTTCTTGCAGTAGGTCTCAGTAACACATGCTGGCAATATTGAAGCCAATTGTCCTGCAGAAATATGTCACATAAAACAGACGGGTTTGCTATATGAAATGATATTCTCTGTAGGCACATTACACACAAACGTGCGGGGAATGGTGTTGAGGTCTTTCAAAGTTACATTGTATATTATGTAGAATGTTAATTGCAATAATACAATACTGTTCCCCAAATTCAGTCCGCAAAGCACCCTAACAGTCTAGGTTTTATAGATATCTTTGTATGAGCATAGATGGTTAAATCAAAATAACTGAGGTACTAATTTATTTATTTATTACCAGTTATTTACTGTATATAGCGCACACATATTCTGCAGCGCTTTACAGAGAATAGTTGGCCAATCACACCAGTTCCTGCCCCAGTAGAGCTTACACTCTGTGTTCCCTATAACATGCTCACACACATACACACTAGAGCAGAGGTTCCCAAACGCAGTCCTCAAGGCTCCCCAACAGTTCAGGTTTTAGATATATCCATGGTTAAGCACAGGTGGTTATATCAAATTGACTTTGGTACTAATTAAATCACCTGTGCTCAACCATGGATATCTCTAAAACCTGAACTGTTGGGGAGCCTTGAGGACCGTGATTGGGAACCTCTGCACTAGAGTTAATTTTTGTTGGGAGCCAATTAACCTACCTGTATATTTTTGGAGTGTGGGAGGAAACTGGAGCACCCGGAGGAAACCCAACAAGCACAGGGAGAATATACAAACTCTGCACAGTTAGGGCCATGGTGGGAATTGAACCCACGATCTCAGTGTGGTGAGGCAGAAATGCTGACCATTACACCATCTGTGCTGCCCCTAATGAAGTCACCTGTTCTCAAGTATGGCTATTCTTCTATCCTTGACTGTTAATGTACCTTGCGTTCCGAGTTTGGGGAACACTGCAATACAACCTAAGAATGTGGATGTAGTTATGAGGCCGTCGGTCTCAGTACCGACATCCGAATCCCAGCAAGGGACTTAAGAAAGGCGTCAAAATACCGGCGCCTATCTTAATCCCGATGCCAGAATGTCAAAGGACGCCCTAGGCGTTAGCCACGGGAGGAGGGGCGGTGAGGGTTAGGTTTAGGGAGCATAGCAAGGTTAGGTTGGGGGGGGGGGTTAGGCACCACTAAGGGAGGGTTAGGGTACTTCTTCTCCCTTCGGGCTGCCGGCGTCAGGATATGAACTGGCAGCTGTTCAGCCGCCCGGACTTCATACCCATTCTCTAAGAATGGGCTGCGGCTTTTGGTCTAGAGTGTCTTATCTCACCATTGGTAACAGCATATTCTGTGTAGCACAGTAACGTGAGTACCATTTGCTTTGGAAAAATCCTATGTGCTTTTCTGCCTGCGTTTACAGCATCTCATTCAATAACTAGAAAATGACTAAAATATCAGTTGGTTTGTTGAGTTTAACCCCTTTCTTTGTGCAGGACAGTCATATGATGCAGGAAAAATGGAGTTTACCTGTAGCTGAGGTGGTAAGTATTGCTTAGTACATGAATCGCTGTCAGCGGATTAATGCATTGTATACGCTTCAGCAGATTTAAACAATTAATAGCATGAACTGATGCATCTGTGCCTCCTTTATAACTGTATATATCAGTTGTAGCTTTGTCATTATTGACTGGTTAATTGAACTGTGTTGCGTTGATTTGCTGTTGAGCAGAACCCAGCGCAGTTCAACCTGAGCTTTAAAGAGTGATGAATGAAACATAAGAATCACATAGCCCCATTCACACAGTGGTGAATGATGAGTGCTAGATACAGTATGTAAGGAAATAATACCTGAAGTGGCTTCTGTTCTGCCAAATTTTCATCCTGTTCCCCTAAGTGACTGTGTGATAGCCCTGGCTATTCTTATACCCATTTCACATTGCCAGCAATAAGCCGGCTTATTGCACGTGAACGCACAGCAACCCGGGTTACTGTGCAGTGTGAAAGAGCCCAGTTGAAATAACCTGGGTAATGAGCAGGGTTCAGCACTGGTTCAACACTGCTCGCGGTGCAGTGTGAATGGGTAACCAGGTCGAGACAACCCGGGTTCCGTTCACAGCATAGGAAGAGGCGGCACTTGGAGATGAGACCATGCCGGCTCACTGCGTGATGGTGGTGACATCATCGACCTGGCATTAGTGCTGGTTTGGGCCGCCAGTCTGAAAGGGGTCTTAGACGGGTCGCACCCAGGATGGACACGTGTACAAAATCCTGTGTGCAACCCGGCATTGCAATGTGAAAACGGTATTACAGCATACTTGCCTACCCTCCCGATTTGGTCGGGTGTCGCTCCCGACCTCCTGGGAAGGCAGGTAATCCTCCCGGCTGTGACGCAATTCACTTGAATCACGTCATTTTGGCTCTGCCCCTGCTTCCCAATGCCTGTAATATTGTCGAGGGCGGGGCCAAAATGGCGCAATCGTGTGGCTCCGCCCACAAATTTACGTAGTCTGGCTTGCTCCGCCTCCTTGCGATGGCCACGCCCCCTGTCATGCCGATCTGGCTGCTCCCTTCTGGAAGGGGCAGCCAGAAAGTCGGCAAGCCTGTATTACAGAGAACAATGATCATTTTATAAAGCAATGTCTGAGATGAAGTGAAGAGCCATCATAGGATAAATACCTGTATGAATACACACTGAAGGAAACTCTGGCTCATCAGCAAGCTTCAATGTATAAGGGGGCACCATTCATTCCTACATTATGGGGCAGAATCTCTGTGCCTGGTTGTGAATATTTAGTAAATTTACTAACAGTTGAAATGATGTTGCATATGACATTGTCAGGTCAATTGACAGGCCTTATACTGGGATTGGAGAAATATAGAATCTTTGTCTAAAAATAAATGCATGTTTTGTGCCATTCCCCTGTTTTCCAGCATTAGGCTCTGAATGGCAGCCTTCATTTGGTGCCAATGGAAAATCATTAATATGCTTGTGACATTCTAGTGTGGTGGAAGCTGTCTGAGATGTACCTGTTATCGTCTGGGCTTTCTATGCTCACAGCAGAGAGACACACAACACAGTATAGTGACACAGCAAGTACAATGAGATCTAGTTAATTAAGCTGGAACTCTGCGCTGTTCAGGAACTAGTTATACTCAAGTAACCGATAATAATTTATGCACAACAATACATTATCATTACATCATGCAACACTGTAAATTATATTTTTCTGCTATAATAACCAATTTATTATAACATAGATAGAAATTCCATACTCTCAATACTATTTATTATTCCTCTATAGACCCCTAACACCTGGAAGTCCTGCCTGGCCAGGTCTTTGCAGGGATGCTTTCAATAAAGCGAACTATGAATTCCTACCTATCTATACACCCTAAATGTCACTAGTTAGCATTGTAAGTCGCACAAGAAATAATTGCTTTCTAGACTTTGATTGTGGTTCCAAAGCACAAAAAGATATTATTCATTAAAAAGCAGATAAGTACACGCTGTGATCTAAATGCAATTAGCGCAAACAGATGATATAATCACTTGGTATAGTTGAATACATATACATGCGCTCTGAATCCAGATTCCCGGCATCAACTATGAAACCTCCATCAACAGCAAGGAAAAGATGACTAACTAACAGATTCAGGGAGCTTGCATATAAACCTTTGCAGATATAGGTAATACAATAGAACAAGTTGGCATAATCCCATTGGTTCTTCCTGGTTCTCCTGTTACGGTGCAGGTCATAGGTCAGTTTGTATTGTAATAGTTCAGCCTCCAACAGTCCTTTTGTGTCCGTTTTCCCGCCAAAGAACAAGTCTGAACTGGCTAATTACATTACATGAACAGAGTACATTTCAATACCTATCTCTCTATGATCCATAATTCCCAGACGCATGTTGCGATTTCCTTGCCTATAGAACCGGAAATCTGCAAATAAACAGTGGGTCAGAATGGCACCAAACACGGTCTGTTTATCATGTACTAAACCTGAGATCATAAATACAGTTGCTTTATTACATAATTAATAATGAATATAACCTTGGATATTAACCTTAATGCTGGGGAACTTATCTATTTAAGTGTACAATGTGTAAGTATAAGGATATTAAGCAAAGACGATAGTTAGCGTTGTGCGACTACGTATTTGTGGAGTACACCGTGGTACGTGTTTTGCAGGGTTGTTCATATTATATGTTTTAGTAAATGTATGTATTTATATAATGAGGACTTTTAACATTGTTCTATTGCGTGGGAATCGCACGACGCAAAATAATAGCATCGCTGTATGTACTGATATTGCGGGATTCGCTAAAAATGGCGTGCGGCCATTCGCAAAATTGCATTTTGTTGCCATTCGCAAAATGGCGTCATTCGGATTTAATTTTTAACAAATTCTGTCTCAGCCAATCATCTGGCTTCGACAGTCCACCCTTTGATAGCAAACAATACACTATCACACTCTGGTTTTAAAAATTTAATTTAGGCTTACACTATGACATATTATTTAATATTATATTATGGGATGGCACAAGGTGGTTCTTAAAACATCATAATGTGTCTCTGGGAGGGGCATAAAACTACCCTTATACGCACACCGCAGATCTTGGGAGATCATGGGAAAGATGTGGGGATGCACCTAACCTACAAAGGAAGTCTTGGAGGGGATAGGGACTTACATTATTTAAGATGCTTTAAAATAACATTTTATTAACACATTTCATGCATGGCTAAATTTATA
Organism: Taudactylus pleione; assembly: GCA_031769625.1. Classification (NCBI taxonomy): domain Eukaryota; kingdom Metazoa; phylum Chordata; class Amphibia; order Anura; family Myobatrachidae; genus Taudactylus; species Taudactylus pleione. The sequence continues at coordinate 3,193,958 of JAUIMM010000252.1, read as the reverse complement.
CATCATCTGATGGTACATTCTAGTTCAGGGCTGTAATGCAGTTATTCATTTACCTTGGTATTCATTCTATTCATTCTACTACTGACCACCATCATAATTTTATTCCTTTGATTTACCTTATTACATTTTCCATATTTCACCACAGTAGGAACACATTTGACACATAAGCCAATTACTATGATGACAACCAATATGAGGATCAGGAGTTTACCTATGCTAGCTACTATTTCCTGGACCCACTCTCCTAGACTGGAAAACCATTTCACTGGGTTCAACCATGAAACCCATTCTTCTACCTTCTCCCCTACTTCAGCCACTGAAGCATTATGGTTCTTCCAAAATTCCCATTTCAGCTGCAGAATTTAGTCCATCTTCCGGTCTATCACCTCCTTGGGGTCACTAGTATCATTTGTAATATATGTGCAACACTTTATACCAAATTGGGTGGCCAAAGTTACACAATACCCTCCAGTGACAGCTGTTAAATAATTTAACACTAGCCTTTGTTGCACAAGTTCTTTCTTATAAGCTTGTAACTTCCTACCTGTATACCTAAACGTGTCATAATACATCTCGTTGATATTATCTATTAATTTAGCAAGATCTTGGATATATCTAAAATTTAGTGTACCCCGAGCGATCCTGGTGGTATCCAATGCAACTAAAACTTGAAAGCCAGTTGTTTCACTAATCAATTGTGTGTCTTTATGTACATCACCAGGTATCATATTTCTTTTGTCTTTATGTTCATACTGTGTGTGAAGATATGGTGATGGTGTGTTTTTATGAATACCAAGCATTTCAACATGTGTAAGGGTCATAACCTCTGGGAGTACTCTTCCCAGATAACACAAACTTTCGGAATTCAGAGAGAGCCACTTATACGCTTTTCTACTACATATAAAATATACATCATCGGGGAGAACATAAAGGATAGTAAACCTCATTATCGTCACACACATTTCCCTAGCAAGTGATCCTATTTCAGGTTCTCCCATTTGACTCATGCAAGTTTCTGGTTGTAATACCTTGGCACAATACCCTTCTGGTACCCTACCAACCATTTCTTTGGTGGAACTTAGTGTATATTTATACCGGAAATGTGTCTTCCACCTAGTCTAATTGTGCATAAGAGTTCAAATTTATAGGTTCACTATCAGCTCTTAGTGAGAAGGTCATCGTCTGGTTATTCCCCGTCACCTCCCAACTTCCTGGTTTATTGAAGTTGGTGATGTTCAAACATAAAAGTGATTTATCTACTTGGTACTGGTGGAGTTTAAAATGAGGTGCTTTGGACTTAAGAAATTTTCCATTCAGTGCATTCCCTCTTTGCAGTTCTAAGACCTCAGAGACATTTAATGGAAACGGCACTAACCCTACATTATGCTGTCCCTTAGGCACATGGGAACACACCCAACAGTCAGTCTGGTTTAAAACTTTGCTCACCATAGTATGATAATCCTCTAAAGAATACCAACCCCAATACTGGTTATACTTAGGTTGGCACCGTTGGATGCATCTCTCATCGACTACGGACCCACAAAACTCACACATACAATAATCCTCAGACGATAGACCATCACACTGTCTCCGAGTTTCCAGAATAACAGATCTCTTAACAATTACTCTACTGGGTTTGGTCAGGTACCGCCCTTGTGACTGTATTGCTCCTTCTCCCAAGTCCACTCCATCGATATCACCCTCAGTTCCCAGCTCCGTCCTCTGTCCTCCGTCACAGAAACCAGAGATCCCAAAACAACCCAGGATAATGAGAACTCTGGGAGAAAACACAAAGCTAACCACTGCTGAAAATAATGATCTACAAATTTCTTTAGCTCAGGTATCTCACTGTAACCTTTAACCCTCCCGGAACAGGCTCGCAATTGACAGGTCTATGTTATCTGCCTCGATTCCGCCTTGTCTCTCCACCGGTTGGTTGACCTTCTTACAGTGAGTGGAATGGACCCAGGTATCTCTCTCTGCCACTTTTAAGGAGGTTGTACTCGTCAACAACACCTGATACGGACCTTCCCACCGATCTGTCAAACAACCTGAACGCAAGAAATTTCTGATCATAACAAATTCTCCAGGTTCAACATCAGACAGTTTGTTTCTGGCATATCATGTGACAACAATTTCAGTTTCTGCTGTTGCTGCTTTAACTGTTTACTCATTGTTATAAAATACCTTACAGTAACCTCATTGTTACTTTTCAAATCTTCCTGTGGACTTATAATCAAATTAGGTTGTCTACCAAACAGTATTTCAAGGGGGGACAGATTGAGAGGGGGTCTAGGAGTTGTCCTGATACTATGAAGGACAAGCGGTAGTGCTTCAGGCCACCCCAGTCCAGTTTCTGCCATGATCTTACTTACTTTATTTTTAATGGTACCGTTCATCCTCTCCACCTTGGCGCTGGCTTGCAGTCGATAGAGGGTGTGAAGTCTACTATTAATACCCATTAACTTACACATATTTTGGAAGACATCACCTGTGAAATGAGTACCCCTATCACTTTCAATAATTCTAGGGATACCGTATCTGCATACAAACTCCTGAACAATCTTCTTAGCAGTAAACGCAGCAGTATTAGTGGCAGCTGGGTATGCCTCAACCCAATTTGAAAACACAGTGCACACTAATACATACTTGAGATTCCTGCAGGGTGGTAATTGGATGAAATCAATTTGTATTACCTGAAAAGGTTCATCGGTCGGAGGAATGTAGGATGGCTCGGTGGGGATTGTTTTCCCAATGTTTTTCCTCTAGCTGTTCAAACAGGACATTGCTCTCTTTTCCGCTTGAGAAGAAAAACCCGGCGCACACCAGTATGCTCTCACTAACTTGCACATACCTTGCTTTCCCAAGTGAGTCAGACCGTGCGCTGCCTCAGCCAGGCTTGAGTAGTACGCCTTGGGAGCCACTGGCTTACCTTGTTCATCTCTCCAGAGTCCAGAGGACTCTTGTCCACGTCCCTTGGACCTCCAGACTGCCTTTTCCTGAATGGAACACAAATTTTGCATCTCAATTAATTTCTGCATATCAATCGTTTGAAACATCATTTGGTTAATTGGCATGTTCACTTTTAAACCTGCTGCCCATTTGGCAGCCTCGTCTGCCCTGTTATTGCCCAGTGACACCGGATCGTCCTCACATGTATGGGCTTTACACTTAGTTACGGCCACTGCCTTAGGCAATTGGAACGCTGTCAGTAGTCCTTTTATATGTCTGGAATGTGTGACTGGTGTGCCTGCTGCTGTCATAAAATTTATCAAATGCCATACAGCACCAAAATCATGTACCACCCCGAAGGCGTACCTAGAGTCAGTGTGATATTAGCAGATTTGCCTTCTGCTAATTCAAACGCTCTTCTTATTGCCACCAGTTCCGCCACTTGGGCCGAGTAAGGTTGACCAAGAGATTCGGCTTCTATGAGATTCGCCTTCTATGTCTTCGTCATCTAACACAGCATAACCTGTACATAACTCTCCAGTGTCAGTCTGTCTATGACCACTACCATCCATGTAAAATGTCACATCTACATTTTCTAAAGGTGTATCCCGTATGTCAGGTCTTGCAGTAAAGGTTTGATTCAGATATTCCATACAATCATGTGCATCAATATACCTGCAGAACTCCCCATTCCGCCAGCGACTCACCTCTCTCCACCCTTTGTGCATCCTGTGGCACATACGTTGCTGGGTTTAACGTACTGCACCACTTAATGGTGATGGTTGTAGGTGCTATTAGGGCTAGTTCCCATTTTGTGAACCTAGCTGAGGAGACATGTCTGGTTTGGGCAGAACTCAGCAAAGCAGATACAGCATGGGGAGTATAGACAATCATATCATGGCCTAATACTACATCCTCACTCTTACTGTCCAATAGAGCAGTTGCTGGGTTTAACGTACTGCACCACTTAATGGTGATGTTTGCAGGTGCTATTAGGGCTAGTTCCCATTTTGTGAACCTAGCTGAGGAGACATGTCTGGTTTGGGCAGAACTCAGCAAAGCAGATACAGCATGGGGAGTATAAACAATCATATCATGGCCTAATACTACATCCTCACTCTTACTGTCCAATAGAGCAGTTGCTGCTACACTTCTTAAACATGTTGGGAGTGATCTTGCCACAGTGTCCAATTGTGCACTGTAGGCTACGGGCCTACTGGCATCTCCATGTTTTTGTGTGAGGACCCCTGCTACGTCACCATCAGCTTCCGTACAGTATAAATCAAAAGGTTTCTCTTAATCAGGTATTCCTAATGCAGGTGCTCTTGTAAGACTGTTTTTAAGATTAAGAAAGCCTGCTCTGTTTCCTATGTGTGTATGACACAATCGGGCTTTGAGGAAGAAACTAAGGACCTCATTCAGAGTCAGTCGTTGTGGCCGCTCGGTCGTAAGGGAAAAGGGGCCGGATATGCAAATGAAGCGCTCGCAAGTTGCGTCGTTAAGATGAGATCGTTAGCTGGACGAGCGAGGGGAGGATGCGGCCGTAAGTCTAAAAACACGCCCCCTTCTCATTCGCAATACACGTAATCTCCGGGTATATAAGGATTAATCGAGACCATCAGGAACCATCGGAGCTGGTTGTAGAGCTTAAGGTTGACCGTACCCTCTCTTAAGCACTACAATCAAGTCAGTGTAAAAACCTCCCATGTCACATGTGCCATGACACTACTTAGTTAATTATGCACTCCCATAGAACGCCGTTTGCATAGTCAGGCACGCCTGCGTTCGAATCTCTACTCCCCCGTTCACAAGCACCTTCCCCTGTTACCACCCACAAACGCCTCATCCTGTCACTCAAACTAACGACCTGGCCAAGTTGAAGGAGAGAGAAATTTCCGATCGCAACAGCTAGTTTGCGCACGCGCATTGCGAAACTTATGCATGCGCTGTAATGGCAAGGCCAAAATCGAAAAACCTGGGATCCACATTCTGCAGTATCCACACATTCCCAAGAAGGTAAGGATTTGCTGTTGGTTATGTGGCAGTGTCATGGTCTGTATGGCCTGGATCCTGTTGGTGGTCAGATGTCGTAACCCCTGGGTTAGGCAATGTCCCAAGTATTTAACCCTGGACTGGCATGGCTGTAGTTTGTCCTTAGCAACCTTGTGTCCTGTTTGCAAGAGATGGAGCAATAAAAGTTTAGTATCATTTAGACATGACATAAACGAATCAGAACACAACAATAAATCGTCCACATATTGTATTAGAACAGATCCATTGGCAGGTTGAAAAGATTGTAAACAGTCGTGTAAGGACTGGGAGAAAATACTGGGGCTGTCTATGAAGCCCTGGGGCAATCATGTCCATGTATATTGTACCCCCCTGTATGTAAATGCAAATAGGTACTGACAGTCAGGATGAAGTGGGACAGAGAAGAACGCAGAACAGAGGTCAATAACAGTAAAATGGGTTGCATTTGGTGGGATCTGCATGAGAATGACAGCTGGATTCGGCACTACAGGGAATTAGCTTTCTACTACCCTATTAACCCCTCTAAGGTCCTCTACCAGCCTATAACCACTCCCACCACTCTTTTTCACAGGACAGATGGGACTGTTCGCTACACTCACTGTACGGACTAAAATTCCCTGTTGTAATAAATGCTCAATTATGGGATAAACCCCTATCTCTACCTCCTGTTTTAATGGGTACTTGGGAATTTTTGGAGCTTGCCTACCACTTTTTAAATTTACCATTACGGGAGCTACGTTTGCCATCAATCCAGTGTCCTGTCCATCTTTGGTCCAGAGCAACCCCGGTATCTGAGATAACATTTTTTCTACTTGAGATGGATTTTTATCTGAAACAGTAGAGTGAAACATTAACCTTTGGGGAGTGTCCAATATATCCCTCACTTCATGCGCAACTCTCTCTGGGATATCTAGAAATATACCATCAGGGGTACAATAAATGACACATCCCATTTTACATAACAATCCCTTCCCAGTAAGTTAGTAGGGGCCGCTGCTGCCAGGAGAAAGGCGTGCCTGGTATGCAATGGGCCAATAGTAACCTCTGCAGATTTGGTTAAAGGATAATGTTGCACTTTACCCGTTACACTCATTGCTGGTACTGTTTCGCTGGTCACCTGTAAATTAGATGGAGATTTTATCACTGATCTGGTCGCCCCTGTGTCTACAAGAAAAGAATGTTTAGTACCAGCTACGTCAATTAACATTACAGGTTCTTCTCTAACATCCCAAGTTAACCTGACTGGCTGTAGACTACAGGTATGACCTGCCCCCTAGCGTTGACTCTCACTCTCAAATACAGCATTTAAGGCCACAATTGGAGCAGGTGACTGTAGAAAATTCCCTGCATTCTGCATATATCCCTTATGTGGATATCTAGGTACTCCCTGGTTAGGGGGTCCTACCAGTGGCGTAACTAGGGTATTTGGAGCCCAGGGCAAATTTGAACGGGAGCCCCCCCTAACATTTCGATATGTGAAAGGTAGTCCCCCCCCTCCCATGCAGTGCCCCCAGTAGTGGTCCCCCTGATGCAGGCTCCCAGTAGTGACCCCCCGTATCCAGTGGTTCCTGTAGTGGTCCTTCCTGTTATTGCCCCCAGTTGTGGTCCCCCAGTGCAGTGCCCCTAGTAGTAGGCCCCTTTTCTAATGCCCCTAGTAGTAGTTCCCCCCCCCAAGTAGTGGTCCCCAGTTGAGGTTCCCCCTCCCGATTAAGTGCCCCCTGTAATAGCCCCCCCAGTGGAGGTCCTCCCAATAATGGTGCCCCCTGTAATAGCCCCCCCAGTGATATCCCACCCCCAGTAGAGGTCCTCCTAATAATGGTGCCCCAAGTAGTAGCCCCCCCCCCCCGTTGTGCCCCCACCCCAGTAGAGGTCCTCCCAGTGGTAGTCACCCCCGTTGTGCCCCCAGTAGTGCTGACAGGTTTTTAAAAATATATATATAAAAACATACTTACCTGAATCCACGCTGCTGCTGCTCCTCCAGTCCGCGCCGCTGCCCGCCAGTCCTCCCGGGCTGGCGCGCTCAGCATAATGGGACAGACGTCATGACGTCTGTCCCATTACCCACTGCAGGAGCTGGACGGAAGTCCGGCTCTTGCAGTGGGTGCTGCAGCAGTCAATGAGAGTCTATCTGACTCTCATTGGCTGCTATTTAACACACGCATTGCCGCCAGCGCTGGCGGCGATGCATGTGTTATGCACAGCCTGAGCCCGCCTCCTGGTGCTATTGGGCAAGCGCTCAGGAGGAGGGAACGGGCTCAAGTGTGCAGCACAGGACCGGCGCTGGAAGCCTAGCGCCGGTCCTGTGTAAATGTGTAGCGCTGACCGCACTCATTGCGGTCGGCGCTACACTGGTGGCTAACTAGGGCGGGCCGGACCGTGGCCGGCGGCGCCCCCCCGCGCTTCCGGTCCCACGGCGCCCAGGGCAAGCACCCCGCTTGCCCTGCCGTAGTTACGCCACTGGGTCCTACCCTCTCCATCTTACAGTTCCTAATTACGTGTCCCACTTGGTTGCAGTTAAAACACCTTTGTGAGTGGGATGGGGGAAAAGGTTGTTGTGTGGGTTGGGCAGTAGAAACCATGTATCCCCCTCGTGCTGCCACAACTTTAAACAATCATTATACTTTATCCTTTTCTTTTGAGAGTTCACCATACAGATGCTATCTCGGACATTGTTCAATACCTCTTTATCAAAGCTACCAACCTTGGGAAAACATTTCACACTCATTCTCATCATCTTAACCTATACATCACAGTACATAGTTGCATATGCACCGTAGTTTGTATGCATTATATGCCGTGCCGAATCGATCGCCTCTTCCAAGAGCAGCACATCATCTAACATCTCTACCTTTGTTTGGCTCCTATCTTGGGAAAAAAAAAACACTAAACTTTTCAATAGAGATTTAAATTGGTGAAAGAATAAATACAATTAGCGCAAACTTTCACTTACCTGTGGAAGATTTAACAGGCCGCGTCCACACACCTATGGAAGAATAACCAGGTTGCTTCCACACACCTAAGCCCTTTTTGAGTACTTTGCACTGCTAGAATTTAAGCATTCCAATAACACTTACCCTTTTCAGTGATTTCGTCCACCACAACTCAGTTCACATTCACGATATGCCACAACCGTGCGATTCAATCACAATGTCCAATAACCCTAACTGATCACTGAATGCTGCGATCACACTGAGAGCCGGTACCTAACACAAACAACAATAACTACACCTGCTGTGTGTATAGACTCCGGTATCTATTACTGAGCCACTAGGCTGACACCAGGTGCCTAGCCCCTAAGGGTCCTACGATACCCCTAGCTAGGGAACATGTTACCCCTACCAACACACGTTCACTGTTACACACCTTTTTCTGTCAGAAGAATAAACGTTTTCCCAGATATGGCAGCACCAACTAAGATATTTAAAACAATGCTATCACGCTATCAATATCACAATGCAATCTCAACGGCTTTGTTTAAACACGTGGCAGCAATACAGGAAATACGTATATGCTATTGTGCGACTTCCCCTTTTAACATGAAATTTTATCAACGAAGGAAAACAAACTTTTTCCTTCCTTGTCCCTGGATTCTAATCAGCGATCCTTGAACTCACACAATAACGGATAGCGGTCTCTCAGCATCAAAGTGGTAGCAGGTATTCAAAGGCACATTGCGTTCTTTCCTGCATATAGCGCCCCCACCCTTTGCTGAGAGATCGATAACCGTGTGTTACCATGTGAATGGTAGCGCGATTTCACTAAGAGCCCCCAACTATGAATTCCTACCTATCTATACACCCTAAATGTCGCTAGTTAGCGTTATAAGTCGCACAAGATATAATTGCTTTCCAGACTTTTATTGTGGTTCCAAAGCACAAATAGATATTATTCAACAAAAAGCAGATAGTTACACGCTGTAATATAAATACAATTAGCGCAAACAGATTATATAATCACTAGGTATAGTTGAATACATACGCATGCGCTCTGAATCCAGATTCCCGGCATCAACTATGAAACCTCCGTCAACAGCAAAGAAAAGATGACTAACTAGCAGATTCATGGAGCTTGCATATAAACCTTTGCAGAGACAGGCAATACAATAGAACAAGTTGGCATAATCTCATTGGTTCTTCTTCCTGGTTCTTCTGTTACGGTGCAGTTCATAGGTCAGTTTGTATTGTAATAGTCCAGCCTCCAACAGTCCTTTTGTGTCCGTTTTCCCTCCAAAGAACAAGTCTGAACTGGCTAATTACATTACATGAACAGAGTACATTTCAATGCCTATCTCTCTATGATCCATAATTCCCAGACGCATGTTGTGTTTCCTTGCCGATGGAACCGGAAATCTGCAAATAAACAGTGGTTCAGAATGGCACCAAACACGGTCTGTTTATCATGTACTAAACCTGAGATCATAAATACAGTCGCTTTATTACATAATTAATAATGAATATACCCTTGGATATTAACCTTAATGCTGGGGAACCTTTCTATGTAATACCCCTTTCAGACATACAACCCGGGAAATTCTCCTGTGAAAAATCCCGGGTATTTGGTCTAGACCCCCCTTTCACACTACACTGTCTACCCGGGAAATTCCCGGGTAGACCCCTTTCAGACAAGAGCAGGGTTTTTGAGAGTTTTAGACAGTTTTATTAAAGTGGACGGTAAGGCGCAGAGGGACAGGTGGGGAAAGTGACAGAGGGACAGGTGGGGAAAGTGACAGAGGGACAGGTGGGGAAAGTGACAGGTGGGGAAAGTGACAGAGGGACAGGTCACTGAAAATATCTGCTCCTACTCCCTCTCTCCCCCAGCCCCTCTCCTGTATGCGGCATGTGTGAAAGAGCAGAGCAGTCTCCCTGTACCTGTAGTTTCCCAGCGCAGCTCCGTGCAGCAGTGAGAAAACGGGGAGGCTGTAATCTCTCCCTCCACTTCTGCCTGGTGACAGCCGGAAAGTTCCCCCACTGGGGCTGAGGACAGAGGAGCCGCTGATCTCAGTGCTGCCGGCGCTGAGTATGGGAAGGGGGGGAGGTGCGGGCGCTGTTACCGGCGGCGCTGCTACCGCCGGTAATTACAGGTGCAGGGGGGCCGCTGCTCTCAGTGCTGCCAGCGCTGAGTATGGGAAGGGGTGCGGGCGCTGTTACCTCCGCTGGTGCCGCCTCCCTGGTGGCTCAGTCGGAGCCAGGGCCAATCAGAAACTGCCTGGTGCAGCCCGGGAGTAAAATCCCCGGGTTGCACCATTCACACTAGAGCAGGGTAGTCTTCCCGGGACTTAAGTCGATTACCCTGGTCGATTGCAGGGGCGGCTACCCGGGTACCTTTCACACAGACATGAGACCCGGGAATTTTGGCCGAGGCAGGCCAAAATCCCGGGAATCTCAGTATGTCTGAAAGGGGTAAAAGTGTGCAATGTGTAAGTCTAAGGATATTAAGAAAAGATGCTAGTTAGCTTTGTGCGACTATGTATTTGTGGAGTACACCGTGGTACGTGTTTTGCAGGGTTGTTCATATTATATGTTTTAGTAAATGTATGTATTTATATAATGAGGACTTTTAACATTGTTCTATTGCGTGGGAATCGCACGACGCTAAATAATAGCATCGCCATATGTACTGATATTGCGGGATTCGCTGAAAATGGCGTTGTGCGGCCATTCGCAAAATGGCGTCTTGTTGCCATTCGCAAAATGGCGTCACACGGATTTAATTTTTAACAGATTCTGCCTCAGCCAATCATCCGGCTTCGACAGAACAAATTAGCAGAACGGGAAGCTGTAGCTAAACTGTACTTGGTGCTTCCTTCTAAAGTGGTATCCTGTCCTCCTTCACTGTAGCAATCCTAGGCTGGGTGTTATATTATTATAGCCTCTGCAAGAGAAAATTATTTGCTATAGTATGGGCTGCTGCCTGCGCTGCTCTTTAGTCTGTATAAGGTGGGTACTGAGAGGAAGATGACAGGTGTCTTTACATACATACAGGGCATTGTCTCTTTAATTGGTATACTCCTGGTCTTTTAGCAAGCTCGGTATCCAGCACTTGCGACTCTCTGGACAGCTTTCTAAAGTCAATTCATTTAGGGGCATATTCAGTTTGGAGCAAAAAGTCTGTTGCTGGACTTTTCGCCGTCATTGGAGGTTTTGCCGTCGAAAATTTATTGCGCGTTTTCCCGCATATCCCCGTATTCAATTCCAAATTGTCGAAAACTGGACCCGGTGAAAATGAAATCGGCGTAAAGTACTGTAGTTTTTGGGGAAATCAGCCTTTCACCCCCCTAAAGATGCTCTGACATGGGGGTTCACTATGGGTACCCCCGATTAGCACTGCTAAAGGTATTTGGAGTCTTTAAATGGTCTGAATAGGTTCAATTTAGCGTCTTTGGGAGAGTGGTGAAGAATAGCATTTAGCAACTTTTTTTGTCCAAAATAAGTATTCTCATAAAATTTTGGGTACATGAACATGGGTGCAAGCATAGTTCAGAATCACTAAAATCAAGCTTTAAAGTGCACCAAAAAATGCACCTTCAGCAAGCACCTGCAATGAAAAAAAAAACCCTCCCCCATACTTGTAGACCCCCCCCCCCCAATGACTATTTTGCTAGTTTTTAAGCTTGTACCCCCACTTTGAAATTTTTCACCCACTTTTTCAAAGTGCTTTTTGGGGGTGTCCTTTGTGTGGTTTTTAGGGTTTTTTGACGCAGTCAGCGTCAAGGGGCTGTACAAAGTGTTCAGAGTGGTTTCCGCACCCCAAATCTGCATTTTTTTCCACCGGGTATTCATAGGCGAAACTTTGTCGCCTATTACATTGCATTGCGTTTTCGCACCGGCGAAAAGACGCTAAAATTGAATACGGGGATAAGTGAAATCGGCGAAAATTACATCATCAGCGAAAGAGGCTTTTTGCTCCAAGTTTAATACGGCCCTTAGTTTTTCAAAATAATGTTCACTGGCACCACGGTAATAGCTTATGTTTGTTTTGGATATAAAAATACTAAATAAATAGCCCAAATTTTTCTTAAAAAGAAATAAACAGAAACAACCAATCTGAAAGCAATCCAAAAGGCAGAAATCATTGCTTGTTATTCTAAAAGAAGCCAGTCTTGGGGGTTCTTTTATTCAGAATTTTGTGTGTTTTTCCCCAGGACTATACAATGACACATTACACCTTGGGGGTGGGGCTTCTTCTGGGAGGAGTCTGCTTGCTGTGGTTAATCCAGTGGGTGCTACGAGCTCGCACATCAGGTGAGTCCTGAGCAACACAGTCATATGTGTCCTCCTAATCTATTCTCAATACGCCATGCAGTGTGACATGCCTGGTGTGAGTGAGCTGCCAGGTCCTGTGCAACTCTGCTAGCGTCTGGCATCCTTTTTTATTTGTCTGCACAAAATGCGTCAAAGTCACACTGTGCTGATATGATATAATTGTTGTAAACTTGGTGTGGAAAAAGACGGGGCCACTGCTACGTAGCACTTTGAGAGACTAAGCTGCACATAGATATACAAGTGTTACATATCAAATTAATCTGCACAGTCTCCTAGTAGTATCACATTGCAATTTAGATGCATTTTCAGGTTAGCGTACATCTCTGAATCAGGCCATCAGCACGAACCCCAACACTCTAAGAGAGGACCTTCAGGGCAACAATAGTGGTATCGATGGTATAGTGAGTAGAGCGACCCAAAGTAGGTCAGGAGCTGTGATGCTGAGTATAAGTAATACAATTGCAGAGCAGAAAGGAAATCTGAAGTACAATGAAAGTGAAGTCTACTTAAACCCTCAGTGAGCAGGAGAGTTGTACTCATTGGACTTGCTTGTAGTCGAGATCACTGTAGGCTCAGCACTTGGCACTAGTAGCACTAGGAAAGTATATGTAACTCCCAGGAGACTATGCATGCAGGCTGGAATCAAAGATAACTCATAGGCATGAAACACACTTGAACTGGATAGGAACTGGAGGTTGCAGACGCAGAACTGGACACTTGAACTAGATTGAAACAGTAGCTTAGTCGGAGTGGAACTTGAGGCTTGAACTGGACTGGTGCTGGTGCTTGAACACAGGTTGGAATGATGCAGACTGGAAGCTGGACACAGCACAATGCTGCAGAGTGGATGGAGCAGCCTCAGAAGCAGTGGCTTGCAGGAATCCAGTAGACAGCAGGATCAGGCAGTGTGCCGGAGGTAGTATTTACAATATTTAGTAAGTGAGATCACAGGGAGGTAAAACCACACACATTGTTCCGAATATGTCCTAGTGGCAGATGAAGGCTTAAATAGGGTGCTCTTGTCAGGGTAGAAGGAGGCAGTCATGTGAGCACAGCAAACAGGTAGGTACTGGATACTAGTGCTCACTTGATCAGAGTCAACATGGCTGCACCCATGACTCTGAAAAATCGAATGACATAGCTCCAGGACAGAGTGACCCAGCTTAATAATTATGCCTCAAATTATGCCTCATACCAGTGCTCAAAATTGATAATACGCAGTAATGCCCCAAATGTTATTATGCCACACTGTAATGCCCCAAATAGATAATATGCCACCCTGTAGTGCATCAATTGGTAATATGCCACGATGTAATGCCCCTAACTCATAATATGCCACATAGAGCCCTCTTAGTCATGCCCTTTATATTCCAACCTCATGCCCCTCCTATATACCAGCTCAGAGCCCCCCTCATGCCCTTATATACCAGCTCATAGTCCTCCCTCATGTCCTTATATACCAGCTCATAGTCCTCCCTCATGTCCTTATATACCAGCTCAGAGTTCTTCCTCATGTCCTTATATACCAGCTCAGATGTCCTTATATACCAGCTCAGAGCTCCCCTTGTTTCCTTAAAAGCCAGCTCAGAGCTTCCCCCCATGTTACTTACCTCACTGAGAAGTCATCTTGTCAGCCCTCTCTGTCTCCGCCTGGACCCTGTAGTGGCCGACTATAGTCTGCTTCTCCATCTGCCTCAAGCATTTGTCACTTCTGTATTCCAGACAGAGGTGTCTAGAGATCTGTAGGAATCCTAGATGGAATTTAGCAGGGGGCAGGCTACACTTGACCACAGAATGCAGATTGACCATCCCTGGTATAGACAGAAATAAAATTGTTGTCCCTGGAGTGATTTCTATATTTAGTTGTGTGTTTTAGAAATATCTTAAAAGAGTTGTAATATCATTAAATGAATAAACTTATTTTTCAATATTTGCTTGATGTGCTAGAGTTAGCCACAAGAGGGGGCTGTTATTTTATTGTTGGCTTTTCTCCAGTAGATTGTTGCTACATTCATTATCTTGTAAATACTAAATAGTACCCATTTGTAGTGTATTCTAAAAGCATTTACATTTGGCCTTTTTTCCCCTAGTAATCAGTATGTATGACCATGTAATTATCCACAGATCTCCCAGTCAATGACGTCCCGAGGAAGCCCATGCACAGGATTTCACACAAGGTGACGTATTTCACTTATTGCTAATAAATTTACAGGAGTTGGGTATGGGAGACCGGTCAAAAGACCGACAGTGGCATCCAGATGCTCAGAATCTCGAGGGGCTATGTAAATATTGTAATTGTCCCCCCTTCACCCCCTAACCCTCCCTTCCTGTATCCTAACCCTCCCTCCCCTGCACCCTAACATTCCCCGTTAGTGCCTAAACCTAACCCTACCCCATTAGTGCCTAATGCTAACCTTCCCCCCTCTTTGGTACCTAACCCCAACCTCCCCCCTCAGTGGTACCTAACCCTAACCTCCATCCTCCCTCAGCCTAACCTTATCCTCCCCGTGGTGTCTAAACATAACCCTCCCCCCCCCCCCGTGGCTAAAAGCTAACCCGGCCCACTATATTTACATCCGGGATGTTGGCTATCGGGATTCCGGTGTTGGCACCTCAACTGATGTCGGGATTCTGGCGCCGGTGTTCTGGCTGCAGGTCGGGATTTCGACCGTTGGCATCCCGTGCAGCGGTAAATGAACTACGTGCCAATTTACAGACCTAGTTAGGCAATATCGTTTTTATTGATTACGTTGGGCTGACTCTGTAATGTGCATGTCCGGCCAAGTGATCAATCTGAAAGATGAAAATGTAACTGAATGTGATTGCGCAGGACAGATAATCTGGCTGTCCATTGATGCACGTTCCTACATGTGTGTGATCATCGGCCAGCTGGGATGCAGGAATCATTCAGACCCATGACATTAACTATTAGCCAGCGCTGGGGTCTCTGAATTGCACTGTGTGGCTTTAGCTCTGTGCATCAGACGTATTGACTGTTTGAAGATTTATGACTTCGTTTATGCTGCTGAGTTCATCCACACTTGTAAACATCTCAATTGTCGCAAGAACAACTGAAATATATATAGTGGTTGCACAGATCAACTTAATAGTCTTTCACAGATGTAAGAACAACTGAACCTAATAATTTATTATTAGACTGGTTGGCATGAATACTGAATATTACTGGGAATAAAGGACTTATTGTGTCTTGTACTTCGTTGTACCCTATAGCACTGAGAATAGATATGCTCGTTAAATAATATAAACTGTGTCTATTTTTAATCAACCCCTCTAGTTTTAGTCATTGATTAAGTTGGGTGGGAAGGATCTGACTAAAGACTCCCATATATTCTGCAACCCTCGGATGCTGGGGTTGAAGGATCGGTGAAATCTAACATGTTGGATTTCACTGATTTCACGATCACAATCAAAATATGATTGTGATTGGCAAATCGGGGGCTTTTAACATGAAGGATTTCATAGATCCTCCAACTGATTGTTGAACATTGATGACATTTCCCACCGGCGGAACGGTGTTTCTGGCAATCTGTTGGTAATGTATGGGCAGTAGCATCACAAGGGAGGTGCGGGCTGCACCAGGGTGTCACCTGCCGAGGGGTAACACAAAAGTAAACTACATAAATTACTGGTAATAAATAATACTTTAATCGTTACAAATATAAAGTATGTATGATTTTAAGTCGTGGGTGTGACTGCTACTTTGAATTCCCTCCTATTTTACTTATTTATTAGAGTCATGGTGAGTCTAATACCAAATACAAGTTAAACCACGTTTTTCCTAGGGGTTAAAAGTTGAATTGCTGGAGGGTTTGGAAAGCATACTTTATGCATACGTACCTCCTAATATAATTTATGATATCTGCAAGTCAGTTCTATTCTTGTGCCGACTGTTTCCCTTACTGTCTGTGATAGCTCCAATTAGAAGAAAGCAATACATCACATCAGTGTCCTGGCCCCTGCGCACCCACCACATGTGATGTCATGGCTTCACAGAGAGAGGGCTGGGACCAGGGAGATGAGCACAACCAGCGCGTACTTATGGTGCGTACACACAGTCCGATTAAAATGCACGATATGAACGATAACGATATCGATCATATCGTCATCGTGCATTTTTTGATCGCTGGTCGCTAGCTGTCGGTGGTGTGTTGGATGATCGATATCGATCATCCAGCACACTCAGGAGATCGTTCAACGATATCGTTATCGTTGACGATCGTCCCCCTGTGTATGCACCATAAGAGCGGACTGTGTCTCTCTTCAGGATACAGATCCAGGCACCATGGAAACCAAACACAGGTGCCAACCTCTCAGCCTAGCGCTCTGGGTGGCAGCACCGCTCGTACACAGCTAGTGATGGCTCCTGCATTGCATCTCCTCAAAGCAAATGGTATGTGAAGACAGGATGTACAGTGGCCATGCCCAAAACACACACACAAAACTGATGATCCCCCGTAGCAGGAGCTCAAGGGTTGGTCAGTAAACCTGTTTTTCTGTTATACAGAACTGGCAAATCTAATGAATTCATCATAATTTTAGCATTTCAGTGAAGGAGGGGTGTGAACTGGAGGACCAATCAGAAACTACAATCTCTTGATTGCATCCCCTTTTTCCACTCACCCCAGAGGTTTTCAGCCTGTGCCTCAGAAGGAACCATAGAGCTTTGGTAAAAGCCGATGCTCAGACCAGCTCCGAGGCTCCTGCTAGGATGTCACCAAGTCAGTAAAATGTATATACTAGGTAGTAGTGCAATTGTAAAGCAGATAAACAAAAGCGTTAATGCAG
Organism: Taudactylus pleione; assembly: GCA_031769625.1. Lineage (NCBI taxonomy): Eukaryota > Metazoa > Chordata > Amphibia > Anura > Myobatrachidae > Taudactylus > Taudactylus pleione. Next base: position 3,176,907 of record JAUIMM010000252.1, on the reverse strand, counting down.
AATATGTTGACAGTTATCAAATCTCCCTTTATTTGCAGATGAAGAAGAAAAAGAAAATACTGAGTATAAAACAAAGGTGAGGCAGTGAAAGTATATATGTATCTAACATTCTGTGTTAAAATAAGTCTCTGTAAGATTCCATATTTTAGAATTCGGAAGGGACAATGGGAAACTCCCCCTACTCTTCTACATCATGCAAATCCAATGCCAGGCCCGCTCCCCAGCCTCCCTTCTGATCCAGTGGCCCCTAATCTGCCCCCAGAGGTGCTGTACATGCTGCAGGGTGTCCGGTAAGAACTCAGGATATCTTTGTGTGAACTGTTATGGACCCCATGATGTCTAATTGTATTGGAGTTATTGGAAGCCATGTTTTCAAACCTACGCAATATTTGTGCAGTGTACAGCATGGTAATAAATGTCATTGTACATGCCCATAGATTGTAGTAAGAATTGTATTTATTATTTCTTTATATCCAAATGTTTATAAAATGAACCCATAATCTACAGGGGAGGCAGCGGTCTATGAGCTCAGTAGGTACTAGAGGCAGGAAGTCACATGGCTAAGTGATGTCACCAATTCCTAGTGAAGTGATTGGCTGTGTTTTCAGAAATATTTGTTAGGTTCACAACATGGCTGGTTTTGTTGTGAAAGTAATTAAGTTTTCTTACTATAAGAAAACTATCATATATAGATGTGTCCTCATATACTGTGGCTTCAGTCATGCCAAACAGCCCGTCTCCGTGCACCAGGTCCCGGGCGACTTGGCCACACAGAGCGTCTTTTTTGCTCAAAATGTGCATCCTACTTACATATATAAAACACCTGAAAGCAACAGACCTACTCTGGTAGTTTACACTGATCAATCTGAAGTGCGACATTTACATGCGAATGAGTCTGAATCTGTGTATGCAGTGCTGCAATACCGCGGCTTTCTCCCACGCCAAGTTCCATTGTACTTTATCTGCGACTTTGTATGTGTGTAAGACTAATTCCTGTGTGGTTAATGTTGCAGCCCAGCGTCTGTAGTACACTTTGAGTTTTGATGCAAATGAGCCGCGCATTTTACAGAAAAAGAGGATGCACTGCACCTCCCAGAGCAGCTCAGTCGCACCATATGGTGTATTGTCACTAGGTGTATAAGGAGTGGACACATCTGAACAAATACCCTCTGAATATAATGAAATATAGCCGTTTTATTTATCCAAGTACAGACCTGCTTTGCTGTCATTGTATTTTGTTGTGATGTTCTTCCTCCTGAGTTGAGAGAACTAAGGGGGAAGTTTGGTACAGTACAGTAAAGATGGTGCTGACACGCATGCGCAGTAACGCACTTGGCGGCCATCTTGGTAAAGGACGATGGGCTGATCAGTGAAGGAGCAGACAGGAGATAGTGCTGCAGTGCACTCCTTTCCCCAACAGGTTACACCTTTAGTAGATCACCCTACTCTCAGACTGGACCTCTCAGCATGAACCATAACCTGTGAGGTTGCAGCATCTTCACCTGAAGAATATTAAACTGCAATTATATTTCTGGGTTTTTTTACAAGGTAGAGACATGTTTTTATCCTGACCATAGTTTTCCTACAGTAAATGGCAGCATTCAAAGAATCCTAGAGAGATGTTCCTTGAGTGACCTTATTGTTTGAGGGATAGCATTGGTTGTATGTATCTATTTAAGTGAGGTTATTGCCTGTATACAGCATGTGTAATGACTGAACTTAGGAAAGTCAACACTATCTGTGTAATGTTGATATTATCCATATACACACAGAGCATGTAAAGTATAAATTCACATGTAACCAGTATGTTTCCCTCCTGCCTGCCCTGTCTTGGATAGAGTGCTGGGGCACTTTGAGAGGCCTCTGTTCCTGCTGCTGTGCCAGCACGTGGTGTCTGAGCATTACGACCCCGGACGTTTGGTGTTCTGCCCAGGACAGCCTGACTCCAGCATTTATATTGTCCTGGAGGGAAGACTGGAGCTATCACTGACCGATCCTGTAAGACTCTCCTCACACCCTCACCTCCACCTCTTCTTCCTAGTTATTGGCTTCATGGCTAATGCCGTATTAAACAGATCGTATCTTAAGAACAAACAATGACAGCTCACCACAACAGCTACACCACCAGCACTGCTTGCAGGTTCTGTCAATGTATGGAAAGGTTTGCTTAGATTTGTGAATTTTAGTTTTAATTTTACTTTAGAGCAGATTATGGTAATGAGTGGATCTCCTGCATTTGTGGAAATAGGTGTCATTTGCAGCTCCATAAGAGCTGGGGAGCACATTGCTGGTATGTAAGCCCTACAGTGGATACTCTCTACTGGGCAGATACAATTAGTGACTAAGGTCCATCTGTACCTCATGCAATGTAACACTGGGGATATTAGGATAGGAAAGCACAACTTGCCCATGTCCTATAGAGGTGCAAGAAAAAATAGTGACATTTTACCTACCGTAATACCCGAAAATGCATCCTGGAAACCTAATTGTATCTGCCCCTGCCAGCACCACAGATAATGGCATGGTCCGAGCTTTCAAGTAGGCCAGAATAGTGATATTATTCCTAGGATTTAGGTACCCCGCATAGCTGCTCCAGCAAATCAGTAAATACTTGTCCTGTTAGATGGATTGATGCTAGATTGCTAAATTGAAGGAGACCCAGCCCTGTGCTACCATAGATGTCATAGCCATTAGTGAGCAGCTGTCCCCCAGGAACCTATCATACTATATATAAAGAAATCTTTCTTTCCTGATAGGATGGTACCAGGCACTACATGAAGTCGGTGGCTCCCGGTGATAACGTGCACAGTCTCCTCAGTATACTGGATGTGCTGACGGTGAGTATGTCTTGCCAGTAGCGATGGTGAGACCACCGTGGATCGATCGATCTATCATTTCTGTGTATTGTACAGTATGTTATAATTCCCAACACATACAAAGGGCCACTTTGGAAACCTTTGAGAACTGTGAGGAACGCCTAACATCTGCTGATATCATTTTATCTTCTAATGTATCATTTTCTATTCCCCATTATACAGAGGCACAATTATATATCCCAGAATTCTGATGGGTTCAGCCTTTTGTATAATTTGTGCCATACATAATTCTTGTATATACAACTTACCCATTTCTAGTCGCCATGGCACATGGTTTTATTGAAACCACGTAGCGCAGTGCAAAAGCAAAGATAAAGCCAAACATTATTTTTTAACAATTTAACTGTAATTCAAATACTTTTAATTCACAAATAAACATCAAAGCAATATATCCCAAACCAACAAACATATACACAGCTGTAAGGGCTGGTATTGAAATCCCAAATCCGAGACCAACTAGACACTGTACTGGACAATCTCACACACAGGTATTAATCAGACCACATAGTGACACCAAAACTGTATAGGGCAGCCCTCCCCTCCTTTTAACCCTAAATCTTGACTGACTGGTGCTTGCGTTTCATTGATTGGGCGTCAGTGGTGATGGCTCCAGTATGAACAATGACAATGGTCAGTGCCTTATAGGAAAAGCCCTCTAGGGTCACAAGATGTCCTTGATTACCCTAAGCTGGCAATAGTTCTCTTATTTAAACATTTTTACATAATAAAAAACAATGGTCACATGACTATGTTTACGAATCAGTGGGGAAATGCCAACGACGATAGGAAGGTGCCAGGTAGGATTACCTTTCTGTCACACCCCCTTCATGTCAGTACATGGATAGCACTGGTGTAGGACATGAGTAGATGTCCAGTGGAGTTTCCAATGAACTTCATACTGTAAATTGGGGGTGAGAAATGACTAGAATAACACAGCACAGAATATAAATCAATGTATGTACCTTAGTTATATATTTTTAGGTAAAAGGTTATATCCCCATGCAGGGACACCAGAGACCGTACCGCACAGTGACTGCGAAGGCTGTGGAGAAGAGCACTGTGCTGCGCCTTCCCGTTGAGGCATTTTGTGCTGTCTTCAAGATGTATCCACAGAGCCTGATCCGGACTGTCCAGGTGGGTGGCCATGACTCCTACTCAGCCAGTTTTCTGCATTTGAGATATAGGGCAGCATGGCAGCACAATGGTTGGCATGGCTGCCTGACATTGCTCACCCATTGGTTCCATTCCACCCTGACAGAGTACTTACATTTTTATGTATAGGTAAGTGTTGATACTTATATGCTGATATTTATAAAAGATCCACTGGGTGCACAATGATGGCAGTGTTTATGGAGGCTTCCACCAGCGGTTATATAATATCATATGTGCCGTGACTCTTAGCAATGAAACCGTTGCATAGTTACTTTTTACTAAACTGCACTAGATTTGTAAAACTTATATTCTGTTATGTGAATAGGCTAGAACTGTGTCATTCCCCTTCCCTCTCTCCCTCTCTGCAGATAATCGCTCTTCGCCTACAGAGAGTCACCTTCCTTGCACTGCACCATTACCTAGGCCTGACCACTGAGCTCTTCCAGCACGTGAGGCCATCCTCTCTCAGTACTGTGGGTGGGAGGAGGGATGTGTGCATTGCAGGTGGTCAGTCACATCTGGGGGTACTTATAGATCTAGTCAGGTTCTATATTCAACTGGAGCACTGTCTCCATACAGGAGCTGCCTTCTGAATCACGCCCACCCCGAGCAATGCGGCCTCCCCTCTCCAGAAGTATAACACACGATGAAGGTGAGACTTGTTCCTTTCTCCCTTGTCTCTGGAAAGTATTCCCACATACATAATTCTACATCACCTCTCTGTTCATCAGGAGATACAGCCAGTGCCTTAAAGGTTTCTCCAGCCTACCGGAGAGCGCCCCCGTTGGGAAGCTGTAAATCCAAGTCTATGGGAAAGGCGGGTGAGTATTAAGTTTCCGTTTGTCATTGACATGTTATTTCCCAGGTGTAAAATTGCACCTTCTAGGTGTATTTACTACTTCTAACCATAGAATTGTGGTGATCTATTAATTCATACATATATTTTGATGATATGTGTTTAAGGGTATTTTAGAAAATAGAGGAAGTCACTCGGAGCAGCTTATTTTGTGTTAGATAAGACAGTTTAGGAACAATTGTGAAACTGGTGCACAAGAGAACTGTAATAATGCCCACAGCAACCAATCAGATGTTTGCTTTCAAGAAATTGCACTAGAACAATGACTGTAATAATCTGATTGGTTGCTACAGCCAACTCCATTGTCCTCAGCTTGCAGCAAATGTCATAAATGCTCCCAACTTCTTGTGTTTAGTTAAACAACAACATTTTATACAATTAGAAATATCTTATGTTTCTGTCAATATGAGTAAACTTACTTGTATAATTTGTGTTTTAAGCATATGTATTGGAAATGTACTTCTGGATGGCACCAAGTTATGTTTTGTTAATTGTTTCCTTTATCTGGTCATATAGACTAGGGGAAAGAGCGTCTACAAGTCTCGGTACAGAGTTTTGTCTCTTGTTGTGCCAATGCAGGGTTTACCTCTTGCGCAGGGAGCTGGCGCTCTCTGGATTGTGAGTTGGAGCAGAGTCTTGGAGGACAGACCCCTCTAGCTGCCTCTGACGTGGTAAGGTTGTGCATCGGAGACATTTCTGGGACCCCCAGCCCTTTATTTGGATTACACACCTGTGATCTAATATCTGTAAATCCCAACCTGTCATTTCAAATAAATCTGGGATGTTGTCTATTTCCATTGGGATTAAATAGGATTTTCTGGTAATCCTATGAGATAAAACTATACATTTACTACAGTTTATTGGTTTTGTAGGGCGATCCCCAGTGGGAGTCCGAGGAGAGGATGGAGAGACTGTTGGCGAATGGAAAGAGTCAGCTGGCCAGAGTGATGGACCTAGATGTGAGAGGTGTCCACTTATTGCATCTATTTATTTATTTCTGTTTCTCATTCTTACCTAGATAAATTCTCTTGTAGGATCTCTCATTGCTGGACAGCAGGGTGTCCATTCATCACGTAAAGGCTGAGACAGTTATTGCTCGGAAAGGGGAGCAGGTGAGTGACCGTAGAGAGAGTGCTCAGCAGTATGAGGCAGTCGGATTCTGCAGTCCCTTCATTCATCGCATGATCTTCTTCAGTTATACCTCTCCCACCCCGTGCCTTGCAATCCCTGTTACCCAGCATTTCCTCTACTGCCCATTTTCTCTCTGAAGTTCTTGCACATTCTCCTCTCTCTCCCACTTCAGGATGTCGGGCTGCACTTTGTACTCTCAGGCCGTCTCCATGTTTATCAGGGGGTGACTGGCCGGGAGGACTCCTATGTCTTTGAGACAACTCCCGGTGAGATGATTGGACAGCTGACAGTTCTTACCGGGGAGCCTCTGATCTTCACCATTAAAGCCGTGCGAGACAGCTCATATCTTTGCCTCAGTCGCACTCATTTTTACCAGTCAGTCCCTCAGCCATCTCTACTACTCTTCTGCATTGTATTATGTCTCATGTCTTTAAGGGTCATTTGCTAACTGCAATATATGTGGACGTGAATTTAGGGCCTGATTCAGGTTGGTTCGCAAGGCTGCAATCGCACGCACCCCGCTCGCTGCAAAAATATGCTAATGAATGCAATCGCACGGCAACCGCAGCTCTATACCAAGACACCCACCACTGTATAAAGCCGCCCACTTCCCATGACATGCATCCGCAATTCAGCGAAAACGTCGGTAACATCGGAACCATCCGCACAGTTGTGGTTGACCTGACCCTACCGCAGAAACTGCTAAACTTCCTGTCACCATCTAGACTTCTGCCAGCGTATGCTATCGCAGGGGATTAATTATGCACGCCCCTGTAACGGCGTTTAAACGCCCAGGTTCTCCTGACCACCCCCAGTCACCACCCTCAAACGGTCACTTCCTGTCAATCACTGTGTGAGGACTCTGCGTGCTCACTGTGATCGCTTCCCAATCGCAGTAGCCGGTTTGCGCACGCACACTGCGTCTTATACGCATGCACAGATTGCAAACATCAGCTGGCTGCGTGCGAACACAGCCTTGCGATCCAACCTGAATCGGGCCCTTAGCCTCTGCAGTTGTGCCGCTCAGTACACGCTCGGCACACGCAGAGGTGAATGCACATGGACAGGTTCTAGATACAAATATTTTGTGGATAGTTGTTCCTGTTTGGAATCCACAGGCTTGCAAATTTAAACATATCACTTCAAAGCTCTGAGTCCCCCTGTAAGTAATAGTTGTCCCATTGAAAGTATAGGCCAATGCCTTATCTTGCCAGCTTTTGAGGGTTTCACACATATTGCTCCCAAAGTACAGTGCAACTATAAATTCTTTCTTACTAACTTGCATACGCCACTTAGATCACTGCATAACTTGCATACGCCACTTAGGTGAACGTGTGCAGAGATCCTTCAAACTTAATTCAGATCTGTTGCACCAAGGATAGGACTGGTGCCAATGCATGCTGGTGATGACTATGTTCACCAGCGGGTGGATGGGGCGGTGCCATTTCATTGATGCAGCCAATTTTGAATACAGGTGGAAATTCTCATCTACAGTATTTCCTAACACTGAAAACAGTTGCAATAGGTGCAACTCTGAATCAGGCTTGTAGAACTTATATGAAGCTATATCCAGCTCCAAACACAGCAGTCAGAGGTACACATGCGCATTCGGTATGATTTACCGCTGGCCGCATGGCAACGCCAGCCCGACAGAGGAGGAAATCCTGATCGTTCTAAAGGTAAGTATAAACTAATCTAATTCTACCCCCTAACCCTCCTTTAGGGTGCCTAAACCTAACCTCCCCCCCTGTGCCTAACCCTAATCCCCCCTTCCCCGCCGCCTAAACCTAAGTCCCCCGGGGGGGTGCCTAACCCTAACCCTCCCTCCCCCTAGCCTAACCCTAACCTTCCGGGTGCGCACCTAACCCTAAGTCCCCCCTGGGAGCCTCTAACTTAAATTCCCCCTGCGGTTGTCCGCGCCCGGCATCTCTTCAGTCGGGATGCCGGGTGCCGGTCTCCCGGCAAAGGTAAAATGACAGGCGTGTCGAGATTTTGATGCCTGTCATTTAACCCTCGCCGGGATTCAGTAGTCGGGAAGCCGGCTGTCGGCATTTCGTCAGTCGGCTTCCTGAATGTATACCACACATGCGTGTACTCATGCCCATTGATAGCACTGAAGTGATTTGTTTCCCTACATCCAACTGGAGAGCACTGGATACATTGGATATGTTGAGTGTGGTGACAGAACCTGGGTATTTTAATTTTTCTGGCATATACTGCAGCTCCTCCACGCCTGTACTCCTTATTGCTGTTAGGGAATTCAGTTGTTGTAAGTGCCAACTAGAGCAGGGCGTTTTTTTTCTTGGCTGCCTTTGAGCTAATACATTGCTGGAACAGCAGATAGGAATGGGACTTTTTACTTAATTCTCCATGTTGTATAAAAATTAGACTGTTCATTTCAAACTATTCTAAACCTGAAATCCCTAAATGGTCTATAGAGCATGGACAGGTTTCTTGAGGCCAGCATGGAACAGACCAACTTGTTCATAGTGTCATTGAACATCAAGGAAGCATACTTACAAGTTCTAATCATATAGGAGATATCAATGACTTCACAGATTTCCTCTTCAGTCTCGTCATTTTCAGTTTAGTGTCCTCCACTGCCTGGCCACAGCCAAAGGATGTTCACAAAGATCATGACAGGGATGACAGTCCTTTTCAGGTCCAGGGAGGAATGGGTAGTTCTCTTAACCTGGACAATCAACTGATCAAGGTGAATTTCCTGACCATGCTTCAGGCTCAGACAATCAAAAGAAACAGCCAGAAGCCGTCCTTGGCCTTTTGTTCGACACCCTTCAGCAGAGGATTTTTCTTAGTGCTCTACAAGATTTTCTTTATTCAAGGACTGGTAAAGTCCCTGTTAGCTTGCAGACAGGACTTTGTTCATCTTTGCATGAAGGTCCTAGGAAAATCGTTGCAATTTGCACAGCTTCATTCATGTCCATAGCAGATCAAAGTAATTTCTAAATGGATCAAGTCTCACCAGTTCTGGTCTAGCCAGCTCTACAAACGTTCAGCAAGGATGCAACAACCTAAACAAGGCTTGCTTGTCTGAGATTGGATGATAGTGACAAAGGACACAAGTCTTTAAGGGTGAGGATAAATCACTCTTCTTCAGTAATATTTACATGAACTTTGGACTCTAGAGTAGTCAAAGCTCCCAGAACGTGTATTGGAGCTCAGAGCAGTCAACACTTTGGTCAGCAGATGACAGTTCTTGCGGGGAAGGGCCTTCAAAATCCAGTACAACAATGCCTCATTAATGTTTAGCCATCACAGAGGTTTTCATCCTTGGGTGGAAAATGGGAAAGTAGAGTACCTCAGAGGGAACACCCTTCACCCAGGGAAATGGTCCTTTCATACAGAGTTTTTTCAACAATTGATGGACTGGTGGGGGCAACCAGATGTCAATATAATGGCATCTCGGTTGAACCACAAGGTGGAGCTCTCCTGCTCCAGGATGAAGGATCCACAGGTGTGTCTAGTAGACACCATAGAGGATTCTTGAAGCTTCTGTCTGATCTACCTATTACCTGGGAATGATGCTTCTGCAGGTGCTGATAAAAAAAAAAAAAGGCTGATTCTGGTAGCACTACATAGGCCCAGAAGGTCTTGGTACACATAATATTCTAGCCATGGCAGAGAGACCAGTGTGGAACCTGCCTCCAAGACCCAATCTCTTAAGGTTTTTTCGATTTCTTTAAGCTCAGACCAGTTGCTGCTGTTTCTGCAGTTTGGTCTGGATGGAGGTTAAAAACATAGCTCTTTGATGGTTCAAGTCTCAGCCATCTTGGTTTTCTTTCAGAGAAAGCTGTCCTTTATCTGAAGTCCAGATCTTCTTACAGGGTGTGATGTATCTGCGGCCCTCGTACATGCTCCAATAATTCCTTCAGGTTTCAACCTTACAGCATCATCCCTTTGAACGAGTGGATTTGGAAAGTTGAAGTTGCTTACCTGGAAAACTGCTTTCTTGTTGGCAACCCCACAGCTAGGAGAGTTTTGGTACTGTGTACTCCATGAAGACAGGGCTGTTCATTCATTTAAAATAAAAATGGTTTCTAAATTCCATCTAATTTGCCACATTATGATCCCGGCTTTAGACCATAATAAGTCTCCAGAAGACGGCTTTCTGATTCTCTGCACATTGTAAAGGCATTTAAATTATATGTCCATAGCACCTGGACAACAGGGAACCTGTTGGTCCAGGAGAGGTACGGCCCTTGCCAGGTGTATTACTTTTAGTATTTTGCAAGCTTTAAATTGTGACAGGAAAATTTAAGGATGCTGTAAATATGAGGTTGCTTTCCATCAGGAGCGTAAGTTCATGTCAGGTGCCCGGAGGTTAGACGGTGGTGTGGCGCCTCACCCCAGTGGCTCCAGCTGGACAAAGCACCTCCCTTCCACACCTCACACTGTGCTCCTTTCCCTTCCACATTGTGCTCTCCTTTCCCCATTGTGCTCCCATGCTCTTCCACCTTCATGCCTCACTGTGCTCCAATTACCGCATCACACATTCCTCACTGTACTCCCCTTCCTACTTTTACTCCCATGCCATGCCCTGCTTCTCCTCCTAGACCCTCATCATCATCAAACAACCTTAAGGTAAACCTACCCTCACTCCCCACCCTGCGGCCGTGCCCCCTCCTCTCCGCCCCCACTAGGATTCACTTGACTTACCTCCTCCATACAACGCTGACCGGAAAGGTGCTCCTGGGTTCCTGCTGCTGCTGGGCGGGACAGGAGAGGCTGAGGACTGGGGAGGGGGCTGCCTGATGACTCCTTTGATCTCTCAGCCAGTTATTTGAGGAGTCTGACATAACAGACATTTCATCTCGGATCACTGGCTGAGAGCTCCAAGGAGTCATTAAGCAGCAACCCTGCCTCCAACCCAGTGCTCTGCCTTTGGGGCTTGCTTCAGAAGGCTGGACGGAGAAGGGGCAGGTAGAAAAATGGGGGAGGAGAGCCCCCCTGTCAGCTGGCGCCCAGAGGCCAATGCTTCCATTGCCCCCAGGAGCTACGCCAGTGCATTCCACCATATCAGTGGAAACGTCCTGGGCAGTATGGCACCGGGGCCTCTGCTGAGCAACTGTGCCAGGCAGCCACTTGGTCTAAGGTGCTCATCTTCTCAAAACTATACAGAATTCACACTTTTGCATCCAAAGATGCCAATTTTGGACATAGTGTGCTGCCCTTAGCTTGGGCTGTCCCTATTCTATCCAGTGTCCCCAATGGGATGATAGCGAAAATGGGATATTTGTACTTATGGAAAATCTTTTTCTCCCAGTCCATTTGTGGACATTGGATGTCCTCATTTTACTCTCTTTCTTAGTGTTTTTGTTATTGTTCACTGTTTGTTTCACAATTATCCTCCATTTGAGTCTTGTTCTTGTTTTTCACCTCTCCCTCTCGTCCTTTACTCCTGGTTATTTCCGTTGGGGCTTTGTCAGAAACATACTGCAGTTTCTGACAGCCAATAGGGGTGTAGATGGGGGTATAGATGCAATACCTGATACATTCCTGCTGGTAGTTTCATTTCAAGGAAAGGAGGAAGGAACTTGGACTGCAAAACCCTAATTTCAATAAGAGGTGCAAGGATTCCCGTGACGTGCCCACTCCACCAATCAAATGGAGCAAAGTTATTTCACCGACACGTTAAGCCATGTACATCTCTATATATAAATATATACAATAGTGCAAAAGTAGTGAGATGATATCACAAAACAGAACCACGTCTTTGCAGCTTTGTAAATGATCCTTTCTTCTGTCTCCTCAAATTCTTAATATGTGTTTCTGTTCATCACATAGAAACTTTGTAATGTATCAGCTTTGTTTAGACATACTCAGTCCTTGCTGTTAGTTCTTGTAATTGTAGACAAATTTATCTGTACACAGTTATATATCCACCTTCCAGAACAGTCGACTTGAAAAAAACCAAACCCCTCTCCCTAACTGTCCAACATACTCACTACTACATAATTGCATCACAAACAACTGAGGTCCAACCCTAAGGGGTAAATTTACTAAAGTGAGAGTTTTAAGCAGTGGAGATGTTGCCCATAGCAGCCAATCAGATTCTAGCTAATATCTTCTAGAAGATGCTAGTTTAATGTTAAGTAGAATCTGATTGGTTGCAATGGGCAACATCTCCACTTCTAAAAACTCTCTCTTTAGTAAATTTACTCCTAAGTGTGAGCTTTGTGGTCACCTGCAGTACAATGGATGATAATTATAAAGGAACCCTCATTCTCTTTGTAAGTGATGTGGAATACTAGGGAGACTTTTAATTTTTAAAGGGAAAAGTCAGCATCTCCTTACAGTGTATGTATATTGCAGAAGTGACTATACCAGAGGTTCCCAAACATGGCCCTCAAGGCTCACCAACAGTTCAGGTTTTAGAGATATCCATGGCTGAGCACAGGTACGAGACCCGGAGCGACGGTTTGCCCGTCGCTATCCGGGTCTCGCACATGCGCACAATGGAGTCGGCTCCATCGTGCGCATGCACACGGGGCACCATCGACCGCGCTCGCAAGCGGGTCTGAATCAGGCCCTCAGAACACTACTCACATTACCTCAGGGTCCAGATCATATATATAAGAAAATATGGAGGAAGGAACTATAGAAATAAATGTGGCCCAGGCTCCCCGCCAGGAACTGAACAGCCGCAGCATTTTGAAGCCTTTATCCTAGACATGGCTGCAGGACCAAGTAACAAGCATTACCTATACCACAGTAATGCACTCCTTAGGCACAACCAGCACAATCTTACCTCAATGCTGGTGCCAATTTCTTTATATAAAACAAGACCGTGGCAATAACTGGGGAGACTTCTGATAGTTATTATATCTGTCATCACCCCTAGAGATGGTGAGCAGTAAGGAATGTTACAGGTCTTACACGTAGCTGTTGATTCCTTTACTACAAATGTGCCCTATTTTGTCTGTGTATATCAGCTCCCTCTATAGCATCTATATATAACATCTAATGAACAACTCATCCCACAAGTACATGGGTGTGTGAGCTGATGAGGTGTCATTACCAGGGGAAGATTTAGGGATCCAGCGCTGGTCATTACTCTTCAGTACTGAACTAAAGTCCTTTTATATGCAGTCATCCGGGTAAGAGGGGCTGCAGTCATGCGCCCATAGGAATGACTCTTTCCCACCATTGATTTAAATAATGTGTATAGTTTTTGCATAATAAAATAAAACTTGGTAAAAGGCTTGTTTTGTAAAAACAAGTAATGGTTATTAAGCAAAGCCTTTTCCATCTGTCTAACAATCAGAGTCACAAATACAGGTGACATAAATCATTTTAATAATAAGTGTTTCATAACTGAATATAAGGACACTGAGGTGTGTGAGGCTACTGCTGACATAAAGGTATGATAGATTGCATAACCCTTAATGGATTTGATTATTTTGTCTCTTTCCTCTTTAATCTGTTTAGTTCTCCCTGTTCTGTATAAATGGTCTGTTCATTCCATGGTCCTCCCTCTGCTTCTTACCCTATAGGATCCTCCGCTCCCACCCCCCTGTACTTCTCGCTGTGGCTCATTCCGTCGCTCGCCATGTCTCTCCCTTTGTGAGGCAGGTGGACTTCGCCATTGATTGGATAGGAGTAGAGGCTGGTAAAGAGCTATACAGGTATAGATATAAGCATGCAGACATACATGTACAGTACTTGGGCAGGGAAGGTGCTGAGCAATGTTCTTGGGCAATATTTCTACCATTATAGTCATCATGTTAGCTGTGTGCTTTTTATAGAGCTTTTATTTTAGATGAAATGTACCATAAATACATAGGAATATACAGACTGTATGTAACCTTGGGCTCTTTTTCCTGTCTCTGTTGATTTTAAACAATTTCTCACCAATTAATGTTTCTACATGTTATTGGGTCTCTTTATTAATTAATAATACATACAATGATCATACACAGTAAAATGCTCATATTGGAGCAAAAGGAGGTAGGACCAGGACCAGCTCGGGGCATGTTCGACCAGTGCGGTCGAACAGGGGCGCCACCCCATAGAGGAGCGCACCCCTCCCAGCCATTCCCGATTTTAGCGGGACAGTCCCGTTTTTTGGACACTGCCCCGCTGTTCCACCCGCGGGACACTTCGCAGGGCACCTCCACCCCGGAGAAGAGGAATAGATGCGCGGCATCCATTCAGTGCCGGCAGAGAACTGGGGGAAGCCCAGCTTCTGACGTAGTGCTGGGCTCGCCCCCAGCCTGACGTTAACAGGAGGCGTGCCATACGGGCCGATGACCCGTCCTGCACAAGGCGCGGCTTCCCCTGGAGCCTGCCCTGGGTAGGACACTCTGGGTGCTTAATATTCCCAGCTGCTGGTGGGTTGTCCTAGTCCTATCACCAAAGGACTTTAAATACTACTTGAATAAACTATGGAGTGGGCACTCCACCTTGCGCTAGGATAAACTAGGAGCAAATCTCACATATGATGGAATAGTTAATGTGAAGGATAACTCAGGTAAAATAACAAGAAAATGTAGAAAAAATATATGTAGCAAATTTATTTGAAGAACACAATTATCCTGAAACAAGGAAAGAATATGTATCACAATAGAACATACCGATTCCTGCTCTAATAATTAACAATGGTGGAAAGAGTCTGCTATTCTGTGTACTGGTTACTGTTGGAGGCTAAGAAGATGCCTTTGCCTAATCGAATTTAACGGATATAAAGTACCAGCCAGTCAGCTCCTGCTGCCATGTCACAGGCTGTGTTTGAAAAATGACAGGAGCTGGTTGGCTGGTACTTTATCTCCGTCCACATTAACTCCAAGGCTTAGTAAATAGACCCTAGTGTTTTCTTACTGTTGCGATCTCCCAGTATGTCTGTCAGTTGGTCTGTCTCTTTCTCTCCCATATCAACCAATCAGCTGCTAGCTATCTTTTATCAACTAAATTCTATAACTTGAGAGGTAGAAGCTGATTGGTTGCTATCGTCATCTTCTGCACTCTTTACAAGGTTTAATACATTTCCCCTTGCTCACTTTCGCTATTCCCTTTTATACCTCATTTTCGTCAAGTTTTATTTCTTATCCACATGTGACGTACCTGGCTTCCGCAGGAAGGGGGACCCTTCTGACTGTACATATATTGCATTAAATGGCCGTCTCCGCTCAGTGATCCAGCAGCCGGATGGGAAGAAGTGTGTGCTGGGGGAGCATGGCCGGGGAGAACTGATTGGAATGGTAAGAGGAGGAGGTTCTGTCTTCTCTTTATACCGTACCTCTGAATGCATCTGATTCATCTTACCCTCCATGCTGGCACCAGGGGTGTTTACTGTATATACAGTGGGACTTAAAGTTTGTGAACCCTTCAGAATTTTCCATATTTCTGCTGAAATTTGGCCTAAAACTACCTCTGATTTTCACACAAGTCCTACTGGTAGATAAAGAAAACCAAATCAGGCAAAAAAATTAGATGTGCTAATTTTTTTATAGAGGAAAACGATCCAATATCACATATCTGTGAGTGTCAAAAGTATGTGAACCTTTGCTTTCAGTATCTGGTATGACCCCCTTGTGCAGCAATAACTGCTTCTAAACGTTTCCGGTAATTGTTGATTAGTCCTGAACATCGGCTTGGAGGAATTTTATCCCATTCCTCCTTACAAAACAGCTTCAACTCTGTTACGTTGGTGGGTTTCCTGCCATGTACTGCTCGCTTCAGGTCCTTCCATAACATTTCGATTGGTTTAAGGTAAGGACTTTCAATTGGCCACTCCAAAACTTTAAATTTATTTTTCTTTAACCATTCTTTGGTCGAATGTGTGCTTGGGTTGTTGTCTTGCTGCATGACCTGCGTTCTTATGAGATGCAGCTCATGGACAGATGTCCTGACATTTTCCTTTAGAATATTCTGGTATAATTCAGAATTCATTGTCCCATCAATGATGGCAAGTCGTCCTGGGCCAGATGTAGCAAAACAGGCCCAAACCATGATACCACCACCACCACTGTGTTTCACAGATGATACAAGGTTTTTATGCTGAAATGCAATGTTCTCCTTTTTCCAAGCATCACGCTTCTAATTTACACCAAAAAGCTATATTTTGGACTCTTCTGTCCACAAAACATTGTTCCAATAGTCTTCTGGCTTGTCCAGGTGATCTTTAGCAAACTGCAGAAAGGCAGCAATGTTCTTTTTGGAGAGCAGTGGCTTTCTCCTTGCAATCCTGCCATGCACACCATTGTTGTTCAGTGTCCTCCTGATGGTGGACTCATGAACATTAACAGTAGCTAATGTGAGAAAGGCATTCAGTTGCTTAGAGGTCACCTTAGGTTCCCTTGTGACCTTGCAAACTATTTGATGCCTTGCTCTTGGTGTGATCTTTGTTGGTCGGCCACTCCTGGGAAGGGTAACAATGGTGTGGAATTTCCTCCATTTGTACACAATCTGTCTGACTGTTGATTGGTGGAGTCCAAACTCTTTTTAGAGATGGTTTTGTAACCTTTCCAACCTGATGAGCATCAACAAGTCTTCTTCTGAGGTCCTCAGAAATCTCCTTTGTTTTTTGGCATGATACACTTCCACAAACGTGTTGTGAACATCAGACTTTGATAGATCCCTGTTCTTTTGAAAAATACAGTTTGTCCACTCACACCTGATTGTCATCCCATAGACTGAAAATACCTGACTCTAATTTCACCTTCAAAATATCTGCTAAGCATAAAGGTTCACATACTTTTGCCACTCACAGATATATGATATTGGATCCTTTTCCTCCAAAAAAAAAATAAAAAATGAGCACGTCTAAATTTTTTTGTCCCATTTGTTTGATTTGGTTCTCTTTATCCTCTTCAGGGAGGAATTTTTAAATGTTAGAGATATATAATAATTTTTTTTAATACATTTTATTGAACAGATCATAAATAAAAATTTTTATATAAGCGTTGAAAAGCCATAAAAATGTACAGTTTTTGTCGTGGCATCGTGGAGGATTTTTAACATAAGAAGTTCACTTTTCTAGTGACTAGGATAAGTCATCAACCACAACGAATAGAAGTGTCGAAGCTCAAAGATACCTTTATTGGCCTATGAATTTATGATCAGTGTGAGTTGGGGTACGCCCGCCTTTTTTATACTACACCATTTGCATGGGTGAACTTCACTATTGGTATGCTGCACAGTGGTGATGAGGCCATCTGATTTAAAGATACCTTTATATGTGGAAGTCATAGTTTTTGAACGTGAGTGCGGTACGATCATCTTTTCTGTTCATATTCAGAGGAAGAAATCACCACTTATTTGTG
The DNA here is from genome assembly GCA_031769625.1 of Taudactylus pleione. Taxonomy (NCBI): domain Eukaryota; kingdom Metazoa; phylum Chordata; class Amphibia; order Anura; family Myobatrachidae; genus Taudactylus; species Taudactylus pleione. The sequence goes on along the minus strand of JAUIMM010000252.1, from coordinate 3,159,610 downwards.
TTATTTGAGAGACTTTTTACGAATTACTACACTATATTATTTTCTTCTTGTTTGTTCTCTTTTTCCATTTTCGGCGAGATTCCATACAAGAAGAACTACAACTGCATCCATCACATTGAACATCCCCTTTGGGCAGTAAGACTATATTTATAGTATTGTATTGGTTTCTTTACTGTATGGTGTGTGCTACTTTATAAGGAGTGCGCAGAGTTTTAGGGTTGCCCAATCTTTTTGGTTTGTGCCTTGTCACTTGGGCATACTCCTTACTTTTCTGCCCATCTGGAGATGACGTCTTGCGGTTCTATTCCTGCATATGTAGAGATCATCCTATAGCCGGCCGTGCTGCAGGAGTATTGCGCATGCATAAACAGTGTTTTTCGCGCATGCGCAAATCCTATGACTACTTTTCCCATCAAATTATTTTATTGCGATGTTTAGTCACCATTGCATAAAAAGTTTCAATGAGGGAAGCCCAGCCATCGTTTGATAGTGGGCTTCTGATGTCCATCCCTAGCAAGAATCTGGGAGAAGTGGAGACTTGTGGCACGTAGTGGGAGTGACATCCTCAATATGTGCCAGCAGACAGAAGCACTGTGCACTGGCACAAGAAATACATACAGTATAGACTATACACTGACACAAAAATACCCATGTGCGCTAAATGTCCACAAATGTGGACGTTTATTATTTACGCTGAATTGTATAGAGACAATGCAAAAAATCCATTAGTTGAATACAATCACAATTCCTAAACATACCTAGAGTACGTACCTGTTTTTAATTGCACAAAATTTGTATATTCAAACTTCAAAAAGTTTTGCAATTAAAAATAACCATTATTTTTAAATAGAAGTAAACGTACACATATGTGCCAGTATCCCTGAAGATGTCATCTACTTTTAGGACTTGTGTGAAAATCTGAGGTAGTTTTAGGCCAAACTTCAACAGAAATTTAGAAAATTCTGAAGGGTTCACAAACTTTCAAGCACCACTGTATGTGCCTATTGGCTTGTTACATATTAACATTTTCCCGTCTGAGAGGGGATATGTGAACACTGCTGTCAGTAGCATTAAGAGATGTCTGTGTAATGCGTTTCATGTGTGAGTGTTAAATGCGTAATAATCTGTATATCATTATTCATTTATGACCGACTTCCGTTCTCATTCCTCCTGTCACCTATTACCACAGGTGGAGGCTTTAACGCACCAGCCAAGATCCACATCCGTCCATGCAGTGCGGGACTCTGAGCTGGCGAAAGTCCCCGATGGAACAATGTCCTACATCAAAAGGCGATACCCACAGGTAGCGTGTCTGCCACCTCTTCTAGGGGCACACAGTCACAATACCAACATGTAAGATAGAGTAGAGAAAAGCATGGATTATAATACAACAGGACGTTCTATATTTTAATGTGTTCCTTCATTAATTGCGAAATTGGCTACCATGATGGCGGCAATGATAGTTAGGGCCGTATTCAATTTGAGGCGTTAAGTCCGGATCCGCGGTAATTTACCCCCGATGACGTCATTATCGCATGTTTTGGTTTTACCCCATATTCAATTTCAAAGACTTTCCGCCTAGGCGGAAAGTCAATGCAGTGTAATAGGCGGTAAAGTATCGCCTATGAATGGCAGGCGGTGAAAAGTGCAGAATTGCGGTTTTGGGGTGCAACGTTTCGGGAACCCCCGTGCAGCCTTCAGACAGTCCCCCAAAGGTAATCTGTGTGAAAATTTTTTTTAAATATCTTAAGGACACCCCAAAAATTGACTTGAAAAAGGGGTCCTCGAAAAAAAAAAAAGTTGGGGTACAAACTTAAAAACTTGCGGACTTGACTCTGGGGGGTCCCCATGTATGCCCCAAGTGTTTTTTTGATTGCAGGTGTTTGCGGCAGGTGGATTTTTCACCATTTTTTTTTTAAGTCACTTTAGCAAGTTTAAAATATGCTGAACCCCATTTTCAAGTACCTCAAATTTGATGGGCATAGTTGTTTTGCCCTAAAAAAAGGTCTAAATGCTCTTCTGCATCACCTTATTCAAAGCCGCATTTATGCACCTGCTGCGACTATTAGAAACCCCGAACTTCCTTTGGGAGTTAAAAATGGGGGTACCCTTTGTCATCCCCTATGTCTACACATCTTGACGAGACTGAACGGGGCTTTGCAGTCCCATCAGCCAATCAACTCCCGTGCTAACTGTAGAGCGCCCGCTGATTGGCTCCGGCTACTGACAGTTCCCACGTGGTGTGACTCGCCCACATGGGAACTGTCAGTAGCCGGAGCCAATCAGAGGCCGCTCTACAGTCAGCGCGGCCGCTGAATGGCTCACGGGACATGCCAGCTCCCTGCATGTCCCGTCAGCTGCCATTCGGGAGCTATCAGTATGTGTGGCAACACACATACTGATAGCTGTTGCGTGGTTCATGTAAACTCGTTTTTTTGATTTGCAAAGTTCCTGGATTACTGTGGAGACCAGCCCCAGAATATAGGTGAGTATGAATTTTTGTTGGCAGAGCCATTCATTAAGGATATTCTACTGGACAAGGGGACAGACACATCTGGTATAGGTAAGTATGTGTGAATGGGTAGGTGTCTGTAACAAAGTTATACTGTCACGGTGTGTGTGTTTTGTCTTTTTTTAAGTATTTATTTTACAGTGAAGTTACAGGTGTCGCATGTCTGCTGGCACTTATTGTTCCACAAGTGCAAAATGGAAGGCATGCTGGTACTTGCAGTTCCACTGTAAAACACAATAGTTTTACATTATTTGGCCCGCCCCATTACCTCCATTCCCACCAAACCTGGGGTATGGGGAAGAGCCCCGGGCTAAAGCGTAAGCCTGCGGTGCTCGGGAGGGGGGGGACCCTTCTTTGGGGGGTACCCCAGTCCCCCGAGATCACCGGCTTGCGCTGACCGATTTGGGGTGCTAATGCTTTGGACCTGGAGCCCCGGTGATTGGGTCTCCGGGTTGTGGCATTACACCCCAGTCGGTTGGGTCTGGTGCTGGTCTTAAATATAGGGGGATCCCCACATTTTTTTTTACCCCCTATATTTAAAACCAGAAATGGTCCCTGCAGTCTTGGGTTGGTTTCTAAAATACGGTGGAACCCTACACATTTTGTTCCCCATATTTTTAGGAACCACCACTGGCTGGCAAGCCTGGGGCTGGTTTGGCTTTTGGGGGGGGACCTTATGTAATTTTAATTTTTTTTCTTTGTTTTACAGGTACAACACAATGGGAATTTTCAGCAAATATTCAAGGGAACCCCCTAGTCATGTGTAGACATGGGGGATCACCATGGGTACCCCCATTTTTAACTCCTGAAGGAAGTCAGGGTTTCAAGTAGCCGTGGCATGTGCATTTTGCTAAATTTTACAAAAAAATGCATTTTGGGACTTAAAAATATGCTAGTACCCATTTTCATGTAACCCAAATTTGATGGGACCATTTTTAAAAACTTAAAAAATAAGCGAAGTGCTCTTCTGCATCACTTCTTCAAAGTCGGGAAAAAAAACACCTGCCGCGGCTATTTAAAAACCCGACTTTCTTTTGCAGCCAAAAACGGGGCTACCCATAGTGATCCCCCATGTCTGGACATCTTTAGGGGGGGTCCTAGGATTATTTCCCGAAAATTCCTGTTTTTTTACGCCGATCCAAGTATCGCCGGGTCCCGTTTTTGTCTACTTTCAAATTGAATACGGCGATACGTGGGCACGCGCTCTATACTTTAACGCCTACAAAACAGGCGAAGTCAGCGTTAAATTATCGCGGCTCGGCTCAAATTGAATATGGGCCTAAGTCGAAAATGCTAGTTCCATTATTTGAATGTAAACGGTGCTAGAAATTAATATATTGTTTAGTTTAGTTTACTAATACCCTCATTTTCCTACAAAAGGTTGTGTCCAGATAGCTGGAGATTTCTTCCAGATCTCTCCCCCACCCCCATTACGATTGGTTCCTGTATGGCTGTGTAAGATGACTGTCAGTTGCAGTGCAGTAAGGACATGGATGGTGCTGACAATGGCACCACAGAAACGGATGTCAAAGGACATTTTACCTGGAAGTCAGACAACTCTGTAGCTGGAGGAATATTCCCATTATATGCACATTACTATATCTCTTAGATTTTTATATGTTACTTCAATTAGCTATGAAAATTAGCTATGTATTGATTGTATCCATTAATCATTTCTGCAGGTGGTGACCAGATTAATTCATATTTTAAGCCATAAAATCCTGGGAAACCTACAGCAACCGCAAGGAGATCTGACCGGTAAGATGTCCTCTCGGCCCGCAATGATGGCTGCTGTTGTGGCTATGAGGGTACTAAGGGGAGGGTTAGGGATTAGGAAGAGAGGTCAAATACTCACCGGAACGGCGCCCCACCAGACATCTCCACCGGAAGTACTGGTCCTATGGCCGCTGGCACCTGGAAGACACCACTGGCAACGATGCTACCACCGGGACCAGGTAAGAGAATGTCGACGTGGTCACTTTCGACATGCTAAGCATGTTGACATCTTGACCATGTCGACATTCTCATGTTGACCTGATGCATATTGACATTAGAATTTTCGATCTACCACACCCGATGCAACAATATTTAATGTGGCGAGGGGCAGACAGACTGGACTAAATGCCTTTGCGTATTGTAATACTTGTATCACATTGTGACCAGTGATTACTGGACCTGGCCGAGGCCCTGGCAGACTGATGCTGTAGCCTGCATTGTACAGAGCTGTATTATAGAATGGTCTCTCCTATACCTGATCCTCCTCTCTTTTTCCCATGCAGATCCCAGCAGGGTCGCCAGTAATCTCTGCACTGTGTGTGTGTTACCTTGCAGTAATAACGTTCCTCTCACAGCATTTACCCTGGAGCTTAAGCATGCATTGGACTCCATAGGTAAGACACCTGTCAGGGGTGTGGATTGCAGGACTACTTTCCTGAGTGGCGGTGGAAGGGATAACAGACTGATGTTCTGCCTCTTTCAGGCCCAACTTTGGTTCTTACAAGTGACATCATCAGGGCAAGGCTTGGAGCCTATGCCTTGGAAAGGTTTGTAAGGCTCCTACCCATGCAATGCCCAGTATAGGGAAAAGCATTGTGGTGAGAAGGTGGCTGCTTGGTGCAACAATCTGTATATGTTCTAGATGGCTATTGGCTTGGTGAATTCGGTGGACTGCATGGTGATAGCTACTTCCCTTCTCCTGCAGCACACATGAATGTCAGCTGTCCACCTGGCTGGCCCAACAAGAAGATCTTCATCGCATTGTCCTGTACCAGACTGAGTTCTCTCTTACACCCTGGACCATCCGCTGCATCCGCCAGGCGGATTGTATCTTAGTGGTTGGTCTAGGAGAAGAGGAGCCAACGCTGGGAGAGGTGAGAGGAAACCCGTAATCTAGCTGGAAGCAAATCTTGTTCGCGCAGCTTAGCAACTGTTGCCTTTGTCTATTTAGAACAGTAGTTATTGAAAACATAGTGAACAAGAAAAAAAATAATTTCTACTTCCCGCATAATAAGTAAAGGAAACTAAACAATTCATTATTTAACACATGCAGCAATAGTCTATTTTTGTAAGTCTGTGGAAAAGTTTGGAAACCCTAGTGATTGTAGTCTCTGGGCCCAGATCTACCAATTCCCAGACAACTGTAACTATCCCATATTTAATTCAGAGTAGTGTTTGTGTCACAGGTTCCCTCTTCTCATTCTCCAGCTAGAAACGTTCCTGGAGAATTCCCCGGTCAGGGCTTCCAAACAGCTCGTTCTCCTCCACCGCATGGACGGTCCTTCCCCATCAGGCACGGTAGAATGGCTCAAGTTAAGGAGCTGGGTTACAGGACATTTTCATATTCGAGGCCCAAAGTGGGTGTTCACAAAGAGACCTCCGAACAGAATGGTAACTACAGCATTGTGAAATGGAGCATAATAAGAATTTAGGATGACGAGGTCGGAACAATGGACTATTGGTGGTAAAGCTTGATCAAATTAATTGCTGTCGGTGGTTACTTACATCTGCTTGTGGCTTAGATGGTGGATGGGGCTAGTGTTATAAGGCATGACTGGAAATGAAAGTGTTTGACACTTAATGAGACCCATCAGATTTTCCAAATCCTTGAGCTGCTTCATATGGAGGGTCTGTAACTTAATAAACTTAATCCTATATACTGATTTCAGTAAATGATAGCCCAATATTAAATCTAATCCCGTTTACTCTCATTTGTTTTGCTCTTGTGTTTCTTTTCTTTGTTCTCTACGTTCTTTCCCTTTTGCCATCCCAATTTCTCTGCCTCTTCTGTCTCGGTACCAGCTGGAGTTCTACGCCAGAATCCTGCAGAATGTGGTTGACCTTCACAGTGACTTCTCCAGACTTGCTCGAGCTCTGACAGGCAACACCATTGCTCTGGTATTAGGAGGTGGCGGAGCCAGGTAGGGGGGATCATTCTGAGCTTTAATTTATGTAGGATGTTTGTTTAATTCACATGTATACTTTGTTTCTCTTGTGTACAGAGGGTTTGCCCATGTTGGAGTGATTAAAGCCTTGGAGGAGGCAGGCATTCCTGTGGATATGGTAGGGGGCACGTCTATGGGGGCACTGGTTGGGGGAGTATACGCCGAGGAACGTAATGGCAGCGGAACTAAAGAGAGGTCAAATAAATGGGCACAGGTAAGGCTGTGTTCTATGAGATGGTAGTGTATCCCCCTTACCTAGAAATCCTTCTCACTATTCCCCTGTTCATTTCATTGATTGGTTTTCGCCTTCTCGGTTACTATTAGATGATGTCCTCCGTGACCCGAACGGCTATGGATCTCACCTACCCCATCACATCTCTGTTGTCAGGCTCTGCATTCAACTCCACTTTGTTCAACCTCTTTGGGAATCGGCAAATCCAGGTAAAACAACCGCTATCTTAATTCTATTCTTTACTTTTCGTTACTTGCTCCTATTACTCACATATGTTTCTGCTAGGACCTGTGGCTGCCATATTTCTGCATCACGACAGATATCAGCTCTTCTTCAATGCGAGTCCACAGAGAAGGTGAGAGATGGTTCTGCTCTAATCAGTGTGTCTCATAGGTGGTGCATCACATGACCTGTTATCTTCCTATAGGTGACTTGTGGCGTTATGTTCGGGCTAGTACCTCCTACACTCCTTATCTTCCTCCACTCTGTGACCCCCAGGACGCTCACCTCTTATTGGACGGCTGCTACGTCAATAATCTTCCAGGTCAGACAGGATTGGATTTTGCACCCCCAACATGGTCTCCTATATCTAAAAATCGGTCTGCACATTTTAAATTCACCCCCCTGTCGGGGCATATGGTTTTGCCAGATTTACTCCAGACTGAATCAGGTCCCTTCTCGCTCGAAGTAAAAATAATTTTAACCTGCCTCTATAGACAGACGTAGAAAAGCCACAGTTATTACACCTTAGTGATTGTCCTTATTTCTGTCATTCATCCTCTCCGTGTTCTCACCTGTGCCCTCTCCGGCCCACAGCGGACGTGGCCCACGCTTTGGGAGCCCGCACGGTTCTTGCAGTTGATGTTGGGCAGCAGGCGGAATGGGAGACACATAACTATGGAGATTGCCTGTCTGGCTGGTGGTTACTGTGGAATCGCTTCAACCCTTGGGGGGTAAAGGTTAAGGTAACCTAATGTTAGAGTTCCTTTATATTTATTTGTTTAAACTAATGAACCAAAAGGAACAATACATCAATATTACACAAAATAAAACATAGGGTATAACAGAAATATAACAAAACTGTAAAAACTTATTTTAAAACTAATATAACAGTTTACTTTATATACTTATAATGCTTATAATACTGTACAAGTGCCTGCAGTTATTATGAGTCATTGAAATAGTTTCTTAAATACATATTGGCTTGTACATTTATTTATTAACCATTATTATATAGCGCTTACATATTATGCAGCACTTTACAGAGATGATTTAAGGTCCCCATCCACTAGCTGGCATGAAAACGACTGCACGATTACGACATTGTAATTGTGCTGTCGTTTGTCAGTCTGTGATGAGCCTGCACTGAACGAGTAGTCGTTCAGTGCAGGCTCATCAATCATCTGCAAACATTGCTCAACCTGACAATATTGTCAGGTTGTCCAGCATGTTTGCGCGATGATAGACGACCAGCGGGAGCGCGCATCGCTGGTCATTTTAGATATTTCTGCAAACGATTTATGAACGATTGAATGATCGTTATCGGTCAATCGCTCAACTGAATCGTTTAGTGGATGGGCACCTTTAGTCATTCACATCAGATCCTGCCCCAGTGAATCTTACAATCTAAATTCCCTGCCACACACTTGGCTAACTTTGTCAGAAGCCATTTACCCTTCCAGTGTGACCATGTGGGATGAAACTGGAGCACATGGAGGTAACCCTTGCAAACACAGGAAGAAGATACCAACTAAGATAGGGCCCTGGTTGGAATCAGACTTCTGACCCCAGTGTTACCTCTTTGTCTCTTAGTTAATGTTCAATCGTATTGCTGTTCATTTATAACTATAAAGCTGTGCAGTGTAGGCTGCCATTATATAAATAAATATTAAAAAAAGACAATAGTAAACACAACATCACAAACTGTGTCTGCTCCAGAGGTGTGTAATTGGCTTGTTGACATTCAGAATGACGACAAGCAGTATGTTGACCTTGGAATGCCGGCACTGGGAGACCAATAAGTGCTACTTAACGCATTTCACAGATGTCGGCAGCACAACTGTAAACATGTCAATTAACCATGTTTACATTTGTACTGTGGTGGCTGTGAAATGCTGTAAGCTGCATATCACACTAGTCGATCTCCCGGTGGTGACGTTCCGAGGTCAACAAGACGTATCACAAAGGCATTGTGAGTCACAGGACATGGCCTCACAGCATGCCCCATCTCTCGACCAAGCAGAGTGCGGGGAGGCTGAGCTACTTGGCCTGGCTTTTCTGGATAGATCAGTGTTTATTGAACACTGGGCCTGATTCAGACCCGCTCGCTAGCAAGCGGCCGCTCATTGCAGACGATATTCGCTAATGTGTGCATGCGTGTAGTTGGCAGTGCGCGTGCGCAAACTAGTACGAGCGATCAGAATGTGCTCGCTCGTCCTGCCATGACAGCCCAGTGGAATGAGTGACAAGAGAGGCCGTTTGTGGGTGGTTACAGGGGCAGGGCAATAGTAATGGGGGAATGGAGGTGCCGACACAGGCGTGCCAGAGTGTTTCAACGCCATTTCAGAGGTGTGCATAATTATCAGGCAGCATCATAGTACACGTCACCTGGTTGATTTTTACACTGATCTGCTCGCAGTGCTTGCGGTAGAGTACAGTAAACCGCAAGTGCTGCTGTCTGATCCGATGGTTCCCGAAGTGCCGATGATTGTATATACTTCCTGGAGATGACGTACGCTAGTGGGCGGCTAAAGACAGGCTGGTGGGCGTCTGTAAACACAAGGTGATCGCTCGCCAAGACATAGTGGGTGTACTTATGCCTTGCTGTGCGATCGCCTGCCTTGACGTCACTTAGCTGAATTTCCATACGCTGGGAGCGAGCAGCCGCAACTTGCGAGCGGGTCTGAATCAGGCCCACTGTCTTTAGGTATTTATTACACACAGAGGGGTACATTGTTTGGGAGCCTAAAGTGTCGTCTCTATATTTTTATTTCTGATCCGGTGAAAGGTGAATTTAATTTGGCAAACTTTGTTCTAAAATTTCAGATTTGCCAGGTTAGCAGAACTATTTCTAGCTGTGAACATACTAATCTTAGCTTTTTTTCCTGTTTAATGTGAGCTCCATAATACTGTTTATTAAGGGTTTTTAAATCCGCTTTTCACAGTAGGGAGAGAGACATAAAGCATCTTCGGAAAATTAGACATTTTAACTAGATTATATCTGCCCAAGCAGTTATTGCTGAAGTTCTGCTAAAGTTCTACTCTAGTCTCCTTAATAATTCCATAAATTGTAAGCTCATTTATGCCGCTGTATTTCATTTATTTATATGACGATCCCTTGTGTAACATATTGATGATTTATCAGTAAAGGATAATATTAATGATAATTGATCAGTCCTGTCCTCTCCTAGGTCCCTGATATGGCAGAGCTGCAGTCCCGCTTGTCATATGTGTCCTGTGTCCGGCAGCTGCAGAGCGTAAAGCTCAGCGGGTACTGTGAGTATCTCTGCCCCCCTGTGCAGCGCTTTAACACAACAGAGTTCCGTCGCTTCAAGGAAATATATGTAAGTGGCCATGTGTATATAACAGATGTTATGTTATCCTTTTAGGCAGAACCAGCTAATATTATTTAGGTGGCTTTATCATAATGCTGTTTTTTGTTAAAGATTCCTCGTTTTTTTTTCTTTTTCATTTCAATGTAATCGTGATTGTTCCAAATGTGATACCATATGATAAATATTTAACTTTAATTAAAAAGAAAAATTATATATATATCTCACCACCCACCGAAAGGATTACAAATGAATCCTCATGATAACCTGACCTTTCTCGGCCAATCGGAGGGCCCAAATAATGTTATGAACCAGACTATGATGGGCAGTGCATGCAGCATAGTGTAACTCTAGCTTAATTGCAGACTCACAGAACAAGGGCAATAACACAGGGAAGTTACTTTTGTTGACTTTCACGTTAAATGTATAACTTCAGCGTTTTAAGTACCTGGTGGGAAATTTTACCAGAAGTGATTTTTCTCCTCACACATCTATTAATGGAGTATGCCCCTATTCTCGTTCTTTTTGCAAGATTGCAGCATCATAGACCGCCATCAAACGGCTCAGTCTGTCACTGATTGAAGTGACACATTTACCTTATTGGCTTGCCGGTCAGCTGGTCGCCATGGTCACATGCTCCCGTACCACCGGTAGCACTTTATCAATGTTATGTGCTCCTTCTAGTTTTGTTGAAGATTTCCTGTTGGGAGGTTGTATAACAATATGTGGGGCAGAAGGGCCCTTATGAATTTTCAACAGTAGGTTAGAAACCCTACACTGCCGCAGAGCTTGTTGTCCGCCACTAAATGTGGTTTTGTCGACTAACACAATCTGGACAATCATTATCTAGACGGGATGTAGTCAGGATGCCGGCGGTCGAAATGCCGACCACCGAAATCTCGACAGTGAAAGCACGGCATGGGACTAAAGATAGGCGTCTAAATACAGATGTTTATAATTAGCCCCACACCAAAATCCTGATGCCTGGCATACCTAACGTAGGGGGGGGGGGACTTAGAATTAGGCACCCCCCCCCGGGAGGGTTAGGGTTAGGCTAGGGGAAGGGGGGATTAGGGACCACAAGGGGGAAGGTTAGGGTTAGGCACCCCCCTGGGAGGGTTAGGTTTAGGGTGCGAAGGTTAGGTTTAGGTACCCCTGGGAGGAGGTTAGGGTTAGGCACCCCCCGGGAGGGTTGGGGTTAGGGTGTGGGGGTTAGGTTTAGGCACCCCTGGGGGGAGGTTAGGGTTAGGCACCACTAAGGGAGGGAGAGGGGAGGGTTAGAGTTAGGCACCCCCCTGGGAGGGTTAGGTTTAGGGTGTGGAGGTTAGGTTTAGGCACTAGTGGGAAGGTTAGAGTTAGGCACCACTAAGGGAGGGAGAGGGGAGGGTCAGGGTACCTACTTAACCCAGTCGGGATCTTCATCTGCCGGCCTTTCCGGCGCCAGGATTTTCATCCGCCGGCCTTAGATCCTGTGTTACATATCGATTCCATCTAGACACCACAATGTCGACAGACACAAAATGTCGACATGTTTAGAAGGTCGACATCCGGTGTTGAGAGCCAATATGTTGTTCGGTACATACACTATATGGACAAAAATATTCTGACGCCTGCCCATTACACCATCACGGACTGTAATGTAATCGTATTCAAATATATATATGGAGTTGGTTCCACTTTTTGCAGCTATAACAGCTTGGAGTGTTTCTGTGAGAATTTGTGCCCATTCATTCTGTAGAGCATTTATGAGGTCAGGCACTGATGTTGGATGAGAAGGCATGGCTCACAATCTCCAAACCAGTTAACCCCATCGAGAACCTTTGGGTTGAAGCTCAGGGCTCTGTGAGGGCTAGTGAAGTTCTTCCACACTGAACTCATCAAACCATGTCTTTATAGTCCTTGCTTTGTGCACTGGGGCACAGTCATGTTGGAATAGAAAAGGGCTTTCCCCAAACTGTTTCCACAATGTTGGAAGCATAGCATTGTGCTAAATGCGGGCCCCGGTAATAGGGGGCGTGACCTAATCGCGGGAGGCGTGGCCACGCCCCCTTGCCGAGAAAAAAAAAAAGATTAGCAGCGCCGTGAAGCGGCGCTGAGCGCTGGGGAGGGGGGCGCTCTGAGCCCCCTCAGCCCGGCGCTAAGCCAGGGGGGGCGCGATCAGTGTGATCGCTCCCCCGCACAGGAGTAGGAGACTGCTGTGGCTGCTGCTCAGCAGCCACGAGCAGTCTCCAACTGCAGCTCAGCACACGCTGTGTGCTGGGTCTGGGCCCGGGTAATCTGTACCCGCTGCCTCCCCCTCTCAGCGCCCCTGGCTAAATGTCTTGGTATGCTGAAGCATTAAGATTGTTCTTCACTGGAGATAAGGGGCCTAGCCCAAACCCTGAAAAACAGCCCCATACCATTATCCCTCCTCCACCAAACTTCACAGTTGGCACAATGCAGTCAGGTAAGTAACGTTCTCCCGGCATCCGCCAAACCCAGGCGCGCCAATCTGACTGCCAAACAGAGAAGTGTGATTCGTCACTCCACAGAACACGTTTCCACTGCTCCACAGTCCAGTGTCTCTGTGCTTTACACCACTCCATCCGACGCTTGGCATTGGACTTGGTGATGTGAGGCTTGTATGGAGCTGCTAGGCCAAACCCATTCCATTAAGCTCCCATAGCACAGTTTTTGTACTTACATTAATGGCAGTGGAAGTTTTGAACTCTTTAGCTATGGAATCAACAGAGTGTTGGCGACTTTTACGCACCATGCAAATTAGCAGTCGTTGACCCTGCTCTGTGATTTTACGTGGTCTTCTGCTTCAAGGCTGAATTGCTGTTGTTCCAAAACGCTTCCACCTTTCTAATAATATCACTTACAGTTGACTGTGGAATATCCAGCAGGGATGAAATTTCATGAACCGTCTTATTGCAAAAGTGCCATCCTATCACAGGACCACGCATCCTATCACAGCGCCACGCATCCTATCACAGGACCACGCATCCTATCACAGCGCCACGCATCCTATCACAGGGCCACGCATCCTATCCCAGGGCCACGCATCCTATCCCAGGGCCACGCATCCTATCCCAGGGCCACGCATCCTATCCCAGGGCCACGCATCCTATCCCAGGGCCACGCATCCTATCACAGCACCACGCTTGAAGTCACTGAGCTCTTCGACCCATTTTGTATCACAAATGTTTGCAAATGGAGACTGCATGGCTGGGTGCTTGGTTTTATTCACCTGTGGCAACCGGTCTGATTGAAACACCTCAATTCAATAATTAACAGGTGTGGCCAAATACTTTTGTCCATATAGTGTATGTCAACATCCAATTTTAACCCTAACCCCAACCCCTAAAAGTCCTATTGTCAAAATTTTACCTGTCATTTTGCAGGTGTCAACATTATGACATTATTATTATGTCGACATGTGGATGTCGACATACTGACTACACCCCCCCTGCCCCTGATGCCCAGTCTACCTCTTCTGTTGCAGGACGTGGGGTACGAATACGGGAAGCTTATATTCACAGAGTGGCATCGCGGTGATGTCATTAAGAATATGCTGCAGGATAGAAGTGACCTGGAATTTGACCAGCACCATCAGGGAGGTGTAAGTGTGACATCACCACAGAAAATCACAGGACAACATCATACGGAAACTTTTTTTTTTTTTTTTTTTTTCTTCTAATATGGAGATTATAGTATAGTGTAGACACATGATGTCATAACTTCTATGTGTTACATCTCTCTACATATAGACTGGAATGGTCCCGGGCTTCACTGATCTGGCAGAAATTGTGTCTCGCATTGAGCCTGCAGGGAACCGACCTATTATACCAGATCAACAACCTGGTGAGTATCTGTAGGAATGTGGGTGATTACCTATTTTAATTTATTACAATATATAATTGTTCCCATTCTGGCCTGGCAAAATAAACCATTGACCATAGACCCCAATGGAACACTGCCTCTATTGGGCAAAGTAAAAAAAGGTTGGACACTTGCCTGACAATACATTATTGTGCTTTACTTGAGATAGCTGCGACTGTGTAATTGTGTTTTGAATCAAGAAACTTAAGAATATACTGAGCACCATAAAATATGGACATATTTAGGATAGATTGATGGCACAGTGTCTAGAATTGCTGCTTTAGAGCACTGTGTCCTACTGTAGGTTTGATTCCCCACGTGGTTCTATTGGTGTGGGGTTTGTATGTTCTCCCTATTCAGTTTTTCTCCCACAGAGTCCAAAAACATTCTGGTAAGTTAATTGGCTGTGTCACCCTCTGCAAAACATATGAAGTTCTTTGAGTCCTATTGGGAGAATAGCGCTATATGAATAAAGGCTTAATATTATAATACATATAATAATGGACAGTACAGACGGTGTACTGGTTAGCATTACTGCCTCACAGCACTGAGGTTGTGGGTTCTGTTCCCAGGGGTGCCGAGAGGGGGGGGGGCGGGTACTAATTACCCGGGCACGGGCTTGCTGGAGGTGCCCGGCGGGGGCCCGGGTCTGGCACCGCTCCCCCCCTCTTACATCACAGCAGCCCAGCACACGCTGCTGTGTGCTGGGCTGCACTGAGAGACTGCTCGCGGCTGCTAAGAAACAGCCACAGCAGTCTTCTATGCATTTGGGGAGAACGATCTAGCTGATCGCGCCCCCCAATGGATATGCGCCGGGTTGAGGGGGCTCACTGCACTCCCCTCGCCAGCGTTCAGCGCTGCAAAATGTTTCTTTTTTTTTTCACCTAAGGTGCGTGGCCACGCCTTCCATGAATAGGCCACGCCCCCTTTTACCTGGGCCAAACACGGCTCTTGGCGGGCCTGTCTGTTCCCACTACGGCCCTAACTGTGTGGAGTTTGTATATTCTCCCTGTGCAAGGTTTCCTCCCACACTCCAAAAATATACTGGTAGGTTAATTGTCTCCCAACAAAAATTTACCCTAGTGTGTATGTGTGTGTGTACATGTGGTAGGGAACATAGATTGTAAGCTCCACTGGGTCATGGAGTCGCATAAAAGTGAAGTGACATTTGTCATTCCAGAGGAATACGCCCTAAGTGGAGACCAACCTGATACAGGTTACAGGAGCGAGGCATGTGAAACAGTAAGTGACTCTTCTCGTATCTAATCTTTGTAGAGACACCAGACGAGGCCGCCTCTGTGTCATCTCTCCTCTTCTCTCTTTCAATGACCAGGATGAAGAGAAGGGACTGAGAATAAAACATGGCTTCAGCTCCAGTCACCCCCATTGAAC
Organism: Taudactylus pleione; assembly: GCA_031769625.1. NCBI lineage: Eukaryota > Metazoa > Chordata > Amphibia > Anura > Myobatrachidae > Taudactylus > Taudactylus pleione. Next base: position 3,144,118 of record JAUIMM010000252.1, on the reverse strand, counting down.
ATCATTATTGCTGCAAAGTATTTGGATATTACAGCTGTGGGCTGCGTGCAGAAACATGTTTCTCATAAAATTGTTAAATATCTTGATATGGCATAAGGCACGAAGCAACTGTGTCTTAGGTTAGTCCATATCCCTATATACGCACAAATGTTCTCAGTACATTTCAAAGTCTAATGTGAGAGCAATGAAATTTGATTAATAAAATCTATATAATAAGCAAAAAAGCGTGTCTGTCTGTCTGTCTTTTTGTCCTTTATGCACGGCCAGAGTTTTTTGACCTAGCTCAACTAAATTTGGCAAGGTGATGTAGTTTGACCAGGATTAGGTTTTTGCCTAGGTTTGAGCTTTGTCAGGGCCACACATTGTCACACAATCCCTAAAAATGGTGATACGCTCCAGTGGAAATTGGCAGTCTGCCAAAATCCTGTGAGAAAGTTATAAAAGTATTCTTTTTATCCTCATAGTCTGAGCAATTGTCAAACTTTATGGCTAAAGTTCATATTAAATCCAGAACCCCTGTGTTTGCATGCAAGGGCGTACCTAGAACACAGTAATGCCCCTTTACACATTATACCCTTTACAGATTAAGCCACATAGTAGTAGTGCCCCATATAACACATTATTCCACACAATAGTAGGCCCCTTAGACGTTATGCCCCCCCAGCAACTCGCCTCCCCCTGTGTGCCATCAGCAGCCTGAAGGTGTGGATTTGGGGCCAGGCTGCCAGCTAACTACAGCTGGTGCACCGGCAGGCAGTAACAGACATGGAGAGATCGCGCCGGTGCAATTTGAATCTGCCGCCGGTCTTTTGCCAATCGGATCTCCCGGACCAGCAGCCAATCAAGAGCAACCACAGCTGATTGGCTGCCAGTCTGCGAACCCTGATTGCTTCGCGACCGGCGGTGCTGTCTCTCCATGAGTGCTTGCCAGTGCGCCAGCTGTAATCAGCAGGCGGGCAGGCAGCAAATCAACATCGCTAACACTTGGGCCCCCTCGACCACCTTGTGTGAGTGACTGGGAGCAGGGGGAGCGGTCGACCACAGAGGCCGCCCGGGCACCATAGCAGCTGAACCCCTTGCACCCACGGTAGTTGCGTCACTGTATGCATGCATGTTAGCAAACAGTGGGGTCTGTTTCAAGATCAGTGGAATGGGGCTATAGGTGAGGACAATACTGAAGGGATACTTCAGCGTCCAGTCTTCAACCCGGACAACGCCGGGTATCCCAGCTAGTTATAAATAAATGTTTGGAAATATGTAGTAAGTAATAGTATTTAAGTAAATTTTGTGACAGCATAATTAAATACAACTTTGTTAAATGGTGCTATATCATCTCACAGCTAAAATCAATATATTGTCATCTTAAGAGCTTCTCCTCCTATCTAGAGAGGCAACACAGGATTCCAGCAAACAGGTGGCTTATTGTCTTGGGTGTTGGACAAGAGCTTATTAGCGTATGTAAAATAAAGTAAGTAAATAGGCAGGATGTTAAATTGCCAGAAAACCATTGGAAACCCGGTGGTTTCACAAAACCTCCATTTAATCAGTTTCTCCCTGAGAGTACAACTAAGTCTGTGTGTACCTATTACAGTCTTAACCTGTCGCTGTGTGGACCCCTGTTAGGAAAATGAATCTAGAAAAACTAGTAAACAGTGTCACCCAGTGCGCTTAGTCATCCTGTCACCCCTAGTCCTGGACAGCTTGGCACGCCTTTGGCGTGTGCGCTCGCAAAAGGGGCTAGCCTTGTGCCCATGGAGTCACGTCTCCTATTGTATGCCATTTTGGGGGCATTATCACTTCTCATGCCCTCTTTTTTGTCACCCTGGGGGCTTACCTGGCACTCCGGAAACTGCTGGACAGCCCCCAGCCTCTCTCTGACCTCACTGCTGCTCTGTGACACCATCCTGGGGTGAGGGGTGGTGACACCAAAATAGCAAAGCAGCTCTGCTATTTTGGTGTCACACCCTGTGATGTGGTCAACTGGTACGACCCGCACCATCCTAGTGACGCCACGGCTACTAATGTCATCTACAGATGGAACCAACAACAATACACACAAACTGGTCTCCCTCATAGTCACAAGGTAATAGCAACATTTTTCACATTTAGGGTTCAAGAAGAAAAAATTGTGAAGTGGTCAGCGGAGAAGTTGTCTATAGCAACCAATCAGCTGTGAGGTTGCATTTGTCAAGTACATTCTATAAAATGATAGGTAGACACTTATTGTTTACTTTGCGCAATTGCTACACTCTTTTCACTGCTTGGTACAGTACATCACGCCATAGACATAACAAAACAGAGACATCTCTGTATTATTATTATTATAGTTTATTTATTTGGTGCCACAAGTGTTCCGCAGCGCCTTACAAATAGGATGACCAGTGACTTACATTACAATACAGGACAAGGACATGGATAATATACATTGCTACATTCACGACCATAACACCCAGATAAGCAACAGAGCAAAGCAAGCAAGTGTTAGGTGCCCTAGTGGGGAGTAAGAAGTAGATGAAAGTAGAGAACGGAGAAGCACAAGAGGGTAGAGGGCCCTGCTCGAAAGAGCTTACATTCTATTATCCTAAGCTCTTTATTTACTAGTGCTTAACTGGGCATTGTAAAAATCTGTTAAATATAATGTTTAAATGTGATATGTCCTATATAAACTCCAGTACGATATGGATACCACATAAGTTCTGTTAGTCAGTGACACAAATAGTTCTGTCCTATCAGAACAGTTGGTAGAACTGTTGCATGCTGTGTCGCCATGGTGAAGGGGAAGGTGTGTCCATGTAGCCATAGATTCACTTTCGCTTACAGATGAATTTATTCATCATTCTACAATCCACATCATTCCATCCATCAGACTTCATCTCCGCACACTGTTCCATTTGTCTAAGGTTATTGGGCTCTCCAGGGCTCCAGTTGCTGAAAGTACAACATTAACTACAGTACTTAGTGTCCTGGGTTTTTACCATTCATGAACAAACCAAATTCAACTTTTTTGTGTGTCGTCTACTCAGATTTATAATCTAGACATGACAGATAGGGCTGACGGGGTTATATTTTGGTTGTAAATTAGAAAAATGTCTTTATTTTATCAGCATTGCACAGCGGAATACCAACCAAAATAAGGAAAAATGTACAGTATATACTTTTTTTCTGTTCAGCCCCGTCAGTGGCAGCGGTAAGCAGCGCCGTAACATAGCGGCAGTGTGTCCTATGCCTGCCCAGCCCCTAAACCTGTGATGTAATGACATCAGACCTAGGGAGGTGGGGCTGCCGGCTCTGGGAAGTAGAGCACTGCTGCTCTGGGCAGCTATACAGGCTGCATGGTGCCTGCTCGGAGTATCCAAGGCTTTACAGCAGTGCTACTGACTGCATGGTACAGTTCCAGGCTCCCTGCAAGCCAGATGCAGGTGCCAAGGGGCAGCAATGGTGCCACCCCCAGGGCCCTGCACCCTGTTAAATGGCACAGGTCACACACCCCTAGTTATGACCATAGCGGTAAGGCTGCAACTGGCAGCACAGTGTAGGTCTCCAATGAGGACAGGGACACTGCGGGACCTACCTGGAGGGGTAAGAAATGTTAAACACGAACAGCAGATTTATTATTATCACTGTGATAATAAAAGAAATATGCAACAGTAATAGATGGAGCCCTAAATATGTTTCCTTTATTCAAAGCCTGATATTGTGTAGGGTCCAAATTGAAAAGTGCTTATTTTGGTCTTGTTTGATAATATATTTGGGGGTGGAGCTTATTTCGTGTGAGGGGGTCACATGCATCTGTGCAGAATTCATTACTGCCCATCTTAGCTACACAGAATAGGTTGGTGCTGGATTTATGGGCTTAGAGAGGAGTATGATGGTTGTGGTGTGATGGCACAGCAATTTAGTTTGCCAATTTAAAATGTAGGCTGAAAGGGTGTGTGTATAGGAGGACCAATCTCAAGCTGCAATGCCTTGGTTGCGACTAGTGGACATATGTGATTGGTCCTCCTGCTCGCACCCTCTACTCAGTTCTTGGATGGGTCTGTGAAACAGGCGGAGGAAATACATGCAGCTGTTTTTACCAGGGATCTGGGTGGGGGAAGGAGCATGTTAGTGAAACAGTTGTCCCCTAGGCACAGTGTCTGCAGAGTCTTATTATCGGGGAAACACAGTAAATATTACTTCATCCCATACAGTGGCTGCCTCCAGTGGCAAACGCAGGATTTCTAGAGGGGGGTTTCCAAATGCTTGATTTTAGAGTGAGTGTGGCCAGTCGATGAAGAGAGTATAATTACCACTTATCCAGCTTTAATATGCGTCATACAGAGTGTATTGTGTGTCATAATTCCAGCATATACAGGACCAGCGATCACAGTAAGCCATTAAATGCGGTAGTAGGGCCACCCTGCCTGAGCTGAATGTTTTTATTTTAGATGTGGGCACCATTCCAGGGCATGGGAGCAAGTCCGGGAGTCTGGGGGAGCAGCAGAAGAACCTAGCACTGCCCTGGACATATATGTAAATATTGGACTCTATAGCAGTGGATCCCTAACCGTGCATGTTATCCAAATCCCCTAATTGGTGCACAGGTGTATTTATTACAGGCTGATACATGTTAAAAGATCCACAGGTGGTGCTATTTATTTCATTTATGATACTGAGAAGAACATGCAGCGCTAGTAAAATTCCATTATATTACTATTTCTATTGTGGTTATGGTGTGGGCTGAGGAGGGGGGTTCCAGGCAGACGGAACCCCTCCCTGCATTTGCCTATGTGCCTCTATTGCTTGTACCGTGTTTCCCCGATAATAAGACACTGTCTTATTTTTTGGGGGGGTCAAAAAAACTCCATAGGGCTTATTTTCGGGGTAGGGCTTATTTTAATTAACATTGACAGCATCATGCCCTCAGTCCTGCTTTTATCCCCATCATGCCCTCAGTCCTTCTTTTATCCCCATCATGCCCTCAGTCCTGCTTTTATCCCCATCATGCCCTCAGTTCTTCTTTTATCCCCATCATGCCCTCAGTCCTGCTTTTATCCCCATCATGCCCTCAGTCCTGTTTTACAATTCTTTGCTCACCATTATTTTTTTTTCCTCCTTTTTTTTGTTAGGGCTTATCATCGGGGTAGGGCTTATTTTGGACTGTTTTTCAAAAGAAAGGGTAGGGCATATTTTCGGGGTAGGTCTTATTATCGGGGAAACACGGTATTATAATGCAGGCTATGAATTCTCTAGTCTAGCCAGACCCTGGGGGGCTGTTCTGTGCAGCTGCTTATACCGCAGCTCTAATGGCAGAAACTTCAAATCAATTTTCCTCACAACTTTAAAATGGCTGAGATGGGTGTGTCTTGGTGGACCAATCAGAGATTTATCCTACCTATAACTTGTGCCCCTCACGGCATTCAGTACTTGAGGAGGCCCTGGGTAAAATGGCTGCAACTAGCAGCACCCAGGGCTCTGGCTAGAGGAAGAAGCACATTGGTAAATCTTTATTTTGTAGCTCATGTTGCAGATTTAAGTACTAATTACTTCAGAGATCAAGAATATATTTAAATAGTTCTATTTTTAGACAATAATGGTCATTTACATAATGCACACTTTGCGACCATGGCAAATGTGCATGATGAAACTGCCCCCCCAATCCACCCATCTCTTCCCAACAACGGAAGCAGAAGTTTCTTACCAATGGAGACTCCACCATGCTGAAGAGCTAATTTGTGTGTTTCCCATATAATCCATCATGCAGCTTCGCAGAACCTAATTTGAGCTGTGGGATTTTTTTTTTTCACTTTTGTAAATCATAGGCAGTTTTTTTATATTGCTCACCTGAAAGTAAGATCTGAACCATCAACCCATTTCCAAGAGGTAAAGGATAACTTCAAGCCAATCCAAAATGGCCATCCGACAATTAATAACTGCAAGGCATCCTGGAAAAAGACCAGAACAGGAAGAATACATGTTGCCAGATAACTTCGATAGAGGCACAAAATGCTCCTCAACCTGCACCTTCCGCCCTCTATTTCATGTAGAATAAACATAAAAAATAAACATATAGAAAGAAAACTCAGAGTTATACAATTTGCACTGTAGACAAATATCCTTGAAAATTCCTCAGCTGTACTAGACTCTATCACAGATAATGCCCTGGATCAAATGAAACCAATGGTCCAGTGCTGGCAGTCAGTGATGATATATGATTGAAAGGATGTGCAGCACAGCGGTTGTATAGTATTTCGAAGTGTGTGTTCATTTAAGAAAAAACATTTGGTTTCTTCTTTAGAAAGAAACACATTCAATAACTGATTTATAATTAAAAAAAATAATGTATTTTTTATATTTCTAAACAATCTGAAAAATATAATAACTAGGGATGAGCGGGTTCGGATTTACTCTGTTCTTATCGGCACAATACTGCAAGTTCGGATTAGTTTGGATTTATTTTATTGGCTATCCAAAACACGTGATAGCCGATAGCCAATAAAATGCCGTTTTGAGAACCGAGTAAATCCGAACCCGCTCATCTCTAACTTAATAACATTGATTTAATAATTAGAAATTTATGCTAACATAACATTTACAAATACATGTTTCATAAATTTTTACATTCTTCTAAAAAGTTCAGGTTAGTAGCTGTATCTTTTTAACGGAATCAGTATGTTATACTGCCGGCCGCATGGGCGTAGGTGTAATGATAGGCGTTGGGATTTCGACGCCTGTCATTAATACCCTGCCGGGATTTGACAGTCGGGAAGCCAGCGGTTGGCATTTCGACCATCAGCTTCCTGACTGCATCCCCTTTTTAACATATAGGCCCATATGTGACAGGCGCCGATTTGCTGGTCCTGGTGTGATTTCAGCTGTATAGCCGGGAGATATAAAGCTGCAGTTGGTTTTAACGCATAACCAGGTTGTTTTGCTTTAACAACCAATTGCTGCTTTAAATCTATAGGCTATCTCGCCAAAATCAGGCCGGGACTAACAAATCGCAAGCTATTAAATAAAGGCCATCCTTTAATTACTAGTGAACAATACAAGTAATTACGGGACAGCAATGCCACTCAATTTACCAAGCAGTGTGGTCGCAATGTGCAGCGTTCACTCACAGGGCCCGATTCAGACCCGTTCGCTAGATGCGTTCGCGCGCAGCCGCTCTGCTGCTAATATATGCAAAGGCAACGATCGCACGGCAACACATGAGGACGCCCACTATGTCTTAGCGATCGCAGCAGTGCGATCGCACGCCGGTCTAATGACGCCCACTTTCCTTCGCAGCACACGTCATCTCCAGGAAGTGTATATAACAATCGGTAACATCGAGAACCATCGGAGGCATACGCAGTGCTTGTGGTTGACCCTACCCTACCACAAGCACTGCGAGTGCTTCAGTGTGTAATGAAGCCAGGTGACGTGTACAATGACGCTGCCTTGTAATTGTGGACGCCCATAGAACGTCGTTTTGACGCTCAGAAACGCCTGCGTTCGCACATCCACTCCCCCGTTTTCCTGGACCTTCCCCTGTCACCACCCACAAACGGCACATTCTGTCACTCAAAGTAGCGGCCCATCTGTGTACTCCGAGCGAACGCTTCCCGATTGCAATGACTGGCTCGCGCAGCGCAATGCAATACATACGCATGGGCAGATAGAAAAAAAATCGTCCGGCTGAACGCAGCCTAGCGAACGGGTCTGAATCGGGCCCCCAGTTCCAACAACATACAGTGCATCCGGAAAGTATTTACAGCACTTCACTTTTTCCACATTTTGTTATGTTACAGCCTTATTCCAAAATGGAATAAATTCATTTTTCTCCTCAAAATTGTACACACAATACTGCATAATGATAACGTTTAAACAGTTTGTTCAGATAATTGCCCCCTTACACACTGAAACCTACCTGGCCATGCCTACAAGCCAGAGCTTTTTAGAATACTGTAAATGTATCAAATACAGGGCCGTAACTAGGGCACTGTAGGTCAGGGGCGCTGTTTGGGCCTGTCAATTTTCCTGTGTATTATCATTCTCACTTCTAGCTCCTCTTTTATCCCCAGCATCTCCTGGCCTCCCCTATCTCTTCCCTGGCCCTTCCCCATGAGGCCATGGCCCTTTTTCAGGTGCCCACCTTAGGTCCCTATTTAAAAAATGGAGGGGGGAGGCGCCAATGCTCTCTCTGGCACAGGGCACCAAAAAGTCTAGTTACGGTTCTGATCAAATATACTTTTGCAAATGTTAATTTCAGTATAAATTTCTATTTACTGTCTTTACGACATTATTTAGAAAGATAAAAATGTATTATTATTTTTTATTATAGATCTGATATCAATTGTGTTATAATAAATCAAATCTGTTTTTCAATCAATATCAGTGTGGGGAGGGAACATCCGTATAATTAAGGCAGCAGCACAAATCTGCTAACTGATGAACGATACAGAGAAAGAGGAACCAGGTAAATACATTTCTCTGTTCTCTTGGTCCAACAATAATGCTTACTGGGCCACCCACATATCTTATTTAATCATTACTATGGCTAGGATTTTTTTAACTGTCAGATTCCCATGCAAGTTTTATTTTTATGTGTGTTTGTGGTTTCTTTGTATTCACGATCAGGCAGCAAAATGCATGGCCGTCAATTTAGTCTGAATCACGTATTTGGCAGTCATTACACAAGTCATACCTCCATGTACAGCACTGTGCATTAGTGGTGTGGTTATTGCTAGGAGTTATGGTGTGTGGTGTCTTACCTAATACATCTCATTTGGACACAAGTTTCAAATGGAAATATATAATTGCCTTATATTTCATTTTGTTGCCATTATCTTCGTCTGTGATTCCTTGACCATGTCAATGCCCAGGTTCAAAAAAGGTAGAATACAAAGACCTGACAGTGGGATTCAGCTACTATCTCATCCCTCAGCCATGTAATATGTTTGCTCATCCCTATAAAGTCATGTCATAAGTTTGCAGGCTAGAGGAAAGCCTTGTTGTACAATGAGGGGAACCTCACAGAGTGGAAGCAGTCTAAAAAGAGTCCTGTAAGCAGAATGACAGCACATTATGAGTGAGGAGGAGAGATGCAGAGAGGCCCAGTTGGATACAGAGGGGCCCAGTTGGGAGCTATTTTGAGACAAGTGAGGAAATGATGTTGGTGCAGCTTTATTAGTGGTCTTGTATATTAGTAAAAGTATATTACAGTGAATACGGTGAAGCATGTTTGCTTACGGTCCCAGAGAGTCTGAGAGGCTCCTGAATCTCGTGTGGTTTGCTCTTCATTACATCATTGTGATATTCGCACCATCGCACCCCACACACCTCCCATTTCTGCCACATAATTTTCTCTCCCCATCGCCCCTTTCACATGTCCTGACCTAGTTGCCCACTACCGGAGGGAGTATGTACTAAAGCTACCAATGTAGGGACTGATAAAGAGAAGCAGCAGAAAGTTCTCCCAATGCAACAGGGTGTGAACTGTATGTGACTAGCGAGAAAGGATGATGTCCCTTTAGTCTGAAAGAAAGATGTGCTTTATGTTGGCAGTAGGACTCCTTTAATAACTTTGAGGGTGATGCAGAGGTGGATGCATGGAAGCGAGTGGCCACTGGTTTTGCCTCTGTGCATGTTTCCGGATGGTTAATGCACAGAGACGCATATTGGTTTACATGCAGGTCCGTGCAATTCCAATGGGCGTTTTTGAGTGGTAACTAGGAGGGGGGGTGGTGGCTGTCAGACATGGGAGTCTCACAAGTATGTTGGTGTCAGCGACGCAGTTGCACTGACACTGGCGTCCATGTTCAGTCAGACATTCTTCGCCTTCCATAGGGCAAGTGCAATGTCTGATGTTGAGGCCAAAGGTGTCCCAATACGCACATATGTGGAGTGACGCTGCATCGACCACAGACGCAGTCGCTGCTGTAACCCGTCCCCTGAATCACCCCCATTGTGTCTAGGTGCAAAACTGCCACTATCCTAGATACAATCAGACACTTGCTTTGCATTAGACAGCAGGGGCGTATCTATTATAGGTGAAGAATGTGCGGTGCACATGGGCCTCTGGGTCCAGCGGGGCCACACCGCACAGCCTGCCCATATAGTCTTATACTTACCTGCCTGTAGTCCCCATAGTGCTACTCTGCAGCGCTGGCCAGGCGCTGCAAATTCCCTGGGAAAATGGTGGCAGCTATGTTCCCAGTGACTCGGGCATGCGCAGTAGATTTTGGCACAAAGCCAGAATCTACTGCACTGCCATTAATCAACAAACATAAGGACCAACTGCATTTTACATATAGTATCACTGTGATACAAACGAAAATGCCACTAGTATTTACCAATACTTACCCCTCCAGCGAAGTCCTCCTCGTCCGCGAGGTCCTCACTAAGCTGTTGGCAGCCTAACACTGCCAGCAACGGGCTCCTGTGTAATTTGCAAGTGCAATGGTCCATCTGCGCATGTGCATGACACGGTGACCCAGCAGTGCCTGGTCATCGCTCTCGCCATCTAAAGATGGCCAGAACAAGGCTGTGACAAACAGCGGTAATCTAAGATTACCGTTGTTTGTTAAATGCAGAAAGGATGACATTACCCCTTTAACGAGCGCTGAAGGCATTATGCTTCATTAATAAATAGGGCCCTGAGTCTCCACACTGGTCCCCTCCTCTCCTAAAACGCCCCTGCTAGACAGATTACAGATTATTGCTCTTCAGCTGCTGCTGTTTGGTCCAAATTATGCACCATAAAAGTGGTAATAGATATCCACAGAGTTATGTTATCGGCAGCATCAATTGCTGACACACAAGACAAGAGCTCGTAGTGCAGAGCTGAGGTCGCTTCCCCGGAGTATGGGAATCCGGTTACTGTTCTTTGCCCGGCAGACTCACCATTTCCACCTTGTTTTCTACAATCAGAAGGTTTGATTGCTGCTCAGTGCAGTACTTCTCAGCCTCCTGCCATGGCTTAGTAACTACTGATACATAGTAACATTGCAAACCTATTGATCTCCATCCTGGGGGACATTCTGCTCTCACTGAATAGAAGAGAAACATATAATAGAGGTCATTTATGATATGCAAAATGGCTGATTTGTGCTACAACATTCTTCTCTGCTAGGGCTGCATGCCTGAAATTGTGCAGATGCGCCCAGATGGGTGGAGCTAAATGCTGTTGCGGAGGAGCAGAAGTTTGCACCAGCCAATGGGAGGATGATGGTGCTGTAACTGAGTTCTGTGATAACTATGGTATGCTGGAGTGCCTAGTATTGCAGAGAAATGCAAAAACAAGATTTAGGGCCTGATTCAGAGATGTACGCAAACCTGATGGTTAGCGTATGTCTCCGATGGCTGGAGAACTGCACGTGTGCAGGATGCATCTGTAAGTCTGCTTGCAGGGTTTCAATGCTGCAGCCTGACTGACAGGCAGAAGTGGTTGGGGGGGGGGGGGGCAGAGCGAGGGCATTCCTTGCAGTGACATGCGGTGAGGTAAATGGATGGTGAAGCACTGGCTAGATTTCCAGGGTTCATGTGGGCATTATACAAAGTTGCAGCAGTATATAGTGCAGGAAATTTGGTGAGTTTTGATCAGGGATGTGCAGAAAAGGTAGACAGGGGAGGCAGTGCCTCACTTGTCATATACATTTTACTACAGAGTTTTGACTATAAAAATGATTAGAATAATACAAAGAAGATATTTACAATATTTTCTTTAATTATTTTCTTATAATTTTTACAGTCAAAACTCTGGAGTATACATAAGTATGACAGGAAAGGCTCTGCCTCACCTCACCGCACATCACTGGTTCCTGGCCTGCTTTCCCAGAAACGAGGGCGTGTCGCCCCATTTTCTGGGACGGTCGAAGCCAGGGTCTATTTCGGTGGACGTCTCAGCTTACTCAGCCTGGCTATAGGAGCAACCATTGCGAGTCGGCGCGTGTAACGTTATGACATGCTATTGGTAGAGAGAGGAGCCTTGCCAGCCAACCATCCCGAGAGAAGAAGGAGCCTCCTTCAGGGGTCTATTTACTAAGCCTTGGATGGTGATAAAGCTGACGGAGATAAGGTACCAGCCAATCAGCTCCTAACTGTCATTTTTCAAACACAGCCGGTGACATGACAGGAGCTGGTTGGCTGGTACTTTATCTCCGTTCACTTTATCTCCATCCAAGGCTTAGTAAATAGACCTTTCATAGAGGTAAGTCTTGAGATCTGCAGGCTTGCAGCAGCAGCCAGCATGTCATTCGGATGCGGGCAGTGGGAACTGCCTGGCTAGGGCCGGAGAGGGAGAGTGTAGAGATAACAGAGTAAGAAAGAGTGAGCCTGGCTATCTGTATTAGTTATATATATATATATATATATATATATATACACACACACACAGCCAGGTGCACAGTGAGAGCAAGTGGTTACATAAAGGGGGGCTGCCTACTTTGTTAGTCCCGGGCCCCAACATTTCTGATGGTAGCCCTGCCAACTGTTAGATGAAGAAACGTCACCTCGCCAGAAGTTCACCAAGTAGATTTGTGTACTGTAATCGATGTTTCAGAACATTTAATGCCCCTTTATTAATATTTGCTAAAGTACTGTGATAAAGGAACATTAAATGGCTCTTAACTTGTGAATGAACACAGACACAGATCGGGTTCTATACTCAACATCATTGGACAACCATCTAGACACAACTGCACAAAACCAAGGGTGTGTACCATGCATCTAGGGCACTTTGCAAATTACGCCTATAGCGTGGAACCTAAAGGTGTTCGGAAACCAAAGGTACCAGGGAGTGACATAATAAGAAAGACTTACACTGTTACCCCGGCTACTATCAGTATTATCAAAAAGCATCTGCTGGAAATAAAGATGGCTGTTTCGGGACACTTACCCAAGTTGTTGATTTCTTTTATTTTGGCCAGAAGCTGTTCTTGGGCTCTCACAACACTTTCATTAGTCTGTGATACTAGAGAACACAATAAGGTAACATCACTGTGTATCCAAAAATATACATAGCAATTAGCCTTTTTTGATATGCGGCCAATTGGCCAATTCTTCTCTATACATACAGTAGCCCATACTGCACCAGTTTCCATGCATTCCATCCATTCCAACACTGGGTCACTGTCTAATCATTGTATGCATCACCTCTAAAGCACATTTAGTACAGCTATACATTTAGGTATGGTAAGGCTGATGATTTGAATTTTGCTAGAGCCTGTGTTCCATTGTGGATAATAAATTGCCTATATATGTAAGGCTGAAGAGTAATACAAATGATGTCATCATGTTGGAATGTAAAAACAATTGGTATGACCTCTGACCCCTCCCGCCAGTGTTGGTGATGGTACTTCCACAGACTTCATGCATAACACAACTACAGCACAGTAGTCAATTCTCCAGGACCAAGAGAGTCCCAAATTCAGGGGAACTTTCCTGGCCTCCTGCCAGAGTTGGCCCATCTCCCGAACGCCGGCCACTTCCTGTCCTGTGGTTGGATGATGCGATTTTGTACTGAATAGTGTCATTGTAGCCCCCCCCAATGTAAAATGCTGCAACTTGAAGCTTTGAACAGCATGAGGCTGACCACAATGATATGTAGCCACGCCACTGTTATAAAATGCAGCAAATCAGTTTTGAACAGTGGGGCTCACAATTAAATGTTTGTGGCACAATGCTGCCCCACCTATCAGACATCGATGCCCCCTTTGGTTCTCCCTGGAATGGGTCTCACAAAAAGTCAGCAAGTATGATCTACAGTCTACAAACACGTCCGTTTTTTCTAGGGATGTGCAGGCTCGGTTTTACTCGGATTTACTCGGTTCTTATCGCCACTTTACTGCAAATTCGGATTTATTATATTGGCTATCCAAAACACATGATAGGCGGTAGCCAATAAAATGCCGTTTAAAGATCCGAGTAAATCCGAGTAAAACCGAACCCGCTCACCCCTAGTTTTTTCCCATACTTACTCATTACATTCCACCTTAGGATGAACACACAGACACTCCTGATAATCACACAATAACATCACAGCATAATCCACAACCATAATGTATAACCGTATACAGGGTTGGACTGGCCAACAGGGGTACAGGGGAAACCCCCGGTGAGTCCCACTGCCTGAGGGCCCATCCCTCCTGAATTATACATTATACATATGTTACATTATACTGCACAGGACTATGATATATTTTCTACAGTACATTGCTGTAATTAATCTGATACAATATCATGTATGCACCAGCAGAATATACTACATATACTGTATATTTTAAAAGGGGCCCAGCCAATGCACTTTCTAATGATTGGCTACACCCCTAAGTATGCCTCAGTCCAACAAGTACCTTATAGAAGTAAGGTAAAAGGCCAGACTTGGATGCATAGGCCACATACAGAATGGAAAGGAAACATTCCAAAAAGTACACTAGTAAAGATGAAAAAAAATGGTAATGCTAAGAAGAATAGTCTATATAATAAAATCAGGTGCTGATAAGAGAAATAGATGAGGGGGAGAGAGAGGAGGAAATGTAGAGAGAAAAAAAAATCAGGCAGTGCTGGGGACAACATCTAGTTATAAAAATAATGTAATGTAATATTGAAAGTTTATTTTAAAAAGTGCACTTTTACTTTTGGAGTCAGAGCATTCTGGGGTGTATTCTGATTACAGGTACATCTGTGATTACTGTATGTTAGAAAGAGTGTAAGACGCTAATTACATTTCATGTTGGTCTCTCTGTTACTCTGCTTCATTTCCTCCAGATGGCCCAAGATAGCTTGGTCTGCAGAAAAAGACATACAGTATATCATAAGACAGGCAATTGCATAACTGCCCACATTTCTACAGTCGTTGAATCTCATTTCCGATCATCACTTACTGTGGCTCTTACATTTCTCTGCTCTCTTACATTTCTTATCACTTTTTTCCAATGTTTCTTATACTCACAGATAGTACATACAGTGCTCATCAGGATTATCCAAAGCAGGCACAGAAACCCCAGAAAAGCCACTGTACCTAGCACAGACCACTTCTGCCTGCAGAAACCATCTAAGAAAGTAGATAATGAGACAATATATATATATATATATATATATATATATATATATATATTCCGTAATGAGCAAACAAATTGGGAGGTTCACAGTAATGGAAGAGAATATATACGACAGGCAAACTACCAAATGTAAATTGATTACGTCTTGAAATATAAGTACACAAGGGAAAATACCTTTTATTGTTTCCATTAAAAGACTTTAAAAAAATTTTGCTTACATGATGTAAAGGTCACCTAAAGCTGGCTGCACACATTGAGATCCGGACAATCGCCTGATTGGACATTGATCTAGATGATGGCTAATCTGGCCACTCATCAGGGTGGTTAAATTGTTCAGGTCCAATCATTTGGCAGTAATTCCAAATGACTGTATTGCATGTCGATTGTTTGAGCCTTGTTAACTACTTACTGTATAAGTTAATCGGCCAGTGTTAATGACGGACGCAAGAGGCTGATGTTTTTAGTCTACTGCACAGCACATGAGTCCCGATGATTACCGCCGGGAGTCGTAGAGCAAAGTTAGATGCAGACAGAAGCAATTTTCTATTTGTTTTGCTGTTTTATTGTATAACAGAAGAACAGATCTAGTTTTTTAAAACATTAATCAATATTACTAGTTAATTATTAACTTCTGTTCACAGAGTGAACCTTAAGAAACTGCGTATCTGCCTTTTTCCTGCTGTTAATGTAAAGGACAGCACAGGAAATGTTCCAAATATTGTTTCAACATTCTAAGCATGTGGAAATAATGGATCCATCCTACTAGCTCAATACACAGTAATGAGCCCAACACACACTGGAAGCAATAAACTAGCTCAAACCATACTGTTACTGACCAGCCTAATACAACAGGATATGCAGTCGGGATGCCGATGGTCTAAATGCCGACCTGTCTAATCCCGGCAAGGGTCTAATGACAGGTGTCGAAATCCCGACACCTGTCATTTTACCTACGCCGGGGGCCCGATGTCCGGCATCCCGATCGAAGGTAAGCCGGGCGCAGAGAGCCGCGCGGAGGGAGGGTTAGGTTAGGGGCTCCCGGGGGAGACTTAGGGGTGGGCACCCCCCGGGGAGGGTTAGGGATAGGCACCCCCCCGGGAGACTTAGGTTTAGGCTGCGGGGAAGGGGTGGTTAGGTTTAGGAACTTATAGAGGGTGTTAGGGATAGGCACTTGGTGGGGAGGTTAGGCACCCCTAAGGGAGGGTTGTGGGGGGTTTAGGTTAGTTAGTACTTACCTTAGCTGCTGTCGGGATCTTCACTGGTGCCGGTCTTCCGGCGTCGGGATTTGAACCGCCGAACATGCGTCCGGCGGTATTTCATACCGATCCTTACAACAGTACCTTATAACTAGCATAACACTTATTGCCCATCCCAGTACACAGTGAATCCTACCTACTAGATAACCACATATTTGCCAGATCAAGCATGATGGAACCTTCCAGCAATTTTATCACTTTCTACAATTAGCTCAGTACATTTTACTCATCGGAATACACACTAGATCCTCCCAACTGGCTTAATACATACTCACCAGACCAGATCAGCATGCATGCGAACTACCCATTGCACTTTAGAAGCCGCCAACTGCTAGCTCACCACACACTCATCACCGCATGAAACAACTGTTTATTTATCAATGACTTTAAATCATACTAACTAAACTCATACAAACTATCACAGAGCTACTTTCTAGGATCAAATGTAGACTTGTAGGTAAATCATACTATATATACAGGCAGAGTTTGCCCCTCCTCTATGGATCTCTCTTGTTCATTTAAATACTGTATTAGTTATACTTTACATTTGCACATCTTAAATGATTCTGGTGCTTCAGTATCCTCGGTCGATAATCTCCTAACCGTGTCCATGTCTATGTACATCTCCTCATCGTCCTGTGGGTATTGTCCTGAGAGCAAGAAGAAAAACTATGGGATCTATTTACTTAGCCTTGGATGGAGATAAAGTGTATGGAGATAAAGTGTATGGAGATAAAGGAGTCTATTTACTAAGCCTTGGATGGAGATAAAGTACCAGCCAGTCAGCTCCTGTCATTTTTTAAACACAGCCTGTGACATGGCAGTTAGGAGCTGATTGGCTGGTACTTAGGGGTCTATTCACTAAGCCTTGGATGGAGATAAAGTTCCAACCAATTGGCTCCTAACTGTCATTTTTCAAAGACAGCCTGTGACATGACAGGAGCTGATTGGTTGGGACTTTATTGCCGCTCACTTTATCTTCCTTTCAAGGCTTAGTAAATAGACTCCTTTATCTCCATACACTTTATCTCCATACACTTTATCTCCATACACTTTATCTCCATCCAAGGCTTAGTGAATAGACCCCTATGAGAGGTGTGTACAGTAGGTTCTTTGGAGCTTATTCAGACCCGGTCGTTAGCTCTACGAGCTCGCAACCGGGTCGATGTTGCTCCAGTGCACATGCGCACGATGGAGCCGGCTCCGTCGTGCGTATGTGCGAGACCCGGCTAACGACGGGTGATCCGTCGTTAGGGATCTCGTAGTAAACGGGGCGAGCTGTCGATGTTGAGTGACAGCTCGCTCTGTTTGCTGGGCGGGCCGGGGGCGTGCCTGGCCATATGGAGGCGTTCCTGTCGGAACGCTTGCCGTTTGGGGGCGGCCCCACTGACATCATCAGTGATGTCAGTGGAGAGCTTCCTGCTCAAACAGAGCAGGAAGCTCCCTGGGGCTTAAGGTTGATGAGACCCTACCTTAGGGTCTCGTCGTAAGCCCTGATGGTCGCGATGGTCTTGACAATCGTGACCATCACCCTTAGCGGTCGTTAGAGCTGTGGGTGTTAACCCACAGCCTAAAGACCGACATGGAGGCGGCCGTTCAGGATGCAAGTGGCCGCCCTGTTTCAGAACGACTGCTTGCATCCTACGACTGCCTCTGAATGAGGCCCTTTGTCCCACCAGAATCTTTGCTATTATTCTTACCACCGCCATCTTTATTCTCATACAAGCTCATCACGACCTGCTGTCCTCTGTCCTTCTGCAGTGCTGCTCTGTATGCCCCTTATTTATCCTGCTCTCAGTCCCGCTACCCACAATCCTACAGATTCCTGCTGTCAACATGAAGAATCTAAACTGAGTCTGCATAAAGAGAGAAGTGAAAGCAGACAGAGAAGAACTGGGAGCTCTGGAGATCAGTGTTGGCAGATCACTTTTCTGTATAATGACGTCACATTGTACAGTCACTTCTCGAAAAAATGAAACAAACTAATTTTGAATTCACATTATCTCTATAATCACTCATATTAGGTTGTAGAACTGGTCATAGATTAGTTTTATTGTGGATGGGGCTCAAATGAAGCTTGCACCGAACAGTAACCATGGCACACCAATCGCAGGCACTGTAACTCCTGTGCCTGGTGCTACTTCCCAGCCGCTCTTCCATCGGGCACAATTTGTCATCACTGCAGGGGACTTTGGTGGCAATAAGGATGGGATTATGGAGAGATCAGCATGCATGGCTTATATCAGCTGAGAAGATATATGGAACCCTTTAATGCAGGGATGGGGAACCACAGGCCCGGGGGGCGTATAAGGCCCCCGGAATAATTTGGTCTGACCCTCTTAGCTTTTTTCTGCTAGTCTCATCTGGCTAGAAGGGTGCCTAGAATGGCACCCTGCAGCCAGAATCTATGCAGCAGTGCCGCCTGGAGCATCCTTAGGAAGCTTCAGATGGTCATACCGCTGCCCTTACAGCTCCCCGAAGCATCCTCAGGATGCTCCAGGCATTGCTGTAATCACCAGCGATTGTGGCCCCGCCTCCGTGTGATGTCAAATAATATAAGACCCATTTCTATGTCCTCTATCAGAAATAATTTCATACAGTACTTTACCTGTGCCTATGAATGTTCACATTGAGTGAGTAGAATGACATTATGGGCCTGAGTCACACGCAATGGCGATGCAATCTCACGGAGTTGAGTGATTTTTTTTTTGCCACTGCACATTCATGAAAATCCCTAAAAACTCAGTGCATGCATTACACAATATGTACGCACAAAGGTGCAGTTACAAAAGGTATCAGAAATGTTTTGGGAAAGACGTAAACACCAAAGTGGACGTTAGCTCCCAAACATTTTGACTTAATGCCATGTCGTCCTTCTCAGTCGCATAGTTGAATGGACGAGATGTACAGACTCAATTAAAAGTGAGTCATTATTGAAAATAGCTTTTTACCTATCCCTTTTGAAGTGGCTCTTTGGGTACTGACTCTACAATCTCTGATCCATCTGATGATTTCTCCCATGCTATCCTGCTCCTGGTAGAGAATGATACGGTGTCTCCCTTCCCCACCTTTCAGGTGAGGTGGACTTTGGCATTTATTTGCAAGTGAAACATTTTCTACAAAAATCTCACTCTCCCGAGCTCTCACTCCCTTAGAATGTTTATGCACTGTTCCTCTGGTGTCCTGATGCACTGATTCTGATATATATAAACTGATGATGGAAATTTAGCTCTGTTCTCTCCCACTTTTACCACAGTCTGGCAGAGGGAACTGGGACTTACCAACTCTGACCGACAGTGGGGAAAAAATCTTTTTATATACCCACGTCTACTCACATGCCTCGGTTGTTGAGACACATTTTACATTTCTCACACCCAAGCTTCTTTGTAAAATGTTCCCAGGTCTCCCCAATACATGCTGGCGTTATGGAGGCGACACAAGGTTCCCCCCTTCATAGATGGTGGGATTGCTCTAAAATTTGAGAGTTTTGGACTACAGTTATTCAGATCAAAGCTGTGGTTGGGGAGGGGACACCATCTGATCCTGGCTACATGACCTGCCCATTTCTAAGGGATGTAGTCATGTCACAATCCCGACAGCGGAATGCCGGCTAGGGATTTATGGTAGGCGTCGATATACTGACGCTAATCATAATCCCGACGCCGGAATGCCGAGGAAGACATCCCTAACTAAGGTAAGTCCGGGGCGCCCTTAGCGATAGCGGCGGGGGGGGAGGGTTAGGATTAGGGAGTCTAGCAGGGTTAGGGTTAGGCACCCCCAGGGCGAGGTTAGGGTTAGGCACCCCCGGGAGGGTTAGGTTTAGGAAGCGGTAATGGGGTGTTAGGGTTAGGCACCTCCGGGGGTAGGTTACGGTTAAGCACTAAGGGGGGAGGTTAGGATTAGGCACCACTAAGGGAGGGATGGGGGGGCAGGGGAGGTTAGGGTACTTACCTGCCCCTGTTGGGACCTTGTCGGGCATCCGCTGTCGGGATTTGAATCCCATTTCCATTTCTAGATGTAACAGATCTCTACTTTTTAGTATTTTTTTTTTGTGTGTGTATGTCGGTGGGGGGTTTACTACTAGGGGCATAATATGGGGGCACTACAGGGGCCTTACTACTGGGGGCATAATAAGGGGGCACTACAGGGGGCATTACAGGGGCCTTACTACTGGGGGCATAATATGGGGGCTCTACAGGGGGCATTACAGAGGCCTTACTACTGGGGGCATAATATGGGGGCTGTCACTGCTGGCATCGGCAAGGTGTCGGGGTCAAGGGGGAGGGGGCCCAGAAATGTCTGTGTAATGGGCCCCAAGATTTCTGTTACCGGCCCAGGTGCCACCCAACCAGGTGTCTAACTACCAACCAGGGGCGTTTCTAGAGAGGAGGAGGCCCATGTGCAGTCATGGGCACCCTCCTCTTAGTCCGGCGGCCAGCAGCACACTGAGCGTAGCGCGGCCAGCGCTGCACTCATAGACTCTGGTCACTAGAGTGTGCCCAGAGTCTATATCTCATGAGCAGGTCACCGGGAAAATGGCCACGGCTGCCATTTTGCCTGTAATGCTCATGCGCAGAACGACGGAAAAATGGCCGCAGCGGCCATTTTCCTGCCATTTTTACAGTGATGACACCGGCCCCAAAGTGGGCCTCCAAAGGGGTAAGTATAGTATGGGTGCAGGGTGTGCGGTGCGGGCCCCCGATGACCCAGGGGCCCGTGTGCACCGCACACTCTGCACCCATTATAAAACCACCCCTGCTAGCAACACTGAATCACTAACTAGGGGCTGCTTTCTTTAGGAGGGCCTATTACCCTAATTTGCCATGTAAAACAGGCTTTATTTTTTTAGGAAAATGTGGGCTTTGTTTTGAAGGGAAAAGAGGAGCATGGGAGCCGGATAACTCCTCACACTTATCAGGGGAACGTCAGGGGCCACGGGCCTAGCATCTAAGACTTTTCTGCTCCAATAGCCTAACACTTGTATGTAGTGCCTGAATTTATTGTGCACCATGGGCCTAGTGCCTAAAATCCCTGGTGGTCCAGGGAATTATAGGTATGTAGGGAGGGCCCAATGGGGCCTACCCAGTCCGGAGGGAGAGCTTGCAGTAGGGAGCTTTGTATTGCTCTCTTGCTTCCCACCACTGCAGGTCCTCAGTGTCATTCCTGACTCTCACTGCCAGCTGCCATCCTCAACACTCTGTTGCCAGCACAGAGTATTTTCCAGTTTCTGCTGGAAGTCTTCTATACTGGAGCTCTTCTTTTTTGAAGCACCACCGCCAGACTGAACTTTCTGCGATTGCATTGAATGCCTTAGATTGGCTGTCTCCTGGGAAGCCATGATTGTCTCACTGGGGGCACTATCTTTGAACTGGGAGAATCATTCAGATTTAAGCTCACCATTGCACCCCGAAGGACACTGTTGGGGATTTGTTGATGATGCTCCCTCAGGATCCTACATTCACAGGTGGGGTGGGTGGGAGAGGACCTCCTTTCCGCTGAGGTCCCTGGGTACTATGAGGGGGATCACGAAACGTCACCAGCAACAGCTTGTTAGATTTTTGGCGGGCAACAAGGTTTGTGCAGGGCATTGGGAGATTCCAAAAGGTAAGTGTATGTTAACAAATTGCATCAGACCTTAATTCCGTATCACTCCGATACATAATGAAGTGTACCGCTGCATGAGAGTGATGTTTCTTAAATTGAGCCCTATAACTTACAGGCCATGAGTTGCCTTTTCAGAATATTTACTCAGCTTTTAGAAACATCTTCCTTTATCTGAAAATGTATTCTTCTAATAATCTATATTAATATCACTTGTAATATCACTATTAATAATAAGATAAAGTAGTGCCCCCTAGTAACAATATGATGTAGTAGTGTCCCACTATTATTAATATATAAGTACCCCTTATACACATTACGCCACATAGTAGTACCCCTTATACACATTATGCCACACAGTAGAGCCCCTTTGTCACGGTTAGGGTTTCTCGGCATGCCGCCCGGCAGGTATTACCTGTGAGGACGCTATGGCGAGGGGCATCTGGTGGTGGCACTGGTATCTGGCGGGGTGCTTTTACTGCGCATAGTCCTGTGCGGGCATACTGTCACTCTGGTCTGGTTAGGCCTGGTGGTGCTATCATTCCGCTCTGGCATGGGCGCCGCCATCTTGCCTCCGGTCATGCTAGTCGCCCTATCCTGGTGTGTCACATGCTCTCTCTGGCCTGTCACAGTGCAGCACTGGGTATTTAAGGGAGTGCCGAGCTTCCTCTCATTGCCAGTGCAATGTGTTTCTCAGTGAGAGTTGAGAGAGAGAGAGTTCCTGGGATCATTACCTAAAAAGGCCCACTTTGCACTTCACTTTCACCTTTTTTCGTGTGATGCCCTGGGGATAGTCCTTGGCTGGATTCTTTTGGGGTTCCCTGCGTCTCGGACATGAACCCCATAATGTTAGAGACGCTGGTACAGAGGAGCCTTGACGTTGGCCCAGCGCTTATTCATATATTTGCAAATGAATGTAAACCAATACCTCTGAATTTCTATTATCATGTAGGATTCAAGTATTTTTGTTGATTTTGCTGCAGTGTGCTGGATTGAAAATCCCTTTTTTCTGTAGCTTAGTGTAAACCCCACCCTTTACAAGCACCTGTGCAATGTCATTAAGTTGATGTGAGCGACCACCATACTTTTTGTTTGCAGTTTTGTGAGGCATGAAAGGAGCCAGCATTGGGAGGATGTGTTGGTCTGAATAGTGCCATTAGGAGGTTTCTGGGGTACCTTCTAGGTGAGTCTGCTCTCAGCTTATACATGTACTGTTATTATGCAGTACATTGATTTGTAATTAATTATATGACCCAGAGTGGGTGCTACTATTAGGTAGCAACAATTATTTTGGGGTCAGCGTTTGGGCGTGGGGCCCCCGAAGTTGCTCTGGCTGGGCCTTTTTTCAGGGCATCACCACTTAATTCACATAGATATTTTTTTTATCACCTTTCTATTTGTTTGTCTATTATTTATGTAATTTTAACCCCTTACCATTAACACTTATTGATTTATCTATACACAACTATACTTTACACTTCACTTTCACCTTTTTTCGTGTGATGCCCTGGGGATAGTCCTTGGCTGGATTCTTTTGGGGTTCCCTGCGTCTCGGACGTGAACCCCATAATGTTAGGGACGCTGGTATAGAGGAGCCTTGACGTTGGCCCAGCGCTTATTCATATATTTGCAAATGAATGTAAACCAATACCTCTGAATTTCTATCATCATGTAGGATTCAAGTATTTTTGTTGATTTTGCTGCAGTGTGCTGGAGGGAAAATCCCTTTTTTTCGGGGGATCATTACCTAGCCTGCTTCACCCTGCCTATTTTAGCCCCGCTGGCTCCTGCCTCCTCCTTTGCCTCTCCCTTACCTGAGTACCTGTGTCAGCTGTTACCCTGCACTTTGCCTCCACTTGCAGATTCCCTGGACATTATTTCCCAGCCTGCAATTCATTTCAGCCTGCAATTCACTTCAGCTTGCCATTAACTTCAGCCTGCAACTCACTTCAGCCTGTCATTAACTTCAGCCTGCAACTCACTTCAGCCTGCAATTCACTTCAGTCTGCAACGCATTTCAGCCTGCAATTCTTTTCAGCCTCACAAACCCTGGAATACTGGACTACCTTCTGTTATCACTACCTGGACTTTTTCCCATTGCTTCACTACAGTTTCCCAAGTGCACTTTAGTGCTATACCCGGACTTTTTGTTTTTCCACATTCATGTCTGTTAAGGCACTAATTAAAAACTCAACATTTATTTTTAAATCTGCTTCAGTGTCTGCTCTTTTTACCACCCCAGGCCCACAACAAAACCAGAACCTCACACCCTTATACACATTATGCCACATAGTAGTACCCCTTATACACATTATGCCACACAGTAGTACACCAAACATTGTCACACAGTAGTACCCATTTTACACTTTATGCCACACAGTAGTACCTCTTATAAACATTATGCCACACAGCAAAACTCCTTATACACATTATGCCACACAGCAGTGCCCCTTATACATATTATGCCACACAGTAGTACTGTCTACACACATTCTGTTACACAATAGTGCCCCTTATACACGTTATGCCACACAGTAAAGCCCCCTTATACACATTGTGCCACACAGTAGTATCCCATATATACATTATACCACACAGTAGAGCCCCTTATACACATTATACCACACAGCAGTGCCCCCTTATACACATTATGCCACATAGTAGAACCCCGTATACACATTCTGCTACACTGTAGTACTCCTTATACATGCTATGCCACATAGTAGAGCCCCTTATACACATTATGCCACACAGTAGTACCTGTATACACATTATGCCACACAGTAGTACCCTTATACACATTATACCACATAATAGAGCCCCTTATACACATTATGCCACACAGCAGTGCCCCTTACACACATTATAGCACACAGTAGTACCTATTGTATACATTATGCCACACAGTAGTATCCATGTACACATTATGCCACACAGTAGTACCCCTTATACACATTATGCCATACAGTAGTACCCTGCATACACATTCTGCTACACAGTAGTGCCCCTTATACATGTTATGCCACACAGTAGAGCCCCCTTATATACATTATGCCACACAGCAGTGGACCTTATACATATTTTGCCACACAGTAGTACTCTGTACCCACATTCTGTTACACAGTAGTGCCCCTTATACATGTTATGCCACACAGTAAAGCCCCCTTATACACATTGTGCCACACAGTAGTACCCCATATATACATTATACCACACAGTAGTACCCCTTATACCACACAGTAGAGCCCCTTATACACATTATACCACACAGCAGTGCCCCTTTATAAACATTATGCCACATTTTAGTACCCTGTATACACATTCTGATACACTGTAGTACTCCTGAAACATTGTGACAACTTGAGGTAATTAGCCTGGCATATTGGTGTCAGTGGTGCAGTGGTTAGGTGCAGAATTAGAGTCCACATGTGGCATTCCAGTAAAATAAATGAAAATGGTGCTTTACTTCCAGCATGGACACCAGTAAACAGAAATTCAATAATAAACAACCTAGCCCTTTCTTAGGGCACTAGCTCACTTCTTGATCCCTGTCTGTAGAAGCAGCTAATCTGCATGAAAGTCTTTCACAGTCTCTGAGATTTGTGCACCTTCCTGCCACATGCAGGACTGGACACTGGCCTCCTGGCCTGGTATAGCTTTCTCATCTTGTTGGCTGCCGCCTCTCACAAGGACAGTGTCAGAGGTATATGGATCGGCCTGCCTCCTTGCAGGTATGATCCTGACCACCTGGTCTGCTTCACTCACACTGCAGCCCCACCTTTACTGTCTGACTGTGTCCACCAGCAGCCTCACCCTGAGCTCTGGTCATATGGCAGCAATTAGGCAGCTTCCCACAATGCTTTTCTACTCTGTGTGGGCGGATCTGTCCTGCCCCACACAGAATCTGCTGCTCACCAGCACCACCTCTGGTGATACTGCCACAACATATTATGCCACACAGTAGAGTCCCATTATGCACATTATGCCACACAGTAGTACCCCGTATACACATTATGCCACACAGTAGTACCCCTATACACATTATGCCACACAGCAGTGCCCCTTACACACATTATGGCACACAGTAGTAATTGTACACACTCTGCCACACAGTAGTACCCATGTACACGTTATGCCATACAGTAGTAACCCATATACACATTATGCTACACAGTAGTGCCCCTTATACATGTTATGCCACACAGTAGAGCCCCCTTATACACATTATGCCACACAGCAGTACCCCATATACACATTATGCCACACAGTAGAGCTCATTGTACACATTATGCCACACAGTAGAGTCCCCTTATACACATTATGTCACATAGTAGTACCCTTTATACACATTATGTCACACAGTAGTGCCCCTTATACACATTATGCTACACATTATGAGAAACAGTAGTACCTCTTATACACAATATATAACATAGTAGATATGGAAAAGATTTCTGGACTGCACAACCTGACTATATATAATGGGAGGTGCTACCTGATGAGACTAATTGCAGGCACAGAAACAGACAAATCTCACGTGCACATCTCCAAATTATTAACAATATATATATATAAATGCAATAAAATTTTGCAATCAATAGAGGTTTTTAGCATAATCATGGCCAAGGTTATGGGCCTACCCACCATATCCAGGTAACCTCTTTCGGGTAGGTCCCTAACATGCTAAGGTTCAAATCCAGAGCGCAGGACCCCCCAAAACCCCAAAAATGTTATTGCATTTATATATATATTGTTAATAATTTGGAGTTGTGCACCTGAGATTTGTCTGTTTCTGTGCCTGCAATTAGTCTCATCAGGTAGCACCTCCCATTATATATAGTCAGGTTGTGCAGTCCAGAAATCTTTTCCATATACTCCATGTAATGTGTTTTATTGCATTTCTGAGGGAAAGGAGACATCCTCATTCTGGACTAGCACCCTTCCTTATTGGTTTAAAAGCATGGAGTATGGTAATGTATATGCACACTGTATTAGGCACAATTCTAGGTAAGTCCTACAAGTTATATACTGTAGTGCAATTTTGGTTTATTTTTGGGGCGTGGGTCCCCCTGGATTGCGTTGGTTGGTCTGTCTCAGGGCACTGCACTATAACACATTTTCCTTTATAACACATTTTAACCCTTCACTGTGTGTCTAATATATATGTACTTCACTTTTTTATTTTCATTGTTTATATGCAGCTGCAGCTGCTCCTAACTATCTCTTTACACTGCACTTTTCTTACTATGGTGGTGGCCTGGGGCGGCTTAGCTGGGCCGGTTTTGGGGGGTCTTGCGCTCTGGATTTGAACCTTAGTATGTTAGGGACCTACCCGAAAGAGGTTACCTGGATATGGTGGGTAGGCCCATAACCTTGGCCATGATTATGCTAAAAACCTCTATTGATTGCAAAATTTTATTGCATTTATATATATATTGTTAATAATTTGGAGTTGTGCACCTGAGATTTGTCTGTTTTTGTATAACATAGTAGAGCATGTTATACATATTATGCCACACAGTAGTTCCCTTTATACACATTATGTCACACAGTAGTACCCCTTACACACATTATGCTACACAGTAAAGCCCCTTATTCACCCTTTGCACACAGTAGTACCACTTATACATGTTATGCCACCAGTAATGCCCCGTATACACATTATGCCACACAGTGGTACCCCTTAAACACATTATACCACTTAGTAGTACCTCTTATACACATTATGCCACATAGTAAAGCCCATTATACACATTATGCAACACATTAGTACACCTTATATAATACATTATGCCACACAGCAGTACCCCTTATACACATTATGTCACACAGCAGTACCCCTTGTACACATTTTGACACACAGTAAAGCCCCTTATTCGCCTTTTGCACAAAGTAGTACCCCTTATACACATTATGCCACACAGTAGTGCCCCTTATACACATTATGCCACACAGTAGTGCCCATTATACACATTGTGCCACACAGTAGCACCCTTTATGCACATTATGCCACACAGTAGTACCCCTTACACACATTATGCCACACAGCAGAACCCTTTATACACATTATGCCACACAGTAGTGCCTCTTATACACATTATGCCACACAGTAGTACCCCTTATGCACATTATGCCACACAGTAGTACCCATTATGCACATTATGCCACACAGTAATACCCCTTACACACATTATGCCACACAGCAGTACCCCTTATGCACATTATACCACACAGTAGTGCCCCTTAAACACATTATCCCACACAGTAGTAGCCCTTACGCACATTATACCACACAGTAGTGCCGCTTATACACATTATGCCACACAGTAATACCCCTTATACACATTATGCCACACAGTAGTACCCCTTATGCACATTATGCCACACAGTAGTACCCCTTATGCACATTATGCCACACAGTAATACCCCTTACACACATTATGCCACACAGGAGTACCCCTTATGCACATTATACCACACAGTAGTGCCCCTTATACACATTATGCCACAAAGTTGTAGCCCTTATGCACATTATACCACACAGTAGTGCCCCTTATACACATTATGCCACACAGTAGTAGCCCTTATACACATTATGCCACACAGCAGTACCTCTTATACACGTTATGCCACACAGTAGTTCATCTTATACACATTATGTCACACAGTAGTGCCCTTTATACACATTATGTCACACAGTAGTACCCCTTATACACATTATACCACAGAGCAGTACCCCTTATACACATTATGCCACACAGTAGGGGCTCCCCTTACTTATTTGCCACTAAAGAGTGGACTGGGTCTAATGCTCAGCCACTCACCAGGGGCTCAGGCTGTTGCCTGCCTACCTTAGGTCACATAAAATGACCTGGGCCTAATGCCCAGAGTCACTTTTACTTGTGGCACAGGCAATCTGCCTGCCTAAAATGCCCCACAGGTCTGTAGCCTGATTGCACCCATACGCCTAATGCCCAATACCTGGTGGTTTAGGGAGGGGGAGTGGTAAATTACTGGTGACCAAGGTCACCTACCACAAAGCCTCTTATTCATCCATTGCACACAGTAGTACCCCTTATATACGTTATGCCACACAGTAGTGCCCCTTATACACATTATGCCGCACAGTAGTATCCCTTATACACATTATGCCACACAGTAGTATCCCTTATGCACATTATGCCACACAGTAGAGTCCCATTATACACATTATGCCACACAGTAGTACCCCGTATACACATTATGCCACACAGTAGTACCCCTATACACATTATGCCACACAGTAGTACCCCTTATATACATTATGCCACACAGTAGTACCCCTTATACACATTATGCCACACAGTAGTACCCCTTATACACATTACGCCACACAGTAGTGCCCGTATACACATTATGCCACACAGTAGTACCCCTTATACACATTATGTCACACATAAAAGCCCCTTATTCACCCTTTGCACACAGTAGTACCCCTTAAATACTTAATGCACACACTAGTGCCTCTTATACACATTATGTCACACAGTAGTGCCCCTTATACACATTATGTCACACAGCAGTACACTTTAGTTTATGCACATTATGCCACAGAGTGAGCCCCTTTTACACATTATGCACACAGCAGTACCCCTTTTACACATTATGGCACACAGTAGGGGCTCCTCTTACTTATATGCCACTAAAGAGTGGACTGGGCCTAATGCCCAGCCACTTACCAGGGGCTCAGGCTATTGCCTGCCTACCTTAGGGCACATAATGTGACCTGGGCCTAATGCCCAGAGTCAGTTTTTCTTGTGGCACAGGCATGACATGCCCCACAGGACTGTGGCCTGATTGCACCCATAGGCCTAATGCCCAACACCTGGTGGTTTAGGGAGGGGGAGTGGTAAATTACAGGTGACCAAGGCCGCCTACCACAAAGCCTCTTATTCACCCATTGCACACAGTAGTACCCCTTATAGACGTTATGCCACACAGTAGTGCCCCTTATACACATTATGCCACACAGTAGTGCCCGTATACATATTATGCCACACAGTAGTACCCCTTATACACATTGTCACACATAAAAGCCCCTTATGCACCCTTTGCACACCGTAGTACCCCTTAAATACTTAATGCACACACTAGTGCCTCTTATACACATTAAGTCACACAGTAGTGGCCCTTATACACATTATGTCACACAGCAGTACACTTTAGTTTATACACATAATGCCACAGAGTAGTACCCCATTTACACATTATGCCACACAGCAGTACCCCTTATACACATTATGGCACACAGTAGGGTCTCCTCTTCTTTATCTGCCACTAAAGAGTGGACTGGGCCTAATGCCCAGCCACTTACCTGGGGCTTAGGCTATTGCCTGTCTACCTTAGGACACACAATGTGACCTGGGCCTAATGCCCAGAGTCACTTTTACTTGTGGCAAAGGCAATCTGCCTGCCTGACATGCCCCACAGGACTGTGGCCTGATTGCACCCATAGGCCTAATGCCCAACACCTGGTGGTTTAGGGAGGGGGAGTGGTAAATTACAGGTGACCAAGGCCGCCTACCACAAAATTTGGTGGGAGGTTGCAGTGGGAACTTTGTTTAGCTCTTTGCTTCCCACCACCTGAAGCACTCTGCTTCCCACCACCTGCAGCACTCTCTGGTCCTCATCTTCTTTCTTCTGCCACTGGCCCATTGTGGCCAGTGGCACCATCTTCTGATCTCTTCTGTGGTCACCGGATCTCTTCAAGTGACGTCCTCTTCTATTGACCACCCCCTCCACACTGAAGGCTCGCCTCACTGGTGTCTGATGTCAGATGCTGCAAGCGGGCAGAGCTTTCATGCGGCAAGCCGTGATTGGCTCGACGTGGCTGCTTCTGATTGGTTGCCGGCCCATGAGCCGTGATTGTCCGCTGCCCAGTGCCAGGTTAAAATCTCCCTTGTTGCCTATTAGCTGTTGAGCCACGATTGGCGCCGCACCCGCTTCCCAGCTCTTATTTAAATAGTGATCAATGTGGCGGCAAGTTTCAGGCCAGTATGGCGCCTCTCCAGCCCGGTTCTCAACTACAATGATAAACCCTGCTTACTGCATCCCGACGACCCTCGCTCTCAGTTACCATTTGCATTGCACAAATTATCAAAGAAGATTGACATGATTGCTGCTATTAGGTTGCTTTAATCTTTTAAAAGTTTTGTTTCATATTTCAACTTTTGTTGCGTATATAAAGTCTGGTCTAGGCATAAACAGTGAACAATAAATAAGAGAGACACTGAAAAAATTGAGTAAATAGGAGGCATTAACCAGCCCACAAGGAGTTTACAAGGTACTCGGAAGCCAGGATATCAAGGAGTGACAGTGCAGGACCCTAACCATCTAGAAGGGAAGGGATATAGGACCTCATTCAGAGTCGGTCGTTGCGGCTGCACGGTCGTAAGGTAAAAGGGGCCGGATATGCAAATGAAGCGCTCGCAAGTTGCGTCGTTAAGATGGGATCGTTAGCTGGACGAGCGAGGGGAGGATGCAGCCGTAAGACTAAAAATACGCCCCCTTCTCGTTCCCATTACACGTCATCTCCGGGCATATAAGGATTAATAGAGACCATCGGGAACCATCAGAGCTGGTCGTAGAGCTTCAGGTTGACCATACCCTCTCTTAAGCACTACGATCAAGTCAGTGTAAAAACCTCCCATGTCACATGTGCCATGACACCAGGGCCGAAACTAGGATATCTGTCACCCAGTGCAAGGCAGCAATTTTGCGCCCCCTCCCTTCCCGTACCTGGATTTTGTCCTTGCTCCTCGATAAGGCAGTGCACTACTCAGACATCCCTGGTTTAGTGACTTACATTATTCCACACATCATAATGCCCATTACACATTATGCCACACACTGCAATGCCTATTACCAAAGTGCCACTTACATATTTGCCCGACACCATTTTATGCCCCACAGTAATGCTTCTAATTACTTTAAAATTACCTGCTCGTTGCCAGGGGGTTTATGCTCGTTGCCAGGGGTTACATGCTCGTTGCCATGGGGTTTCATGCTCATTGCCATGGGGTTTCATGCCTGTTGCCAGGGGTTACATGCTTGTTGCCAGGGGGTTTCATGCTTATTGTCAGGGTATTTATGCTTGTTACCAGGGGTTACATGCTCGTTGCCATGGGGTTTCATGCTCGTTGCCAGGAGTTACATGCTCGTTGCCATGGGGTTTATGCTTGTGGCCATGGGGTTTATGCTTGTTGCCATGGGGTTTCATGCTCGTTGCCAGGAGTTACATGCTCATTGCCATGGGGTTTATGCTCGTTTCCAGGGGGGTTTGAAGGGAGAAGATGCAGCTCTCGGCATCCTCTCCCTGCAGCGCCAGCGTTCTCGGCACTTCCGGGAACGCTGTGCGCATTGCGCTCTGCTAACAGACACTAGAGGTCCAGTAGGACCTCTAGCATCTGTCTCTTCTTTGGCGGAGGCCATTTTTGGATGGCCGTTTTCAGCAGAGTCCATGCGGACGGCTAGTCCGCATGGAATCTGCTGAAAACGCCAATCCAAAAATGGCCGCCGCCAAGGAGGATACAGACACTAGAGGTCCAGTAAGGACCTCTAGCATTTGTCTCCTCTTTGGCGGCGGCCCTTTTCAGATGGCCGAGTCAGATTTTTCACCCCCCCGCAATACCCACCCGGTGCACGTGCACCTCTAGCCCCCCCTAGTTGCGGCCCTGCATGACACTACTTAGTTAATTATGCACTCCCATAAAACGCCGTTTGCATAGTAAGGCACGCCTGCGTTTGAATCTCCACTCCTCCGTTCACAAGCACCTTCCCCTGTTACCACCCACAAACGCCTCATCCTGTCACTCAAACTAACAACCTGGCCAAGTTGAAGGAGAGAGCAATTTCTGATCGTAATAGCTAGTTTGCGCACGCGCATTGCGAATTTTACGCATGTGCAGTTTAGCGAACATCGGTGGCGTATGACTGTGCGGCCGCAACAACTGACTCTGAATGAGGCCCATATACACAAGGGGGTATATTACGAAGGGTCAATTTTAATCAATTTCGATCGATCAACATGGATATTGTGTTTCTGGGGCTAAATCACACATTTACTAATACTTAAAAATGCTAAATATAACTTCTCTGTTAGTAAATGTGTGATTTAGCCCCGGAAACTCAACATCGATGTTGATTGATTTTCATTGATTTTAAATTGTTAATACTCAATTCAAATCGACCTTTAGTAAATATACCCCAAGGAATCAGACTCATTAGTCATAGAAACAGCACACTATGGGGTTTATTAAATTAGGGGGCAAATTGTGGGCAATATCCAATTGTGACAGCATTGGAATGTCAGCATTGGTTCCCTATATCACCCCGATTTCATCCCTAGATTAGGGGCTCCTGTATGTGTGGCATAGAAGTATCCTAAATCGCGGGAATCACCACCCCTTTGCTTTATGCAGGCTGTCTCCATCTAAAGACCAAATAGCAGACGACAGGAGCTGCCACCTAGAGTCAGCCACAAGGCATCCTGGCATTAATGTTCAGTTTTTTACTTAAATGTTTAGGTTGAAAAAAAACGGCAGGTATATAAAGTTCAACTTTCATCCTCAAAAACTCTAATAAATCCTGAAGAAGGAAAACATTTCTAAAAGCATTGCTTCAATGGTCTTAAGAAGGGAAAATTGTGTGCTGATTTTTTTCCTGCAATCAAACAATTCTACATCGTGTTATTACTGCAGGTAAAGTACTCCTGTATATTCTGTTTTGTGAAAAAAGGCCCAATAATTTGTTACATAAACCTTATAGCAGTCGGAATCCCGGCTCCAGAATCCCAACTGCCGGCATCCTGACGGTAAGTGGGGAAGGTTAGGGTTAGGCTTCGAGGAGGGGTGGTGGTGTTAGGGTTAGACTGCAGGTGGGGAGAGTTGGGGTTAGGCTGCGGGAAAGGTGGGTTAGGGTTAGGACACTTACCTACTTATGTCGGAGTTCTGACTGTCTGGATGCCGCTGTCAGTATTCTGACCACTGGCATCCCGATCGTCGGGATCCCGTACCCAACCCATATAATAGTACCACCACTAGTAATAATAAGATGTAGTAGTGCCCCTATTAATAATTAATAACAGCATGTTGTAATACCCCCTTGTAATAATATGTAATAGTGTCCCCCTATTAATTATTAACAATAAAATGTAGTAATGTCGCCCTCCTAATAAGATGTAGTAATGCCTCCCTATTAATAATAAGATGCAGTTGTGCCCATTTCAATAAATATTATTATTATTATTATTATTATTATTATTAATAATAATATTTAGTAGATGCCTCCTTTTTATAATAAGACTAGCTGCTCATCGCAGGTGGAAGTCGGTGATGTCTCTCCATAGGCAGCCGGCTCCCTCCCTCAGTGGGCTGCACTCTGGTGGTCTCTGCCACTTGGACACCAGCTCCCTTGTACTGAGCCGCACCTCTTGCACAGGACCCACCTCTAGGGACTTGTAATGAGCCGGCCCCTCTGTTCTCTTCAGTGACTGCCCTCTGGTATTCTCGTCACCGAGGACAGTGTGCAGCCTCCCCAGATAACGGGGAGCTTCACTGATCACCGCACATAACAGGTCCCTGAACAGCAGGTACACCAGCGCTTATGTAGTGGGTCTCCTCAGGTACACCAGCGCTTTTGTAGTGGGTCTCCTCAGGTACACCAGCGCTTATGTAGTGGGTCTCCTCAGGTACCAGCGCTTATGTAGTGGGTCTCCTCAGGTACCAGCGCTTATGTAGTGGGTCTCCTCAGGTACCAGCGCTTATGTAGTGGGTCTCCTCAGGTACCAGCGCTTATGTAGTGGGTCTCCTCAGGTACCAGCGCTTTTGTAGTGGGTCTCCTCAGGTACCAGCGCTTATGTAGTGGGTCTCCTCAGGTACCAGCGCTTATGTAGTGGGTCTCCTCAGGTACCAGCGCTTATGTAGTGGGTCTCCTCAGGTACCAGCGCTTTTGTAGTGGGTCTCCTCAGGTACCAGCGCTTTTGTAGTGGGTCTCCTCAGGTACCAGCGCTTATGTAGTGGGTCTCCTCAGGTACCAGCGCTTATGTAGTGGGTCTCCTCAGGTGCCAGCTGCCCTCTTTACTGCAGGCTCTGGACTTCTCCCACCACTCACAGTAAAAGATCCTCTTTGGAGCATATGGTTGAAAATAATTAAGACTTGCCGAGAGCAGTGTAGGGGACCCCTCCTCGCGGAGCCCCGCCCACGGCCCACTGACGACCAATTGGGATGATCTTTAGCCTAAAATCTGCTTGGGAAAATTACCAACACAATGGTGAAAAGTGCATCACAATCAGTTCAGTGGTTGCGGAGTTTATTGCAATCAGACAGACATACAAACAAACAGACGTTCTCATTTATAATATATATAGATAAATATAGTGATCGATCCTTATCTATACAATGAGCGAAAGGGTGTGTGTGCCTGTCTAATTAATAGGATGTAGTAGTGCCCCTAGTAATAATAGGATGTAGTAGTGTTCCCCTATTTATTATTAATAAAGAGATGTATTAGTG
Source organism: Taudactylus pleione (assembly GCA_031769625.1). Taxonomy (NCBI): domain Eukaryota; kingdom Metazoa; phylum Chordata; class Amphibia; order Anura; family Myobatrachidae; genus Taudactylus; species Taudactylus pleione. The sequence continues at coordinate 3,108,687 of JAUIMM010000252.1, read as the reverse complement.
TCCCTTATTAATAATAAGATGTATTAGGGCCAGTCTATTAATTATTAATAATACGATGTAGTTGTGCCCCCTATTATTATGATTATTATTATTATTATTATTATTATTAACCACACGGTCAGTCATACAACACTAAAATAGCATTTCTATTTTTCTCACATATGTTGCAATTTTTATACTTTTACATATTTAGGGAGATATTAGGGCTTATAGTGTCGGAGGTGGCCACACCCACACAGCACTGGTCACACCCACACAGCACTGGTCACACCATCACACAGCACTGGCCACACCCACACAGCACTGCCCACACCTCCTCTGCTTCTCACCAAAGGCCCTTGATGTTTTTCAGCCCCAGGTCCATGTGGCCCTTAATCTGGCTCCGACCCTAACTAATAGATGCTAAACAGATGTCCTACACTGGTGGTTGTAACCTTGGGTGAATTATGTTGTGAAACTTATAATGTAAAATTAAATTGTGGAACTTATCAAATCACAATGCAATCCACAATGCTGGATATGCACTCCATAAGAGCTTCCTTAGTGGAGTTGAATTTAGTAGTACTAATATTTGAAGTTCTATATATAACGTTGCATGCCCCCTCTCTTGGTTTTCTGACTGACAATGTCTTATTCTGCTATTGCTCATTTCCCTATCTCTTCCTCTGCACGTTATCAATGACACAAACATGTCATATACTGCATGCGGTTTACACTCCCCCTATATATTACTTACAGTATGCAATGCAATCTGCCTGTTCTACAGTCTCTCTCACTGTGCTATGTCCATTGATGGTGGTGTAACATGTATGGTAATGTGGATTATGTTGTCCCAGCGCGACATGCTGACCTGTCCCTGAAGAGAAGCCGGTCAGGTAAATATGCAGTTTAACTATTTATTTATTACCAGTTATTTATATAGTGCACACATATTCCGCAGCGCTTTACAGAGAATATTTGGCCATTCACATCAGTCCCTGCCCCAGTGGTGCTTACAATCTATGGACCTGATTCAGACCCAATCGCTAGGATGCTATCACTCGTTGCTGGCCGATATTTGCGTTCTGCGCATGCGTAAGCATCACATTGCGCGTGTGCGGACCACTGCGACAGATCAGGAAGCACTCGCTCGCTCAGCATAGACAGCCCAGTTGCATGAGTGACAGGAGAGGCCGTTTTTGGGTGTTAACAAGGGCAGCCCACTGGAAACGGGGGAGTGGAAGTACGAACGCAGGCGTGCCTGTGTGTTTCAACGCCGTTTCATAGGCGTGCATAATTAACAGGGAGCGTAATTGTACACGTCACCTGGTTGTTTTTCACACTGAAGGGATCGCAGTGCTTGCGGACAGGTATAGTCAACCTCAAGCGCTGCGATCACATCCGATGGTGCTCGATGTACCAATGTTTTCATACACTTCCTGGAGATGACGTGCGCAAGTGGGCATCTTATGAATGGCTGGTGGGCATCTGCATACACAAAGTGATCGCATGCCAAGACATAGTGGGAGTGCTAATGCCTTGCCGAGCGATCGCCTGCCTTGCTGGGCGTTCGCTGGATTTGCATACCTTGGGAGCGAGCGATCGCATCTAACGAACGGGTCTGAATCAGGCCCTATGTTCCCTGCTACATGCTCACACACATACATACTAGGGTTCACTTTTGTCATGAGCCTTTTTACCTATCTTATAGTTTTGGATTGTGGGAGGAAACTGGAGCACTAGGGGGGAACCCGCGCAATCACAGGGAGAACATTGGATGGGATATTTGTACTCTGGCACTGGAAAGATGCCCCTATTCTAAGTGAATGTTAACTTATACCCCTAGTCTTGAGTATAAGATCCTGGCAGTCGGGATACCGCTGGTCAGAATACCGCCAGCGGCATCCCGTCAGTCAGAATCCCAACACCCATATGGAACGAGGTAAGTCTAACCCTAACCTCCTCCTCTAGTGCCTAAACCTAACCTCCCCCTCCCCACACCTTAAACATAAGTCTCCTCCCTAGTGCATAAAGCTAACCCACCCCCTAATGCCTAACTCTTACCCCGCACCCTAACCCCCGATGCTTACCTTCTGGATGCCGGCGGTCAGAATTCTGGTACCGGGATCCCGATGGTGACAGAATTTCGGCACCGGTATTTCATCCATCGGCATCCCGCATGCCGGGATGCTGACTACATCCCGTGTACGATCCCTGGTTTATTAGGGACTCTGGTTAGGAGTGACACAATGATAATATACACTTGTCTAAGTAAAGATCGACTGAGGTATAAGGTAAAAAATATATACAAGTTTATTTAAATAATACAGTAATATCTAAATGTTCAGTCCTGCACTCCAGAAAATAAATAAATGCTTATGCGGCGAAGGTGTTGTGGCTCTACTTAGTGTGGCTCTGACTCACAGTGTGCTCTTGCTCGCAGTGTGGTCTTACTCGCAGTGTGGTCTTACTCACAGTGTGCTCTTACTCGCATTGTGCCTCTTACTCGCAGTGTGGTCTTACTCGTAGTGTGGCTCTTACTTTCAGTGAGGTCTTCCTCGCAGTGTGCTCTTACTCGCAGTGTGGTCTTACTCGCAGTGTGCTCTTACTCGCAGTGTGGCTCTGACTCGCAGTGAGGTCTTACTCACAATGTGCTGTTAATTGCAGTGTGGACTTACTCGCAGTGTGGCTCTTACTCGCAGTGTGGTCTTACTCGCAGTGTGGCTCTTACTCGCAGTGTGCTTTTACTCGTATTGCGCTCTTACTCGCAGTGTGGTCTTACTCGCAGTGTGGTCTTACTCGCAGTGTGGTCTTACTCACAGTGCGGCTCTTACTTGCAGTGAGTTCTTCCTCGCAGTGTGGCTCTTACTTGCAGTGAGTACTTCCTCGCAGTGTGGTCTTACTCGCAGTGTGGTCTTACTTGCAGTGTGGACTTTCTCGCAGTGTGGTCTTACTTGCAGTATGGACTTACTTGCAGTGTGCTCTTACTCGCAGTGTGCTCTTACTCGCATTGTGCTCTTACCTGCAGTGTGCTCTTACCTGCAGTGTGCTCTTACTTGCAGTGTGGACTTACTCGCAGTGTGGTCTTACTTACAGTGTAGACTTACTTGCAGTGTGCTCTTACTCGCAGTGTGCTCTTACTCACAGTGTGGTCTTACCTGCAGTGTAGACTTACTTGCAGTGTGCTCTTACTCGCAGTGTGCTCTTACTCACAGTGTGGTCTTACTCGCAGTGTGGTCTTACTCGCAGTGTGCTCTTACTCGCAGTGAGTTCTTCCTCGCAGTGAGCTCTTACTTGCAGTGTGCTCTTACTTGCAGTGTGGACTTACTTGCAGTGTGGACTTACTCGCAGTGTGGTCTTACTTGCAGTGTAGACTTACTTGCAGTGTGCTCTTACTCGCAGTGTGCTCTTACTCACAGTGAAGCTCTTACTTGCAATGAGTTCTTCCTCGCAGTGTGCTCTTACTCGCATTGTACAGCCATTTGGGTTGGGAGGGGGAGGATTTAAGATAACGAAGGGGATGTTGTGGTCTTGTGATGCTGTTAGATGTTGCGAGACGCAGAATCATGCTCATAGGAGACCTTATTTATATGGTTAATCTGCACCTGCCACAGGGCTGGTGCAAGTTCCAGTGGTGCGACTTATGGTGTGCCTAAAGATTCTCATAGTGGGCGTCTCAATCCTTACACATTCGGATGCCTGCTTGTATGCCAGGGGAGGGCTTAGTACCGGCAATTAGCATTATGTTGTAGATGCGACTGGCAAAAGACGCATGGATGGCAGCGGCTGTTTCCAAATTAAAAATCAATTAACAGGGTTGATCCTAAATTCCTGATGCTGGCTCTTCAGCTGGTCCCCAGCGTCTTTTCCTCTTTGAGAATATCGATATTATTTTGCTGATTTTTCTCTGTATTAAGAGTAGAGATGCCGATCCCGCATCTTCGGGACAGAAGATTGGGTACTAGGGAGGAAAATAGAGACAGGATAGAGGAGAGAAAGGGGTAGGGACTTGGGGAGAGGTAGTGAGATCTCAGGTATGGATGGGGGAGTAGAGGAATAGACAGACGGGGTAGAGGAGAGGAGGGGAAATGGGGAATGGAGGTGGTATCTGGGTCTCAGGCAGGGACGGGAAGGAGTACTTTGGCCAGGAGTAGGCACCAGACAATATATATGAAATCACTAGAGGGGCTGTCTCCCTAGATGCCACCCTCTTTCCCCTTCCATCACCCGTGGCAATTGCCCAGCATGCACCACATAGCTGCTTTATTCAGTGTTATCATGTATTACCTTTACCACCACTTTAGGCAGCTGAAGCCCCTTCTGCATAGTTATGAGAGTGGTATCTGATGCAAGTCATAAAATCTAAAACTGCTGTGACATTGTTGTCCCTTTTGTATTAGCCAGGGCCGTAGACAGCCAGGCCGAGCCCAGGTACAGGGGGGCGTGAGCAGTCTCGCACTGCAGCCCAGCACAAGCTGTGTGCTGAGCTGCTGTGAGGGAGGGGGACAACGACGCCGGACCCGGGCCCCGCCAGGCCCCTCTAGCAAGCCCGGGCTCGGGTAAACTGTACCCGCTACTCCCCCCCCCCCTCTCGGCACCCATGATATTAGCTCACACATCACATTATGAACATATAAATTAGCCTACCCATCTCTAAGGTAGTTCTGCTGTCAGCATGTTAATCCCATTCAGTATTTAAATGAAAATCTATTTCCTTTATTGTTAGATGTAAATGAACACACTTCTATGCCTTAAGCACACCTGGTATATGTACTGCCACCTTTGAACACTGTATTTGCTCAGTATACACATGTACAGTAATTACACATTTTGTGCCTGAATCAGGGTATCCCTACTTGGTTTTTTTACCGGCCTCCAGGCCGCTCGCACAGCTGTGGGTGACCACCCACACCGCGTGCGTGCAGCCTGGCGGTGGTCGCGATTATCGCGACCATCGCGATTATCACGACCATCGGGCTTGCGAGAAGGGTCTCAGGTCTCGCAAGCCGGAGTCGATTTCCTGCTCTAATAGAGCAGGAAGTCCACTAGTGATGTCAGTAGGGCCACCCACAAATGGCAGGCGTTCCTTCGGGAACGCCTCCGTTTGTGCATTCACCCCCCCTCCCCGCCTACAAAACAGGGCGAGCTGTCGATCAACATCGACAGCCGTCCCATTTTGTAGCGAGCCCCAGAGCGAGTGATTTCCCACTCACTCCGGGGCTCGCGCGTGCGCAATGGCCAACCAGCAACCCGCTTGCAAGCGCTATGCGCTCGCGAGTGGGTCTGAATCAGGCCCTTTGTTTCCTATAGCTTTTCCTGCACACTTTCAGAGCACAAATCTGTCCGATTGTAAATCAGCCCGGACCACTTTATTACTGTGTCATCTGTTCCTCAGAATATGGACTACTAGCCCCTGGTCCCACTGAGATTCCCAGGTATCACTCACGCTGTGACATGTATACTAACAGTGTGATACAATTATCATATACATTATTCATATAATACATAATAAAAGAAACATATACTGTACAATAGTGTAATACATTAAGTATAGTAAACTCAGTATAAACTATTATACTACAAAAGCCCACCCTTCTGTGTGTTGAATATTGAAATAGCAAAGTGCTGAGTTTGTCTCTTGAAATCATCTGCACTCCTTACACTCACCTCCTCTTATGGCCTCTCCCAGTGCATTTCATCTCCCTCACATTCTGATGGTCATACCCAGGACCTCATGTTTGCCCATCTCTGTGACAGCTTTTCTATTTGTCTTCCCACTACTTCTTCTTTTCTTCCACTACTGTACTTCTTCTTGCTTCCTGCTCCTCCACCTTCACCTTAATCTATGCGCACACAGCAGCACCTAGGTGGCCTTAACCTTATGTTCTTCTCAGTCTCTCTTGAACCACACTCCTCTCTGCCATCTTAGTTTATGGAGCTGTCTATTTCTACACCACCACACTCTTTGCTGCACTTGACAAAGCCACCCCAGTCACCTCATATCATCACCAGTGATTCAAACCCCAACAGCTTTCCAAAGAGACTTGCTACCTGCAAAATGTACTGTGATTCCCAAAGCATCAATAGATGATACTGACTTCATCCAATTCAAATTCATCCTGTCTTCCTATTATAATGCCCTCTCTCTCACCAAGCTAACTTACTTGAGAACCCTAATGTCCATCCTGCCCAATGACCCCTGGCATTATTAACTTACTGCTCTGCTCTCATCCCACCACTCAATTCTTTTTCAATTTTCACCTACTTTAAAAACAAGATCAAAACTATTTGCCATTAAATCAATCCACAAATCCACTTTCTCCACCAACCATCTAATCCCCTCCCCTAGATGCCCTCAGTCCGTTCTCTCCTGTAACTGTCCTAAGTCTTCACACTCCTCTCTTCTACTTCTTCCTCAGCCTGCTCCCTTGACTTCCCTCAACTGCTCCATTCCCTTTCACTACTTCTCTAACCTCTTCACCATATCCCTCTCACTCCATTCATCTGCTTTTTGTTTCCAAATTTCTCAAATGGCTTGTCTACAACTGCCTGACCCACTTTCTCTCCACCATTCCTGACACAACCATCAGGCTTCCACCTATAACACCCAACTGAGACTGCCCTCACTAGTGATCAATAATCTACATTTAGCTTATCGACAAGTCAAAAAAGTTATCTCTTCCTGCTGTTATTCACCCTTCACTCCCATGGCCTCTGCATCACTGTCCTCTACTGGTTCAGCTCTTACCATTCCTTTTGTGTCTCTATTTCCAACCCCTCATCTTTCTCTGTCTGTTGTGTTTCCTGAAGGCTTTATTCTCTCACTTTACATAGCTTCTCTCAGTGAATTCATACAGTATACTCTTTTGGCCTCCACAACCACTTCTATGCATTTGGAACTCAACTCTATCTATCCTCCACTACTGGCCTTTCTAATTGTGGTCAACTCTCTCTCTCTGCCACCTCTACCTTTTTGTCCCATTGCCATCTAAAATTCACTATTTCCAAAATAAAGCATCATTACCCCTCCCTATGCCACTACCTCTCCCACTGTTTAATTCACAACTGACAACATCAGGCACTTCCCTGTACCCCGCACCCGCTGCCTTTATGTCACCATGATTCCACACATCCAATCAGTCATGTAATCCTGTAAACTTCTCTTTCTAAATATCTAAACACTGACATAATACTCCCCTATCTCACTCAGGATGTAATTGACTACTGCAAGCTCATCTTAGCAGGTTGTCTCCTCTACCACCTTTACAATCTATCATTAATGCAGTGGGAATGTTAATGTTCCTCTCTCACCAGTCCACATCCACTGCACCACTCTGCAAATAACATCACTGGTTCCCCATCCCCTCCCGAATACAATTCAAGCTCCTAACACTCACCTACAGTAATGTCTCATCATGACATAGACCAAGGCACAAACTCTCTGTTTCACTTAGGACTAATGATTTTTGTTCCCTTAAATAAACACTTCTCACTTCTGATTTCTCCCATGCTGTTCTCTACTTATAAATAACCCTACCCTGCTTGACCAGACCCCACTAGCCTCCATTTTTCATGCACTTTCAAAATTCACCTTTTCACTATAGTCTACCCTGGTATGTAGTCAGGAAGCCGGCAGTCTAAATGCCGAAAGCCGGCTTCCTGATTGTGGAATGGGACTAATGATAGGCATCTAAATACCAGCGCCTATCATTATCCAGATGCGAAATCCCGACCCCCGGCATACCGAATGAAGGTAAGCTGGGCTTCGGGACCTCTTAGCCATGGGAGGGGGGGTTAAGTTTAGGGACTCCCAGGAGGACTTATGGTTAGGCACCCCCCTGGGAGGGTTAGGGCTAGGCTAGTGGAAGGGGGGGTTAGGGTTAGGCACCACCAGGGGGAGGTTAGGGTCAGACACCCCCCGGGAGGTTTAGGGTGCGGTGGAGGGGGGGTTAGGTTTAGGCACCCCTGGGGGGAGGGTTAGGGTTAGGCACTAGGGAGGAAGGTTAGGGGGGGAGATGAGAGGGTTAGGGTTAGAACTTTCCTTAGTTGGTAATTTCAGTTTTCTGGCGTTGGTATTACATCTGTCGGGCTTAAGTCTGGCGGTATGTCATACCAGTTTCTCTACCCTTATCATCCTAGACTACTCCCTCTGCACATGCTACCTACCGCAGCCACTTGTGTCCCATTAGCTCCTACTGTACTGCTTTCCTCCTCCCTCTACAGTAGACCAGTGGTTCTCAATTCTAGTCCTCAGGTACCCCCAAAAGGCCATGTTTTTTGGATTTCTTTATTCATGCACACTTGAGGTCATCTATTTTGCTGGGTCTGTAATTATCCCATCTGTTTTCACAGAGAGAAATCCTGAAAACGTGATCTGTTGAGGGTACATTCGGGTTGCAGTTGAGAACCACTGCTCTAGACTATAAGCTCTCACGAGCAGGGCCTCTCTACCATTTATCTCATATTTACACCAGCTTTGTGTACTTTTTATTTTTTCCTGTTTAAATTTAATTTGTGTGATCTCTATATTTAAATTTTGCACTTTAAAATTGCTCATTCTAATTGTATAGTATACTTTTATGCTTTATACTTGTAGTTTGTATTTGTATGTTTTGTTATTATATTTCCTTTGCATTTGTGTGATTTTTATGCTGTCTGACACTGCGGAATTTATGGCCCCTTACAAAGAAACAATGATGATGATGTAACAAGGTCACAATTGTAATTGTTGTATCCAGGACATATTTGAAAATGAGAGGTGGCTCTCAATGTATACCTTCATGGTAAAATACTTTATAAATAAAATAGATAAATAAAACTGAATGAAATAAATAGCAATTAATATCTGGTCTAATTGTTGAGTTGTTCTACAATACATTTTGTTATATGTCTGCAGCCTATGTAATTACCTAATTTTGTTGTAGATAGATTTAGAATTATTATAAAGTAGCTTTGGCTAACTGACCCTCCTTCTTCCTCAGAGCAGAGTAACATATATCTGCAGGAGGAGAGTATATATGAGCCTGTGCGGGGCAGTGATAAGCCAGACCCAGAAAGCCTCTGGAGATTATCTTCAACTGTGAGCAGTGGGGATGAAACTACACTTCACTGGAACCAGGGATCACCAACAAGAAGTACAACTTTATTTTTCTGCTGTTTGTTGTATTAGTATATGGTGCTTTTGTTCAGTGTGTTTAGATATATCAGTGTAGTATGAACAGTCGACATTCAGAATATCAATCGACAAGTTCTGAATGTCAACAGTCAGAACGATGACATGGACATTAGGTCAACAAGCAGAATGTCAGCATGGTTAAAATATTGGCATATTCATAATGTCGACATATAACATGTCGACACCAGAATGTAAAATAATGATGAGTTTACAGAGGGTTGAAGTAATAAAACTAGGCTTGGTCGGTAGGCTATTATTTTTGTTCAACCATTTGTAAATTCATCCTTATTTTAATAATCAAATTGTTACTTTTCACTATTATACATATCTGATAACCTCTAAAAGGTGAGCACTATCTATAATACCCTTTACCCTTCTACTGTGGGGCTGGTGACCTCCACAGTTCAGCAGCTTCCGCATCTCTACCCTTTGAATGGAATCGGTATGAAATACCGCCGTCCGCATGGCCGGCAGTTCAATTCCCAGCAGCGCCTGGCCGACCAAAGCAGAGTTCCCGGCAGCGGAAGCCCGACAGCGCTGGAAATCCTGATCGTCGATAGGTAAGTACTGACTAACCTAACCTAACCCCCTAACCCTAACCCTTCTTAGGGGTGCCTAACCCTAACCTCCCCCCCAAGTGCCTAACCCTAATCCCCCCTCTAAGTGCCTAACCCTAACCCCCCCCTTCCTCGCCGCCTAAACCTAAGTCCCCCGGGGGTGCCTAACCCTAACTCTCCCTCCCCCTAGCCTAAAACTAACGCTCCCGGGGGGGTGCCCTAAACATAACCCTCCCCCCCGCGGCTGTCCACTCGTGGTGCCCGGCATCCCTTTGATCGGGATGCCGGGCGCCGGTCTCCCGGCGTCGGGGAAATGTTAGGCGTCTACATCTAGACGCCCGGCATTTCACCCTCGCCGGGATATGACAGTCAGGAAGCCGGCTGCCGGTATTAAGGCAGCCGGCTTCCCGATTGTATACCCTTTGAACCCCAAATGCACCTGCTATTTCCATAAATGCACCAGTAATACCAGTGCCGTAACTAGTGTGGTGCGACATGTGCCGCAGCACAGGGCACAGCAAGGGGCGCTGTTCAGGCCTGTCAATTTTCTGTTTATAATCAGAGCAATACAAAAGAGAAATTGCCCAGCGCTCTACAAAAGCCAGCGCTCGTGAATCAATGAATCAGCAAATACCGTTCACCGGCTGCAATTCTTAAAGAGGAAGAAATTAGCAAATCCTAATTGCACTGGGAAACAAAATGACTGGACCGCATTAATATTTCATAATAAAACGTTTTATTCTGTCATATACATATGGTAAATGCATAAATAAAAACACCTAAAAACTGTAGTATTAAATATGACCTGGTGCTTGTTTCTCAGGGTAGTAACATTGGAAACAATCTTGCTAATTGGAGTTTGTCAAAACCATTGCAATAGCAACATTGTTAATCATTGAACCACCACCATACAAAATATGACAAAGGTGTAGGTATGAAGTTCCCACACATGGCAGTCAAACACCTTAAACATGGAGCTATCAGCCCCACAATATTTGATGGCAGCCCTGAACAAAGCCACCGATTCCCATCCCAGGTGTTACCAGAACACCTCGAGCACCCTTGCCGGCGAGTTCAGCTACAGGTGCAGGTTACGTAAACAGATCTCCCTGCCGCTGATATTTGCTGCATATACACTACAAGCAGCACTCTTTCTATATCTTCAGTCAGTGATCTATACTGCTGGTTCCTGGCTTATGCAGGGCTATTCTGACAGAGAAATCTTGCTGTAGGTGCAGCTTCACCAGCGCTCTCCTACCTCTAGAGCTGGTGAGCGTTATACTGCATAATTATTGTGTATCATCACTGCAGCCATTGGATTCACACTGTAGTTGGTAGTGACACCTGGATAACAGTGGTACAATGGAATCGGTACCCCTGCATCATTGTACGGGACAATGCAGATTTCACACGGCCCTTCCTCATGAGGCCACGCTCCCTTTTTCGACCATGTGACTTATGTCCCTATTTAAAAAGAAGAGGGGGGGCGGGGAGGTGCGCCAATTCTCTTTCTGGCCCAGGGCACCAAAAAGTCTAGTTACAGCTCTGAGTTATACAGAGGCCTAATTATCATGGCCCTTTTCCCTTAAAGTTTACAATATGTGGAAATGGCAGTTTCTGCCTGATTTCGATAATGTAGGTAAGAATAGATATTATTCTTAATGGGGTCTACAGTCTGACCCTGTGCATTGAGCTATGAAACACAAAGCTTTTTTTGAGCTTGGCCCATTAGCTAACAACATTTTAGGTCCATTTTACATTAAAAAATTCTTAGCTCCAGTAGAATTCGGTTGCACATGTGCAGCCCGATGGCCATGTACACTCATATTGCAGCGTTAATGTGCCCATATAGTGAGAAAAAAACTGTCCAAATTGCTGTGATATGCGGCAATATGGGAAAGTTAATTGTTGTGTATAAAAACATGTAAGGGCTACAGAGTTACAGTATATGCATTTCGCTTACAAGTTTCAATTGCTTATGTTTGTTTTGCGGCCTTGTCATGCAGGTGAAGGTCAGTGAGCGTATTATTGCAAATATGTCCTACTCAGACCTGGACGTAATGGAAAGTACTGTGCACCATATTGGTGGCGTATCTGATGCACTAGTACACTGATGATGATGAATGGATAGCAAACCAGTTCTGGGTATATCATGAGATACATACAGCTTTACATATGGGTGAATACATGCGTGCACGCTTCTATTGGGCAATATACTCATGATGTATAAACCCCATATCGTTTATGAAACGAAGTTATTAATAAAAAGGGCAAATTCAACGCATCTATAACATCAGAAATATTTCTTAACATAATACAAATAAATGTCTTCATGTAAGAAGACATTTTGGAGCTGCCCGCAAAATCCCTAGGACACCCCAGGCTCTACCTCCTAGAGCTGGCGGCCCTGCCCCCTAGGCGTGACGTCATGATGTCACTGATTTAGGGGTAAGGGCAGGCGACAATATATGTGTAACTGTAAATACAGACACAAGCTGTGCCCATGCGCTGTGCACCAAGGTGCATCATTGCATCACAGAACAACATGTGAAATGGCCCAACTGCAAGTCTTCTGTGGATATTCCCTTCATTTTGTACCACCTGTATAGCTTTTGTATGGTAAACTGAGGATTATTTTCCATTATAACAGATTATCCCCAACTCATTCCCCTTCCCTTCTAGAATGAAATCTCTTGTGAGCAGGGCCCTCCCCTTAGGTCCACTATCTCAGCCACTTGTCAGTATAATGATGACATAGGCAGTATGTTCATAATGTGGATACCTTGAAAATGTCAACATGGTTATAGTATGTCAACATATGAAATGACTACATTATCAAACTGTCCACATTAGTTTTAGGGTTAGCGTAAGTAGTAGACTTATCTTAAAAACACAGTGTCGACATTCTGATCATGTCAACATTTCATCAGTGCCGTCATGGCTAAGGCCAACATTATGAACATGTCGACATACTCAGCGTTAACATAATGACCCTTTATTAATGTGCCTATATTTGTTTTTATATATATATATATATATATATATTTGTTATTCAGTTACTTTGTTATACTCTGTTTTGTACGTTTGCTATGGCACTGCAGAAATTTGTGGTGCTTTATAAATAAAGGCTAATAATAATAATTATAATAATAATATAATATTAATAATAATATAACAGACACTGTAGTAATCAAAAAGCTTTCAGCCACTAATAACCATACTGTCTTCTCTCATAGGCAGTGAACGGGGGCTCCGGGCTGCGGTTGCTGTGTTTGGTCTACTGCTGATCCTCATACTTTGCATCTTGTGTTTCTTTATTTCTAAATGTGAGTAGAAGTCTGTATCTTACAATAAATGGAGAGGTTATTGCTGGAAATGGCTACATTAATTAAGGACACAATGTTGGTAAGAGTACATAAGCCAGGATCTATCTATGGTGTGGCCTTCCCCACTGTGGGGCTGCTTCTCAGTCGCAGGTAAAGAGACTGTAGGTGCTGTCAGCTGCAGAAACCTGATTTACTGCATTACACTAATGCCAGTATCCATAGGGCCAATGCGGGAGGTTCATGTGTCTGCTTCAGGCATTGCTGTAATCACCGGCGATTGTGGCCCCGCCCCCGTGGACATCACATAGAGGGGACGTGGCCTGCACCCGGCCCGCGAATAATGTTATATATGTCAAAATGGCCCTTGGCAGAAGAAAGGTTCCCCACCCCTGTAGTAAAGTAATGCCAAACTACAGTATGCTAGATGTTTTTGTTTATTTTTCATTTACATGGAATTTTTTCATAATAAATTTAAAAAAAAAAAAAGACACAAGTAATGTGAAAGTAATACGCTGCACATAATTTTATTATTTCTGTTTTTGGTGGTTTAAGGTGACACTTTATATTTATTCTAGTTGAAGAGTTAATAGCGCTGTTTTTTTATTCACTATTGCTTTGTATACATTAGGGAGGGACAGCCCACTTCTAATATTTTTATGCTATTGCCCCCCTAAGTAGTGACGTAATAGTGCTGTGTATTTTTTGCAGATTCTGTGGTGAGAATGGAATTAGCATCACTAAGAGAGGAACAGCAAAATGTAACATTTTTAGGTAAATGAGTAATTGTTTCTACAAACATTATTATATAAACTAAACCCAGAGAACAGCACTAGTGGGTGTGTGGCTATTAATCATGTGATCTAGAGAAATGGTTTGACACCCTATGCTTGAATTATATGCCTTATTAGCCATTTTTGAGTATTTACCTAGCTGTATTCAACTTATTAAATGTTTATTCAATAGCTACACACCCACTAGCACTGTTCTCTGGTTTTTGTTTGTATTTAATTTACAGGAGTTGAACACTCTCCTTGAACTAGCTGCTGTTTGACAAGCACCATTGTGGTTGTTTGGCTGAGTTTTTATTATGCAAGTTATTCTAGCAAACTTCTTCATTTTATACTTTTTATTTATGGGTTTATTCATATGTAATTTAATAAACAATATACTATATCCATCCAGATTGTTTAAAAATGTATGATTACCTATTTTATTTTTTATTTTTATATATGTGTCATGTCATGTGAGTGTAAAATGGACGATTATAAGATAAAACAATGGTGCTACCCACTCGCCCTTGTACCCTGGGTGAAGGCACTGCTCAGATACCCCTTGTTACAGCCCTGCCCATGCACTATTAAATTATTATTACCCAGTAGAGATTGTCTATCAGGGTCATTTCAAGAGAGGAGGGGGCCCATGTGCAGTCCGGCAGCCACTGAGCGCAGCGCCGCACCGGTAGACTCTGGGTGCTAGAGGGTGCCCAGAGTCTACAGTGAATGCACACGTCACTGGAAAAAATGGTGAAGCGCCCATTTTCCCTGTGTTTTCCTTACTGCACATGAGCAAAACGCTGGGAAAATGGCCACGGCGGCCATTCTCCAGGTAATTTTGACAGCGCAAATACTGGCGCTGACGTGGGACTCCGGAGGCGAAGTGGTAAGTATTAAAAATATGAGTGCAGGGAGTACAGTGTGGGCCCCTCTGGACGCAGTGGCCCATGTGTCCCGCACACCCTTCACCCATTATAGAAACGCCCCTGTTGTCGATCCATCTAGAAGATACTCTCGGTCAATGTGAGACCCTATTTATGGCATTACCTATTATTGACAGCTCAGCAAAGAGTGATTGTCCTAGACATAAACCACTCACTGCTAATAGGTGCAGATCACTAATACCAATCCTACCTCAAGAATGTAGTAGATTAATAAATACATACTAATAGAAGGCTCAGCAGTAAGATAACGGTGATGGTCTGCACAGTGCTAGTTGTTAGATTATTATGTTTTGCTGCACCTGTATACTTTTTATGTTTGTGCATCTGTAAGTAGTGATGCAGTCGCTCTGTGTTATTCTTGCAGATGCTGCTCAGAGAATGGAAATAGCATCATTAAGAGAGGAGCAGAGGAAGTTATCATTTCTGGGTATATAACAAATAATTTTTAAGAATAATGCTAAATAAAGTAATAAAATGTAACAGTGATTTTTCTTTTGACCAAACACCTCCTTAATTTTATCTCTGCAGGTTCCTTCCTCATATTTAATGAAGACCATAATAAGTGTGCAGAGGTACGCCCGTCCTCCTCTCCCTTTGAGCTTACAGCTTCTGGTTGCTCCTCAGTTTCTCATTCTCAGTTCTTCCATTGGCTCCCCGGAGGCAGACTCATGAGCACAAAGGAGGGGCTATGTGTGGGGGTGGAGGGGAAACATCAATCTCAGAAACCATTGAGGCTTTTTCACTGTGACACTGAAAAGGCCCTGACCTGGGCGTGCACTAATAAAACTTTGCTCGGTATTAAGGGAGAGAATCTCTACTTCAACTATGGGAATAACAATCATGGGATAGTTATGCTTTATTGGGGTACAGGACCCTGGAGTCGTTGGAGAGCTCAAAGCCTTGATGGGAAGCTGCAGGATGGGGGGGCTTGTGCTCAGTCCTGTGCTTAATCTAAAAGAAAAAAAGAAAAATGACATCTTTTTCCAGAAGTAGATAGCACAAAACATGCTATATATGTATATTAATTGGTTGTTTTAAAAAATGTGTCGTGTCATGCAATATTCTCACTGGCCCTCATTCTGAGATGGACGCAGCGTAGATGCCGCATGCAGTTGACCAATGTTACTGCACATGTGTCTGAGCCGCCCAGGGTTGGACTGGCCCACAGGGGTACAGGGGAAATCCCTGGTGGGCCCCACTTCCTGAGGGCCCACCCCCTCCTGTAGGGATCCCCTATGTACAGTACATTTATCTGGTTTATATAGACAGGATCGCCATCATGTGCTTTATTATTATATATAGTTATATTATACTGCATTGTGAGGACTATGGTGTAATCACTACAGTACACTGGCTGACCACACCCCTTAACAAATGGGCCCCTATGCAGGGCCGGATTAAGGGCCACATGGGCCTGGAGCTGAAAATGTTCAAGGGCCTATTATAAGAAGCGGGGTAGCTGTGACCAATGCTCTGTAGGGGGGGGGGGTCAGAGCCAAGTGGGTCCACCTAAATACAGAAAAATCATAATTTTGTGAGTAGCCAAGAAATAATTGCTTAATACTTATGATTTATGGCAACTGTGTGGGCAGCTTGTCATCATCATCCTGCCATGATGATGGGCCTATTTTTATGTGGAGGCCTGGAGCTGTAGCTCCATCTGACCCATTGTTAATCTGGCCCTGCCCCTATGCACTCCCCCAGTGGGTCCTTCCTGCCCCAGTCTGACACTGGAGTCGCTCCCTATGGCGTGCACAGTCGCAGTACAGCTTCCAGCACGGGTTGGGTTCAGGATGGTGACAGTCAGGATGGTGACAGATTTTTGTAAGTATTATAACCCTTACCCTAACCCATCCCTCCTGCAGCCTAACCCTCCCCCTAAGCCCAAGTCGCCCCCTGACCCTAATACTTACCTACGCAATATGTCGTGATGCTGACTACATCCTTTCCAGCGCATAGTGGCAGAAGTGTATAAGAAATGTATTGGGCATTCCTGGGTGGCTAATCAGATGCGTGGGCATGTGGTGGTTTTGTCGCTGATAGTGGTTGTGTACAGAGATAATCAGCCACTCACCTAGGAGGCCATACTCAGATGGAAATCTGCACCTTACATGGGGCTGGTGCAAGTTTCGTTAGTGCGTCCAATGGTAGCGCCTATAGATGCACTAAGCATGATCTCAGCACATGTGGGTGCACAGAGATTTTGTGTCGGAAGTGTGTCGGGGTGTCACGCAGAAAGCTTTGCGCACAAAGATGCTGACAGTGGACGTCTCAGTCCTTGCGCAATTGGATGCTCGGCTGTACACCAGGGAAGGGCTTTGCAGCGGCATTACGCCATTTTGGCATCTACGTCCAACTCAGAATCAGGCCCTATTTGCATTCTAAGGACATAATACTGCAAGGAGCAGCAATTTCCCTTTACTGTAGACATCTAGATATGCTGCATGTTCATATCACAATGATCATTATTTGGTAAGATAATGAAAAGAAATGACTTTTATGTAGGGGGAGTGGCTATGCCTCCCTGGCCGGCCTGCTGTGTATAACTGTTCCTGTGCAATACGCTGTGACACATGAGGCGGTCTGTGTCCTGCATCTTCTGTATGGCTTGTTAAGTTGCAGATGCATGTATTTACTATACATTATGCTGTTGCTTTATTTAACCACAGTAACCTCAATGTTTTTCTCATGCGGAAATAGCTTTTAAAATAATAACAAAAAACCCCAATAAAGTTGCAAAATATTAAGTGCTGCATTGGTTTCTAAAGCTGGGTTTACAGTATATGGCGCTTTTTCCATTTGTAAATAAGAGGGTTGTTACCTGCTCAATCCCAGGAAGCAGGGCCCAAGGCCGGCAGTGGTAAGAGAAAGTGCAATGGGGGCGAGAGCATAATACATGCGGGGGAGAATAATACAAGCAGGGAAGACACAACGCCAGGCACCCACCCAGGGGCTGATTATGAATCAGACGAAGCTCTGTACATGGGTACTCTGGGCCTGATTCAGACCCTCTCACGAGCGCTATGCGCTTGCAAGCAGGTCGATGGTGGCCCAGTGCGTATGCGCACGACGGAGACGGCTCTGTCGTGCGCATGCGCGAGACACGGATAGCGACTACCATCTGGAGCCAGCCCCACTGACATCACAAGTGATGTCAGTGGGAGTGCTTTCAGCTCTGTTAGAGCCGAAAGCACTCTGGGGCTTGCGGCAATGAGACCCCACCCGGATAGCGCCTACCTTCTGGGGCCGGCCCCACTGACATCACAAGTGATGTCAGTGGGAGTGCTTTCGGCTCTGTTAGAGCCGAAAGCACTCTGGGGCTTGCGGCAACAAGACCTTACCACCTGATGGTCGCGATGGTCTTGACCATCGCGACCATATTCCTGGCCGCTCGCTATAGCTGTGGGTCGTTACCCACAGCTATGCGAGCGGCCAGGAGGCCGCTCTGAAAAACAAGAAGGACGGCCCTGATTCAGAGCGAGCGCTCTGTCAGAGTGTCCGGCTCTGAATCAGGGCCTCTGTGCATGCTAGCCTACACTTCCACATTCCGTGGAAGCCTCCCGAATTAAGATGGGAGCTCCTGCTACTCCACAAAGTATATGCAATCCCCGCCTCATCTCTACGTCATTTGCAGCGAGTTCATGAAAAATATTTGGGAAAATCCTGTAAAAAATAATAAGCATTCCAGCATCAGCTGTCAGCAGCATGGATAGATCCCAGCACATGAATCTCCACCACCAACACCTTCATCATCAATCTCCTCATTAATAATCGGAGGTAGTCCTCCTCCATCTAATTTGAGAAGACTAACTGACTCCTCCCCTTTCCAGGATTTCCCATAACAATCTTTGCGCGCTATGGTTTCTGCTGCTGCTTCCACAGGTGGTGAATCTTTATCACAGTAGGGGATCAAACAACTGACTGTGAAACAATACATTCAAGAGGAAGCACGTATGAAAGCTGGTATCGAGTTGCGCAGCGGATCACTGAAGCCATGACTCATATGCCAGCATTAAATCTGTGCCAGTATCCACCATCAATGCATATGGTTTTAGAAAGCTCCTACCAAATTCCATCTCGATTCCATTTCGCCAGAACAGCAATTCCTCACCTGTACCAGGACGTTAAAAAAAACGTTAAAAAAACCCCTTATTCCTGTCCTATAAAATGCCATTGTGCCGAGTATCCTATTGAATACAGATATGTGGACAAGCCAGGACGACGTATATGGAAGTTGCCAGTTGTTATAATACAAGAAACGTCCTTTGGCAATGTAGCTCCCTGCTTTGTGAGTCCCAGGCTGCATCTCCTCTCTGCACATGATCACATTTCCTCCCCTTCAGTCATATTCACATTTCAAATTACAGTCATAGCTGGGAATCGAACCTGTCACTTCATGCTTTGCTATCAGACAGCTTACCAATGAGCCATCTGCTATTACAAGCGAAGACTGTGAATTCTAACTATATCAAGCTATTAATCTAAAATACAGTCATAGCTAAGATTCAAACTTAGGACCTTCATGCTTTGCAGTCAGGGCCCGATTCAGACCCGTTCACTAAGATGCGTTCGCACGCAGCTGTCAGTATCCAAAACCCTCGATCGCTAGCAAGACATTAGCACGCCCACTATGTCTTGATGTGCGATCGCAGTATGTATTTAGCCTCCTACCAGCCTGTCACAAGACGCCCACTTTCCCTTAGTAACATACGGCATATCCAGGAAGTGTATTAAACAATCAGTAACATCGGACCCATACACATCACTTGTGGCTGACCATACTCGCAAACACTGTGAGTGCTTCAGTGTGTAATTCAGCCATGTGACGTGCATGCTGACGATGCATCTTAATTATGCACGCCCCGGAAATGGCATTCAGACTCACAGACATGCCTGCGTATGCACCACCACGCCCCATTTCCATCGACCACCCCCTGTCTCCTCCCACAAACGGCTCGTCCTGTCACTCATTCTAGCAAAGCGTCTGTATATAGGGCACATAGACTAATTCACGCACGTGCACTGAGTTTTATACGCATGCACAGATTGCATACATCGGGAGGCTGCGTGCGAACGCAGCCTAGCGAACGGGTCTGAATCAGGCCCTCAGTCACCTTACTAATGCAGTTACCCACTACTACAGTGAAAGCTTGTAAATTCTACTATATCAAGCTACTACACATTCTTGGAAAGGAATGTTCCCAGAGTGACGAGAAACGGTGGCGTGCCATGTTGACACGCCCCCATTTTCCAGTATCCACACCCCTTGTGGCATGTGGCCATGCACACAGTTGTGGGAGCGCCATTTTTCATCTTGCCCTGTGCACCAAATACCATAGTTACGCCCCCGAGCACTGGCAACTTGTACCCAACCCTGACGAAGCAATGCACACGTAATGGTATCTCTTATTTTGGATGCATTTTATATCAGTGATTTTAAGACCTCGTGCCCTATATTATTTTCTACACATGAATATTTAAGTCAAAGTGTATTACATGTACTGTACAGTCTCACTCTTAGCAGCTCCACATTCCCTTACATACCAGTATATATTTCAGGTTCGTCTCACATCTCAGGTCATTCCATTTCGAGGCTGCTCCATTAATTTCCACACAATGTTCCTGACCATTGCTATTATTGGGTTCTCCGCTATACCAGACCCTGTAAGAAGATCAGATATTCCATAAAAGATACGTCTGGCCCAAAATATTAACTTCACTTGGTGCTCTAAAAAAATTAAGTACCTCAGTATTTATATCACTGGATCCTATGTGTCTCAGTATAAAGATACATTTCCTTCTTTTTTTCACTACATTTGTGTCTGATCTTCGAGGGGAAGCAGATAATCTTGTGGTTCAGGTGCATGGTTGCTGTGAAAATGAATGTGTTGCCTAGAGTCCTTTTTACATGCAGACCATTCCTGTGAGCATTACTACCAAGGGTCTACATCAGGTGCAGAAGGTTATAATAAACTTTATTTGGTTGGATAAGATCCCTAGACAAAAAATGTCCACTCTAATCAGAAGTCCATTAGAAGGGAGAAGAGGTCTACCTGTCCTAAAGAAATATTATTATGCTACTCATTTGAGACAGGCACTCATTACTGTGGTTCTGTAAGTGCCACTGTGGGCTGAGGTTGTAAGTGCCACTGTGGGCTGAGGCTGGAAGTTACACTGGAACTGGAATGAAAAAACTCATGGTTTTACTAAAACAGGCATAGGGAGGGGATTGAGAGGGGGTGATAATAAATAATGTGTAAAGGGCATTACTTTGTGGCATAATGAGTATAAGGTCACTACTAATGTGGGGCATAATGTGCATGAGGGCACTACTAATGTGTGGAATAATGTGTAAGGGGTATTACTGTGTGGCATAATGTGTGAGGGGCATTATTGTGTAGCATAATGTGTATGGGGCACTGATGTGTGGCATAATGTGTGTAAGTGGCTTTACTGTGTGGTGTAAATCATAAGGGCAGGGCCGAATTATAGGGGGGGCGGCAGGGGCGGTCATCCAGTGGCCCCCACACCTAAGGGGCCCCCACACAGCAGCAGCACCCAAGCAGTCACTGTGTTATTAAGCCCCGCCCACCTTGTGGCAAAATGCTGCAATTCGCTGGTCAATCAGTTGAAGGCGGAGCCAATATGATGCGATTCCATTAAAATTGTGTCATTTGGCCCGCCCTTTTCCAATTGACCTGCCAGGGCAGCATCCAGGTCCCCTCCCCATCCCATCCACAACATTCAGGCTGCAGGTGCTGCAAGGTAAGTGTGTGTGTATGTATGTGTGCGAGTGTGTGTGTGTGTAATGTATGTGTGACAAATGCATGTGTGGTGTATATGTGTTTTTGTGTGTGAATATATGTATGTATGTGTGTGTATATAAATATATACATGTGTGGTGTGGTGGTATATATATATATATATATATATATATATATGGTGGGGTTCCGTATATTTCCTGATGACAGTTGGAGAAACTGAAACGTTGAACAAATCAAGCCTTTGAGTACTTCATTATTTATGCCTTGAGTGACGCACCTTTGCATCGTATATCTGGTTTTGTGAGGCCACTGTCCGCAGTTGTATTCAGCTATTTGGAGTGCCAAGCCTTGGATATTTTATATATGTATATATCCCGGCCACTCAATGCTCCTCTGTATCCCAGTGTGTCGGAGCAGTGTCTGCACACCTGCCCAAGCATACCCACTCCGTGTTCTGCCTGACTGTCCATGCAGCTCTCCTGCACAAATATATATATATATATATATATATATATATATATATATATATATATAGTTCTCCTCCAATTTGCCGACACTCAATTCAAATGAACAACCTGCTCCGGTGCACAGAGAAATAAACCAATAGACAAAAGAAACTGGCACACGGAGACGACAAATAATGTCAAAAACGATGTAATAAACATCGTTTTTGACATTATTTGTCGTCTCCGTGTGCCAGTTTCTTTTGTCTATATATATATATATATATATATATATATATATATATACACACACACACACACTTTTAATACAAGTATATTGATAGGGCCCCCACAAGGTTGTTGCCCCAGGGCCCCCACAATCCTCGATCCGTCCATGTTTAAGGGGCACTACTATGTGGCATAATGTGTATAAGGGGCACTATTCTGTGGCATAATGTGAATAAGGGACACTACTGTGCAGAGTAACGTGAATAAGGTTGCACTACTGTATGGTATAATTTGAATTGGGGGTACAGTTGTGGGTCGATGCCCCTTCCCCACAAGACCATGCCCCTTTTTTGGCACACTATTTAAAATATGGGGGGGCACCAATGCTCTTTCTGGCACAGGGCACCAAAATGTCTAGTTACAGCTCTGAAAATAATGTGAAAACATCTGTTTTCACATTATTTTAGTATAAAAAGTAATGATAGAGCCTTTTGTGAGCAGCATCTGGAAGGTGTCAATTATATCTATCCATCTATCTATCTATCTATCTATCTATCTATCTATCTCATTTCTATCTATCTATCTATCTAATATATATCTATCTCATATCTATCTATATTATGATTATCCTTTATTTATATAGCACCAAATGAGCTAAACAAGGAAACATGACTTAAGCTGGCCACACACTAGACCAACTTTCATCCAACCATCCAACTAGTTAATTGGTTATTGTTTAACGATAATCGTTAGAAAAAATCGTTCACTTTCTGAGTCAAGCGATGAACGATTATCATTCATATAAGAAAAACGCAAAAATGGAAGCGCTGTCCCTGAAGACCTCAAAAATGAGTGTAATAATATCTACTATCGATGTTTAAGATAACACAATAAATAGGAATGAGCTGGTAATAGATGGACAATACCATGAGCAAATTATAAAAAAAACTTTTATGAAGAGAAATATTAAAAACCACAGATAATTAAATAAACATGCAAAAATAGAAATAAAAACCAAATAAAATTAAATACATATCGATTGCAGTAATATAATAATAATGAACATCTAATGGCTTGATACCATCAAATTGATAATACAATAAAATCGTATAGTAGTTTGCTGAAATTGACTTAAAAATCAACCTGTAACCCAAATATGAAAAAATGCCTTGATTGGCAACTAGATTGTCACACACTTACGGTAAGCTGCAACAAAGTTATCAGTTGATGTAGATAGACACTGCAGGTTGTAATTATAACCACCATTAATGAACGGGTTAGTAAAAAACAGATGTACACCTCATGCACATGAATTGACACCGGGATTATATCCCTGTAACACCGCTAGCATAGTCCCGATTCAGCCTGTATGGGAGTCCCGATTAGATGCAGGGACAGTACATAGGCAGTGTCCTGACAAGCGGACACTCCCAAGCCAGTAATATGTTTGGCCAATGTGGAAATAATAATATTGGTGAGGTACCTCAGTGTCCAGTAAATGGATTTCACAGCCTCCGGCCATCCGGGATGTAGCCTTTAACGAGTGCACTCGTGGCCGCCTGGTAAAAGTCTGTCAGCGCTCTTGACAGTTAGCGGGACAGCAGTAACTGCAGTGAAGGTCCCTGAGCTGATATTCCGGCTCCCGTCAGGCTGTGTTGCAGATGGGATTTACCCACATGGGGTTCAGCTGTGGAGCAAATGCATTGCGTGGCCGGGAACTCCTGGTTGAACTCCAGTCAGGCTGCGGTGTGTATATAATTCACCCACGTAAGGTTCAGAGGTGCATACTCAGTAAACAGGGGATGTAAGCTTGATGCGTTTCTCAGCACTTGCCGTTTCTTCAAGAAGCAGTCTCCCCAGTAATAAACAGTGGCTTTAAATACCACCTATAGCCAATCAGAGACAATTCCACACCTCTGTCTCATTGGTATTAAATTATCTGGCATGGTAGGATCTTGCATAAAGCCTATTTCTGTATTAAGCAGCATGGAAATTGAACCTCAGCAAACATAATTATATATAAGGGAGAAGACTAATTAACAATAATGTATACACATAAACACCATCAATATATCTATAAAGTAAATCTTTAAATTAAATAAAATTAAAACCTATACATAGTCCATTCATTAATTCTAAATATATAGTATAGTAATATATAATTAGTAATAGCAGCACCCTTCCTAAAGAGTCTTTAACCAAACTCAATTAGTAAATAAAAAATAAAAAATAGGGAATATGCATTAGTAATAGGAATACGTCAAATAGCATCAATCTGACAAAATAAATGTCTAATCATAAAGAACCACTCTTCTACATCATCAAACATCAGTTCATATAAATCCACATTTAAATAAATAATTAATAATGCTAGCTGAATTAGTAAATAGATAGATAAATAGACATACCCCAAAATTGCTCAAACTCATACAAATTCCTTGATAATGTTCCTAATAATTTATCATAGTAAAATATATTTAAAAGGTCACACATATACCTCAATAATAATAGATATTACTTCACCATAGTACATAATCATAAATAAATATACAAATATTACCCAATACAGAGAGACTAAGTCTCAATCTACCCCAGCAATGTAAATCACATATCTAGATTCAAGCTCTTCTTAATCCATATTCATAAAAATTGCATAAGTCACACCACGTGGGAACTGTCAGTAGCCAGAGCCAATCAGCGGCCGCTCTACAGTCAGCACGGCCGCTGATTGACTGATGGGACTGCAAAGCCCCATTCAGTCCCAGCAGCTGCCATTCGGGAGCTATCAGTATGTGTGGCAACACACATACTGATAGCTGTTGCGTGGATCAGGTAAACTCGTTTTTTTGTTTTGCCAAGTCCCGGAAATGCTGCGGAGACCAGCGCCAGGATATAGGTGAGTATGAATTCTTCTTTACAGTGCCATGTTTTAAGGATATTCTACTGGAGAAGGGGACAGATTCATCTGGTATAGGTAAATATGTGTGAATGGATAAGCGAGTGTAATAAAGTTATACTGTCATGGTATGTGTGTGTTTTGTCTTTTTTAAACTATTTATTTTACAGTGAAGTTACAGGTGCCGCATGTCTGCTGGCACTTGATGTTCCACAAGTGCAAAATGGCAGGCATGCTGGCACTTGTAGTTCCACTGTAAAACACAATAGGTTACATTATTTAGCCCCCCCATTACCTCCATACCCACCGAGCCAGGGGTATGGGGAAGAGCCCCGGGCATCAGCGTAAGCCTGTGGTGCTCGGAAGGGGGGGACCCTTCTTTGGGGGGTCCCCGACTCCCCCAAGATCACCGGCTTGCGCTGACCGATTTGGGGTGCTAATGCTTTGCACCTGGAGCCCCAGTGATTGGGTCTCCGGGCTGTGGCATTACACCCCGGTCGGTTGGGTCTGGTGCTGGTCTTAAATACAGGGGGATCCTCACGTTTTTTTTTTACCCCTATATTTAAAACCAGAACTGGTCCCTGCAGCCTTGGATTGGTTTCTAAAATACGGTGGAACCCTACACTTTTTGTCCCCCATATTTTTAGAAACAACCACTGGCTGGCAAGCCTGGGGCTGGTTTGGCTTTTGGGGGGGACCTTATGTAATTTTTTTGTCAATTTTTACAGGTTAAACACAATGGGAATTTTGGGGAAATAATCTAGGGACCCCCCTAAAGATGTGTAGACATGGGGGATCACTATGGGTACCCCCATTTTTAACTACTGAAGGAAGTCGGGGTTTCAAATAGCCGTGGCATGTGCATTTTTGCAGAATGTTAAAAATATGCGTTTTGGGACTTAAAAATAAGCTAGCACCCAGTTTCATGTACCCCAAATTTGATGGGACCATTTTTAAAAACAAAAAAAATAAGCTAAATGCTGTTCTGCATCATCAAGTCGGCAAACAAAAAAACACCTGCCGCGGCTATTTAAAAACCCGACTTTCTTTTGCAGCCAAAAATGGGGGTACCCATAGTGATCCCCCATGTCTGGACATCTTTAGGGGGGTCCTAGGATTATTTCCCGAAAATTCCTGTTTTTCTACCGTCGATCCAAGTATTGCCAGGTCCCGTTTTCGCCTACTTTCAAATTGAATACGGGGATACGCAGGCAATCGGGCAATACTTTAACACCTGGAAAACATGCGCAGTCGGCGTTAAGTCCGGGCCACGTTAAGGTAACGCGGCTCGGCTAAAATTGAATACGGGCCTTTATGTTTGTCCTCTGACAAACGAGATGAAATTTGACTCAGATACAAACGATAGATAGATAGATAGATAGATAAGAGGATGTAGTTATGAGACTGGTGGCCGCAATACAATCCCGACATCGGAATCCTGGCAAGAGATTCAAGATAGGCACTGAAATACCTTAACAACACCGAGGACACCAGCCCGATCAAAGGTAAGTCCAGGGCGCCCTTAGCTTTACTCACGGGGAGGAGGGTTAGGATTAGGTAGTCTAGTGGGGTTAGGTATGGGGGGAGGGAGATTAGGGTTAGGCACCCCCCCAGGGGGGAGGGTTAGGTTTAGGGAGCAGCAAGAGGGGGTTAGGGTTAGGGGGGGACAGGGAAGGGTTAGGGTACTTACCTGCCCCAATTGGGATCTTCATCCTGTCGGGCATCCGCTGCCGGTATTTCAATCCCATTCGATAGATAGATAGATAGATAGATAGATAGATAAAGATAGAATGTAAGATCCTAATCTTTGGTTGCTGCTGCCTTGCTGCTTATTTCAGCGTTATGATCGCAGATGCAGCAATATTTACTATTATTATTATTATCCTTTATTTATATGGCACCACAAAGGTTCTGCAGTGCCTTACACAGTACATAAATGAGCACACAAGAAAAAACAATAATAGTAGTACAAAACAATGCAGGACAAGGACATGGTTTATAAACATTGCTGCATACCACAAGCAGCAGGGCATAAGCAATCAAGTGTTAGGTGCCAATTGGGAAGTTAGGAGTAAATGATAGTACAGGTTGAGTCTCCCATATCCAAAATGCTTGGGACCAGGGGTATTTTGGATATCGGAATATTCCGTATTTTGGAATAATTGCATATTATAATGAAATGTCTTGGAAATGGGACCCAAATATGCACACAGAATGCATTTATGTGTTATATACACCTTATACACACAGCCTGCAGGTCATTTTAGACAATGTTTTTTATAATTTTGTGCATCAAAAAAAGTTTGTGTACATACATGAAATTCATTTATGTTTCATATACACCTTATACACACAGCCTGAAGGTTATTTTATACAATCGTTTTAATAATTTGTGCCTTAGACAAAGTTTATGTACATTAAACCATCAAAAATCAAAGGTTTCATTATCTCAGTCATGCTGAAAATATTCCGTATTTCAGAATATTCCGTATTTCGGAATATTTGGATATGGGAGACTCAACCTGTATAAGTAAGGGAGGAAAAGCACATCAGGGATGAGGGCCCTGCTTGTGACAGCTTACATTCTAAAGGGGGGGGGGCAGACAGACAGGGGCAACACAGATGGGGTAGATAGTGAGGAAGGAGCATGGAGCAGTGGGTAAGGATATATGCTGCGGAATGTGTATAAGATGACCTTGTGTTATGTCAAAGTGAAGTCCTTCATTCATCTATCTCTATGACAAAAATAGATTTTATTTATGTGTTTTTTGCACAAAAAATGTACAAAATAAAGTAGTTTGGGCTTTAATTTTTGTCTGTTACATTTAGCATCTATATACATCCAGCTAAAATGTGTCTATTATGGGACTGCCCGCCATCCTAATAGTGAGTACTATAGTCCCGGCTGCTGGTTGCTATGCCATGCTCCTGTGAGTGGGTGCTTCTTACATGCTAGGCCCACCCCCATAGAGGTGCAGCCATCCCCAACATGCAGTGGCCACGCCCCCTCCAGGGGGGACCCCCAGAATGTTGCTATACTCTGGTCCAGGATTCCTCATGGCAGCCCTAGAGGGGACCGGCAGAGACAGTAGGGAATAGGGCTTAGTGGTGGGGTAGCAAGTCCATGGAGGGAGGAAGGTGGTTAAGAGTGGAGGAACAGGAAGGGTGGTTGAGAGAAGTAGAGGGTTGTAAGGGAGACTGGGGAGAGCAAAAAGGTGGAACAGCAAGTGGAGGAGACTAGAGGGGGAGGATAGGGGTGGAATATATAGGTAAAGCAGAGGATTATGTAGACACTGAATAAGAGGAGTGATTGAAGTAGAGGTGTTCATGCTGTGGTAATAAGTGAGGTGAAAACTGGAGTGGAGGCTGTGTGATGTAGGGACAGTGTGGATAAATGTGGTTAGATGTTCAAAATACAGGTAAAAGAACAGTGCTGCTAATGTATGAGCGCAGCTCCAAAAGTTAAATATAAAGAGAAGAAGGTGAGTAATGGGAGCAGGAATTAGTTACTAAAATAAAGAATGTTAAAGTAGATAGTAGTGAAGCAGTGGAAAGAGGCAATACAGTACAAACAGGATTTTCAGTAGCATGAAGGCAAAAATTACAATGTACAGAGCCAATCTAGTCAAAGGTGTTTTGAACAACAAGAGCAATCAGTAAGGGCAGAACTTGAAATGTTTAAGCAGGGAGTGCAGTAAAGAGTTTCCTTATACATAAGGATATACATACAGCAGCTGTTAGTGATGGTGAATTGGCTTATTCCCACAAGCAAGTTTGATGTCCTTCAGAAAGTGTTCTGGCTTTCAGGACGTTCTCTTTGTTTTCCTCCAGATTAACTCCAGCATAACTCCGTCATAGTTATTAAATTGTAAGTACACTTATAATCGAACACTTTGAAACTAACACTAATTTTAGCAGCCAAAGGCTATGCAGCCTAGCAGATCACTAATCATACCCCTTTTCCACCAAAATTCCGGGTCTGACCCGGAGTTGGAACAGGATTCCTGTACGGATCAGACCCAGAATTTATCCGGCGCCGACACGGGATATTCCCGAGTCGGCGCAGCTCACACCGCAGTCGGGTCTGCAAAGACCTGGCTTTTCCAGCGTGAAAATGGATGCTTGGAGATGATGTCATCTTCAATCGCCACTGAAGCAGGACTAATCGGCCAGCTTGCGGTGCACTGCAGGTCATCAAGACCCGGAGTGCACTGTACACACAGCAGGGTTTCACGGGTTACTCCCGTATAAAACCCTACTATTTACCTGGGTTGGATTGCTGGGTCACTCGACCTGGCGATCCAACCCTCACCCCTTTTACACCAAGGAGCTGCCCGGGTTAACCCTGCAATAACCTGGGTTTTAGCTCTGGTGTAAAAGGGGTATAAGTATAGCTACAAACATGTGTCTGTGTGTTCACTGATTGGGAACCCTCCCCCAGTACTCAACACACACTAGATTGGGATGCAATAAAGTCTAAAGCTGCATACACACACAATGATTTTGTTGCCAACGATTTTATGGAGAAGGGGACAGATTCATCTGGTATAGGTTAGTATGTGTGAGTGGGTAGGTGTGTGTAAAGTTATACTGTCACGGTGTGTGTGTTTTTTTTTTTTACTATTTACTTTACAGTGAAGTTACAGGTGCCGCATGTCTGCTGGAACACAAGTGCAAAATGGCAGGCATGCTGGTACTTGTAGTTCCACTGTAAAACACAATAGTTTTACATTATTTGGCCACCCCCATTACCTCCATACCCACCAAACCAGGGGTATGGGGAAGAGCCCCGGGCTTCAGCGTAAGCCTGTGGTGCTTGGGAGGGGGGGACCCTTCTTTGGGGGGGTCCCCGACTCCCCCAAGATCACCGACTTGTGCTGACCGATTTGGGGTGCTAATGCTTTGGACCTGGAGCCCTGGTGATTGGGTTTCCGGGCTGTGGCATTACACCCTGGTCGGTTGGGTCTGGTGCTGGTCTTAAATATAGGGAGATCCCCATGTTTTTTTATCCCTATATTTAAAACCAGAACTGGTCCCTGCAGCCTTGGGTTAGTTTCTAAAATACGGTGGAACCCTACACTTTTTGTTCCCCATATTTTTAGAAACCACCACTGGCTGGCAAGCCTGGGGCTGGTTTGGCATTTTGGGGGGACCTTATGTCATTTTTTTCGTAGATTTTTACCCCATTTTTTTACAGGTTAAACAAAATGGGAATTTTTGGGAAATATTCTAGGGACCCCCCTAAAGAAATGCAGACGTAGGGGAGGACAAAGGGTACCCCCATTTTTAACCCCTGAAGGAAGTCAGAGTTTCTAATAGCCGCGGCAGGTGCATAAATGCGGCTTTAAATAAGGTGATGCAGAAGAGCATTTAGAAGTTTTTTTTGGGTAAAACAACTATGGCCATCAAATTTGGGGTAGTTGAAAATGGGGTTCAGCATATTTTAAAGTTGCTAAAGTGAGTTAAAAAATCATGAAAAACCCACCTGCCGCAAACACCTGCAATAAAAAAAACACTTGGGGCATACTTGGGGACTACCCCAGAGTCAAGGTCGCTACTTTTTAAATTTGTACCCCCACTTTTTTTTACGCCCCCTTTTTTAAAGTCAATTTTTGGGGTGTCCTTAATTTTTTTTTTTGACACAGATTACTTTTGGAGAACTGTCTGAAGGCTGCATGGGGGTTCCCGAAACGTTGCAACCCAAAATCCCAATTTTGCACTTTTTAACGCCTACCATTCATAGGCGATACTTTACCGCCTATTACATTGCATTGACTTAACGCCTAGGCGGAAAGTCTTTCAAGTTGAATATGGGGTAAAACTAAAACAGGCGATAATGACATCATCGGCAGTAAATTTACGCGAATCCGGACTTAATGCCTCAAATTGAATACGGCCCTTAATGGGGTACTTGATAAGAGAGTGTTTGGAGGAAATAGATAAGGTCTTATTCTGAATGTAACATTTCACTCCTCCACTATCACCTTCTTGGATATTAGACTCACAATTGTGGATGGGACCATTCAAATCGGCACCTTTCATAAGGAAGTTGATTCCTATAATTATATAGACTATTCCAGCAACCACAGTAAACAATGGTTGAAGAACATCCCTCCGGGTCAGTTCAGACGTTTACGTCGGAATTGCTCGTCAAGGGATGTTTTCACCCAACAAGCCACACACCTTTGTGAAATTTTTAAGGAAAAGAATTATCCTGAATCCCTTTTACATGATTCTCTTAAAGCAATTGAAGATCTAGATCATAGTGTCCTTTTAAAGCCTTCTAAGAAGAATTCATCCAAATTAGATCTGGATAAATCGAGTGTTTTCATTTCTAAATTTAATAGTTGCTCCCATCAGATTAGGAACATTTTTAGTAGGAATTATAAAACATTACTCTTTGATCCCTTTTGAAAAAAAGAGTTGAAAATGAAGCCTACAATAATATTCAAAAAGGCAGATAACCTTAAGAACATATTAGCTCCAAGTCTTTTTGAAAGGAAAAAGACATTAGAAGCTGCATCTATGAAATCAGATTGGTTACCTAGAATTGTAGGTTGTTTCAAATGTTCCCAATCACAGTGTATAACATGTGGTTACATTCAGAATACGACCTTATCTATTTCCTCCAAACACTCTCTTATCAAGTACCCCATTAAGTATTTTATTAACTGCAATAGTGTTTATGTTATATATCTATTACAGTGTCCATGCCTTCTGCAATATATATATGGTGCACCACGAGATGTTTAAAAACTAGATTTTTAGAACACAGGAGAAATATACTCAATGGTTTAGACACACATAGTGTCTTAAGACACTTTCGTTTGGAACACTCTGGGAACCCTGAAGGTTTGACACTTATAGGTATCAACTTCATCCCCCCCACTTTGAGAGGAGGGGATAGATATCGTAAACTTTGCATCCGTGAAGCCTACTGGATGCATGCATTATGGATTTTATATCCGGAGGGGCTAAACGAAATGGTTGAATTAGACTTCTGATTCTCTCTGCTTTTATACGTATGTATCTTTATATTTATTAATTTATTGTTTTAGGTGGAAAATATCCAATAGGGGATACATACACTAACCACAGATGTATAGGATTATTGTAGAAGAGCTGTCCTACAATGTGGGATTATTTAATGGTTTTTATTTTCTTTCTCATTAAACTATCATCTCTTATTTCTTATGTTGTGGGTATAATTATGGAATATTTAGAACTCTCAGTTCTTTTTGGGTTAATAATCCTTTTTGTTCATCTGGTAATGGACTTGTTGATTTAACCTATGTGTTTTTCTTTATATTTATATGTTTCTTGTATAGCACTCTTTGACCTCTTTACAATTTTATTGAAATCAGATGTCAAATTATGTGTAACTTACGGTCTATATAGTTTATAAACTCAGATTCTTGATATATTTAGGATGTTTCTTTTATTCACCCAGCAAAATAATTAGTTAAAAGTAAATGGTATTTATATTATACAGTTTTAATATTATATGTATCCAATACTGAGATATTTTGAGTTGTATTACAAGTTTTCACAAATGAGTTAATAGAATATAATTAACTTACAAATGAAAACTGGTGATTTATTGAAGATGGGATTGGTAACTACCCAAAACATAAAACATCAATCAACATAAACATCGAACATAACATAAAACATCAAACATAACATAGAACATAAAAAAAAAAACATAAAACAACATAAAACATAAAATATTACATAAAACAACTTAAAACATTGAACATAACATAAAAAACATAAAAAATCAATCAACATAAAACTACATAAAACAACATGAAACATCAAACAACATAAAACAACATAAAACACAAAACATAACATAAAACAACATAAAACATCAAACATAAAACATAATATAAACAACATAAAACAACAAACAACATAAAACATCAATCAACATATAACATAAGATAAAACAACATAACAAAACATAAAACATTACATAATACAACATATAACATAACATCAAACAACATAAAACATCAAGCATATAAAAGAAAACATAAAACAACAATCAACATAAACATAAAACATCAAACAACATAAAACAGAACATAAAATAAAACATAAAACAACATAAAACATAAAATATTACATAAAACAACTTAAAACATCGAACATAACATAAAACATCAATCAACATCAATCAACTTAAAACATAATATAAAACAACATAAAATAAAACATAAAACAACACATCAAACATAACATAAAATAAAACATAAAACAAAAAACAGCATAAAACATAACATAAAACAACATAAAACATAACATCAAACAACATAAAACATCAAGCATAACAAAAAAAACATAAAACATCAATCAACATTAACACCAAATATAACATAAAACATCAAACATAACATAAAACAGCATAAAACAGAACATAATATTAAAACATAAAACAACATAAAATGTAAAATATTACATAAAACAACTTAAAACATAGAACATAAAACAACATAAAACAACATAAAACAACATAAAACATTGAAAATAACAAAACATGACATAACATTAAAACATAAAATATTACATAAAACAACTTAAAACATCGAACAGAACATAAAACAACATAAAACATCAATCAACATTAACACTGAACATAACATAAAACATCAAACAACATAAAAAAACATAAAACATAACATAAAACAAAGTAAAACACCAAACAACATAAAACATAACATAAAATAAAACATAAAAAAAACATAAAACATAAAATATTACATAAAACAACTTAAAACATCGAACATAACATAAAACAACATAAAACATCAATCAACATAAAACAACATGAAACATCAAACAGCATAAAACAACATAAAATAAAACATAAAACAAAACATCAAACATAACATAAAATAAATCATAAAACAACAAAAAACAACATAAAACATCAATCAAAAAACATAACACCAATCAACATAAAACAACATAAAACATCAATCAACATAAAACAACATGAAACATCAAACAACATAAAACAACATAAAATAAAACATAAAACAAAACATCAAACATAACATAAAATAAAACATAAAACAACAAAAAACAACATAAAACATAACATAAAATATAACACCAAGCAACATAAAACAACATAAAACATAACAGGAAACATAAAATATTACATAAAACAACTTAAAACATCGAACATAAGATAAAACAACATAAAACATCAATCAACATAAAACAACATGAAACATCAAACAGCATAAAACAACATAAAATAAAACATAAAACAAAACATCAAACATAACATAAAATAAAACATAAAACAACAAAAAACAACATAAAACATCAATCAAAAAACATAACACCAATCAACATAAAACAACATAAAACATCAATCAACATAAAACAACATGAAACATCAAACAACATAAAACAACATAAAATAAAACATAAAACAAAACATCAAACATAACATAAAATAAAACATAAAACAACAAAAAACAACATAAAACATAACATAAAACATAACACCAAGGAACATAAAACAACATAAAACATAACAGGAAACATAAAATATTACATAAAACAACTTAAAACATCGAACATAAGATAAAACAACATAAAACATCAATCAACATAAAACAACATGAAACATCAAACAACATAAAACAACATAAAATAAAACATAAAACAAAACATCAAACATAACATAAAATAAAACATAAAACAACAAAAAACAACATAAAACATCAATCAAAAAACATAACACCAATCAACATAAAACATCAATCAACATAAAACAACATGAAACATCAAACAACATAAAATAACATAAAATAAAACATCAAACACAACATGTTTTATGTAATGTTTTATTTTATGTTGTATTACATAAAACAACTTAAAACATCGAAAATAACATAAAACAACATAAAACAACATAAAACATAACATAAAACAACGTAACCATCAATCAACATAATACAACATAAAACATTTAACATAAAAACAACATAAAACATAAAACAACATAAACCATCAATCAACATAAAACAACATAAAACATAACATAAAACAACATAAACCATCAATAAACATAAAACAACATAAAACATTACATAAAACATCAATCAACATAAAACATATAACATAAAACAACGTAAACTTTCAATCAACATAAACAACATAAAACATTACATAAAAGAAAGCATAAAACATTACAAAAAACAACATAAAACATCGAACATATTATAAAACATCAATGAACATCAAACAACATAAAACATAATATAAAACAACATAAAACATCAATCAACATATAACATAATATAAAACAACATAACAAAACATAAACATAAAACAACATAAAACACAACATAATATAAAATAAAATGTAAAACAACAAAAAACAACATAAAACATAACATAAAACATAACACCAATCAACATAAAACAACATAAACATCAAACAACATAAAACAACATCAAACAACATAAAACATAATATAAAACAACATAAAACATCAATCAACATATAACATAATATAAAACAACATAACAACACATAAAACAACATAAAACAAAACATAACATAAAATAAAATGTAAAACAACAAAAAACAACATAAAACATCAATCAACATATAACATAATATAAAACAACATAACAAAACATAAACATAAAACAACATAAAACACAACATAATATAAAATAAAATGTAAAACAACAAAAAACAACATAAAACATAACATAAAACATAACACCAATCAACATAAAACAACATAAACATCAAACAACATAAAACAACATCAAACAACATAAAACATAATATAAAACAACATAAAACATCAATCAACATATAACATAATATAAAACAACATAACAACACATAAAACAACATAAAACAAAACATAACATAAAATAAAATGTAAAACAACAAAAAACAACATAAAACATCAATCAACATATAACATAATATAAAACAACATAACAAAACATAAAACAACATAAAACACAACATAATATAAAATAAAATGTAAAACAACAAAAAACAACATAAAACATAACATAAAACATAACACCAATCAACATAAAACAACATAAACATCAAACAACATAAAAAAACATAAAACAACATAAAACAGAACATAAAACAACGTAAACCATCAATCAACATAAAACAACATACAATATATAACATAAAACAGCATAAACCATCAATCAACATAAAACAACATAAAACAGAACATAAAATAAAGCATAAAACAACATAAAACAACATAAAACATTACTGAAAACAACATAAAACATCGAACATAATATAAAACATCAATGAACATAAAAAAAAAAAAAATAACATAAAACAACATAAACCATCAATCAACATAAACTACATAAAACACCAATCAACATAAAACAACATAAAACATCAATCAACATATAACATAATATAAAACAACATAACAAAACATAAAACAACATAAAACAAAACATAACATAAAATAAAATGTAAAACAACAAAAATCAACATAAAACATAACATAAAACATAACACCAATCAACATAAAACAACATAAATCATCAAACAATTCAAAACATAAAACAACATAAAACATTACATAAAACAATATAAAAGATTGAACATAACATAAAACATCAATCAACATAAAAAAACATATGACATAAAACAACGTAAACTATCAATCAACATAAACAACATAAAACATGATATAAAATAAAGCATAAAACATTACATAAAACAACATAAAACAACGAACATAATATAAAACATCAATGAGCCTAAAAAAACATAAAACATAACATAAAACAACATAAACCATCAATCAACATAAAACAACATAAAACATAACATAAAACAACATAAAACATAAAACAACATAAAACATTACATAAAACAATATAAAAGATTGAACATAACATAAAACATCAATCAACATAAAACAACATATAACATCAAACAACGTAATCTATCAATCAACATAAAAACATAAAACATGACATGAAATAAAGCATAAAACATTACATAAAACAACATAAAACATCGAACATAATATAAAACATCAATGAACCTAAAAAACATAAAACATAACATAAAACAACATAAACTGTCAAACAACATAAAACAACATAAAACAAAGCATAAAATAAAGCATAAAACAACATAAAACATTACATAAAACAACATAAAAGATTGAACATAACATAAAACATCAATCAACATAAAACAACATATAACATAAAACAATGTAAACTATCAATCAACATAAACAACATAAAACATGACATAAAATAAAGCATAAAACTTTACATAAAACTACATAAAACATCGAACAAAATATAAAACATCAAACAACATAAAACAGAACATAAAATAAAACATCAAACAACATAAAACATAAAATTACATAAACCATAAATCAACATAAAACAACATAAAACAACATATAACATAAAACAGCGTAAACTATCAATCAACATAAACAACATAAAACATGATGTAAAATAAAGCATAAACCATTACATAAAACAACATAAAACATCGAACATAATATAAAACATCAATGAACATAAAAAAAAATAAAACATAACATGAAACAACATAAGCCATCAATCAAAATAAACAACATAAAACAACAATCAACATAAACATCGAACATAACATAAAACACCAATCAACATAAAACAACATAAAACATCAATCAACATAAAACAACATAAAACAAAACATAAAACAACGTAAACCTTCAATCAACATAAAACAACTTAAAACATATAACATAAAACAACATAAAACATAAAACAACGTAAACTATCAATCAACATAAACAACATAAAACAACAATCAACATAAACATCGAACATAACATAACACCAATCAACATAAAACAACATAAAACATCAAACAACATAAAACAACATAAAACATTAAATATAACAACATAAACCAACAATCAACATAAAACATATAACATAAAACAACATAAAACATAACATCAACATAAACATCGAACATAACATAAAACAACATAAAACAACATAAAACATAAAACAACATAAAACAACATAAAACATTAAATATAACAATGTAAACCATCAATCAACATAAAACATAAAACAACATAAAACAACATAAACCTTCAATCAACATAAAACAGAACATAAAATAAAGCATAAAACAACATAAAACAACATAAAACATTACATAAAACAAAATAAAACATCAAACATAATATAAAACATAAATAAACATAAAAAAAATAAAACATAACATAAAACAACATAATCCATCAACATAAACAACATAAAACAACAATCAACATAAACATCGGACATAACATAAAACACCAATCAACATAAAACAACATAAAACATCAAACAACATAAAACATAAAACAACATAAACTGTCAATCAACAGAAAACAACATAAAACATTGAACATAACATAAAACAACATAATACATCAATCAACATAAAACAACATAAAACAGAACTTAAAAGAAAGCATAAAACAACATAAAACATTAAACAACGTAAACCATCAAACATAAAACAACATAAAACATATAACATAAAACAACATAAAACAACATAAAACATAACATAAAACAACGTAAACCATCAATCAACATAAAACATCATAAATCATCAAACAACATAAAACAACATAAAACAACATAAAACATAACATAAAACAACGTAAACCATCAATCAACATAAAACATATAACATAAAACAACATAAAACATAAAACAACATAATCTGTCAATCAACAGAAAACAACATAAAACATTGAACATAACATAAAACAACATAAAACATCTATCAACATAAAACAACATAAATCATCAAACAACGTAAACCATCAAACATGAAACAACATAAAACATATAACATAAAACATAAACAACATAAAACAACATAAAACAACATAAAACATAACATAAAACAACATAAACCATCAATC
Organism: Taudactylus pleione; assembly: GCA_031769625.1. Classification (NCBI taxonomy): domain Eukaryota; kingdom Metazoa; phylum Chordata; class Amphibia; order Anura; family Myobatrachidae; genus Taudactylus; species Taudactylus pleione. The sequence continues at coordinate 3,069,623 of JAUIMM010000252.1, read as the reverse complement.
AACATAAAACAACATAAATCATCAAACAACATAAAACAACATAAAACAACATAAAACAACTTAAAACACAACATAAATTAACATAAAACATAAAACAACATAAACTGTCAATCAACAGAAAACAACATAAAACATTGAACATAACATAAAACAACATAAAACATCAATCAATATAAAACAACATAAATCATCAAACAACATAAAACAACATAAAACAACATAAAACAACATAAAACACAACATAAAACAACATAAAACATAAAACAACATAAACTATCAATCAACATAAAACAACATAAAACATTGAACTTAACATAAAAAAACATAAAACATCAATCAACATAAAACAACATAAAACATTGAACTTAACATAAAAAAACATAAAACATCAATCAACATAAAACAACATAAAACAGAACTTAAAAGAAAGCATAAAACAACACAAAACATTAAACAACGTAAACCATCAAACATAAAACAACATAAAACATATAACATAAAACATAAAACAACATAAAACAACATAAAACATAACATAAAACAACGTAAACCATCAATCAACATAAAACAACATAAATCATCAAACAACATAAAACAACATAAAACAACATAAAACAACATAAAACACAACATAAAACATAAAACAACATAAAACATTACATAAAACAATATAAAAGATTGAACATAACATAAAACATCAATCAACATAAAAAAACATATGACATAAAACAACGTAAACTATCAATCAACATAAACAACATAAAACATGATATAAAATAAAGCATAAAACATTACATAAAACAACATAAAACAACGAACATAATATAAAACATCAATGAGCCTAAAAAAACATAAAACATAACATAAAACAACATAAACCATCAATCAACATAAAACAACATAAAACATAACATAAAACAACATAAAACATAAAACAACATAAAACAACATAAAACATATAACATAAAACAACATAAAACATATAACATAAAACATAAAACAACATAAAACAACATAAAACAACATAAAACATAACATAAAACAACGTAAACCATCAATCAACATAAAACAACATAAAACAGAACTTAAAAGAAAGCATAAAACAACACAAAACATTAAACAACGTAAACCATCAAACATAAAACAACATAAAACATATAACATAAAACATAAAACAACATAAAACAACATAAAACAACATAAACCGTCAATCAACAGAAAACAACAGAAAACATTGAACATAACGTAAAACAACATAAAACATCAATCAACATAAAACGACATAAACCTTCAATCAACATAAAACAGAACATAAAATAAAGCATAAAACAACATAAAACATTACATAAAACAACATAAAACAACAAACATAATATAAAACATCAATAAACATAAAAAAAATAAAACATAACATAAAACAACATAAACCATCAACATAAACAACATAAAACAACAATCAACATAAACATCGAACATAACATAAAACACCAATCAACATAAAACAACATAAAACAACATAAAACAACATAAAACAACATAAAACAACATAAAACATAACATAAAACAACGTAAACCATCAATCAACATAAAACAACATAAAACTTCAATCAACATAAAACAGAACATAAAATAAAGCATAAAACAACATAAAACAACATAAAACAACATAAAACATCGAACATAATATAAAACATCAATGAACATAAAAAAAATAAAACATAACATAAAACAACATAAACCATCAATCAACATAAAACAACATGAAACATAACATAAAACAACATAAAACATAAAACAACATAAAACATTACATAAAACAACATAAAATATTGAACATAACATAAAATATCAGTCAACATAAAACAAAAAATAACATAACATAAAACAACATAAACCATCAATCTACATAAACAACATAAAACAACATAAAACAACATAAAACATATAACATAAAACAACATAAAACATATAACATAAAACATAAAACATAAAACAACATAAAACAACATAAAACAACATAAAACATAACATAAAACAACGTAAACCATCAATCAACATAAAACATATAACATAAAACAACATAAAACATAACATCAACATAAACATCGAACATAACATAAAACAACCTAAAACAACATAAAACGCAGCATAAAAAATAAAACAACATAAAACAATGTAAACCATCAATCAACATAAAACATAAAACAACATAAAACAATGTAAACCATCAATCAACATAAAACATATAACATAAAACAACATAAAACATAAAACAACATAAAACAACATAAAACACAAAATAAAATATAAAACAACATAAAACAACATAAAACATATAACATAAAACAACATAAAACATAAAACAACATAAAACAACATAAAACTTTAAATATAACAACATAAACCAACAATCAACATAAAACATATAACATAAAACAACATAAAACATAACATCAACATAAACATCGAACATAACATAAAACAACATAAAACAACATAAAACATAAAACAACATAAAACAACATATAACATTAAATATAACAATGTAAACCATCAATCAACATAAAACATAAAACAACATAAAACAATGTAAACCATCAATCAACATAAAACATATAACATAAAACAACATAAAACATAACATCAACATAAACATCGAACATAACATAAAACAACCTAAAACAACATAAAACGCAGCATAAAACATAAAACAACATAAAACAATGTAAACCATCAATCAACATAAAACATAAAACAACATAAAACAATGTAAACCATCAATCAACATAAAACATATAACATAAAACAACATAAAACATAAAACAACATAAAACAACATAAAACACAAAATAAAACAACGTAAACCATCAATCAACATAAAACATATAACATAAAACAACATAAAACATAACATCAACATAAACATCGAACATAACATAAAACAACATAAAACAACATAAAACATAAAACAACATAAAACAACATAAAACATTAAATATAACAACATAAACCAACAATCAACATAAAACATATAACATAAAACAACATAAAACATAACATCAACATAAACATCGAACATAACATAAAACAACATAAAACAACATAAAACATAAAACAACATAAAACAACATAAAACATTAAATATAACAATGTAAACCATCAATCAACATAAAACATATAACATAAAACAACATAAAACATAACATCAACATAAACATCGAACATAACATAAAACAACATAAAACAACATAAAACATAAAACAACATAAAACAACATAAAACATTAAATATAACAACATAAACCAACAATCAACATAAAACATATAACATAAAACAACATAAAACATAACATCAACATAAACATCGAACATAACATAAAACAACATAAAACAACATAAAACATAAAACAACATAAAACAACATAAAACATTAAATATAACAATGTAAACCATCAATCAACATAAAACATAAAACAACATAAAACAACATAAACCTTCAATCAACATAAAACAGAACATAAAATAAAGCATAAAACAACATAAAACAACATAAAACATTACATAAAACAAAATAAAACATCAAACATAATATAAAACATAAATAAACATAAAAAAAATAAAACATAACATAAAACAACATAATCCATCAACATAAACAACATAAAACAACAATCAACATAAACATCGGACATAACATAAAACACCAATCAACATAAAACAACATAAAACATCAAACAACATAAAACATAAAACAACATAAACTGTCAATCAACAGAAAACAACATAAAACATTGAACATAACATAAAACAACATAATACATCAATCAACATAAAACAACATAAAACAGAACTTAAAAGAAAGCATAAAACAACATAAAACATTAAACAACGTAAACCATCAAACATAAAACAACATAAAACATATAACATAAAACAACATAAAACAACATAAAACATAACATAAAACAACGTAAACCATCAATCAACATAAAACATCATAAATCATCAAACAACATAAAACAACATAAAACAACATAAAACATAACATAAAACAACGTAAACCATCAATCAACATAAAACATATAACATAAAACAACATAAAACATAAAACAACATAATCTGTCAATCAACAGAAAACAACATAAAACATTGAACATAACATAAAACAACATAAAACATCTATCAACATAAAACAACATAAATCATCAAACAACGTAAACCATCAAACATGAAACAACATAAAACATATAACATAAAACATAAACAACATAAAACAACATAAAACAACATAAAACATAACATAAAACAACATAAACCATCAATCAACATAAAACAACATAAATCATCAAACAACATAAAACAACATAAAACAACATAAAACAACTTAAAACACAACATAAATTAACATAAAACATAAAACAACATAAACTGTCAATCAACAGAAAACAACATAAAACATTGAACATAACATAAAACAACATAAAACATCAATCAATATAAAACAACATAAATCATCAAACAACATAAAACAACATAAAACAACATAAAACAACATAAAACACAACATAAAACAACATAAAACATAAAACAACATAAACTATCAATCAACATAAAACAACATAAAACATTGAACTTAACATAAAAAAACATAAAACATCAATCAACATAAAACAACATAAAACATTGAACTTAACATAAAAAAACATAAAACATCAATCAACATAAAACAACATAAAACAGAACTTAAAAGAAAGCATAAAACAACACAAAACATTAAACAACGTAAACCATCAAACATAAAACAACATAAAACATATAACATAAAACATAAAACAACATAAAACAACATAAAACATAACATAAAACAACGTAAACCATCAATCAACATAAAACAACATAAATCATCAAACAACATAAAACAACATAAAACAACATAAAACAACATAAAACACAACATAAAACATAAAACAACATAAAACATTACATAAAACAATATAAAAGATTGAACATAACATAAAACATCAATCAACATAAAAAAACATATGACATAAAACAACGTAAACTATCAATCAACATAAACAACATAAAACATGATATAAAATAAAGCATAAAACATTACATAAAACAACATAAAACAACGAACATAATATAAAACATCAATGAGCCTAAAAAAACATAAAACATAACATAAAACAACATAAACCATCAATCAACATAAAACAACATAAAACATAACATAAAACAACATAAAACATAAAACAACATAAAACAACATAAAACATATAACATAAAACAACATAAAACATATAACATAAAACATAAAACAACATAAAACAACATAAAACAACATAAAACATAACATAAAACAACGTAAACCATCAATCAACATAAAACAACATAAAACAGAACTTAAAAGAAAGCATAAAACAACACAAAACATTAAACAACGTAAACCATCAAACATAAAACAACATAAAACATATAACATAAAACATAAAACAACATAAAACAACATAAAACAACATAAACCGTCAATCAACAGAAAACAACAGAAAACATTGAACATAACGTAAAACAACATAAAACATCAATCAACATAAAACGACATAAACCTTCAATCAACATAAAACAGAACATAAAATAAAGCATAAAACAACATAAAACATTACATAAAACAACATAAAACAACAAACATAATATAAAACATCAATAAACATAAAAAAAATAAAACATAACATAAAACAACATAAACCATCAACATAAACAACATAAAACAACAATCAACATAAACATCGAACATAACATAAAACACCAATCAACATAAAACAACATAAAACAACATAAAACAACATAAAACAACATAAAACAACATAAAACATAACATAAAACAACGTAAACCATCAATCAACATAAAACAACATAAAACTTCAATCAACATAAAACAGAACATAAAATAAAGCATAAAACAACATAAAACAACATAAAACAACATAAAACATCGAACATAATATAAAACATCAATGAACATAAAAAAAATAAAACATAACATAAAACAACATAAACCATCAATCAACATAAAACAACATGAAACATAACATAAAACAACATAAAACATAAAACAACATAAAACATTACATAAAACAACATAAAATATTGAACATAACATAAAATATCAGTCAACATAAAACAAAAAATAACATAACATAAAACAACATAAACCATCAATCTACATAAACAACATAAAACAACATAAAACAACATAAAACATATAACATAAAACAACATAAAACATATAACATAAAACATAAAACATAAAACAACATAAAACAACATAAAACAACATAAAACATAACATAAAACAACGTAAACCATCAATCAACATAAAACATATAACATAAAACAACATAAAACATAACATCAACATAAACATCGAACATAACATAAAACAACCTAAAACAACATAAAACGCAGCATAAAAAATAAAACAACATAAAACAATGTAAACCATCAATCAACATAAAACATAAAACAACATAAAACAATGTAAACCATCAATCAACATAAAACATATAACATAAAACAACATAAAACATAAAACAACATAAAACAACATAAAACACAAAATAAAATATAAAACAACATAAAACAACATAAAACATATAACATAAAACAACATAAAACAACATAAAACATAAAACAACATAAAACAACATAAAACATTAAATATAACAACATAAACCAACAATCAACATAAAACATATAACATAAAACAACATAAAACATAACATCAACATAAACATCGAACATAACATAAAACAACATAAAACAACATAAAACATAAAACAAAATAAAACAACATATAATATTAAATATAACAATGTAAACCATCAATCAACATAAAACATAAAACAACATAAAACAATGTAAACCATCAATCAACATAAAACATATAACATAAAACAACATAAAACATAACATCAACATAAACATCGAACATAACATAAAACAACCTAAAACAACATAAAACGCAGCATAAAACATAAAACAACATAAAACAATGTAAACCATCAATCAACATAAAACATAAAACAACATAAAACAATGTAAACCATCAATCAACATAAAACATATAACATAAAACAACATAAAACATAAAACAACATAAAACAACATAAAACACAAAATAAAACAACGTAAACCATCAATCAACATAAAACATATAACATAAAACAACATAAAACATAACATCAACATAAACATCGAACATAACATAAAACAACATAAAACAACATAAAACATAAAACAACATAAAACAACATAAAACATTAAATATAACAACATAAACCAACAATCAACATAAAACATATAACATAAAACAACATAAAACATAACATCAACATAAACATCGAACATAACATAAAACAACATAAAACAACATAAAACATAAAACAACATAAAACAACATAAAACATTAAATATAACAATGTAAACCATCAATCAACATAAAACATATAACATAAAACAACATAAAACATAACATCAACATAAACATCGAACATAACATAAAACAACATAAAACAACATAAAACATAAAACAACATAAAACAACATAAAACATTAAATATAACAACATAAACCAACAATCAACATAAAACATATAACATAAAACAACATAAAACATAACATCAACATAAACATCGAACATAACATAAAACAACATAAAACAACATAAAACATAAAACAACATAAAACAACATAAAACATTAAATATAACAATGTAAACCATCAATCAACATAAAACATAAAACAACATAAAACAACATAAACCTTCAATCAACATAAAACAGAACATAAAATAAAGCATAAAACAACATAAAACAACATAAAACATTACATAAAACAAAATAAAACATCAAACATAATATAAAACATAAATAAACATAAAAAAAATAAAACATAACATAAAACAACATAATCCATCAACATAAACAACATAAAACAACAATCAACATAAACATCGGACATAACATAAAACACCAATCAACATAAAACAACATAAAACATCAAACAACATAAAACATAAAACAACATAAACTGTCAATCAACAGAAAACAACATAAAACATTGAACATAACATAAAACAACATAATACATCAATCAACATAAAACAACATAAAACAGAACTTAAAAGAAAGCATAAAACAACATAAAACATTAAACAACGTAAACCATCAAACATAAAACAACATAAAACATATAACATAAAACAACATAAAACAACATAAAACATAACATAAAACAACGTAAACCATCAATCAACATAAAACATCATAAATCATCAAACAACATAAAACAACATAAAACAACATAAAACATAACATAAAACAACGTAAACCATCAATCAACATAAAACATATAACATAAAACAACATAAAACATAAAACAACATAATCTGTCAATCAACAGAAAACAACATAAAACATTGAACATAACATAAAACAACATAAAACATCTATCAACATAAAACAACATAAATCATCAAACAACGTAAACCATCAAACATGAAACAACATAAAACATATAACATAAAACATAAACAACATAAAACAACATAAAACAACATAAAACATAACATAAAACAACATAAACCATCAATCAACATAAAACAACATAAATCATCAAACAACATAAAACAACATAAAACAACATAAAACAACTTAAAACACAACATAAATTAACATAAAACATAAAACAACATAAACTGTCAATCAACAGAAAACAACATAAAACATTGAACATAACATAAAACAACATAAAACATCAATCAATATAAAACAACATAAATCATCAAACAACATAAAACAACATAAAACAACATAAAACAACATAAAACACAACATAAAACAACATAAAACATAAAACAACATAAACTATCAATCAACATAAAACAACATAAAACATTGAACTTAACATAAAAAAACATAAAACATCAATCAACATAAAACAACATAAAACATTGAACTTAACATAAAAAAACATAAAACATCAATCAACATAAAACAACATAAAACAGAACTTAAAAGAAAGCATAAAACAACACAAAACATTAAACAACGTAAACCATCAAACATAAAACAACATAAAACATATAACATAAAACATAAAACAACATAAAACAACATAAAACATAACATAAAACAACGTAAACCATCAATCAACATAAAACAACATAAATCATCAAACAACATAAAACAACATAAAACAACATAAAACAACATAAAACACAACATAAAACATAAAACAACATAAAACATTACATAAAACAATATAAAAGATTGAACATAACATAAAACATCAATCAACATAAAAAAACATATGACATAAAACAACGTAAACTATCAATCAACATAAACAACATAAAACATGATATAAAATAAAGCATAAAACATTACATAAAACAACATAAAACAACGAACATAATATAAAACATCAATGAGCCTAAAAAAACATAAAACATAACATAAAACAACATAAACCATCAATCAACATAAAACAACATAAAACATAACATAAAACAACATAAAACATAAAACAACATAAAACAACATAAAACATATAACATAAAACAACATAAAACATATAACATAAAACATAAAACAACATAAAACAACATAAAACAACATAAAACATAACATAAAACAACGTAAACCATCAATCAACATAAAACAACATAAAACAGAACTTAAAAGAAAGCATAAAACAACACAAAACATTAAACAACGTAAACCATCAAACATAAAACAACATAAAACATATAACATAAAACATAAAACAACATAAAACAACATAAAACATAACATAAAACAACGTAAACCATCAATCAACATAAAACAACATAAATCATCAAACAACATAAAACAACATAAAACAACATAAAACAACATAAAACACAACATAAAACATAAAACAACATAAAACATTACATAAAACAATATAAAAGATTGAACATAACATAAAACATCAATCAACATAAAAAAACATATGACATAAAACAACGTAAACTATCAATCAACATAAACAACATAAAACATGATATAAAATAAAGCATAAAACATTACATAAAACAACATAAAACAACGAACATAATATAAAACATCAATGAGCCTAAAAAAACATAAAACATAACATAAAACAACATAAACCATCAATCAACATAAAACAACATAAAACATAACATAAAACAACATAAAACATAAAACAACATAAAACATTACATAAAACAATATAAAAGATTGAACATAACATAAAACATCAATCAACATAAAACAACATATAACATCAAACAACGTAATCTATCAATCAACATAAAAACATAAAACATGACATGAAATAAAGCATAAAACATTACATAAAACAACATAAAACATCGAACATAATATAAAACATCAATGAACCTAAAAAACATAAAACATAACATAAAACAACATAAACTGTCAAACAACATAAAACAACATAAAACAAAGCATAAAATAAAGCATAAAACAACATAAAACATTACATAAAACAACATAAAAGATTGAACATAACATAAAACATCAATCAACATAAAACAACATATAACATAAAACAATGTAAACTATCAATCAACATAAACAACATAAAACATGACATAAAATAAAGCATAAAACTTTACATAAAACTACATAAAACATCGAACAAAATATAAAACATCAAACAACATAAAACAGAACATAAAATAAAACATCAAACAACATAAAACATAAAATTACATAAACCATAAATCAACATAAAACAACATAAAACAACATATAACATAAAACAGCGTAAACTATCAATCAACATAAACAACATAAAACATGATGTAAAATAAAGCATAAACCATTACATAAAACAACATAAAACATCGAACATAATATAAAACATCAATGAACATAAAAAAAAATAAAACATAACATGAAACAACATAAGCCATCAATCAAAATAAACAACATAAAACAACAATCAACATAAACATCGAACATAACATAAAACACCAATCAACATAAAACAACATAAAACATCAATCAACATAAAACAACATAAAACAAAACATAAAACAACGTAAACCTTCAATCAACATAAAACAACTTAAAACATATAACATAAAACAACATAAAACATAAAACAACGTAAACTATCAATCAACATAAACAACATAAAACAACAATCAACATAAACATCGAACATAACATAACACCAATCAACATAAAACAACATAAAACATCAAACAACATAAAACAACATAAAACATAACATAAAACAATGTAAACCATCAATCAACATAAAACAACTTAAAACATATAACATAAAACAACATAAAACATTGAACATAACATAAAACAACATAAAACATATAACATAAAACATAAAACAACATAAAACATAACATAAAACAATGTAAACCATCAATCAACATAAAACATATAACATAAAACAACATAAAACAACATAAAACACAACATAAAACATATAACATAAAACAACATAAAACATAAAACAACATAAACCGTCAATCAACAGAAAACAACAGAAAACATTGAACATTACATAAAACAACATAAAACATCAATCAACATAAAACGACATAAACCTTCAATCAACATAAAACAGAACATAAAATAAAGCATAAAACAACATAAAACATTACATAAAACAACATAAAACAACAAACATAATATAAAACATCAATAAACATAAAAAAAATAAAACATAACATAAAACAACATAAACCATCAACATAAACAACATAAAACAACATAAAACATTAAACAACGTAAACCATCAACATAAACAACATAAAACATAGAACATAAAACATAAAACAACATAAACCGTCAATCAACAGAAAACAACATAAAACATTGAACATAACATAAAACAACATAAAACATATAACATAAAACATAAAACAACATAAAACATAACATAAAACAATGTAAACCATCAATCAACATAAAACATATAACATAAAACAACATAAAACAACATAAAACACAACATAAAACATATAACATAAAACAACATAAAACATAAAACAACATAAACCGTCAATCAACAGAAAACAACAGAAAACATTGAACATAACATAAAACAACATAAAACATCAATCAACATAAAACGACATAAACCTTCAATCAACATAAAACAGAACATAAAATAAAGCATAAAACAACATAAAACATTACATAAAACAACATAAAACAACAAACATAATATAAAACATCAATAAACATAAAAAAATAAAACATAACATAAAACAACATAAACCATCAACATAAACAACATAAAACAACAATCAACATAAACATCGAACATAACATAAAACACCAATCAACATAAAACAACATAAAACATAAAACAACATAAAACAACATAAAACATAACATAAAACAACGTAAACCATCAATCAACATAAAACAACATAAAACTTCAATCAACATAAAACAGAACATAAAATAAAGCATAAAACAACATAAAACAACATAAAACAACATAAAACATCGAACATAATATAAAACATCAATGAACATAAAAAAAATAAAACATAACATAAAACAACATAAACCATCAATCAACATAAAACAACATGAAACATAACATAAAACAACATAAAACATAAAACAACATAAAACATTACATAAAACAACATAAAATATTGAACATAACATAAAATATCAGTCAACATAAAACAAAAAATAACATAACATAAAACAACATAAACCATCAATCTACATAAACAACATAAAACAACATAAAACAACATAAAACATATAACATAAAACAACATAAAACATATAACATAAAACATAAAACAACATAAAACAACATAAAACATAACATAAAACAACGTAAACCATCAATCAACATAAAACATATAACATAAAACAACATAAAACATAACATCAACATAAACATCGAACATAACATAAAACAACCTAAAACAACATAAAACGCAGCATAAAACATAAAACAACATAAAACAATGTAAACCATCAATCAACATAAAACATAAAACAACATAAAACAATGTAAACCATCAATCAACATAAAACATATAACATAAAACAACATAAAACAACATAAAACAACATAAAACACAAAATAAAATATAAAACAACATAAAACATATAACATAAAACAACATAAAACAACATAAAACATAAAACAACATAAAACAACATAAAACATTAAATATAACAACATAAACCAACAATCAACATAAAACATATAACATAAAACAACATAAAACATAACATCAACATAAACATCGAACATAACATAAAACAACATAAAACAACATAAAACATAAAACAACATAAAACAACATAAAACATTAAATATAACAATGTAAACCATGAATCAACATAAAACATAAAACAACATAAAACAATGTAAACCATCAATCAACATAAAACATATAACATAAAACAACATAAAACATAACTTAAAATAAAGCATAAAACAACATAAAACATTAAACAACGTAAACCATCAAACATAAAACAACATAAAACATAGAACATAAAACATAAAACAACATAAACCGTCAATCAACAGAAAACAACATAAAACATTGAACATAACATAAAACAACATAAAACATATAACATAAAACATAAAACAACATAAAACATAACATAAAACAATGTAAACCATCAATCAACATAAAACATATAACATAAAACAACATAAAACAACATAAAACACAACATAAAACATATAACATAAAACAACATAAAACATAAAACAACATAAACCGTCAATCAACAGAAAACAACAGAAAACATTGAACATAACGTAAAACAACATAAAACATCAATCAACATAAAACGACATAAACCTTCAATCAACATAAAACAGAACATAAAATAAAGCATAAAACAACATAAAACATTACATAAAACAACATAAAACAACAAACATAATATAAAACATCAATAAACATAAAAAAAATAAAACATAACATAAAACAACATAAACCATCAACATAAACAACATAAAACAACAATCAACATAAACATCGAACATAACATAAAACACCAATCAACATAAAACAACATAAAACAACATAAAACAACATAAAACATAACATAAAACAACGTAAACCATCAATCAACATAAAACAACATAAAACTTCAATCAACATAAAACAGAACATAAAATAAAGCATAAAACAACATAAAACAACATAAAACAACATAAAACATCGAACATAATATAAAACATCAATGAACATAAAAAAAATAAAACATAACATAAAACAACATAAACCATCAATCAACATAAAACAACATGAAACATAACATAAAACAACATAAAACATAAAACAACATAAAACATTACATAAAACAACATAAAATATTGAACATAACATAAAATATCAGTCAACATAAAACAAAAAATAACATAACATAAAACAACATAAACCATCAATCTACATAAACAACATAAAACAACATAAAACAACATAAAACATATAACATAAAACAACATAAAACATATAACATAAAACATAAAACAACATAAAACAACATAAAACAACATAAAACATAACATAAAACAACGTAAACCATCAATCAACATAAAACATATAACATAAAACAACATAAAACATAACATCAACATAAACATCGAACATAACATAAAACAACCTAAAACAACATAAAACGCAGCATAAAAAATAAAACAACATAAAACAATGTAAACCATCAATCAACATAAAACATAAAACAACATAAAACAATGTAAACCATCAATCAACATAAAACATATAACATAAAACAACATAAAACATAAAACAACATAAAACAACATAAAACACAAAATAAAATATAAAACAACATAAAACAACATAAAACATATAACATAAAACAACATAAAACAACATAAAACATAAAACAACATAAAACAACATAAAACATTAAATATAACAACATAAACCAACAATCAACATAAAACATATAACATAAAACAACATAAAACATAACATCAACATAAACATCGAACATAACATAAAACAACATAAAACAACATAAAACATAAAACAACATAAAACAACATAAAACATTAAATATAACAATGTAAACCATCAATCAACATAAAACATAAAACAACATAAAACAATGTAAACCATCAATCAACATAAAACATATAACATAAAACAACATAAAACATAACTTAAAATAAAGCATAAAACAACATAAAACATTAAACAACGTAAACCATCAAACATAAAACAACATAAAACATATAACATAAAACATAAAACAACATAAAACATAACTTAAAATAAAGCATAAAACAACATAAAACATTAAACAACGTAAACCATCAAACATAAAACAACATAAAACATAGAACATAAAACATAAAACAACATAAAACATAAAACAACATAAAACATATAACATAAAACATCGAACAACATAAAACAACATAAAACATATAACATAAAACATCGAACAACATAAAACAACATAAAACAATGTAAATCATCAATCAACATAAAACAACATAAACCTTCAATCAACATAAAACAGAACATAAAATAAAGCATAAAACAACATAAAACATCAAACATAATATAAAACATCAATGAACATAAAAAAAAATAAAACATAACATAAAACAACATAAACCATCAACATAAACAACATAAAACAACAATCAACATAAACATCGAACATAACATAAAACACCAATCAACATAAAACAACATAAAACATCAAACAACATAAAACAACATAAAACAACATAAAACATAACATAAAACAACGTAAACCATCAATCAACATAAAACAACATAAAACATTACATAAAATAACATAAAACATTGAACATAATATAAAACATTAATGAACATAAAAAAAATAAAACATAACATAAAACAACATAAACCATCAATCTACATAAACAACATAAAACAACAATCAACATAAACATCAAACATAACATAAAACAACATAAAACATCAATCAACATAAAACAACATAAAACAGAACATAAAATAAAACATAAAACACAACATAAAACATAAAACAACATAAAACAACATAAAACACAACATAAAACATATAACATAAAACATCGAACAACATAAAACAACATAAAACAATGTAAATCATCAATCAACATAAAACAACATAAACCTTCAATCAACATAAAACAGAACATAAAAAAAAGCATAAAACAACATAAAACAACATAAAACATCAAACATAATATAAAACATCAATGAACATAAAAAAAAATAAAACATAACATAAAACAACATAAACCATCAACATAAACAACATAAAACAACAATCAACATAAACATCGAACATAACATAAAACACCAATCAACATAAAACAACATAAAACATCAAACAACATAAAACAACGTAAACCATCAATCAACATAAAACAACATAAAACATTACATAAAATAACATAAAACATTGAACATAATATAAAACATTAATGAACATAAAAAAAATAAAACATAACATAAAACAACATAAACCATCAATCTACATAAACAACATAAAACAACAATCAACATAAACATCGAACATAACATAAAACACCAATCAACATAAAACAACATAAAACTTCAAACAACATAAAACATAAAACAACATAGAATAACATAAAACATAACATAAAACAACCGAAACCATCAATCAACAGAAAACAACATAAAACATTGAACATAACATAAAACAACATAAAACATCAATCAACATAAAACAACATAAAACAGAACATAAAATAAAGCATAAAACAACATAAAACATAAAACAACGTAAACCATCAAACATAAAACAACATATAACATAGAACATAAAACATAAAACAACATAAAACAACATAAAACATAACATATAACAACGTAAACCATCAATCAACATAAAACATATAACATAAAACAACATAAAACAACATAAAACATAACATATAACAACGTAAACCATCAATCAACATAAAACATATAACATAAAACAACATAAAACAACATAAACCTTCAATCAACATAAAACAGAACATAAAAAAAAGCATAAAACAACATAAAACAACATAAAACATCAAACATAATATAAAACATCAATGAACATAAAAAAAAATAAAACATAACATAAAACAACATAAACCATCAACATAAACAACATAAAACAACAATCAACATAAACATCGAACATAACATAAAACACCAATCAACATAAAACAACATAAAACATCAAACAACATAAAACAACGTAAACCATCAATCAACATAAAACAACATAAAACATTACATAAAATAACATAAAACATTGAACATAATATAAAACATTAATGAACATAAAAAAAATAAAACATAACATAAAACAACATAAACCATCAATCTACATAAACAACATAAAACAACAATCAACATAAACATCGAACATAACATAAAACACCAATCAACATAAAACAACATAAAACTTCAAACAACATAAAACATAAAACAACATAGAATAACATAAAACATAACATAAAACAACCGAAACCATCAATCAACAGAAAACAACATAAAACATTGAACATAACATAAAACAACATAAAACATCAATCAACATAAAACAACATAAAACAGAACATAAAATAAAGCATAAAACAACATAAAACATAAAACAACGTAAACCATCAAACATAAAACAACATATAACATAGAACATAAAACATAAAACAACATAAAACAACATAAAACATAACATATAACAACGTAAACCATCAATCAACATAAAACATATAACATAAAACAACATAAAACAACATAAACCTTCAATCAACATAAAACAGAACATAAAAAAAAGCATAAAACAACATAAAACAACATAAAACATCAAACATAATATAAAACATCAATGAACATAAAAAAAAATAAAACATAACATAAAACAACATAAACCATCAACATAAACAACATAAAACAACAATCAACATAAACATCGAACATAACATAAAACACCAATCAACATAAAACAACATAAAACATCAAACAACATAAAACAACGTAAACCATCAATCAACATAAAACAACATAAAACATTACATAAAATAACATAAAACATTGAACATAATATAAAACATTAATGAACATAAAAAAAATAAAACATAACATAAAACAACATAAACCATCAATCTACATAAACAACATAAAACAACAATCAACATAAACATCGAACATAACATAAAACACCAATCAACATAAAACAACATAAAACTTCAAACAACATAAAACATAAAACAACATAGAATAACATAAAACATAACATAAAACAACCGAAACCATAAAACAACATAAAACATAAAACAACGTAAACCATCAAACATAAAACAACATATAACATAGAACATAAAACATAAAACAACATAAAACAACATAAAACATAACATATAACAACGTAAACCATCAATCAACATAAAACATATAACATAAAACAACATAAAACAACATAAAACATAACATATAACAACGTAAACCATCAATCAACATAAAACATATAACATAAAACAACATAAAACAACATAAAACACAACATAAAACATAAAACAACATAAAACAACATAAAACAACATAAAACACAACATAAAACATATAACATAAAACAACATAAAACATAAAACAACATAAACCGTCAATCAACATAAAACAACATAAAACAGAACATAAAATAAAGCATAAAACAACATAAAACATAAAACAATGTAAACCATCAAACATAAAACAACATAAAACATATAACATAAAACATCAAACAACATAAAACAACATAAAACAATGTAAATCATCAATCAACATAAAACAACATAAACCTTCAATCAACATAAAACAGAACATAAAATAAAGCATAAAACAACATAAAACAAAATAAAACATTACATAAAACAACATAAAACATCGAACATAATATAAAACATCAATTAACATAAAAAAAAATAAAACATAAAACAACATAAACCATCAACATAAACAACATAAAACAACAATCAACATAAACATCGAACATCACATAAAACACCAATCAACATAAAACAACATAAAACATCAAACAACATAAAACAACATAAAACATAACATAAAACAACGGAAACCATCAATCAACATAAAACAACATAAACCTTCAATCAACATAAAACAGTACTTAAAATAAAGCATAAAACAACATAAAACAACATAAAACATTACATAAAACAACATAAAACATCGAACATAATATAAAACATCAATGTACATAAAAAAAAATAAAACATAACATAAAACAACATAAACCATCAACATAAACAACATAAAACAACAATCAACATAAACATCGAACATAGCATAAAACACCAATCAACACCAATAAACATAAAACAACATAAAACATCAAACAACATAAAACAACATAAAACAACATAAAACATAACATAAAACAATGTAAACCATCAATCAACATAAAACAGAACATAATATAAAGCATAAAACAACATAAAACAACATAAAACATCAAACATAATATAAAACATCAATGAACATAAAAAAAAATAAAACATAACATAAAACAACATAAACTATCAACATAAACAACATAAAACAACAATCAACATAAACATCGAACATAACATAAAACACCAATCAACATAAAACAACATAAAACATCAAACAACATAAAACAACATAAAACAACATAAAACAACATAAAACAACATAAAACAACATAAAACAACATAAAACAACGTAAACCATCAATCAACATAAAACAACATAAAACATTACATAAAATAACATAAAACATTGAACATAATATAAAACATTAATGAACATAAAAAAAATAAAACATAACATAAAACAACATAAAACATAAAACAACATAAAACATATAACATAAAACATCGAACAACATAAAACAACATAAAACATATAACATAAAACATCGAACAACATAAAACAACATAAAACAATGTAAATCATCAATCAACATAAAACAACATAAACCTTCAATCAACATAAAACAGAACATAAAATAAAGCATAAAACAACATAAAACATCAAACATAATATAAAACATCAATGAACATAAAAAAAAATAAAACATAACATAAAACAACATAAACCATCAACATAAACAACATAAAACAACAATCAACATAAACATCGAACATAACATAAAACACCAATCAACATAAAACAACATAAAACATCAATCAACATAAAACAACATAAAACTGAACATAAAATAAAGCATAAAGCAACATAAAACATAAAACAACATAAACCATCAAACATAAAACAACATATAACATAGAAGATAAAACATAAAACAACATAAAACAACATAAAACAAAACATATAACAATGTAAACCATCAATCAACATAAAACATATAACATAAAACAACATAAAACAACATAAAACACAACATAAAACATAAAACAACATAAAACACAACATAAAACATAAAACAACATAAAACAACATAAAACACAACATAAAACATATAACATAAAACAACATAAAACATAAAACAACATAAACCGTCAATCAACAGAAAACAACATAAAACAGAACATAAAATAAAGCATAAAACAACATAAAACATAAAACAATGTAAACCATCAAACATAAAACAACATAAAACATATAACATAAAACATAAAACAACATAAAACATAAAACAATGTAAACCATCAAACATAAAACAACATAAACCTTCAAACATAAAACAACATATAAAAAGCATAAAACAACATAAAACATAAAACAACGTAAACCATCAAACATAAAACAACATATAACATAGAACATAAAACATAAAACAACATAAAACAACATAAAACAACATAAAACATAAAACAATGTAAACCATAAAACATAAAACAACATAAAACATATAACATAAAACATCAAACAACATAAAACAACATAAAACAATGTAAATCATCAATCAACATAAAACAACATAAACCTTCAATCAACATAAAACAGAACATAAAATAAAGCATAAAACAACATAAAACTAAATAAAACAATACATAAAACAACATAAAACATCGAACATAATATAAAACATCAATGAACAAAAAAAAAATAAAACATAACATAAAACAACATAAACCATCAACATAAACAACATAAAACAGCAATCAACATAAACATCGAACATAACATAAAACACCAATCAACATAAAACAACATAAAACATAAAACAACGTAAACCATCAAACATAAAACAACATATAACATAGAACATAAAACATAAAACAACATAAAACAAAACATATAACAACGTAAACCATCAATCAACATAAAACATATAACATAAAACAACATAAAACAACATAAAACACAACATAAAACATAAAACAACATAAAACACAACATAAAACATAAAACAACATAAAACATAAAACAACGTAAACCATCAAACATAAAACAACATATAACATAGAACATAAAACATAAATCAACATAAAACAACATAAAACAAAACATATAACAACGTAAACCATCAATCAACATAAAACATATAACATAAAACAACATAAAACAACATAAAACACAACATAAAACATAAAACAACATAAAACACAACATAAAACATAAAACAACATAAAACAACATAAAACACAACATAAAACATATAACATAAAACAACATAAAACATAAAACAACATAAAACATATAACATAAAACATCAAACAACATAAAACAACATAAAACAATGTAAATCATCAATCAACATAAAACAACATAAACCTTCAAACATAAAACAACATATAACATAGAACATAAAGCATAAAACAACATAAAACATAAAACAACGTAAACCATCAAACATAAAACAACATATAACATAGAACATAAAACATAAAAAAACATAAAACAACATAAAACAACATAAAACATAAAACAATGTAAACCATCAAACATAAAACAACATAAAACATATAACATAAAACATCAAACAACATAAAACAACATAAAACAATGTAAATCATCAATCAACATAAAACAACATAAACCTTCAATCAACATAAAACAGAACATAAAATAAAGCATAAAACAACATAAAACAAAATAAAACATTACATAAAACAACATAAAACATCGAACATAATATAAAACATCAATGAACATAAAAAAAAATAAAACATAACATAAAACAACATAAACCATCAACATAAACAACATAAAACAACAATCAACATAAACATCGAACATAACATAAAACACCAATCAACATAAAACAACATAAAACAACATAAAACAACATAAAACATTACATAAAACAACATAAAACATCGAACATAATATAAAACATCAATGAACATAAAAAAAAATAAAACATAAAACAACATAAACCATCAACATAAACAACATAAAACAACAATCAACATAAACATCGAACATAACATAAAACACCAATCAACATAAAACAACATAAAACATCAAACAACATAAAACAACATAAAACATAACATAAAACAACGGAAACCATCAATCAACATAAAACAACATAAACCTTCAATCAACATAAAACAGTACTTAAAATAAAGCATAAAACAACATAAAACAACATAAAACATTACATAAAACAACATAAAACTTCAAACAACTTAAAACATAAAACAACATAGAATAACATAAAACATAACATAAAACAACGGAAACCATCAATCAACATAAAACAACATAAAACATACATATAACATAAAACAACATAAAACATAAAACAACATAAAACATACATATAACATAAAACAACGTAAACCATCAATCAACATAAAACAAAATAAAACATTACATAAAATAACATAAAACATCGAACATAATATAAAACATCAATGAACATAAAAAAAATAAAACATAACATAAAACAACATAAACCATCAATCTACATAAACAACATAAAACAACAATCAACATAAACATCGAACATAACATAAAACACCAATCAACATAAAACAACATAAAACTTCAAACAACATAAAACATAAAACAACATAGAATAACATAAAACATAACATAAAACAACGGAAACCATCAATCAACAGAAAACAACATAAAACATTGAACATAACATAAAACAACATAAAACATCAATCAACATAAAACAACATAAAACAGAACATAAAATAAAGCATAAAACAACATAAAACATAAAACAACGTAAACCATCAAACATAAAACAACATATAACATAGAACATAAAACATAAAACAACATAAAACAACATAAAACAGAACATATAACAATGTAAACCATCAATCAACATAAAACATATAACAAAAAACAACATAAAACAACATAAAACACAACATAAAACATAAAACAACATAAAACAACATAAAACATCAAACAACATAAAACAACATAAAACATACATATAACATAAAACAACATAAAACATAAAACAACATAAAACAACATAAAACATAACATAAAACAACGTAAACCATCAATCAACATAAAACAACATAAAACATTACATAAAATAACATAAAACATTGAACATAATATAAAACATTAATGAACATAAAAAAAATAAAACATAACATAAAACAACATAAACCATCAATCTACATAAACAACATAAAACAACAATCAACATAAACATCGAACATAACATAAAACACCAATCAACATAAAACAACATAAAACTTCAAACAACATAAAACATAAAACAACATAGAATAACATAAAACATAACATAAAACAACGGAAACCATCAATCAACAGAAAACAACATAAAACATTGAACATAACATAAAACAACATAAAACATCAATCAACATAAAACAACATAAAACAGAACATAAAATAAAGCATAAAACAACATAAAACATAAAACAACGTAAACCATCAAACATAAAACAACATATAACATAGAACATAAAACATAAAACAACATAAAACAACATAAAACAACATAAAACAGAACATATAACAATGTAAACCATCAATCAACATAAAACATATAACAAAAAACAACATAAAACAACATAAAACACAACATAAAACATAAAACAACATAAAACAACATAAAACATCAAACAACATAAAACAACATAAAACAACATAAAACATAACATAAAACAACGTAAACCATCAATCAACATAAAACAACATAAAACATTACATAAAATAACATAAAACATTGAACATAATATAAAACATTAATGAACATAAAAAAAATAAAACATAACATAAAACAACATAAACCATCAATCTACATAAACAACATAAAACAACAATCAACATAAACATCGAACATAACATAAAACACCAATCAACATAAAACAACATAAAACTTCAAACAACATAAAACATAAAACAACATAGAATAACATAAATCATAACATAAAACAACGGAAACCATCAATCAACAGAAAACAACATAAAACATTGAACATAACATAAAACAACATAAAACATCAATCAACATAAAACAACATAAAACAGAACATAAAATAAAGCATAAAACAACATAAAACATAAAACAACGTTAACCATCAAACATAAAACAACATATAACATAGAACATAAAACATAAAACAACATAAAACAACATAAAACAAAACATATAACAACGTAAACCATCAATCAACATAAAACATATAACATAAAACAACATATAACATAGAACATAAAACATAAAACAACATAAAACAACATAAAACACAACATAAAACATAAAACAACATAAAACAACATAAAACACAACATTTAACATATAACATAAAACAACATAAAACATAAAACAACATAAACCATCAATCAACAGAAAACAACATAAAACAGAACATAAAATAAAGCATAAAACAACATAAAACATAAAACAATGTAAACCATCAAACATAAAACAACATAAAACATATAACATAAAACATCAAACAACATAAAACAACATAAAACAATGTAAATCATCAATCAACATAAAACAACATAAACCTTCAAACATAAAACAACATATAACATAGAACATAAAGCATAAAACAACATAAAACATAAAACAACGTAAACCATCAAACATAAAACAACATATAACATAGAACATAAAACATAAAACAACATAAAACAACATAAAACAACATAAAACACAACATATAACAACGTAAACCATCAATCAACATAAAACATATAACAAAAAACAACATAAAACAACATAAAACACAACATAAAACATAAAACAACATAAAACAACATAAAACACAACATAAAACATATAACATAAAACAACATAAAACATAAAACAACATAAAACATATAACATAAAACATCAAACAACATTAAACAACATAAAACATATAACATAAAACATCGAACAACATAAAACAACATAAAACAATGTAAATCATCAATCAACATAAAACAACATAAACCTTCAATCAACATAAAACAGAACATAAAATAAAGCATAAAACAACATAAAACAACATAAAACATCAAACATAATATAAAACATCAATGAACATAAAAAAAAATAAAACATAACATAAAACAACATAAACCATCAACATAAACAACATAAAACAACAATCAACATAAACATCGAACATAACATAAAACACCAATCAACATAAAACAACATAAAACATCAAACAACATAAAACAACATAAAACAACATAAAACATAACATAAAACAACGTAAACCATCAATCAACATAAAACAACATAAAACATTACATAAAACAACATAAAACATCAAACATAATATAAAACATCAATGAACATAAAAAAAAATAAAACATAACATAAAACAACATAAACCATCAACATAAACAACATAAAACAACAATCAACATAAACATCGAACATAACATAAAACACCAATCAACATAAAACAACATAAAACATCAAACAACATAAAACATAACATAAAACAATGGAAACCATCATTCAACAGAAAACAACATAAAACATTGAACATAACATAAAACAACATAAAACATCAATCAACATAAAACAACATAAAACAGAACATAAAATAAAAAAACATAAAACACAACATAAAACATAAAACAACATAAAACAACATAAAACACAACATAAAACATATAACATAAAACATCGAACAACATAAAACAACATAAAACAATGTAAATCATCAATCAACATAAAACAACATAAACCTTCAATCAACATAAAACAGAACATAAATTAAAGCATAAAACAACATAAAACATCAAACATAATATAAAACATCAATGAACATAAAAAAAAATAAAACATAACATAAAACAACATAAACCATCAACATAAACAACATAAAACAACAATCAACATAAACATCGAACATAACATAAAACACCAATCAACATAAAACAACATAAAACATCAAACAACATAAAACAACATAAAACATAACATAAAACAACGGAAACCATCAATCAACAGAAAACAACATAAAACATTGAACATAACATAAAACAACATAAAACATCAATCAACATAAAACAACATAAAACAGAACATAAAATAAAACAACATAAAACACAACATAAAACATAAAACAACATAAAACAACATAAAACACAACATAAAACATATAACATAATACATCGAACAACATAAATCAACATAAAACAATGTAAATCATCAATCAACATAAAACAACATAAACCTTCAATCAACATAAAACAGAACATAAAATAAAGCATAAAACAACATAAAACAACATAAAACATCAAACATAATATAAAACATCAATGAACATAAAAAAAAATAAAACATAACATAAAACAACATAAACTATCAACATAAACAACATAAAACAACAATCAACATAAACATCGAACATAACATAAAACACCAATCAACATAAAACAACATAAAACATCAAACAACATAAAACAACATAAAACAACATAAAACAACATAAAACATAACATAAAACAACGTAAACCATCAATCAACATAAAACAACATAAAACATTACATAAAATAACATAAAACATTGAACATAATATAAAACATTAATGAACATAAAAAAAATAAAACATAACATAAAACAACATAAAACATAAAACAACATAAAACATATAACATAAAACATCGAACAACATAAAACAACATAAAACATATAACATAAAACATCGAACAACATAAAACAACATAAAACAATGTAAATCATCAATCAACATAAAACAACATAAACCTTCAATCAACATAAAACAGAACATAAAATAAAGCATAAAACAACATAAAACATCAAACATAATATAAAACATCAATGAACATAAAAAAAAATAAAACATAACATAAAACAACATAAACCATCAACATAAACAACATAAAACAACAATCAACATAAACATCGAACATAACATAAAACACCAATCAACATAAAACAACATAAAACATCAAACAACATAAAACAACATAAAACAACATAAAACATAACATAAAACAACGTAAACCATCAATCAACATAAAACAACATAAAACATTACATAAAATAACATAAAACATTGAACATAATATAAAACATTAATGAACATAAAAAAAATAAAACATAACATAAAACAACATAAACCATCAATCTACATAAACAACATAAAACAACAATCAACATAAACATCAAACATAACATAAAACAACATAAAACATCAATCAACATAAAACAACATAAAACAGAACATAAAATAAAACATAAAACACAACATAAAACATAAAACAACATAAAACAACATAAAACACAACATAAAACATATAACATAAAACATCGAACAACATAAAACAACATAAAACAATGTAAATCATCAATCAACATAAAACAACATAAACCTTCAATCAACATAAAACAGAACATAAAAAAAAGCATAAAACAACATAAAACAACATAAAACATCAAACATAATATAAAACATCAATGAACATAAAAAAAAATAAAACATAACATAAAACAACATAAACCATCAACATAAACAACATAAAACAACAATCAACATAAACATCGAACATAACATAAAACACCAATCAACATAAAACAACATAAAACATCAAACAACATAAAACAACGTAAACCATCAATCAACATAAAACAACATAAAACATTACATAAAATAACATAAAACATTGAACATAATATAAAACATTAATGAACATAAAAAAAATAAAACATAACATAAAACAACATAAACCATCAATCTACATAAACAACATAAAACAACAATCAACATAAACATCGAACATAACATAAAACACCAATCAACATAAAACAACATAAAACTTCAAACAACATAAAACATAAAACAACATAGAATAACATAAAACATAACATAAAACAACCGAAACCATCAATCAACAGAAAACAACATAAAACATTGAACATAACATAAAACAACATAAAACATCAATCAACATAAAACAACATAAAACAGAACATAAAATAAAGCATAAAACAACATAAAACATAAAACAACGTAAACCATCAAACATAAAACAACATATAACATAGAACATAAAACATAAAACAACATAAAACAACATAAAACATAACATATAACAACGTAAACCATCAATCAACATAAAACATATAACATAAAACAACATAAAACAACATAAAACATAACATATAACAACGTAAACCATCAATCAACATAAAACATATAACATAAAACAACATAAAACAACATAAAACACAACATAAAACATAAAACAACATAAAACAACATAAAACAACATAAAACACAACATAAAACATATAACATAAAACAACATAAAACATAAAACAACATAAACCGTCAATCAACATAAAACAACATAAAACAGAACATAAAATAAAGCATAAAACAACATAAAACATAAAACAATGTAAACCATCAAACATAAAACAACATAAAACATATAACATAAAACATCAAACAACATAAAACAACATAAAACAATGTAAATCATCAATCAACATAAAACAACATAAACCTTCAATCAACATAAAACAGAACATAAAATAAAGCATAAAACAACATAAAACAAAATAAAACATTACATAAAACAACATAAAACATCGAACATAATATAAAACATCAATTAACATAAAAAAAAATAAAACATAAAACAACATAAACCATCAACATAAACAACATAAAACAACAATCAACATAAACATCGAACATCACATAAAACACCAATCAACATAAAACAACATAAAACATCAAACAACATAAAACAACATAAAACATAACATAAAACAACGGAAACCATCAATCAACATAAAACAACATAAACCTTCAATCAACATAAAACAGTACTTAAAATAAAGCATAAAACAACATAAAACAACATAAAACATTACATAAAACAACATAAAACATCGAACATAATATAAAACATCAATGTACATAAAAAAAAATAAAACATAACATAAAACAACATAAACCATCAACATAAACAACATAAAACAACAATCAACATAAACATCGAACATAGCATAAAACACCAATCAACACCAATAAACATAAAACAACATAAAACATCAAACAACATAAAACAACATAAAACAACATAAAACATAACATAAAACAATGTAAACCATCAATCAACATAAAACAGAACATAATATAAAGCATAAAACAACATAAAACAACATAAAACATCAAACATAATATAAAACATCAATGAACATAAAAAAAAAATAAAACATAACATAAAACAACATAAACTATCAACATAAACAACATAAAACAACAATCAACATAAACATCGAACATAACATAAAACACCAATCAACATAAAACAACATAAAACATCAAACAACATAAAACAACATAAAACAACATAAAACAACATAAAACAACATAAAACAACGTAAACCATCAATCAACATAAAACAACATAAAACATTACATAAAATAACATAAAACATTGAACATAATATAAAACATTAATGAACATAAAAAAAATAAAACATAACATAAAACAACATAAAACATAAAACAACATAAAACATATAACATAAAACATCGAACAACATAAAACAACATAAAACATATAACATAAAACATCGAACAACATAAAACAACATAAAACAATGTAAATCATCAATCAACATAAAACAACATAAACCTTCAATCAACATAAAACAGAACATAAAATAAAGCATAAAACAACATAAAACATCAAACATAATATAAAACATCAATGAACATAAAAAAAAATAAAACATAACATAAAACAACATAAACCATCAACATAAACAACATAAAACAACAATCAACATAAACATCGAACATAACATAAAACACCAATCAACATAAAACAACATAAAACATCAAACAACATAAAACAACATAAAACAACATAAAACATAACATAAAACAACGTAAACCATCAATCAACATAAAACAACATAAAACATTACATAAAATAACATAAAACATTGAACATAATATAAAACATTAATGAACATAAAAAAAATAAAACATAACATAAAACAACATAAACCATCAATCTACATAAACAACATAAAACAACAATCAACATAAACATCAAACATAACATAAAACAACATAAAACATCAATCAACATAAAACAACATAAAACAGAACATAAAATAAAACATAAAACACAACATAAAACATAAAACAACATAAAACAACATAAAACACAACATAAAACATATAACATAAAACATCGAACAACATAAAACAACATAAAACAATGTAAATCATCAATCAACATAAAACAACATAAACCTTCA
This sequence comes from Taudactylus pleione, assembly GCA_031769625.1. Taxonomy (NCBI): domain Eukaryota; kingdom Metazoa; phylum Chordata; class Amphibia; order Anura; family Myobatrachidae; genus Taudactylus; species Taudactylus pleione. The sequence continues at coordinate 3,038,874 of JAUIMM010000252.1, read as the reverse complement.
ATCAACATAAAACAGAACATAAAATAAAGCATAAAACAACATAAAACAAAATAAAACATTACATAAAACAACATAAAACATCGAACATAATATAAAACATCAATTAACATAAAAAAAAATAAAACATAAAACAACATAAACCATCAACATAAACAACATAAAACAACAATCAACATAAACATCGAACATCACATAAAACACCAATCAACATAAAACAACATAAAACATCAAACAACATAAAACAACATAAAACATAACATAAAACAACGGAAACCATCAATCAACATAAAACAACATAAACCTTCAATCAACATAAAACAGTACTTAAAATAAAGCATAAAACAACATAAAACAACATAAAACATTACATAAAACAACATAAAACATCGAACATAATATAAAACATCAATGTACATAAAAAAAAATAAAACATAACATAAAACAACATAAACCATCAACATAAACAACATAAAACAACAATCAACATAAACATCGAACATAGCATAAAACACCAATCAACACCAATAAACATAAAACAACATAAAACATCAAACAACATAAAACAACATAAAACAACATAAAACATAACATAAAACAATGTAAACCATCAATCAACATAAAACAGAACATAATATAAAGCATAAAACAACATAAAACAACATAAAACATATAACATAAAACAACATAAAACATAAAACAACATAAACCGTCAATCAACAGAAAACAACATAAAACAGAACATAAAATAAAGCATAAAACAACATAAAACATAAAACAATGTAAACCATCAAACATAAAACAACATAAAACATATAACATAAAACATCAAACAACATAAAACAACATAAAACAATGTAAATCATCAATCAACATAAAACAACATAAACCTTCAATCAACATAAAACAGAACATAAAATAAAGCATAAAACAACATAAAACAAAATAAAACATTACATAAAACAACATAAAACATCGAACATAATATAAAACATCAATGAACATAAAAAAAAATAAAACATAACATAAAACAACATAAACCATCAACATAAACAACATAAAACAACAATCAACATAAACATCGAACATAACATAAAACACCAATCAACATAAAACAACATAAAACAACATAAAACAACATAAAACAACATAAAACATTACATAAAACAACATAAAACATCGAACATAATATAAAACATCAATGAACATAAAAAAAAATAAAACATAAAACAACATAAACCATCAACATAAACAACATAAAACAACAATCAACATAAACATCGAACATAACATAAAACACCAATCAACATAAAACAACATAAAACATCAAACAACATAAAACAACATAAAACATAACATAAAACAACGGAAACCATCAATCAACATAAAACAACATAAACCTTCAATCAACATAAAACAGTACTTAAAATAAAGCATAAAACAACATAAAACATTACATAAAACAACATAAAACATCGAACATAATATAAAACATCAATGAACATAAAAAAAAATAAAACATAACATAAAACAACATAAACCATCAACATAAACAACATAAAACAACAATCAACATAAACATCGAACATAGCATAAAACACCAATCAACACCAATAAACATAAAACAACATAAAACATCAAACAACATAAAACAACATAAAACAACATAAAACAACATAAAACAACATAAAACATATAACATAAAACAACATAAAACATAAAACAACATAAACCGTCAATCAACAGAAAACAACATAAAACAGAACATAAAATAAAGCATAAAACAACATAAAACATAAAACAATGTAAACCATCAAACATAAAACAACATAAAACATATAACATAAAACATCAAACAACATAAAACAACATAAAACAATGTAAATCATCAATCAACATAAAACAACATAAACCTTCAATCAACATAAAACAGAACATAAAATAAAGCATAAAACAACATAAAACAACATAAAACATCAAACATAATATAAAACATCAATGAACATAAAAAAAAATAAAACATAACATAAAACAACATAAACCATCAACATAAACAACATAAAACAACAATCAACATAAACATCGAACATAACATAAAACACCAATCAACAGAAAACAACATAAAACATCAAACAACATAAAACAACATAAAACATAACATAAAACAATGTAAACCATCAATCAACATAAAACAACATAAACCTTCAATCAACATAAAACAGTACTTAAAATAAAGCATAAAACAACATAAAACAACATAAGACATTACATAAAACAACATAAAACATCGAACATAATATAAAACATCAATGAACATTAAAAAAAATAAAACATAACATAAAACAACATAAACCAACAACAAAAACAACATAAAACAGAACATATAACAACGTAAACCATCAATCAACATAAAACATATAACAAAAAACAACATAAAACAACATAAAACACAACATAAAACATAAAACAACATAAAACACAACATAAAACATATAACATAAAACAACATAAAACATAAAACAACATAAAACATATAACATAAAACATCGAACAACATAAAACAACATAAAACATATAACATAAAACATCGAACAACATAAAACAACATAAAACAATGTAAATCATCAATCAACATAAAACAACATAAACCTTCAATCAACATAAAACAGAACATAAAATAAAGCATAAAACAACATAAAACAACATAAAACATCAAACATAATATAAAACATCAATGAACATAAAAAAAAATAAAACATAACATAAAACAACATAAACCATCAACATAAACAACATAAAACAACAATCAACATAAACATCGAACATAACATAAAACACCAATCAACATAAAACAACATAAAACATCAAACAACATAAAACAACATAAAACAACATAAAACATAACATAAAACAACGTAAACCATCAATCAACATAAAACAACATAAAACATTACATAAAATAACATAAAACATTGAACATAATATAAAACATTAATGAACATAAAAAAAATAAAACATAACATAAAACAACATAAACCATCAATCTACATAAACAACATAAAACAACATAAAACAATGTAAATCATCAATCAACATAAAACAACATAAACCTTCAATCAACATAAAACAGAACATAAAATAAAGCATAAAACAACATAAAACAACATAAAACATCAAACATAATATAAAACATCAATGAACATAAAAAAAAATAAAACATAACATAAAACAACATAAACCATCAACATAAACAACATAAAACAACAATCAACATAAACATCGAACATAACATAAAACACCAATCAACATAAAACAACATAAAACATCAAACAACATAAAACAACATAAAACAACATAAAACATAACATAAAACAACGTAAACCATCAATCAACATAAAACAACATAAAACATTACATAAAATAACATAAAACATTGAACATAATATAAAACATTAATGAACATAAAAAAAATAAAACATAACATAAAACAACATAAACCATCAATCTACATAAACAACATAAAACAACAATCAACATAAACATCGAACATAACATAAAACACCAATCAACATAAAACAACATAAAACTTCAAACAACATAAAACATAACATAAAACAACGGAAACCATCAATCAACAGAAAACAACATAAAACATTGAACATAACATAAAACAACATAAAACATCAATCAACATAAAACAACATAAAACAGAACATAAAATAAAACAACATAAAACACAACATAAAACATAAAACAACATAAAACAACATAAAACACAACATAAAACATATAACATAAAACATCGAACAACATAAATCAACATAAAACAATGTAAATCATCAATCAACATAAAACAACATAAACCTTCAATCAACATAAAACAGAACATAAAATAAAGCATAAAACAACATAAAACAACATAAAACATCAAACATAATATAAAACATCAATGAACATAAAAAAAAATAAAACATAACATAAAACAACATAAACTATCAACATAAACAACATAAAACAACAATCAACATAAACATCGAACATAACATAAAACACCAATCAACATAAAACAACATAAAACATCAAACAACATAAAACAACATAAAACAACATAAAACATAACATAAAACAACGTAAACCATCAATCAACATAAAACAACATAAAACATTACATAAAATAACATAAAACATTGAACATAATATAAAACATTAATGAACATAAAAAAAATAAAACATAACATAAAACAACATAAACCATCAATCTACATAAACAACATAAAACAACAATCAACATAAACATCGAACATAACATAAAACACCAATCAACATAAAACAACATAAAACTTCAAACAACATAAAACATAACATAAAACAACGGAAACCATCAATCAACAGAAAACAACATAAAACATTGAACATAACATAAAACAACATAAAACATCAATCAACATAAAACAACATAAAACAGAACATAAAATAAAACAACATAAAATACAACATAAAACATAAAACAACATAAAACAACATAAAACATAACATAAAACAACGTAAACCATCAATCAACATAAAATAACATAAAACATTACATAAAATAACATAAAACATTGAACATAATATAAAACATTAATGAACATAAAAAAAATAAAACATAACATAAAACAACATAAACCATCAATCTACATAAACAACATAAAACAACAATCAACATAAACATCGAACATAACATAAAACACCAATCAACATAAAACAACATAAAACTTCAAACAACATAAAACATAACATAAAACAACGGAAACCATCAATCAACAGAAAACAACATAAAACATTGAACATAACATAAAACAACATAAAACATCAATCAACATAAAACAACATAAAACAGAACATAAAATAAAACAACATAAAACACAACATAAAACATAAAACAACATAAAACAACATAAAACACAACATAAAACACAACATAAAACATATAACATAAAACATCGAACAACATAAATCAACATAAAACAATGTAAATCATCAATCAACATAAAACAACATAAACCTTCAATCAACATAAAACAGAACATAAAATAAAGCATAAAACAACATAAAACAACATAAAACATCAAACATAATATAAAACATCAATGAACATAAAAAAATAAAACATAACATAAAACAACATAAACTATCAACATAAACAACATAAAACAACATAAAACATAAACATCGAACATAACATAAAACACCAATCAACATAAAACAACATAAAACATCAAACAACATAAAACAACATAAAACAACATAAAACATAACATAAAACAACGTAAACCATCAATCAACATAAAACAACATAAAACATTACATAATATAACATAAAACATTGAACATAATATAAAACATTAATGAACATAAAAAAAATAAAACATAACATAAAACAACATAAAACATAAAACAACATAAAACATATAACATAAAACATCGAACAACATAAAACAACATAAACCTTCAATCAACATAAAACAGAACATAAAATAAAGCATAAAACAACATAAAACAACATAAAACATCAAACATAATATAAAACATCAATGAACATAAAAAAAAATAAAACATAACATAAAACAACATAAACCATCAACATAAACAACATAAAACAACAATCAACATAAACATCGAACATAACATAAAACACCAATCAACATAAAACAACATAAAACATCAAACAACATAAAACAACATAAAACAACATAAAACAACATAAAACATAACATAAAACAACGTAAACCATCAATCAACATAAAACAACATAAAACATTACATAAAATAACATAAAACATTGAACATAATATAAAACATTAATGAACATAAAAAAAATAAAACATAACATAAAACAACATAAACCATCAATCTACATAAACAACATAAAACAACAATCAACATAAACATCGAACATAACATAAAACACCAATCAACATAAAACAACATAAAACTTCAAACAACATAAAACATAAAACAACATAGAATAACATAAAACATAACATAAAACAACCGAAACCATCAATCAACAGAAAACAACATAAAACATTGAACATAACATAAAACAACATAAAACATCAATCAACATAAAACAACATAAACCATCAACATAAACAACATAAAACAACATAAAACATAAACATCGAACATAACATAAAACACCAATCAACATAAAACAACATAAAACATCAAACAAAATAAAACAACATAAAACAACATAAAAAATAACATAAAACAACGTAAACCATCAATCAACATAAAACAACATAAAACATTACATAAAATAACATAAAACATTGAACATAATATAAAACATTAATGAACATAAAAAAAATAAAACATAACATAAAACAACATAAACCATCAATCTACATAAACAACATAAAACAACAATCAACATAAACATCGAACATAACATAAAACACCAATCAACATAAAACAACATAAAACTTCAAACAACATAAAACATAACATAAAACAACGGAAACCATCAATCAACAGAAAACAACATAAAACATTGAACATAACATAAAACAACATAAAACATCAATCAACATAAAACAACATAAAACAGAACATAAAATAAAACAACATAAAACACAACATAAAACATAAAACAACATAAAACAACATAAAACACAACATAAAACATATAACATAAAACATCGAACAACATAAAACAACATAAAACAATGTAAATCATCAATCAACATAAAACAACATAAACCTTCAATCAACATAAAACAGAACATAAAATAAAGCATAAAACAACATAAAACAAAATAAAACATTACATAAAACAACATAAAACATCGAACATAATATAAAACATCAATTAACATAAAAAAAAATAAAACATAAAACAACATAAACCATCAACATAAACAACATAAAACAACAATCAACATAAACATCGAACATCACATAAAACACCAATCAACATAAAACAACATAAAACATCAAACAACATAAAACAACATAAAACATAACATAAAACAACGGAAACCATCAATCAACATAAAACAACATAAACCTTCAATCAACATAAAACAGTACTTAAAATAAAGCATAAAACAACATAAAACAACATAAAACATTACATAAAACAACATAAAACATCGAACATAATATAAAACATCAATGTACATAAAAAAAAATAAAACATAACATAAAACAACATAAACCATCAACATAAACAACATAAAACAACAATCAACATAAACATCGAACATAGCATAAAACACCAATCAACACCAATAAACATAAAACAACATAAAACATCAAACAACATAAAACAACATAAAACAACATAAAACATAACATAAAACAATGTAAACCATCAATCAACATAAAACAGAACATAATATAAAGCATAAAACAACATAAAACAACATAAAACATATAACATAAAACAACATAAAACATAAAACAACATAAACCGTCAATCAACAGAAAACAACATAAAACAGAACATAAAATAAAGCATAAAACAACATAAAACATAAAACAATGTAAACCATCAAACATAAAACAACATAAAACATATAACATAAAACATCAAACAACATAAAACAACATAAAACAATGTAAATCATCAATCAACATAAAACAACATAAACCTTCAATCAACATAAAACAGAACATAAAATAAAGCATAAAACAACATAAAACAACAGAAAACATCAAACATAATATAAAACATCAATGAACATAAAAAAAAATAAAACATAACATAAAACAACATAAACCATCAACATAAACAACATAAAACAACATAAAACATAAACATCGAACATAACATAAAACACCAATCAACATAAAACAACATAAAACATCAAACAACATAAAACAACATAAAACAACATAAAACATAACATAAAACAACGTAAACCATCAATCAACATAAAACAACATAAAACATTACAGAAAATAACATAAAACATTGAACATAATATAAAACATTAATGAACATAAAAAAAATAAAACATAACATAAAACAACATAAACCATCAATCTACATAAACAACATAAAACAACAATCAACATAAACATCGAACATAACATAAAACACCAATCAACATAAAACAACATAAACCTTCAATCAACATAAAACAGAACATAAAATAAAGCATAAAACAACATAAAACAACAGAAAACATCAAACATAATATAAAACATCAATGAACATAAAAAAAAATAAAACATAACATAAAACAACATAAACCATCAACATAAACAACATAAAACAACATAAAACATAAACATCGAACATAACATAAAACACCAATCAACATAAAACAACATAAAACATCAAACAACATAAAACAACATAAAACAACATAAAACATAACATAAAACAACGTAAACCATCAATCAACATAAAACAACATAAAACATTACATAAAATAACATAAAACATTGAACATAATATAAAACATTAATGAACATAAAAATAATAAAACATAACATAAAACAACATAAACCATCAATCTACATAAACAACATAAAACAACAATCAACATAAACATCGAACATAACATAAAACACCAATCAACATAAAACAACATAAAACTTCAAACAACATAAAACATAACATAAAACAACGGAAACCATCAATCAACAGAAAACAACATAAAACATTGAACATAACATAAAACAACATAAAACATCAATCAACATAAAACAACATAAAACAACATAAAACATAAAACATCGAACAACATAAAACAACATAAAACATATAACATAAAACATCGAACAACATAAAACAACATAAAACAATGTAAATCATCAATCAACATAAAACAACATAAACCTTCAATCAACATAAAACAGAACATAAAATAAAGCATAAAACAACATAAAACAACATAAAACATCAAACATAATATAAAACATCAATGAACATAAAAAAAAATAAAACATAACATAAAACAACATAAACCATCAACATAAACAACATAAAACAACAATCAACATAAACATCGAACATAACATAAAACACCAATCAACATAAAACAACATAAAACATCAAACAACATAAAACAACATAAAACAACATAAAACAACATAAAACATAACATAAAACAACGTAAACCATCAATCAACATAAAACAACATAAAACATTACATAAAATAACATAAAACATTGAACATAATATAAAACATTAATGAACATAAAAAAAATAAAACATAACATAAAACAACATAAACCATCAATCTACATAAACAACATAAAACAACAATCAACATAAACATCGAACATAACATAAAACACCAATCAACATAAAACAACATAAAACTTCAAACAACATAAAACATAAAACAACATAGAATAACATAAAACATAACATAAAACAACCGAAACCATCAATCAACAGAAAACAACATAAAACATTGAACATAACATAAAACAACATAAAACAACATAAAACACAACATAAAACATAAAACAACATAAAACATAACATAAAACATAAAACAACATAAAACACAACATAAAACATATAACATAAAACAACATAAAACATAAAACAACATAAACCGTCAATCAACAGAAAACAACATAAAACAGAACATAAAATAAAGCATAAAACAACATAAAACATAAAACAATGTAAACCATCAAACATAAAACAACATAAAACATATAACATAAAACATCAAACAACATAAAACAACATAAAACAATGTAAATCATCAATCAACATAAAACAACATAAACCTTCAAACATAAAACAACATATAACATAGAACATAAAGCATAAAACAACATAAAACATAAAACAACGTAAACCATCAAACATAAAACAACATATAACATAGAACATAAAACATAAAACAACATAAAACAACATAAAACAACATAAAACAGAACATATAACAATGTAAACCATCAATCAACATAAAACATATAACAAAAAACAACATAAAACAACATAAAACACAACATAAAACATAAAACAACATAAAACATAAAACAACATAAAACATATAACATAAAACAACATAAAACATAAAACAACATAAAACATATAACATAAAACATCGAACAACATAAAACAACATAAAACATATAACATAAAACATCGAACAACATAAAACAACATAAAACAATGTAAATCATCAATCAACATAAAACAACATAAACCTTCAATCAACATAAAACAGAACATAAAATAAAGCATAAAACAACATAAAACAACATAAAACATCAAACATAATATAAAACATCAATGAACATAAAAAAAAATAAAACATAACATAAAACAACATAAACCATCAACATAAACAACATAAAACAACAATCAACATAAACATCGAACATAACATAAAACACCAATCAACATAAAACAACATAAAACATCAAACAACATAAAACAACATAAAACAACATAAAACATAACATAAAACAACGTAAACCATCAATCAACATAAAACAACATAAAACATTACATAAAATAACAAAACATTGAACATAATATAAAACATTAATGAACATAAAAAAAATAAAACATAACATAAAACAACATAAACCATCAATCTACATAAACAACATAAAACAACAATCAACATAAACATCGAACATAACATAAAACACCAATCAACATAAAACAACATAAAACTTCAAACAACATAAAACATAACATAAAACAACGGAAACCATCAATCAACAGAAAACAACATAAAACATTGAACGTAACATAAAACAACATAAAACATCAATCAACATAAAACAACATAAAACAGAACATAAAATAAAACAACATAAAACACAACATAAAACATAAAACAACATAAAACAACATAAAACACAACATAAAACATATAACATAAAACATCGAACAACATAAATCAACATAAAACAATGTAAATCATCAATCAACATAAAACAACATAAACCTTCAATCAACATAAAACAGAACATAAAATAAAGCATAAAACAACATAAAACAACATAAAACATCAAACATAATATAAAACATCAATGAACATAAAAAAAAATAAAACATAACATAAAACAACATAAACCATCAACATAAACAACATAAAACAACAATCAACATAAACATCGAACATAACATAAAACACCAATCAACATAAAACAACATAAAACATCAAACAACATAAAACAACATAAAACAACATAAAACAACATAAAACAACGTAAACCATCAATCAACATAAAACAACATAAAACATTACATAAAATAACATAAAACATTGAACATAATATAAAACATTAATGAACATAAAAAAAATAAAACATAACATAAAACAACATAAACCATCAATCTACATAAACAACATAAAACAACAATCAACATAAACATCAAACATAACATAAAACAACATAAAACATCAATCAACATAAAACAACATAAAACAGAACATAAAATAAAACATAAAACACAACATAAAACATAAAACAACATAAAACATCAAACAACATAAAACAACATAAAACAACATAAAACAACATAAAACAACATAAAACATAACATAAAACAACGTAAACCATCAATCAACATAAAACAACATAAAACATTACATAAAATAACATAAAACATTGAACATAATATAAAACATTAATGAACATAAAAAAAATAAAACATAACATAAAACAACATAAACCATCAATCTACATAAACAACATAAAACAACAATCAACATAAACATCGAACATAACATAAAACACCAATCAACATAAAACAACATAAAACTTCAAACAACATAAAACATAAAACAACATAGAATAACATAAAACATAACATAAAACAACCGAAACCATCAATCAACAGAAAACAACATAAAACATTGAACATAACATAAAACAACATAAAACATCAATCAACATAAAACAACATAAAACAGAACATAAAATAAAGCATAAAACAACATAAAACATAAAACAACGTAAACCATCAAACATAAAACAACATATAACATAGAACATAAAACATAAAACAACATAAAACAACATAAAACATAACATATAACAACGTAAACCATCAATCAACATAAAACATATAACATAAAACAACATAAAACAACATAAAACACAACATAAAACATAAAACAACATAAAACACAACATAAAACATAAAACAACATAAAACAACATAAAACACAACATAAAACATATAACATAAAACAACATAAAACATAAAACAACATAAACCGTCAATCAACAGAAAACAACATAAAACAGAACATAAAATAAAGCATAAAACAACATAAAACATAAAACAATGTAAACCATCAAACATAAAACAACATAAAACATATAACATAAAACATCAAACAACATAAAACAACATAAAACAATGTAAATCATCAATCAACATAAAACAACATAAACCTTCAATCAACATAAAACAGAACATAAAATAAAGCATAAAACAACATAAAACAAAATAAAACATTACATAAAACAACATAAAACATCGAACATAATATAAAACATCAATGAACATAAAAAAAAATAAAACATAACATAAAACAACATAAACCATCAACATAAACAACATAAAACAACAATCAACATAAACATCGAACATAACATAAAACACCAATCAACATAAAACAACATAAAACAACATAAAACAACATAAAACATTACATAAAACAACATAAAACATCGAACATAATATAAAACATCAATGAACATAAAAAAAAATAAAACATAAAACAACATAAACCATCAACATAAACAACATAAAACAACAATCAACATAAACATCGAACATAACATAAAACACCAATCAACATAAAACAACATAAAACATCAAACAACATAAAACAACATAAAACATAACATAAAACAACGGAAACCATCAATCAACATAAAACAACATAAACCTTCAATCAACATAAAACAGTACTTAAAATAAAGCATAAAACAACATAAAACATTACATAAAACAACATAAAACATCGAACATAATATAAAACATCAATGAACATAAAAAAAAATAAAACATAACATAAAACAACATAAACCATCAACATAAACAACATAAAACAACAATCAACATAAACATCGAACATAGCATAAAACACCAATCAACACCAATAAACATAAAACAACATAAAACATCAAACAACATAAAACAACATAAAACAACATAAAACAACATAAAACATATAACATAAAACAACATAAAACATAAAACAACATAAACCGTCAATCAACAGAAAACAACATAAAACAGAACATAAAATAAAGCATAAAACAACATAAAACATAAAACAATGTAAACCATCAAACATAAAACAACATAAAACATATAACATAAAACATCAAACAACATAAAACAACATAAAACAATGTAAATCATCAATCAACATAAAACAACATAAACCTTCAATCAACATAAAACAGAACATAAAATAAAGCATAAAACAACATAAAACAACATAAAACATCAAACATAATATAAAACATCAATGAACATAAAAAAAAATAAAACATAACATAAAACAACATAAACCATCAACATAAACAACATAAAACAACAATCAACATAAACATCGAACATAACATAAAACACCAATCAACAGAAAACAACATAAAACATCAAACAACATAAAACAACATAAAACATAACATAAAACAATGTAAACCATCAATCAACATAAAACAACATAAACCTTCAATCAACATAAAACAGTACTTAAAATAAAGCATAAAACAACATAAAACAACATAAGACATTACATAAAACAACATAAAACATCGAACATAATATAAAACATCAATGAACATTAAAAAAAATAAAACATAACATAAAACAACATAAACCAACAACAAAAACAACATAAAACAGAACATATAACAACGTAAACCATCAATCAACATAAAACATATAACAAAAAACAACATAAAACAACATAAAACACAACATAAAACATAAAACAACATAAAACACAACATAAAACATATAACATAAAACAACATAAAACATAAAACAACATAAAACATATAACATAAAACATCGAACAACATAAAACAACATAAAACATATAACATAAAACATCGAACATAAAACAACATAAAACAATGTAAATCATCAATCAACATAAAACAACATAAACCTTCAATCAACATAAAACAGAACATAAAATAAAGCATAAAACAACATAAAACAACATAAAACATCAAACATAATATAAAACATCAATGAACATAAAAAAAAATAAAACATAACATAAAACAACATAAACCATCAACATAAACAACATAAAACAACAATCAACATAAACATCGAACATAACATAAAACACCAATCAACATAAAACAACATAAAACATCAAACAACATAAAACAACATAAAACAACATAAAACATAACATAAAACAACGTAAACCATCAATCAACATAAAACAACATAAAACATTACATAAAATAACATAAAACATTGAACATAATATAAAACATTAATGAACATAAAAAAAATAAAACATAACATAAAACAACATAAACCATCAATCTACATAAACAACATAAAACAACAATCAACATAAACATCGAACATAACATAAAACACCAATCAACATAAAACAACATAAAACTTCAAACAACATAAAACATAACATAAAACAACGGAAACCATCAATCAACAGAAAACAACATAAAACATTGAACATAACATAAAACAACATAAAACATCAATCAACATAAAACAATATAAAACAGAACATAAAATAAAACAACATAAAACACAACATAAAACATAAAACAATATAAAACAACATAAAACACAACATAAAACATATAACATAAAACATCGAACAACATAAATCAACATAAAACAATGTAAATCATCAATCAACATAAAACAACATAAACCTTCAATCAACATAAAACAGAACATAAAATAAAGCATAAAACAACATAAAACAACATAAAACATCAAACATAATATAAAACATCAATGAACATAAAAAAAAATAAAACATAACATAAAACAACATAAACTATCAACATAAACAACATAAAACAACAATCAACATAAACATCGAACATAACATAAAACACCAATCAACATAAAACAACATAAAACATCAAACAACATAAAACAACATAAAACAACATAAAACATAACATAAAACAACGTAAACCATCAATCAACATAAAACAACATAAAACATTACATAAAATAACATAAAACATTGAACATAATATAAAACATTAATGAACATAAAAAAAATAAAACATAACATAAAACAACATAAACCATCAATCTACATAAACAACATAAAACAACAATCAACATAAACATCGAACATAACATAAAACACCAATCAACATAAAACAACATAAAACTTCAAACAACATAAAACATAACATAAAACAACGGAAACCATCAATCAACAGAAAACAACATAAAACATTGAACATAACATAAAACAACATAAAACATCAATCAACATAAAACAACATAAAACAGAACATAAAATAAAACAACATAAAACACAACATAAAACATAAAACAACATAAAACAACATAAAACATAACATAAAACAACGTAAACCATCAATCAACATAAAACAACATAAAACATTACATAAAATAACATAAAACATTGAACATAATATAAAACATTAATGAACATAAAAAAAATAAAACATAACATAAAACAACATAAACCATCAATCTACATAAACAACATAAAACAACAATCAACATAAACATCGAACATAACATAAAACACCAATCAACATAAAACAACATAAAACTTCAAACAACATAAAACATAACATAAAACAACGGAAACCATCAATCAACAGAAAACAACATAAAACATTGAACATAACATAAAACAACATAAAACATCAATCAACATAAAACAACATAAAACAGAACATAAAATAAAACAACATAAAACACAACATAAAACATAAAACAACATAAAACAACATAAAACACAACATAAAACATATAACATAAAACATCGAACAACATAAATCAACATAAAACAATGTAAATCATCAATCAACATAAAACAACATAAACCTTCAATCAACATAAAACAGAACATAAAATAAAGCATAAAACAACATAAAACAACATAAAACATCAAACATAATATAAAACATCAATGAACATAAAAAAAAATAAAACATAACATAAAACAACATAAACTATCAACATAAACAACATAAAACAACAATCAACATAAACATCGAACATAACATAAAACACCAATCAACATAAAACAACATAAAACATCAAACAACATAAAACAACATAAAACAACATAAAACATAACATAAAACAACGTAAACCATCAATCAACATAAAACAACATAAAACATTACATAATATAACATAAAACATTGAACATAATATAAAACATTAATGAACATAAAAAAAATAAAACATAACATAAAACAACATAAACCATCAATCTACATAAACAACATAAAACAACAATCAACATAAACATCGAACATAACATAAAACACCAATCAACATAAAACAACATAAAACTTCAAACAACATAAAACATAACATAAAACAACGGAAACCATCAATCAACAGAAAACAACATAAAACATTGAACATAACATAAAACAACATAAAACATCAATCAACATAAAACAACATAAAACAGAACATAAAATAAAACAACATAAAACACAACATAAAACATAAAACAATATAAAACAACATAAAACACAACATAAAACATATAACATAAAACATCGAACAACATAAATCAACATAAAACAATGTAAATCATCAATCAACATAAAACAACATAAACCTTCAATCAACATAAAACAGAACATAAAATAAAGCATAAAACAACATAAAACAACATAAAACATCAAACATAATATAAAACATCAATGAACATAAAAAAAAATAAAACATAACATAAAACAACATAAACTATCAACATAAACAACATAAAACAACAATCAACATAAACATCGAACATAACATAAAACACCAATCAACATAAAACAACATAAAACATCAAACAACATAAAACAACATAAAACAACATAAAACATAACATAAAACAACGTAAACCATCAATCAACATAAAACAACATAAAACATTACATAAAATAACATAAAACATTGAACATAATATAAAACATTAATGAACATAAAAAAAATAAAACATAACATAAAACAACATAAACCATCAATCTACATAAACAACATAAAACAACAATCAACATAAACATCGAACATAACATAAAACACCAATCAACATAAAACAACATAAAACTTCAAACAACATAAAACATAACATAAAACAACGGAAACCATCAATCAACAGAAAACAACATAAAACATTGAACATAACATAAAACAACATAAAACATCAATCAACATAAAACAACATAAAACAGAACATAAAATAAAACAACATAAAACACAACATAAAACATAAAACAACATAAAACAACATAAAACATAACATAAAACAACGTAAACCATCAATCAACATAAAACAACATAAAACATTACATAAAATAACATAAAACATTGAACATAATATAAAACATTAATGAACATAAAAAAAATAAAACATAACATAAAACAACATAAACCATCAATCTACATAAACAACATAAAACAACAATCAACATAAACATCGAACATAACATAAAACACCAATCAACATAAAACAACATAAAACTTCAAACAACATAAAACATAACATAAAACAACGGAAACCATCAATCAACAGAAAACAACATAAAACATTGAACATAACATAAAACAACATAAAACATCAATCAACATAAAACAACATAAAACAGAACATAAAATAAAACAACATAAAACACAACATAAAACATAAAACAACATAAAACACAACATAAAACATATAACATAAAACATCGAACAACATAAATCAACATAAAACAATGTAAATCATCAATCAACATAAAACAACATAAACCTTCAATCAACATAAAACAGAACATAAAATAAAGCATAAAACAACATAAAACAACATAAACATCGAACATAACATAAAACACCAATCAACATAAAACAACATAAAACATCAAACAACATAAAACAACATAAAACAACATAAAACATAACATAAAACAACGTAAACCATCAATCAACATAAAACAACATAAAACATTACATAATATAACATAAAACATTGAACATAATATAAAACATTAATGAACATAAAAAAAATAAAACATAACATAAAACAACATAAAACATAAAACAACATAAAACATATAACATAAAACATCGAACAACATAAAACAACATAAACCTTCAATCAACATAAAACAGAACATAAAATAAAGCATAAAACAACATAAAACAACATAAAACATCAAACATAATATAAAACATCAATGAACATAAAAAAAAATAAAACATAACATAAAACAACATAAACCATCAACATAAACAACATAAAACAACAATCAACATAAACATCGAACATAACATAAAACACCAATCAACATAAAACAACATAAAACATCAAACAACATAAAACAACATAAAACAACATAAAACATAACATAAAACAACGTAAACCATCAATCAACATAAAACAACATAAAACATTACATAAAATAACATAAAACATTGAACATAATATAAAACATTAATGAACATAAAAAAAATAAAACATAACATAAAACAACATAAACCATCAATCTACATAAACAACATAAAACAACAATCAACATAAACATCGAACATAACATAAAACACCAATCAACATAAAACAACATAAAACTTTAAACAACATAAAACATAAAACAACATAGAATAACATAAAACATAACATAAAACAACCGAAACCATCAATCAACAGAAAACAACATAAAACATTGAACATAACATAAAACAACATAAAACAACATAAAACACAACATAAAACATAAAACAACATAAAACACAACATAAAACATAAAACAACATAAAACACAACATAAAACATATAACATAAAACAACATAAAACATAAAACAACATAAACCGTCAATCAACAGAAAACAACATAAAACAGAACATAAAATAAAGCATAAAACAACATAAAACATAAAACAATGTAAACCATCAAACATAAAACAACATAAAACATATAACATAAAACATCAAACAACATAAAACAACATAAAACAATGTAAATCATCAATCAACATAAAACAACATAAACCTTCAAACATAAAACAACATATAACATAGAACATAAAGCATAAAACAACATAAAACATAAAACAACGTAAACCATCAAACATAAAACAACATATAACATAGAACATAAAACATAAAACAACATAAAACAACATAAAACAACATAAAACAACATAAAACAGAACATATAACAACGTAAACCATCAATCAACATAAAACATATAACAAAAAACAACATAAAACAACATAAAACACAACATAAAACATAAAACAACATAAAACACAACATAAAACATATAACATAAAACAACATAAAACATAAAACAACATAAAACATATAACATAAAACATCGAACAACATAAAACAACATAAAACATATAACATAAAACATCGAACAACATAAAACAACATAAAACAATGTAAATCATCAATCAACATAAAACAACATAAACCTTCAATCAACATAAAACAGAACATAAAATAAAGCATAAAACAACATAAAACAACATAAAACATCAAACATAATATAAAACATCAATGAACATAAAAAAAAATAAAACATAACATAAAACAACATAAACCATCAACATAAACAACATAAAACAACAATCAACATAAACATCGAACATAACATAAAACACCAATCAACATAAAACAACATAAAACATCAAACAACATAAAACAACATAAAACAACATAAAACATAACATAAAACAACATAAACCATCAATCAACATAAAACAACATAAAACATTACATAAAATAACATAAAACATTGAACATAATATAAAACATTAATGAACATAAAAAAAATAAAACATAACATAAAACAACATAAACCATCAATCTACATAAACAACATAAAACAACAATCAACATAAACATCGAACATAACATAAAACACCAATCAACATAAAACAACATAAAACTTCAAACAACATAAAACATAACATAAAACAACGGAAACCATCAATCAACAGAAAACAACATAAAACATTGAACATAACATAAAACAACATAAAACATCAATCAACATAAAACAACATAAAACAGAACATAAAATAAAACAACATAAAACACAACATAAAACATAAAACAATATAAAACAACATAAAACACAACATAAAACATATAACATAAAACATCGAACAACATAAATCAACATAAAACAATGTAAATCATCAATCAACATAAAACAACATAAACCTTCAATCAACATAAAACAGAACATAAAATAAAGCATAAAACAACATAAAACAACATAAAACATCAAACATAATATAAAACATCAATGAACATAAAAAAAAATAAAACATAACATAAAACAACATAAACTATCAACATAAACAACATAAAACAACAATCAACATAAACATCGAACATAACATAAAACACCAATCAACATAAAACAACATAAAACATCAAACAACATAAAACAACATAAAACAACATAAAACATAACATAAAACAACGTAAACCATCAATCAACATAAAACAACATAAAACATTACATAATATAACATAAAACATTGAACATAATATAAAACATTAATGAACATAAAAAAAATAAAACATAACATAAAACAACATAAACCATCAATCTACATAAACAACATAAAACAACAATCAACATAAACATCGAACATAACATAAAACACCAATCAACATAAAACAACATAAAACTTCAAACAACATAAAACATAACATAAAACAACGGAAACCATCAATCAACAGAAAACAACATAAAACATTGAACATAACATAAAACAACATAAAACATCAATCAACATAAAACAACATAAAACAGAACATAAAATAAAACAACATAAAACACAACATAAAACATAAAACAATATAAAACAACATAAAACACAACATAAAACATATAACATAAAACATCGAACAACATAAATCAACATAAAACAATGTAAATCATCAATCAACATAAAACAACATAAACCTTCAATCAACATAAAACAGAACATAAAATAAAGCATAAAACAACATAAAACAACATAAAACATCAAACATAATATAAAACATCAATGAACATAAAAAAAAATAAAACATAACATAAAACAACATAAACTATCAACATAAACAACATAAAACAACAATCAACATAAACATCGAACATAACATAAAACACCAATCAACATAAAACAACATAAAACATCAAACAACATAAAACAACATAAAACAACATAAAACATAACATAAAACAACGTAAACCATCAATCAACATAAAACAACATAAAACATTACATAAAATAACATAAAACATTGAACATAATATAAAACATTAATGAACATAAAAAAAATAAAACATAACATAAAACAACATAAACCATCAATCTACATAAACAACATAAAACAACAATCAACATAAACATCGAACATAACATAAAACACCAATCAACATAAAACAACATAAAACTTCAAACAACATAAAACATAACATAAAACAACGGAAACCATCAATCAACAGAAAACAACATAAAACATTGAACATAACATAAAACAACATAAAACATCAATCAACATAAAACAACATAAAACAGAACATAAAATAAAACAACATAAAACACAACATAAAACATAAAACAACATAAAACAACATAAAACATAACATAAAACAACGTAAACCATCAATCAACATAAAACAACATAAAACATTACATAAAATAACATAAAACATTGAACATAATATAAAACATTAATGAACATAAAAAAAATAAAACATAACATAAAACAACATAAACCATCAATCTACATAAACAACATAAAACAACAATCAACATAAACATCGAACATAACATAAAACACCAATCAACATAAAACAACATAAAACTTCAAACAACATAAAACATAACATAAAACAACGGAAACCATCAATCAACAGAAAACAACATAAAACATTGAACATAACATAAAACAACATAAAACATCAATCAACATAAAACAACATAAAACAGAACATAAAATAAAACAACATAAAACACAACATAAAACATAAAACAACATAAAACACAACATAAAACATATAACATAAAACATCGAACAACATAAATCAACATAAAACAATGTAAATCATCAATCAACATAAAACAACATAAACCTTCAATCAACATAAAACAGAACATAAAATAAAGCATAAAACAACATAAAACAACATAAACATCGAACATAACATAAAACACCAATCAACATAAAACAACATAAAACATCAAACAACATAAAACAACATAAAACAACATAAAACATAACATAAAACAACGTAAACCATCAATCAACATAAAACAACATAAAACATTACATAATATAACATAAAACATTGAACATAATATAAAACATTAATGAACATAAAAAAAATAAAACATAACATAAAACAACATAAAACATAAAACAACATAAAACATATAACATAAAACATCGAACAACATAAAACAACATAAACCTTCAATCAACATAAAACAGAACATAAAATAAAGCATAAAACAACATAAAACAACATAAAACATCAAACATAATATAAAACATCAATGAACATAAAAAAAAATAAAACATAACATAAAACAACATAAACCATCAACATAAACAACATAAAACAACAATCAACATAAACATCGAACATAACATAAAACACCAATCAACATAAAACAACATAAAACATCAAACAACATAAAACAACATAAAACAACATAAAACATAACATAAAACAACGTAAACCATCAATCAACATAAAACAACATAAAACATTACATAAAATAACATAAAACATTGAACATAATATAAAACATTAATGAACATAAAAAAAATAAAACATAACATAAAACAACATAAACCATCAATCTACATAAACAACATAAAACAACAATCAACATAAACATCGAACATAACATAAAACACCAATCAACATAAAACAACATAAAACTTTAAACAACATAAAACATAAAACAACATAGAATAACATAAAACATAACATAAAACAACCGAAACCATCAATCAACAGAAAACAACATAAAACATTGAACATAACATAAAACAACATAAAACAACATAAAACACAACATAAAACATAAAACAACATAAAACACAACATAAAACATAAAACAACATAAAACACAACATAAAACATATAACATAAAACAACATAAAACATAAAACAACATAAACCGTCAATCAACAGAAAACAACATAAAACAGAACATAAAATAAAGCATAAAACAACATAAAACATAAAACAATGTAAACCATCAAACATAAAACAACATAAAACATATAACATAAAACATCAAACAACATAAAACAACATAAAACAATGTAAATCATCAATCAACATAAAACAACATAAACCTTCAAACATAAAACAACATATAACATAGAACATAAAGCATAAAACAACATAAAACATAAAACAACGTAAACCATCAAACATAAAACAACATATAACATAGAACATAAAACATAAAACAACATAAAACAACATAAAACAACATAAAACAACATAAAACAGAACATATAACAACGTAAACCATCAATCAACATAAAACATATAAAAAAAACAACATAAAACAACATAAAACACAACATAAAACATAAAACAACATAAAACACAACATAAAACATATAACATAAAACAACATAAAACATAAAACAACATAAAACATATAACATAAAACATCGAACAACATAAAACAACATAAAACATATAACATAAAACATCGAACAACATAAAACAACATAAAACAATGTAAATCATCAATCAACATAAAACAACATAAACCTTCAATCAACATAAAACAGAACATAAAATAAAGCATAAAACAACATAAAACAACATAAAACATCAAACATAATATAAAACATCAATGAACATAAAAAAAAATAAAACATAACATAAAACAACATAAACCATCAACATAAACAACATAAAACAACAATCAACATAAACATCGAACATAACATAAAACACCAATCAACATAAAACAACATAAAACATCAAACAACATAAAACAACATAAAACAACATAAAACATAACATAAAACAACATAAACCATCAATCAACATAAAACAACATAAAACATTACATAAAATAACATAAAACATTGAACATAATATAAAACATTAATGAACATAAAAAAAATAAAACATAACATAAAACAACATAAACCATCAATCTACATAAACAACATAAAACAACAATCAACATAAACATCGAACATAACATAAAACACCAATCAACATAAAACAACATAAAACTTCAAACAACATAAAACATAACATAAAACAACGGAAACCATCAATCAACAGAAAACAACATAAAACATTGAACATAACATAAAACAACATAAAACATCAATCAACATAAAACAACATAAAACAGAACATAAAATAAAACAACATAAAACACAACATAAAACATAAAACAATATAAAACAACATAAAACACAACATAAAACATATAACATAAAACATCGAACAACATAAATCAACATAAAACAATGTAAATCATCAATCAACATAAAACAACATAAACCTTCAATCAACATAAAACAGAACATAAAATAAAGCATAAAACAACATAAAACAACATAAAACATCAAACATAATATAAAACATCAATGAACATAAAAAAAAATAAAACATAACATAAAACAACATAAACTATCAACATAAACAACATAAAACAACAATCAACATAAACATCGAACATAACATAAAACACCAATCAACATAAAACAACATAAAACATCAAACAACATAAAACAACATAAAACAACATAAAACATAACATAAAACAACGTAAACCATCAATCAACATAAAACAACATAAAACATTACATAATATAACATAAAACATTGAACATAATATAAAACATTAATGAACATAAAAAAAATAAAACATAACATAAAACAACATAAACCATCAATCTACATAAACAACATAAAACAACAATCAACATAAACATCGAACATAACATAAAACACCAATCAACATAAAACAACATAAAACTTCAAACAACATAAAACATAACATAAAACAACGGAAACCATCAATCAACAGAAAACAACATAAAACATTGAACATAACATAAAACAACATAAAACATCAATCAACATAAAACAACATAAAACAGAACATAAAATAAAACAACATAAAACACAACATAAAACATAAAACAATATAAAACAACATAAAACACAACATAAAACATATAACATAAAACATCGAACAACATAAATCAACATAAAACAATGTAAATCATCAATCAACATAAAACAACATAAACCTTCAATCAACATAAAACAGAACATAAAATAAAGCATAAAACAACATAAAACAACATAAAACATCAAACATAATATAAAACATCAATGAACATAAAAAAAAATAAAACATAACATAAAACAACATAAACTATCAACATAAACAACATAAAACAACAATCAACATAAACATCGAACATAACATAAAACACCAATCAACATAAAACAACATAAAACATCAAACAACATAAAACAACATAAAACAACATAAAACATAACATAAAACAACGTAAACCATCAATCAACATAAAACAACATAAAACATTACATAAAATAACATAAAACATTGAACATAATATAAAACATTAATGAACATAAAAAAAATAAAACATAACATAAAACAACATAAACCATCAATCTACATAAACAACATAAAACAACAATCAACATAAACATCGAACATAACATAAAACACCAATCAACATAAAACAACATAAAACTTCAAACAACATAAAACATAACATAAAACAACGGAAACCATCAATCAACAGAAAACAACATAAAACATTGAACATAACATAAAACAACATAAAACATCAATCAACATAAAACAACATAAAACAGAACATAAAATAAAACAACATAAAACACAACATAAAACATAAAACAACATAAAACAACATAAAACATAACATAAAACAACGTAAACCATCAATCAACATAAAACAACATAAAACATTACATAAAATAACATAAAACATTGAACATAATATAAAACATTAATGAACATAAAAAAAATAAAACATAACATAAAACAACATAAACCATCAATCTACATAAACAACATAAAACAACAATCAACATAAACATCGAACATAACATAAAACACCAATCAACATAAAACAACATAAAACTTCAAACAACATAAAACATAACATAAAACAACGGAAACCATCAATCAACAGAAAACAACATAAAACATTGAACATAACATAAAACAACATAAAACATCAATCAACATAAAACAACATAAAACAGAACATAAAATAAAACAACATAAAACACAACATAAAACATAAAACAACATAAAACAACATAAAACACAACATAAAACATATAACATAAAACATCGAACAACATAAATCAACATAAAACAATGTAAATCATCAATCAACATAAAACAACATAAACCTTCAATCAACATAAAACAGAACATAAAATAAAGCATAAAACAACATAAAACAACATAAACATCGAACATAACATAAAACACCAATCAACATAAAACAACATAAAACATCAAACAACATAAAACAACATAAAACAACATAAAACATAACATAAAACAACGTAAACCATCAATCAACATAAAACAACATAAAACATTACATAATATAACATAAAACATTGAACATAATATAAAACATTAATGAACATAAAAAAAATAAAACATAACATAAAACAACATAAAACATAAAACAACATAAAACATATAACATAAAACATCGAACAACATAAAACAACATAAACCTTCAATCAACATAAAACAGAACATAAAATAAAGCATAAAACAACATAAAACAACATAAAACATCAAACATAATATAAAACATCAATGAACATAAAAAAAAATAAAACATAACATAAAACAACATAAACCATCAACATAAACAACATAAAACAACAATCAACATAAACATCGAACATAACATAAAACACCAATCAACATAAAACAACATAAAACATAAAACAACATAAAACAACATAAAACTTCAAACAACATAAAACATAACATAAAACAACGTAAACCATCAATCAACATAAAACAACATAAAACATTACATAAAATAACATAAAACATTGAACATAATATAAAACATTAATGAACATAAAAAAAATAAAACATAACATAAAACAACATAAACCATCAATCTACATAAACAACATAAAACAACAATCAACATAAACATCGAACATAACATAAAACACCAATCAACATAAAACAACATAAAACTTCAAACAACATAAAACATAAAACAACATAGAATAACATAAAACATAACATAAAACAACCGAAACCATCAATCAACAGAAAACAACATAAAACATTGAACATAACATAAAACAACATAAAACAACATAAAACACAACATAAAACATAAAACAACATAAAACACAACATAAAACATAACATAAAACAACATAAAACATAAAACAACATAAACCGTCAATCAACAGAAAACAACATAAAACAGAACATAAAATAAAGCATAAAACAACATAAAACATAAAACAATGTAAACCATCAAACATAAAACAACATAAAACATATAACATAAAACATCAAACAACATAAAACAACATAAAACAATGTAAATCATCAATCAACATAAAACAACATAAACCTTCAAACATAAAACAACATATAACATAGAACATAAAGCATAAAACAACATAAAACATAAAACAACGTAAACCATCAAACATAAAACAACATATAACATAGAACATAAAACATAAAACAACATAAAACAACATAAAACAACATAAAACAGAACATATAACAACGTAAACCATCAATCAACATAAAACATATAACAAAAAACAACATAAAACAACATAAAACACAACATAAAACATAAAACAACATAAAACACAACATAAAACATATAACATAAAACAACATAAAACATAAAACAACATAAAACATATAACATAAAACATCGAACAACATAAAACAACATAAAACATATAACATAAAACATCGAACAACATAAAACAACATAAAACAATGTAAATCATCAATCAACATAAAACAACATAAACCTTCAATCAACATAAAACAGAACATAAAATAAAGCATAAAACAACATAAAACAACATAAAACATCAAACATAATATAAAACATCAATGAACATAAAAAAAAATAAAACATAACATAAAACAACATAAACCATCAACATAAACAACATAAAACAACAATCAACATAAACATCGAACATAACATAAAACACCAATCAACATAAAACAACATAAAACATCAAACAACATAAAACAACATAAAACAACATAAAACATAACATAAAACAACATAAACCATCAATCAACATAAAACAACATAAAACATTACATAAAATAACATAAAACATTGAACATAATATAAAACATTAATGAACATAAAAAAAATAAAACATAACATAAAACAACATAAACCATCAATCTACATAAACAACATAAAACAACAATCAACATAAACATCGAACATAACATAAAACACCAATCAACATAAAACAACATAAAACTTCAAACAACATAAAACATAACATAAAACAACGGAAACCATCAATCAACAGAAAACAACATAAAACATTGAACATAACATAAAACAACATAAAACATCAATCAACATAAAACAACATAAAACAGAACATAAAATAAAACAACATAAAACACAACATAAAACATAAAACAACATAAAACAACATAAAACACAACATAAAACATATAACATAAAACATCGAACAACATAAATCAACATAAAACAATGTAAATCATCAATCAACATAAAACAACATAAACCTTCAATCAACATAAAACAGAACATAAAATAAAGCATAAAACAACATAAAACAACATAAAACATCAAACATAATATAAAACATCAATGAACATAAAAAAAAATAAAAAATAACATAAAACAACATAAACTATCAACATAAACAACATAAAACAACAATCAACATAAACATCGAACAAAACATAAAACACCAATCAACATAAAACAACATAAAACATCAAACAACATAAAACAACATAAAACAACATAAAACATAACATAAAACAACGTAAACCATCAATCAACATAAAACAAAATAAAACATTACATAAAACAACATAAAACATCGAACATAATATAAAACATCAATGAACATAAAAAAAAATAAAACATAACATAAAACAACATAAACCATCAACATAAACAACATAAAACAACAATCAACATAAACATCGAACATAACATAAAACACCAATCAACATAAAACAACATAAAACAACATAAAACAACATAAAACATTACATAAAACAACATAAAACATCGAACATAATATAAAACATCAATGAACATATAAAAAAATAAAACATAAAACAACATAAACCATCAACATAAACAACATAAAACAACAATCAACATAAACATCGAACATAACATAAAACACCAATCAACATAAAACAACATAAAACATCAAACAACATAAAACAACATAAAACATAACATAAAACAACGGAAACCATCAATCAACATAAAACAACATAAACCTTCAATCAACATAAAACAGTACTTAAAATAAAGCATAAAACAACATAAAACATTACATAAAACAACATAAAACATCGAACATAATATAAAACATCAATGAACATAAAAAAAAATAAAACATAACATAAAACAACATAAACCATCAACATAAACAACATAAAACAACTATCAACATAAACATCGAACATAGCATAAAACACCAATCAACACCAATAAACATAAAACAACATAAAACATCAAACAACATAAAACAACATAAAACAACATAAAACAACATAAAACATAACATAAAACAATGTAAACCATCAATCAACATAAAACAGAACATAATATAAAGCATAAAACAACATAAAACAACATAAAACATATAACATAAAACAACATAAAACATAAAACAACATAAACCGTCAATCAACAGAAAACAACATAAAACAGAACATAAAATAAAGCATAAAACAACATAAAACATAAAACAATGTAAACCATCAAACATAAAACAACATAAAACATATAACATAAAACATCAAACAACATAAAACAACATAAAACAATGTAAATCATCAATCAACATAAAACAACATAAACCTTCAATCAACATAAAACAGAACATAAAATAAAGCATAAAACAACATAAAACAACATAAAACATCAAACATAATATAAAACATCAATGAACATAAAAAAAAATAAAACATAACATAAAACAACATAAACCATCAACATAAACAACATAAAACAACAATCAACATAAACATCGAACATAACATAAAACACCAATCAACAGAAAACAACATAAAACATCAAACAACATAAAACAACATAAAACATAACATAAAACAATGTAAACCATCAATCAACATAAAACAACATAAACCTTCAATCAACATAAAACAGTACTTAAAATAAAGCATAAAACAACATAAAACAACATAAGACATTACATAAAACAACATAAAACATCGAACATAATATAAAACATCAATGAACATTAAAAAAAATAAAACATAACATAAAACAACATAAACCAACAACAAAAACAACATAAAACAGAACATATAACAACGTAAACCATCAATCAACATAAAACATATAACAAAAAACAACATAAAACAACATAAAACACAACATAAAACATAAAACAACATAAAACACAACATAAAACATATAACATAAAACAACATAAAACATAAAACAACATAAAACATATAACATAAAACATCGAACAACATAAAACAACATAAAACATATAACAAAACATCGAACAACATAAAACAACATAAAACAATGTAAATCATCAATCAACATAAAACAACATAAAACAACATAAAACAACATAAAACATCAAACATAATATAAAACATCAATGAACATAAAAAAAATAAAACATAACATAAAACAACATAAACCATCAATCTACATAAACAACATAAAACAACAATCAACATAAACATCGAACATAACATAAAACACCAATCAACATAAAACAACATAAAACTTCAAACAACATAAAACATAACATAAAACAACGGAAACCATCAATCAACAGAAAACAACATAAAACATTGAACATAACATAAAACAACATAAAACATCAATCAACATAAAACAACATAAAACAGAACATAAAATAAAACAACATAAAACACAACATAAAACATAAAACAACATAAAACAACATAAAACACAACATAAAACATATAACATAAAACATCGAACAACATAAATCAACATAAAACAATGTAAATCATCAATCAACATAAAACAACATAAACCTTCAATCAACATAAAACAGAACATAAAATAAAGCATAAAACAACATAAAACAACATAAAACATCAAACATAATATAAAACATCAATGAACATAAAAAAAAATAAAACATAACATAAAACAACATAAACTATCAACATAAACAACATAAAACAACAATCAACATAAACATCGAACATAACATAAAACACCAATCAACATAAAACAACATAAAACATCAAAAAACATAAAACAACATAAAACAACATAAAACAACATAAAACAACATAAAACATAACATAAAACAACGTAAACCATCAATCAACATAAAACAACATAAAACATTACATAATATAACATAAAACATTGAACATAATATAAAACATTAATGAACATAAAAAAAATAAAACATAACATAAAACAACATAAAACATAAAACAACATAAAACATATAACATAAAACATCGAACAACATAAAACAACATAAACCTTCAATCAACATAAAACAGAACATAAAATAAAGCATAAAACAACATAAAACAACATAAAACATCAAACATAATATAAAACATCAATGAACATAAAAAAAAATAAAACATAACATAAAACAACATAAACCATCAACATAAACAACATAAAACAACAATCAACATAAACATCGAACATAACATAAAACACCAATCAACATAAAACAACATAAAACATCAAACAACATAAAACAACATAAAACAACATAAAACAACATAAAACAACATAAAACATAACATAAAACAACGTAAACCATCAATCAACATAAAACAACATAAAACATTACATAAAATAACATAAAACATTGAACATAATATAAAACATTAATGAACATAAAAAAAATAAAACATAACATAAAACAACATAAACCATCAATCTACATAAACAACATAAAACAACAATCAACATAAACATCGAACATAACATAAAACACCAATCAACGTAAAACAACATAAAACTTCAAACAACATAAAACATAAAACAACATAGAATAACATAAAACATAACATAAAACAACCGAAACCATCAATCAACAGAAAACAACATAAAACATTGAACATAACATAAAACAACATAAAACATCAATCAACATAAAACAACATAAAACAGAACATAAAATAAAGCATAAAACAACATAAAACATAAAACAACGTAAACCATCAAACATAAAACAACATATAACATAGAACATAAAACATAAAACAACATAAAACAACATAAAACATAACATATAACAACGTAAACCATCAATCAACATAAAACATATAACATAAAACAACATAAAACAACATAAAACACAACATAAAACATAAAACAACATAAAACACAACATAAAACATAAAACAACATAAAACAACATAAAACACAACATAAAACATATAACATAAAAAAACATAAAACATAAAACAACATAAACCGTCAATCAACAGAAAACAACATAAAACAGAACATAAAATAAAGCATAAAACAACATAAAACATAAAACAATGTAAACCATCAAACATAAAACAACATAAAACATATAACATAAAACATCAAACAACATAAAACAACATAAAACAATGTAAATCATCAATCAACATAAAACAACATAAACCTTCAATCAACATAAAACAGAACATAAAATAAAGCATAAAACAACATAAAACAAAATAAAACATTACATAAAACAACATAAAACATCGAACATAATATAAAACATCAATGAACATAAAAAAAAATAAAACATAACATAAAACAACATAAACCATCAACATAAACAACATAAAACAACAATCAACATAAACATCGAACATAACATAAAACACCAATCAACATAAAACAACATAAAACAACATAAAACAACATAAAACATTACATAAAACAACATAAAACATCGAACATAATATAAAACATCAATGAACATAAAAAAAAATAAAACATAAAACAACATAAACCATCAACATAAACAACATAAAACAACAATCAACATAAACATCGAACATAACATAAAACACCAATCAACATAAAACAACATAAAACATCAAACAACATAAAACAACATAAAACATAACATAAAACAACGGAAACCATCAATCAACATAAAACAACATAAACCTTCAATCAACATAAAACAGTACTTAAAATAAAGCATTAAACAACATAAAACAACATAAAACATTACATAAAACAACATAAAACATCGAACATAATATAAAACATCAATGAACATAAAAAAAAATAAAACATAACATAAAACAACATAAACCATCAACATAAACAACATAAAACAACAATCAACATAAACATCGAACATAGCATAAAACACCAATCAACACCAATAAACATAAAACAACATAAAACATCAAACAACATAAAACAACATAAAACAACATAAAACAATGTAAATCATCAATCAACATAAAACAGAACATAATATAAAGCATAAAACAACATAAAACAACATAAAACATATAACATAAAACAACATAAAACATAAAACAACATAAACCGTCAATCAACATAAAACAACATAAAACATAAAACAATGTAAACCATCAAACATAAAACAACATAAAACATATAACATAAAACATCAAACAACATAAAATAACATAAAACAATGTAAATCATCAATCAACATAAAACAACATAAACCTTCAATCAACATAAAACAGAACATAAAATAAAGCATAAAACAACATAAAACAACATAAAACATCAAACATAATATAAAACATCAATGAACATAAAAAAAAATAAAACATAACATAAAACAACATAAACCATCAACATAAACAACATAAAACAACAATCAACATAAACATCGAACATAACATAAAACACCAATCAACATAAAACAACATAAAACATCAAACAACATAAAACAACATAAAACAACATAAAACAACATAAAACATAACATAAAACAACGTAAACCATCAATCAACATAAAACAACATAAACCTTCAATCAACATAAAACAGAACATAAAATAAAGCATAAAATAACATAAAACAAAATAAAACATTACATAAAACAACATAAAACATCGAACATAATATAAAACATCAATGAACATAAAAAAAAATAAAACATAACATAAAACAACATAAACCATCAACATAAACAACATAAAACAACAATCAACATAAACATCGAACATAACATAAAACACCAATCAACATAAAACAACATAAAACATCAAACAACATAAAACAACATAAAACAACATAAAACAACATAAAACAACATAAAACATTACATAAAACAACATAAAACATCAAACATAATATAAAACATCAATGAACATAAAAAAAAATAAAACATAACATAAAACAACATAAACCATCAACATAAACAACATAAAACAACAATCAACATAAACATCGAACATAACATAAAACCCCAATCAACATAAAACAACATAAAACATCAAACAACATAAAACAACATAAAACATAACATAAAACAATGTAAACCATCAATCAACATAAAACAACATAAACCTTCAATCAACATAAAACAGTACTTAAAATAAAGCATAAAACAACATAAAACAACATAAGACATTACATAAAACAACATAAAACATCGAACATAATATAAAACATCAATGAACATAAAAAAAAATAAAACATAACATAAAACAACATAAACCATCAATATAAACAACATAAAACAACAATCAACATAAACATCGAACATAACATAAAACACCAATCAACACCAATCAACATAAAACAACATAAAACATCAAACAACATCAAACAACATAAAACAACATAAAACAACATAAAACAACATAAAACATAACATAAAACAATGTAAACCATCAATCAACATAAAACAGAACATAATATAAA
The DNA here is from genome assembly GCA_031769625.1 of Taudactylus pleione. Taxonomy (NCBI): domain Eukaryota; kingdom Metazoa; phylum Chordata; class Amphibia; order Anura; family Myobatrachidae; genus Taudactylus; species Taudactylus pleione. Next base: position 3,003,497 of record JAUIMM010000252.1, on the reverse strand, counting down.
GCATAAAACAACATAAAACAACATAAAACATCAACAACATAAAACAACATAAAACAACATAAAACATAAAACAACGTAAACCATCAAACATAAAACAACATAAAACATAGAATATAAAACATAAAACAACATAAAACAACATAAAACATAACATATAACAACGTAAACCATCAATCAACATAAAACATATAACATAAAACAACATAAAACAACATAAAACACAACATAAAATATCAAACAACATAAAACAACATAAAACAACATAAAACAACATAAAACATAACATAAAACAATGTAAATCATCAATCAACATAAAACAACATAAACCTTCAATCAACATAAAACAGAACATAAAATAAAGCATAAAACAACATAAAACAACATAAAACATTACATAAAACAACATAAAACAACATAAAACATCAAACAACATAAAACATAACATAAAACAATGTAAATCATCAATCAACATAAAACAACATAAACCTTCAATCAACATAAAACAGAACATAAAATAAAGCATAAAACAACATAAAACAACATAAAACATCAGACATAATATAAAACATCAATGAACATAAAAAAAAATAAAACATAACATAAAACAACATAAACCATCAACATAAACAACATAAAACAACATAAAACATAAACATCGAACATAACATAAAACACCAATCAACATAAAACAACATAAAACATCAAACAACATAAAACAACATAAAACATAACATAAAACAATGTAAACCATCAATCAACATAAAACAACATAAACCTTCAATCAACATTAAAATAAAGCATAAAACAACATAAAACAACATAAAACATTACATAAAACAACATAAAACATTGAACATAATATAAAACATCAATGAACATAAAAAAAAATAAAACATAACATAAAACAACATAAACCATCAACATAAACAACATAAAACAACAATCAACATAAACATCGAACATAGCATAAAACACCAATCAACACCAATCAACATAAAACAACATAAAACATCAAACAACATAAAACAACATAAAACAACATAAAACATAACATAAAACAATGTAAACCATCAATCAACATAAAACAGAACATAATATAAAGCATAAAACAACATAAAACAACATAAAACATATAACATAAAACAACATAAAACATAAAACAACATAAAACGTCAATCAACAGAAAACAACATAAAACAGAACATAAAATAAAGCATAAAACAACATAAAACAGAACATAAAATAAAGCATAAAACAACATAAAACATAAAACAATGTAAACCATCAAACATAAAACAACATAAAACATATAACATAAAACATCAAACAACATAAAACAACATTAAACAATGTAAATCATCAATCAACATAAAACAACATAAACCTTCAATCAACATAAAACAGAACATAAAATAAAGCATAAAACAACATAAGACAGAACATAAAATAAAGCATAAAACAACATAAAACATAAAACAATGTAAACCATCAAACATAAAACAACATAAAACATATAACATAAAACATCAAACAACATAAAACAACATAAAACAATGTAAATCACCAATCAACACCAATCAACATAAAACAACATAAAACATCAAACAACATAAAACAACATAAAACAACATAAAACATAACATAAAACAATGTAAACCATCAATCAACATAAAACAGAACATAATATAAAGCATAAAACAACATAAAACAACATAAAACATATAACATAAAACAACATAAAACATAAAACAACATAAAACGTCAATCAACAGAAAACAACATAAAACAGAACATAAAACATCAAACAACATAAAACAACATTAAACAATGTAAATCACCAATCAACACCAATCAACATAAAACAACATAAAACATCAAACAACATAAAACAACATAAAACAACATAAAACATAACATAAAACAATGTAAACCATCAATCAACATAAAACAGAACATAATATAAAGCATAAAACAACATAAAACAACATAAAACATATAACATAAAACAACATAAAACATAAAACAACATAAAACGTCAATCAACAGAAAACAACATAAAACAGAACATAAAACATCAAACAACATAAAACAACATTAAACAATGTAAATCATCAATCAACATAAAACAACATAAACCTTCAATCAACATAAAACAACATAAAACAATATAAAACATAACATAAAACAATGTAAACCATCAATCAACATAAAACAGAACATAATATAAAGCATAAAACAACATAAAACAACATAAAACATATAACATAAAACAACATAAAACATAAAACAACATAAAACGTCAATCAACATAAAACAACATAAAACATATAACATAAAACATCAAACAACATAAAACAACATTAAACAATGTAAATCATCAATCAACATAAAACAACATAAACCTTCAATCAACATAAAACAGAACATAAAATAAAGCATAAAACAACATAAGACAGAACATAAAATAAAGCATAAAACAACATAAAACATAAAACAATGTAAACCATCAAACATAAAACAACATAAAACATATAACATAAAACATCAAACAACATAAAACAACATAAAACAATGTAAATCATCAATCAACATAAAACAACATAAACCTTCAATCAACATAAAACAGAACATAAAATAAAGCATAAAACAACATAAAACAACATAAAACATCAAACATAATATAAAACATCAATGAACATAAAAAAAAATAAAACATAACATAAAACAACATAAACCATCAACATAAACAACATAAAACAACAATCAACATAAACATCGAACATAACATAAAACACCAATCAACATAAAACAACATAAAACATCACACAACATAAAACAACATAAAACAACATAAAACAACATAAAACAACATAAAACATTACATAAAACAACATAAAACATCAAACATAATATAAAACATCAATGAACATAAAAAAAAATAAAACATAACATAAAACAACATAAACCATCAACATAAACAACATAAAACAACAATCAACATAAACATCGAACATAACATAAAACCCCAATCAACATAAAACAACATAAAACATCAAACAACATAAAACAACATAAAACATAACATAAAACAATGTAAACCATCAATCAACATAAAACAACATAAACCTTCAATCAACATAAAACAGTACTTAAAATAAAGCATAAAACAACATAAAACAACATAAGACATTACATAAAACAACATAAAACATCGAACATAATATAAAACATCAATGAACATAAAAAAAAATAAAACATAACATAAAACAACATAAACCATCAACATAAACAACATAAAACAACAATCAACATAAACATCGAACATAGCATAAAACACCAATCAACTCCAGTCAACATAAAACAACATAAAACATCAAACAACATAAAACAACATAAAACAACATAAAACATAACATAAAACAATGTAAACCATCAATCAACATAAAACAGAACATAATATAAAGCATAAAACAACATAAAACATCAACAACATAAAACAACATAAAACAACATAAAACATAAAACAACGTAAACCATCAAACATAAAACAACATATAACATAGAACATAAAACATAAAACAACATAAAACATAACATATAACAACATAAACCATCAATCTACATAAACAACATAAAACAACTATCAACATAAACATCGAACATAACATAAAACACCAATCAACATAAAACAACATAAAACTTCAAACAACATAAAACATAAAACAACATAAAATAACATAAAACATAACATAAAACAACGGAAACCATCAATCAACATAAAACAACATAAAACATAAAACAACGTAAACCATCAAACATAAAACAACATATAACATAGAACATAAAACATAAAACAACATAAAACATAACATATAACAACATAAACCATCAATCTACATAAACAACATAAAACAACTATCAACATAAACATCGAACATAACATAAAACACCAATCAACATAAAACAACATAAAACTTCAAACAACATAAAACATAAAACAACGTAAAATAACATAAAACATAACATAAAACAACGGAAACCATCAATCAACATAAAACAACATAAAACATAAAACAACGTAAACCATCAAACATAAAACAACATATAACATAGAACATAAAACATAAAACAACATAAAACATAACATATAACAACATAAACCATCAATCTACATAAACAACATAAAACAACTATCAACATAAACATCGAACATAACATAAAACACCAATCAACATAAAACAACATAAAACTTCAAACAACATAAAACATAAAACAACATAAAATAACATAAAACATAACATAAAACAACGGAAACCATCAATCAACATAAAACAACATAAAACATAAAAGATAAACCAACATAAAACATCAAACAACATAAAACAACATAAAACATAACATAAAACATAAATCAACATAAAACAACATAAAACATTACATAAAACAACATAAAACATCGAACATAATATAAAACATCAATGAACATAAAAAAAATAAAACATAACATAAAACAACATAAACCATCAATCTACATAAACAACATAAAACAACTATCAACATAAACATCGAACATAACATAAAACACCAATCAACATAAAACAACATAAAACTTCAAACAACATAAAACATAAAACAACATAAAATAACATAAAACATAACATTAAACAACGGAAACCATCAATCAACATAAAACAACGTAAACCATCAAACATAAAACAACATATAACATAGAACATAAAACATAAAACAACATAAAACATAACATATAACAACATAAACCATCAATCTACATAAACAACATAAAACAACTATCAACATAAACATCGAACATAACATAAAACACCAATCAACATAAAACAACATAAAACTTCAAACAACATAAAACATAAAACAACATAAAATAACATAAAACATAACATAAAACAACGGAAACCATCAATCAACATAAAACAACATAAAACATAAAAGATAAACCAACATACAACATAAAACAACATAAAACAACATAAAACATAACATAAAACAACGTAAACCATCAATCAACATAAAACAACATAAACCTTCAATCAACATAAAACAGAACATAAAATAAAGCATAAAATAACATAAAACAAAATAAAACATTACATAAAACAACATAAAACATCGAACATAATATAAAACATCAATGAACATAAAAAAAAATAAAACATAACATAAAACAACATAAACCATCAACATAAACAACATAAAACAACAATCAACATAAACATCGAACATAACATAAAACACCAATCAACATAAAACAACATAAAACATCAAACAACATAAAACAACATAAAACAACATAAAACAACATAAAACAACATAAAACATTACATAAAACAACATAAAACATCAAACATAATATAAAACATCAATGAACATAAAAAAAAATAAAACATAACATAAAACAACATAAACCATCAACATAAACAACATAAAACAACAATCAACATAAACATCGAACATAACATAAAACCCCAATCAACATAAAACAACATAAAACATCAAACAACATAAAACAACATAAAACATAACATAAAACAATGTAAACCATCAATCAACATAAAACAACATAAACCTTCAATCAACATAAAACAGTACTTAAAATAAAGCATAAAACAACATAAAACAACATAAGACATTACATAAAACAACATAAAACATCGAACATAATATAAAACATCAATGAACATAAAAAAAAATAAAACATAACATAAAACAACATAAACCATCAACATAAACAACATAAAACAACAATCAACATAAACATCGAACATAGCATAAAACACCAATCAACTCCAGTCAACATAAAACAACATAAAACATCAAACAACATAAAACAACATAAAACAACATAAAACATAACATAAAACAATGTAAACCATCAATCAACATAAAACAGAACATAATATAAAGCATAAAACAACATAAAACATCAACAACATAAAACAACATAAAACAACATAAAACATAAAACAACGTAAACCATCAAACATAAAACAACATATAACATAGAACATAAAACATAAAACAACATAAAACATAACATATAACAACATAAACCATCAATCTACATAAACAACATAAAACAACTATCAACATAAACATCGAACATAACATAAAACACCAATCAACATAAAACAACATAAAACTTCAAACAACATAAAACATAAAACAACATAAAATAACATAAAACATAACATAAAACAACGGAAACCATCAATCAACATAAAACAACATAAAACATAAAACAACGTAAACCATCAAACATAAAACAACATATAACATAGAACATAAAACATAAAACAACATAAAACATAACATATAACAACATAAACCATCAATCTACATAAACAACATAAAACAACTATCAACATAAACATCGAACATAACATAAAACACCAATCAACATAAAACAACATAAAACTTCAAACAACATAAAACATAAAACAACGTAAAATAACATAAAACATAACATAAAACAACGGAAACCATCAATCAACATAAAACAACATAAAACATAAAACAACGTAAACCATCAAACATAAAACAACATATAACATAGAACATAAAACATAAAACAACATAAAACATAACATATAACAACATAAACCATCAATCTACATAAACAACATAAAACAACTATCAACATAAACATCGAACATAACATAAAACACCAATCAACATAAAACAACATAAAACTTCAAACAACATAAAACATAAAACAACATAAAATAACATAAAACATAACATAAAACAACGGAAACCATCAATCAACATAAAACAACATAAAACATAAAACAACGTAAACCATCAAACATAAAACAACATATAACATAGAACATAAAACATAAAACAACATAAAACATAACATATAACAACATAAACCATCAATCTACATAAACAACATAAAACAACTATCAACATAAACATCGAACATAACATAAAACACCAATCAACATAAAACAACATAAAACTTCAAACAACATAAAACATAAAACAACATAAAATAACATAAAACATAACATAAAACAACGGAAACCATCAATCAACATAAAACAACATAAAACATAAAAGATAAACCAACATAAAACATCAAACAACATAAAACAACATAAAACATAACATAAAACATAAATCAACATAAAACAACATAAAACATTACATAAAACAACATAAAACATCGAACATAATATAAAACATCAATGAACATAAAAAAAATAAAACATAACATAAAACAACATAAACCATCAATCTACATAAACAACATAAAACAACTATCAACATAAACATCGAACATAACATAAAACACCAATCAACATAAAACAACATAAAACTTCAAACAACATAAAACATAAAACAACATAAAATAACATAAAACATAACATTAAACAACGGAAACCATCAATCAACATAAAACAACGTAAACCATCAAACATAAAACAACATATAACATAGAACATAAAACATAAAACAACATAAAACATAACATATAACAACATAAACCATCAATCTACATAAACAACATAAAACAACTATCAACATAAACATCGAACATAACATAAAACACCAATCAACATAAAACAACATAAAACTTCAAACAACATAAAACATAAAACAACATAAAATAACATAAAACATAACATAAAACAACGGAAACCATCAATCAACATAAAACAACATAAAACATAAAAGATAAACCAACATAAAACATAAAACAACATAAAACAACATAAAACATAACATAAAACAACATAAAACCTAAATCAACATAAAACAACATAAAACATTACATAAAACAACATAAAACATCGAACATATTATAAAACATCAATGAACATAAAAAAAATAAAACATAACATAAAACAACATAAACCATCAATCTACATAAACAACATAAAACAACAATCAACATAAACATCGAACATAACTTAAAACACCAATCAACATAAAACAACATAAAACTTCAAACAACTTAAAACATAAAACAACATAGAATAACATAAAACATAACATAAAACAACGGAAACCATCAATCAACATAAAACAACATAAAACATACATATAACATAAAACAACATAAAACATAAAACAACATAAAACATACATATAACATAAAACAACGTAAACCATCAATCAACATAAAACAAAATAAAACATTACATAAAATAACATAAAACATCGAACATAATATAAAACATCAATGAACATAAAAAAAATAAAACATAACATAAAACAACATAAACCATCAATCTACATAGACAACATAAAACAACAATCAACATAAACATCGAACATAACATAAAACACCAATCAACATAAAACAACATAAAACTTCAAACAACATAAAACATAAAACAACATAGAATAACATAAAACATAACATAAAACAACGGAAACCATCAATCAACAGAAAACAACATAAAACATTGAACATAACATAAAACAACATAAAACATCAATCAACATAAAACAACATAAAACAGAACATAAAATAAAGCATAAAACAACATAAAACATAAAACAACGTAAACCATCAAACATAAAACAACATATAACATAGAACATAAAACATAAAACAACATAAAACAACATAAAACAAAACATATAACAACGTAAACCATCAATCAACATAAAACATATAACATAAAACAACATAAAACAACATAAAACACAACATAAAACATAAAACAACATAAAACACAACATAAAACATATAACAAAACAACATAAAACATAAAACAACATAAACCGTCAATCAACAGAAAACAACATAAAACAGAACATAAAATAAAGCATAAAACAACATAAAACATAAAACAATGTAAACCATCAAACATAAAACAACATAAAACATATAACATAAAACATCGAACAACATAAAACAACATAAAACAATGTAAATCATCAATCAACATAAAACAACATAAACCTTCAATCAACATAAAACAGAACATAAAATAAATCATAAAACAACATAAAACAACATAAAACATCAAACATAATATAAAACATCAATGAACATAAAAAAAAATAAAACAACATAAAACAACATAAACCATCAACATAAACAACATAAAACAACAATCAACATAAACATCGAACATAAAACACCAATCAACATAAAACAACATAAAACATCAAACAACATAAAACAACATAAAACAACATAAAACATAACATAAAACAACATAAACCATCAATCTACATAAACAACATAAAACAACAATCAACATAAACATCGAACATAACATAAAACACCAATCAACATAAAACAACATAAAACTTCAAACAACATAAAACATAAAACAACATAGAATAACATAAAACATAACATAAAACAACGGAAACCATCAATCAACAGAAAACAACATAAAACATTGAACATAACATAAAACAACATAAACCATCAATCTACATAAACAACATAAAACAACTATCAACATAAACATCAAACATAACATAAAACACCAATCAACATAAAACAACATAAAACTTCAAACAACATAAAACATAAAACAACATAAAATAACATAAAACATAACATAAAACAACGGAAACCATCAATCAACATAAAACAACGTAAACCATCAAACATAAAACAACATAAAACATAAAACAACATAAAACAACATAAAACATAACATAAAACAACATAAAACATAAATCAACATAAAACAACATAAAACATTACATAAAACAACATAAAACATCGAACATAATATAAAACATCAATGAACATAAAAAAAATAAAACATAACATAAAACAACAAAAACCATCAATCTACATAAACAACATAAAACAACAATCAACATAAACATCGAACATAACATAAAACACCAATCAACATAAAACAACATAAAACTTCAAACAACATAAAACATAAAACAACATAGAATAACATAAAACATAACATAAAACAACGGAAACCATCAATCAACAGAAAACAACATAAAACATTGAACATAACATAAAACAACATAAACCATCAATCTACATAAACAACATAAAACAACAATCAACATAAACATCGAACATAACATAAAACACCAATCAACATAAAACAACATAAAACTTCAAACAACATAAAACATAAAACAACATAGAATAACATAAAACATAACATAAAACAACGGAAACCATCAATCAACAGAAAACAACATAAAACATTGAACATAACATAAAACAACATAAACCATCAATCTACATAAACAACATAAAACATTACATAAAATAACATAAAACATTGAACATAATATAAAACATTAATGAACATAAAAAAAATAAAACATAACATAAAACAACATAAACCATCAATCTACATAAACAACATAAAACAACAATCAACATAAACATCGAACATAACATAAAACACCAATCAACATAAAACAACATAAAACTTCAAACAACATAAAACATAAAACAACATAGAATAACATAAAACATAACATAAAACAACGGAAACCATCAATTAACAGAAAACAACATAAAACATTGAACATAACATAAAACAACATAAAACATCAATCAACATAAAACAACATAAAACTGAACATAAAATAAAGCATAAAGCAACATAAAACATAAAACAACGTAAACCATCAAACATAAAACAACATATAACATAGAAGATAAAACATAAAACAACATAAAACAACATAAAACAAAACATATAACAACGTAAACCATCAATCAACATAAAACATATAACATAAAACAACATAAAACAACATAAAACACAACATAAAACATAAAACAACATAAAACACAACATAAAACATAAAACAACATAAAACAACATAAAACACAACATAAAACATATAACATAAAACAACATAAAACATAAAACAACATAAACCGTCAATCAACAGAAAACAACATAAAACAGAACATAAAATAAAGCATAAAACAACATAAAACATAAAACAATGTAAACCATCAAACATAAAACAACATAAAACATATAACATAAAACATCAAACAACATAAAACAACATAAAACAATGTAAATCATCAATCAACATAAAACAACATAAACCTTCAAACATAAAACAACATATAACATAGAACATAAAGCATAAAACAACATAAAACATAAAACAACGTAAACCATCAAACATAAAACAACATATAACATAGAACATAAAACATAAAACAACATAAAACAACATAAAACAACATAAAACAACATAAAACAACATAAAACATAAAACAATGTAAACCATAAAACATAAAACAACATAAAACATATAACATAAAACATCAAACAACATAAAACAACATAAAACAATGTAAATCATCAATCAACATAAAACAACATAAACCTTCAATCAACATAAAACAGAACATAAAATAAAGCATAAAACAACATAAAACTAAATAAAACAATACATAAAACAACATAAAACATCGAACATAATATAAAACATCAATGAACAAAAAAAAAATAAAACATAACATAAAACAACATAAACCATCAACATAAACAACATAAAACAACAATCAACATAAACATCGAACATAACATAAAAACACCAATCAACATAAAACAACATAAAACATAAAACAACGTAAACCATCAAACATAAAACAACATATAACATAGAACATAAAACATAAAACAACATAAAACAAAACATATAACAACGTAAACCATCAATCAACATAAAACATATAACATAAAACAACATAAAACAACATAAAACACAACATAAAACATAAAACAACATAAAACACAACATAAAACATAAAACAACATAAAACATAAAACAACGTAAACCATCAAACATAAAACAACATATAACATAGAACATAAAACATAAAACAACATAAAACAACATAAAACAAAACATATAACAACGTAAACCATCAATCAACATAAAACATATAACATAAAACAACATAAAACAACATAAAACACAACATAAAACATAAAACAACATAAAACACAACATAAAACATATAACAAAACAACATAAAACATAAAACAACATAAACCGTCAATCAACAGAAAACAACATAAAACAGAACATAAAATAAAGCATAAAACAACAGAAAAAACATAAAACAATGTAAACCATCAAACATAAAACAACATAAAACATATAACATAAAACATCGAACAACATAAAACAACATAAAACAATGTAAATCATCAATCAACATAAAACAACATAAACCTTCAATCAACATAAAACAGAACATAAAATAAATCATAAAACAACATAAAACAACATAAAACATCAAACATAATATAAAACATCAATGAACATAAAAAAAAATAAAACAACATAAAACAACATAAACCATCAACATAAACAACATAAAACAACAATCAACATAAACATCGAACATAAAACACCAATCAACATAAAACAACATAAAACATCAAACAACATAAAACAACATAAAACAACATAAAACATAACATAAAACAACGTAAACCATCAATCAACATAAAACAACATAAAACATTACATAAAATAACATAAAACATCGAACATAATATAAAACATTAATGAACATAAAAAAAATAAAACATAACATAAAACAACATAAACCATCAATCTACATAAACAACATAAAACAACAATCAACATAAACATCGAACATAACATAAAACACCAATCAACATAAAACAACATAAAACTTCAAACAACATAAAACATAAAACAACATAGAATAACATAAAACATAACATAAAACAACGGAAACCATCAATCAACAGAAAACAACATAAAACATTGAACATAACATAAAACAACATAAACCATCAATCTACATAAACAACATAAAACAACTATCAACATAAACATCGAACATAACATAAAACACCAATCAACATAAAACAACATAAAACTTCAAACAACATAAAACATAAAACAACATAAAATAACATAAAACATAACATAAAACAACGGAAACCATCAATCAACATAAAACAACGTAAACCATCAAACATAAAACAACATAAAACATAAAACAACATAAAACAACATAAAACATAACATAAAACAACATAAAACATAAATCAACATAAAACAACATAAAACATTACATAAAACAACATAAAACATCGAACATAATATAAAACATCAATGAACATAAAAAAAATAAAACATAACATAAAACAACAAAAACCATCAATCTACATAAACAACATAAAACAACAATCAACATAAACATCGAACATAACATAAAACACCAATCAACATAAAACAACATAAAACTTCAAACAACATAAAACATAAAACAACATAGAATAACATAAAACATAACATAAAACAACGGAAACCATCAATCAACAGAAAACAACATAAAACATTGAACATAACATAAAACAACATAAAACATCAATCAACATAAAACAACATAAAACAGAACATAAAATAAAGCATAAAACAACATAAAACATAAAACAACGTAAACCATCAAACATAAAACAACATATAACATAGAACATAAAACATAAAACAACATAAAACAACATAAAACAACATAAAACAGAACATATAACAACGTAAACCATCAATCAACATAAAACATATAACAAAAAACAACATAAAACAACATAAAACACAACATAAAACATAAAACAACATAAAACAACATAAAACAACATAAAACATCAAACAACATAAAACAACATAAAACAACATAAAACATAACATAAAACAACGTAAACCATCAATCAACATAAAACAACATAAAACATTACATAAAATAACATAAAACATTGAACATAATATAAAACATTAATGAACATAAAAAAAATAAAACATAACATAAAACAACATAAACCATCAATCTACATAAACAACATAAAACAACAATCAACATAAACATCGAACATAACATAAAACACCAATCAACATAAAACAACATAAAACTTCAAACAACATAAAACATAAAACAACATAGAATAACATAAAACATAACATAAAACAACCGAAACCATCAATCAACAGAAAACAACATAAAACATTGAACATAACATAAAACAACATAAAACATCAATCAACATAAAACAACATAAAACAGAACATAAAATAAAGCATAAAACAACATAAAACATAAAACAACGTAAACCATCAAACATAAAACAACATATAACATAGAACATAAAACATAAAACAACATAAAACAACATAAAACATAACATATAACAACGTAAACCATCAATCAACATAAAACATATAACATAAAACAACATAAAACAACATAAAACACAACATAAAACATAAAACAACATAAAACACAACATAAAACATAAAACAACATAAAACAACATAAAACACAACATAAAACATATAACATAAAACAACATAAAACATAAAACAACATAAACCGTCAATCAACAGAAAACAACATAAAACAGAACATAAAATAAAGCATAAAACAACATAAAACATAAAACAATGTAAACCATCAAACATAAAACAACATAAAACATATAACATAAAACATAAAACAACATAAAACATAAAACAATGTAAACCATCAAACATAAAACAACATAAACCTTCAAACATAAAACAACATATAACATAGAACATAAAGCATAAAACAACATAAAACATAAAACAACGTAAACCATCAAACATAAAACAACATATAACATAGAACATAAAACATAAAACAACATAAAACAACATAAAACAACATAAAACATAAAACAATGTAAACCATAAAACATAAAACAACATAAAACATATAACATAAAACATCAAACAACATAAAACAACATAAAACAATGTAAATCATCAATCAACATAAAACAACATAAACCTTCAATCAACATAAAACAGAACATAAAATAAAGCATAAAACAACATAAAACTAAATAAAACAATACATAAAACAACATAAAACATCGAACATAATATAAAACATCAATGAACAAAAAAAAAATAAAACAACATAAAACAACATAAACCATCAACATAAACAACATAAAACAGCAATCAACATAAACATCGAACATAACATAAAACACCAATCAACATAAAACAACATAAAACATAAAACAACGTAAACCATCAAACATAAAACAACATATAACATAGAACATAAAACATAAAACAACATAAAACAAAACATATAACAACGTAAACCATCAATCAACATAAAACATATAACATAAAACAACATAAAACAACATAAAACACAACATAAAACATAAAACAACATAAAACACAACATAAAACATAAAACAACATAAAACATAAAACAACGTAAACCATCAAACATAAAACAACATATAACATAGAACATAAAACATAAAACAACATAAAACAACATAAAACAAAACATATAACAACGTAAACCATCAATCAACATAAAACATATAACATAAAACAACATAAAACAACATAAAACACAACATAAAACATAAAACAACATAAAACACAACATAAAACATAAAACAACATAAAACAACATAAAACACAACATAAAACATATAACATAAAACAACATAAAACATAAAACAACATAAAACATATAACATAAAACATCAAACAACATAAAACAACATAAAACAATGTAAATCATCAATCAACATAAAACAACATAAACCTTCAAACATAAAACAACATATAACATAGAACATAAAGCATAAAACAACATAAAACATAAAACAACGTAAACCATCAAACATAAAACAACATATAACATAGAACATAAAACATAAAACAACATAAAACAACATAAAACAACATAAAACATAAAACAATGTAAACCATCAAACATAAAACAACATAAAACATATAACATAAAACATCAAACAACATAAAACAACATAAAACAATGTAAATCATCAATCAACATAAAACAACATAAACCTTCAATCAACATAAAACAGAACATAAAATAAAGCATAAAACAACATAAAACAAAATAAAACATTACATAAAACAACATAAAACATCGAACATAATATAAAACATCAATGAACATAAAAAAAAATAAAACATAACATAAAACAACATAAACCATCAACATAAACAACATAAAACAACAATCAACATAAACATCAAACATAACATAAAACACCAATCAACATAAAACAACATAAAACAACATAAAACAACATAAAACATTACATAAAACAACATAAAACATCGAACATAATATAAAACATCAATGAACATAAAAAAAAATAAAACATAAAACAACATAAACCATCAACATAAACAACATAAAACAACAATCAACATAAACATCGAACATAACATAAAACACCAATCAACATAAAACAACATAAAACAACATAAAACATTACATAAAACAACATAAAACTTCAAACAACTTAAAACATAAAACAACATAGAATAACATAAAACATAACATAAAACAACGGAAACCATCAATCAACATAAAACAACATAAAACATACATATAACATAAAACAACATAAAACATAAAACAACATAAAACATACATATAACATAAAACAACGTAAACCATCAATCAACATAAAACAAAATAAAACATTACATAAAATAACATAAAACATCGAACATAATATAAAACATCAATGAACATAAAAAAAATAAAACATAACATAAAACAACATAAACCATCAATCTACATAAACAACATAAAACAACAATCAACATAAACATCGAACATAACATAAAACACCAATCAACATAAAACAACATAAAACTTCAAACAACATAAAACATAAAACAACATAGAATAACATAAAACATAACATAAAACAACGGAAACCATCAATCAACAGAAAACAACATAAAACATTGAACATAACATAAAACAACATAAAACATCAATCAACATAAAACAACATAAAACAGAACATAAAATAAAGCATAAAACAACATAAAACATAAAACAACGTAAACCATCAAACATAAAACAACATATAACATAGAACATAAAACATAAAACAACATAAAACAACATAAAACAACATAAAACAGAACATATAACAATGTAAACCATCAATCAACATAAAACATATAACAAAAAACAACATAAAACAACATAAAACACAACATAAAACATAAAACAACATAAAACAACATAAAACATCAAACAACATAAAACAACATAAAACATACATATAACATAAAACAACATAAAACATAAAACAACATAAAACAACATAAAACATAACATAAAACAACGTAAACCATCAATCAACATAAAACAACATAAAACATTACATAAAATAACATAAAACATTGAACATAATATAAAACATTAATGAACATAAAAAAAATAAAACATAACATAAAACAACATAAACCATCAATCTACATAAACAACATAAAACAACAATCAACATAAACATCGAACATAACATAAAACACCAATCAACATAAAACAACATAAAACTTCAAACAACATAAAACATAAAACAACATAGAATAACATAAAACATAACATAAAACA
This sequence comes from Taudactylus pleione, assembly GCA_031769625.1. Classification (NCBI taxonomy): domain Eukaryota; kingdom Metazoa; phylum Chordata; class Amphibia; order Anura; family Myobatrachidae; genus Taudactylus; species Taudactylus pleione. The sequence continues at coordinate 2,986,051 of JAUIMM010000252.1, read as the reverse complement.
ACGGAAACCATCAATCAACAGAAAACAACATAAAACATTGAACATAACATAAAACAACATAAAACATCAATCAACATAAAACAACATAAAACAGAACATAAAATAAAGCATAAAACAACATAAAACATAAAACAACGTAAACCATCAAACATAAAACAACATATAACATAGAACATAAAACATAAAACAACATAAAACAACATAAAACAACATAAAACAACATAAAACAGAACATATAACAATGTAAACCATCAATCAACATAAAACATATAACAAAAAACAACATAAAACAACATAAAACACAACATAAAACATAAAACAACATAAAACAACATAAAACATCAAACAACATAAAACAACATAAAACATAACATAAAACAACGTAAACCATCAATCAACATAAAACAACATAAAACATTACATAAAATAACATAAAACATTGAACATAATATAAAACATTAATGAACATAAAAAAAATAAAACATAACATAAAACAACATAAACCATCAATCTACATAAACAACATAAAACAACAATCAACATAAACATCGAACATAACATAAAACACCAATCAACATAAAACAACATAAAACTTCAAACAACATAAAACATAAAACAACATAGAATAACATAAAACATAACATAAAACAACGGAAACCATCAATCAACAGAAAACAACATAAAACATTGAACATAACATAAAACAACACAAAACATCAATCAACATAAAACAACATAAAACAGAACATAAAATAAAGCATAAAACAACATAAAACATAAAACAACGTTAACCATCAAACATAAAACAACATATAACATAGAACATAAAACATAAAACAACATAAAACAACATAAAACAAAACATATAACAACGTAAACCATCAATCAACATAAAACATATAACATAAAACAACATATAACATAGAACATAAAACATAAAACAACATAAAACAACATAAAACACAACATAAAACATAAAACAACATAAAACAACATAAAACACAACATTTAACATATAACATAAAACAACATAAAACATAAAACAACATAAACCATCAATCAACAGAAAACAACATAAAACAGAACATAAAATAAAACATAAAACAACATAAAACATAAAACAATGTAAACCATCAAACATAAAACAACATAAAACATATAACATAAAACATCAAACAACATAAAACAACATAAAACAATGTAAATCATCAATCAACATAAAACAACATAAACCTTCAAACATAAAACAACATATAACATAGAACATAAAGCATAAAACAACATAAAACATAAAACAACGTAAACCATCAAACATAAAACAACATATAACATAGAACATAAAACATAAAACAACATAAAACAACATAAAACAACATAAAAAAGAACATATAACAACGTAAACCATCAATCAACATAAAACATATAACAAAAAACAACATAAAACAACATAAAACACAACATAAAACATAAAACAACATAAAACAACATAAAACACAACATAAAACATATAACATAAAACAACATAAAACATAAAACAACATAAAACATATAACATAAAACATCAAACAACATAAAACAACATAAAACATATAACATAAAACATCGAACAACATAAAACAATGTAAATCATCAATCAACATAAAACAACATAAACCTTCAATCAACATAAAACAGAACATAAAATAAAGCATAAAACAACATAAAACAACATAAAACATCAAACATAATATAAAACATCAATGAACATAAAAAAAAATAAAACATAACATAAAACAACATAAACCATCAACATAAACAACATAAAACAACAATCAACATAAACATCGAACATAACATAAAACACCAATCAACATAAAACAACATAAAACATCAAACAACATAAAACAACATAAAACAACATAAAACATAACATAAAACAACGTAAACCATCAATCAACATAAAACAACATAAAACATTACATAAAATAACATAAAACATTGAACATAATATAAAACATTAATGAACATAAAAAAAATAAAACATAACATAAAACAACATAAACCATCAATCTACATAAACAACATAAAACAACAATCGACATAAACATCGAACATAACATAAAACACCAATCAACATAAAACAACATAAAACTTCAAACAACATAAAACATAACATAAAACAATGGAAACCATCAATCAACAGAAAACAACATAAAACATTGAACATAACATAAAACAACATAAAACATCAATCAACATAAAACAACATAAAACAGAACATAAAATAAAAAAACATAAAACACAACATAAAACATAAAACAACATAAAACAACATAAAACACAACATAAAACATATAACATAAAACATCGAACAACATAAAACAACATAAAACAATGTAAATCATCAATCAACATAAAACAACATAAACCTTCAATCAACATAAAACAGAACATAAAATAAAGCATAAAACAACATAAAACATCAAACATAATATAAAACATCAATGAACATAAAAAAAAATAAAACATAACATAAAACAACATAAACCATCAACATAAACAACATAAAACAACAATCAACATAAACATCGAACATAACATAAAACACCAATCAACATAAAACAACATAAAACATCAAACAACATAAAACAACATAAAACAACATAAAACATAACATAAAACAACGGAAACCATCAATCAACAGAAAACAACATAAAACATTGAACATAACATAAAACAACATAAAACATCAATCAACATAAAACAACATAAAACAGAACATAAAATAAAACAACATAAAACACAACATAAAACATAAAACAACATAAAACAACATAAAACACAACATAAAACATATAACATAATACATCGAACAACATAAATCAACATAAAACAATGTAAATCATCAATCAACATAAAACAACATAAACCTTCAATCAACATAAAACAGAACATAAAATAAAGCATAAAACAACATAAAACAACATAAAACATCAAACATAATATAAAACATCAATGAACATAAAAAAAAATAAAACATAACATAAAACAACATAAACCATCAACATAAACAACATAAAACAACAATCAACATAAACATCGAACATAACATAAAACACCAATCAACATAAAACAACATAAAACATCAAACAACATAAAACAACATAAAACAACATAAAACATAACATAAAACAACGTAAACCATCAATCAACATAAAACAACATAAAACATTACATAAAATAACATAAAACATTGAACATAATATAAAACATTAATGAACATAAAAAAAATAAAACATAACATAAAACAACATAAACCATCAATCTACATAAACAACATAAAACAACAATCGACATAAACATCGAACATAACATAAAACACCAATCAACATAAAACAACATAAAACTTCAAACAACATAAAACATAACATAAAACAATGGAAACCATCAATCAACAGAAAACAACATAAAACATTGAACATAACATAAAACAACATAAAACATCAATCAACATAAAACAACATAAAACAGAACATAAAATAAAAAAACATAAAACACAACATAAAACATAAAACAACATAAAACAACATAAAACACAACATAAAACATATAACATAAAACATCGAACAACATAAAACAACATAAAACAATGTAAATCATCAATCAACATAAAACAACATAAACCTTCAATCAACATAAAACAGAACATAAAATAAAGCATAAAACAACATAAAACATCAAACATAATATAAAACATCAATGAACATAAAAAAAAATAAAACATAACATAAAACAACATAAACCATCAACATAAACAACATAAAACAACAATCAACATAAACATCGAACATAACATAAAACACCAATCAACATAAAACAACATAAAACATCAAACAACATAAAACAACATAAAACAACATAAAACATAACATAAAACAACGGAAACCATCAATCAACAGAAAACAACATAAAACATTGAACATAACATAAAACAACATAAAACATCAATCAACATAAAACAACATAAAACAGAACATAAAATAAAACAACATAAAACACAACATAAAACATAAAACAACATAAAACAACATAAAACACAACATAAAACATATAACATAATACATCGAACAACATAAATCAACATAAAACAATGTAAATCATCAATCAACATAAAACAACATAAACCTTCAATCAACATAAAACAGAACATAAAATAAAGCATAAAACAACATAAAACAACATAAAACATCAAACATAATATAAAACATCAATGAACATAAAAAAAAATAAAACATAACATAAAACAACATAAACTATCAACATAAACAACATAAAACAACAATCAACATAAACATCGAACATAACATAAAACACCAATCAACATAAAACAACATAAAACATCAAACAACATAAAACAACATAAAACAACATAAAACAACATAAAACATAACATAAAACAACGTAAACCATCAATCAACATAAAACAACATAAAACATTACATAAAATAACATAAAACATTGAACATAATATAAAACATTAATGAACATAAAAAAAATAAAACATAACATAAAACAACATAAAACATAAAACAACATAAAACATATAACATAAAACATCGAACAACATAAAACAACATAAAACATATAACATAAAACATCGAACAACATAAAACAACATAAAACAATGTAAATCATCAATCAACATAAAACAACATAAACCTTCAATCAACATAAAACAGAACATAAAATAAAGCATAAAACAACATAAAACATCAAACATAATATAAAACATCAATGAACATAAAAAAAAATAAAACATAACATAAAACAACATAAACCATCAACATAAACAACATAAAACAACAATCAACATAAACATCGAACATAACATAAAACACCAATCAACATAAAACAACATAAAACATCAAACAACATAAAACAACATAAAACAACATAAAACATAACATAAAACAACGTAAACCATCAATCAACATAAAACAACATAAAACATTACATAAAATAACATAAAACATTGAACATAATATAAAACATTAATGAACATAAAAAAAATAAAACATAACATAAAACAACATAAACCATCAATCTACATAAACAACATAAAACAACAATCAACATAAACATCAAACATAACATAAAACAACATAAAACATCAATCAACATAAAACAACATAAAACAGAACATAAAATAAAACATAAAACACAACATAAAACATAAAACAACATAAAACAACATAAAACACAACATAAAACATATAACATAAAACATCGAACAACATAAAACAACATAAAACAATGTAAATCATCAATCAACATAAAACAACATAAACCTTCAATCAACATAAAACAGAACATAAAAAAAAGCATAAAACAACATAAAACAACATAAAACATCAAACATAATATAAAACATCAATGAACATAAAAAAAAATAAAACATAACATAAAACAACATAAACCATCAACATAAACAACATAAAACAACAATCAACATAAACATCGAACATAACATAAAACACCAATCAACATAAAACAACATAAAACATCAAACAACATAAAACAATGTAAACCATCAATCAACATAAAACAACATAAAACATTACATAAAATAACATAAAACATTGAACATAATATAAAACATTAATGAACATAAAAAAAATAAAACATAACATAAAACAACATAAACCATCAATCTACATAAACAACATAAAACAACAATCAACATAAACATCGAACATAACATAAAACACCAATCAACATAAAACAACATAAAACTTCAAACAACATAAAACATAAAACAACATAGAATAACATAAAACATAACATAAAACAACCGAAACCATCAATCAACAGAAAACAACATAAAACATTGAACATAACATAAAACAACATAAAACATCAATCAACATAAAACAACATAAAACAGAACATAAAATAAAGCATAAAACAACATAAAACATAAAACAACGTAAACCATCAAACATAAAACAACATATAACATAGAACATAAAACATAAAACAACATAAAACAACATAAAACATAACATATAACAACGTAAACCATCAATCAACATAAAACATATAACATAAAACAACATAAAACAACATAAAACATAACATATAACAACGTAAACCATCAATCAACATAAAACATATAACATAAAACAACATAAAACAACATAAAACACAACATAAAACATAAAACAACATAAAACAACATAAAACAACATAAAACACAACATAAAACATATAACATAAAACAACATAAAACATAAAACAACATAAACCGTCAATCAACATAAAACAACATAAAACAGAACATAAAATAAAGCATAAAACAACATAAAACATAAAACAATGTAAACCATCAAACATAAAACAACATAAAACATATAACATAAAACATCAAACAACATAAAACAACATAAAACAATGTAAATCATCAATCAACATAAAACAACATAAACCTTCAATCAACATAAAACAGAACATAAAATAAAGCATAAAACAACATAAAACAAAATAAAACATTACATAAAACAACATAAAACATCGAACATAATATAAAACATCAATTAACATAAAAAAAAATAAAACATAAAACAACATAAACCATCAACATAAACAACATAAAACAACAATCAACATAAACATCGAACATCACATAAAACACCAATCAACATAAAACAACATAAAACATCAAACAACATAAAACAACATAAAACATAACATAAAACAACGGAAACCATCAATCAACATAAAACAACATAAACCTTCAATCAACATAAAACAGTACTTAAAATAAAGCATAAAACAACATAAAACAACATAAAACATTACATAAAACAACATAAAACATCGAACATAATATAAAACATCAATGTACATAAAAAAAAAAAAAAACATAACATAAAACAACATAAACCATCAACATAAACAACATAAAACAACAATCAACATAAACATCGAACATAGCATAAAACACCAATCAACACCAATAAACATAAAACAACATAAAACATCAAACAACATAAAACAACATAAAACAACATAAAACATAACATAAAACAATGTAAACCATCAATCAACATAAAACAGAACATAATATAAAGCATAAAACAACATAAAACAACATAAAACATATAACATAAAACAACATAAAACATAAAACAACATAAACCGTCAATCAACAGAAAACAACATAAAACAGAACATAAAATAAAGCATAAAACAACATAAAACATAAAACAATGTAAACCATCAAACATAAAACAACATAAAACATATAACATAAAACATCAAACAACATAAAACAACATAAAACAATGTAAATCATCAATCAACATAAAACAACATAAACCTTCAATCAACATAAAACAGAACATAAAATAAAGCATAAAACAACATAAAACAACATAAAACATCAAACATAATATAAAACATCAATGAACATAAAAAAAAATAAAACATAACATAAAACAACATAAACCATCAACATAAACAACATAAAACAACATAAAACATAAACATCGAACATAACATAAAACACCAATCAACATAAAACAACATAAAACATCAAACAACATAAAACAACATAAAACAACATAAAACATAACATAAAACAACGTAAACCATCAATCAACATAAAACAACATAAAACATTACATAAAATAACATAAAACATTGAACATAATATAAAACATTAATGAACATAAAAAAAATAAAACATAACATAAAACAACATAAACCATCAATCTACATAAACAACATAAAACAACAATCAACATAAACATCGAACATAACATAAAACACCAATCAACATAAAACAACATAAACCTTCAATCAACATAAAACAGAACATAAAATAAAGCATAAAACAACATAAAACAACAGAAAACATCAAACATAATATAAAACATCAATGAACATAAAAAAAATAAAACATAACATAAAACAACATAAACCATCAATCTACATAAACAACATAAAACAACAATCAACATAAACATCGAACATAACATAAAACACCAATCAACATAAAACAACATAAAACTTCAAACAACATAAAACATAACATAAAACAACGGAAACCATCAATCAACAGAAAACAACATAAAACATTGAACATAACATAAAACAACATAAAACATCAATCAACATAAAACAACATAAAACAACATAAAACATAAAACAACATAAAACATATAACATAAAACATCGAACAACATAAAACAACATAAAACATATAACATAAAACATCGAACAACATAAAACAACATAAAACAATGTAAATCATCAATCAACATAAAACAACATAAACCTTCAATCAACATAAAACAGAACATAAAATAAAGCATAAAACAACATAAAACAACATAAAACATCAAACATAATATAAAACATCAATGAACATAAAAAAAAATAAAACATAACATAAAACAACATAAACCATCAACATAAACAACATAAAACAACAATCAACATAAACATCGAACATAACATAAAACACCAATCAACATAAAACAACATAAAACATCAAACAACATAAAACAACATAAAACAACATAAAACAACATAAAACATAACATAAAACAACGTAAACCATCAATCAACATAAAACAACATAAAACATTACATAAAATAACATAAAACATTGAACATAATATAAAACATTAATGAACATAAAAAAAATAAAACATAACATAAAACAACATAAACCATCAATCTACATAAACAACATAAAACAACAATCAACATAAACATCGAACATAACATAAAACACCAATCAACATAAAACAACATAAAGCTTCAAACAACATAAAACATAAAACAACATAGAATAACATAAAACATAACATAAAACAACCGAAACCATCAATCAACAGAAAACAACATAAAACATTGAACATAACATAAAACAACATAAAACAACATAAAACACAACATAAAACATAAAACAACATAAAACATAACATAAAACATAAAACAACATAAAACACAACATAAAACATATAACATAAAACAACATAAAACATAAAACAACATAAACCGTCAATCAACAGAAAACAACATAAAACAGAACATAAAATAAAGCATAAAACAACATAAAACATAAAACAATGTAAACCATCAAACATAAAACAACATAAAACAACATAAAACACAACATAAAACATATAACATAAAACATCGAACAACATAAATCAACATAAAACAATGTAAATCATCAATCAACATAAAACAACATAAACCTTCAATCAACATAAAACAGAACATAAAATAAAGCATAAAACAACATAAAACAACATAAAACATCAAACATAATATAAAACATCAATGAACATAAAAAAAAATAAAACATAACATAAAACAACATAAACTATCAACATAAACAACATAAAACAACAATCAACATAAACATCGAACATAACATAAAACACCAATCAACATAAAACAACATAAAACATCAAACAACATAAAACAACATAAAACAACATAAAACATAACATAAAACAACGTAAACCATCAATCAACATAAAACAACATAAAACATTACATAAAATAACATAAAACATTGAACATAATATAAAACATTAATGAACATAAAAAAAATAAAACATAACATAAAACAACATAAACCATCAATCTACATAAACAACATAAAACAACAATCAACATAAACATCGAACATAACATAAAACACCAATCAACATAAAACAACATAAAACTTCAAACAACATAAAACATAACATAAAACAACGGAAACCATCAATCAACAGAAAACAACATAAAACATTGAACATAACATAAAACAACATAAAACATCAATCAACATAAAACAACATAAAACAGAACATAAAATAAAACAACATAAAACACAACATAAAACATAAAACAACATAAAACAACATAAAACATAACATAAAACAACGTAAACCATCAATCAACATAAAACAACATAAAACATTGCATAAAATAACATAAAACATTGAACATAATATAAAACATTAATGAACATAAAAAAAATAAAACATAACATAAAACAACATAAACCATCAATCTACATAAACAACATAAAACAACAATCAACATAAACATCGAACATAACATAAAACACCAATCAACATAAAACAACATAAAACTTCAAACAACATAAAACATAACATAAAACAACGGAAACCATCAATCAACAGAAAACAACATAAAACATTGAACATAACATAAAACAACATAAAACATCAATCAACATAAAACAACATAAAACAGAACATAAAATAAAACAACATAAAACACAACATAAAACATAAAACAACATAAAACAACATAAAACACAACATAAAACATATAACATAAAACATCGAACAACATAAATCAACATAAAACAATGTAAATCATCAATCAACATAAAACAACATAAACCTTCAATCAACATAAAACAGAACATAAAATAAAGCATAAAACAACATAAAACAACATAAAACATCAAACATAATATAAAACATCAATGAACATAAAAAAAAATAAAACATAACATAAAACAACATAAACTATCAACATAAACAACATAAAACAACAATCAACATAAACATCGAACATAACATAAAACACCAATCAACATAAAACAACATAAAACATCAAACAACATAAAACAACATAAAACAACATAAAACATAACATAAAACAACGTAAACCATCAATCTACATAAAACAACATAAAACATTACATAATATAACATAAAACATTGAACATAATATAAAACATTAATGAACATAAAAAAAATAAAACATAACATAAAACAACATAAAACATAAAACAACATAAAACATATAACATAAAACATCGAACAACATAAAACAACATAAACCTTCAATCAACATAAAACAGAACATAAAATAAAGCATAAAACAACATAAAACAACATAAAACATCAAACATAATATAAAACATCAATGAACATAAAAAAAAATAAAACATAACATAAAACAACATAAACCATCAACATAAACAACATAAAACAACAATCAACATAAACATCGAACATAACATAAAACACCAATCAACATAAAACAACATAAAACATCAAACAACATAAAACAACATAAAACAACATAAAACAACATAAAACATAACATAAAACAACGTAAACCATCAATCAACATAAAACAACATAAAACATTACATAAAATAACATAAAACATTGAACATAATATAAAACATTAATGAACATAAAAAAAATAAAACATAACATAAAACAACATAAACCATCAATCTACATAAACAACATAAAACAACAATCAACATAAACATCGAACATAACATAAAACACCAATCAACATAAAACAACATAAAACTTCAAACAACATAAAACATAAAACAACATAGAATAACATAAAACATAACATAAAACAACCGAAACCATCAATCAACAGAAAACAACATAAAACATTGAACATAACATAAAACAACATAAAACATCAATCAACATAAAACAACATAAACCATCAACATAAACAACATAAAACAACATAAAACATAAACATCGAACATAACATAAAACACCAATCAACATAAAACAACATAAAACATCAAACAAAATAAAACAACATAAAACAACATAAAAAATAACATAAAACAACGTAAACCATCAATCAACATAAAACAACATAAAACATTACATAAAATAACATAAAACATTGAACATAATATAAAACATTAATGAACATAAAAAAAATAAAACATAACATAAAACAACATAAACCATCAATCTACATAAACAACATAAAACAACAATCAACATAAACATCGAACATAACATAAAACACCAATCAACATAAAACAACATAAAACTTCAAACAACATAAAACATAACATAAAACAACGGAAACCATCAATCAACAGAAAACAACATAAAACATTGAACATAACATAAAACAACATAAAACATCAATCAACATAAAACAACATAAAACAGAACATAAAATAAAAAAACATAAAACACAACATAAAACATAAAACAACATAAAACAACATAAAACACAACATAAAACATATAACATAAAACATCGAACAACATAAAACAACATAAAACAATGTAAATCATCAATCAACATAAAACAACATAAACCTTCAATCAACATAAAACAGAACATAAAATAAAGCATAAAACAACATAAAACAACATAAAACATCAAACATAATATAAAACATCAATGAACATAAAAAAAAATAAAACATAACATAAAACAACATAAACCATCAACATAAACAACATAAAACAACAATCAACATAAACATCGAACATAACATAAAACACCAATCAACATAAAACAACATAAAACATAAAACAACATAAAACAACATAAAACTTCAAACAACATAAAACATAACATAAAACAACGTAAACCATCAATCAACATAAAACAACATAAAACATTACATAAAATAACATAAAACATTGAACATAATATAAAACATTAATGAACATAAAAAAAATAAAACATAACATAAAACAACATAAACCATCAATCTACATAAACAACATAAAACAACAATCAACATAAACATCGAACATAACATAAAACACCAATCAACATAAAACAACATAAAACTTCAAACAACATAAAACATAAAACAACATAGAATAACATAAAACATAACATAAAACAACCGAAACCATCAATCAACAGAAAACAACATAAAACATTGAACATAACATAAAACAACATAAAACAACATAAAACACAACATAAAACATAAAACAACATAAAACACAACATAAAACATAAAACAACATAAAACACAACATAAAACATATAACATAAAACAACATAAAACATAAAACAACATAAACCGTCAATCAACAGAAAACAACATAAAACAGAACATAAAATAAAGCATAAAACAACATAAAACATAAAACAATGTAAACCATCAAACATAAAACAACATAAAACATATAACATAAAACATCAAACAACATAAAACAACATAAAACAATGTAAATCATCAATCAACATAAAACAACATAAACCTTCAAACATAAAACAACATATAACATAGAACATAAAGCATAAAACAACATAAAACATAAAACAACGTAAACCATCAAACATAAAACAACATATAACATAGAACATAAAACATAAAACAACATAAAACAACATAAAACAACATAAAACAACATAAAACAGAACATATAACAACGTAAACCATCAATCAACATAAAACATATAACAAAAAACAACATAAAACAACATAAAACACAACATAAAACATAAAACAACATAAAACACAACATAAAACATATAACATAAAACAACATAAAACATAAAACAACATATAACATAAAACATCGAACAACATAAAACAACATAAAACATATAACATAAAACATCGAACAACATAAAACAACATAAAACAATGTAAATCATCAATCAACATAAAACAACATAAACCTTCAATCAACATAAAACAGAACATAAAATAAAGCATAAAACAACATAAAACAACATAAAACATCAAACATAATATAAAACATCAATGAACATAAAAAAAAATAAAACATAACATAAAACAACATAAACCATCAACATAAACAACATAAAACAACAATCAACATAAACATCGAACATAACATAAAACACCAATCAACATAAAACAACATAAAACATCAAACAACATAAAACAACATAAAACAACATAAAACATAACATAAAACAACATAAACCATCAATCAACATAAAACAACATAAAACATTACATAAAATAACATAAAACATTGAACATAATATAAAACATTAATGAACATAAAAAAAATAAAACATAACATAAAACAACATAAACCATCAATCTACATAAACAACATAAAACAACAATCAACATAAACATCGAACATAACATAAAACACCAATCAACATAAAACAACATAAAACTTCAAACAACATAAAACATAACATAAAACAACGGAAACCATCAATCAACAGAAAACAACATAAAACATTGAACATAACATAAAACAACATAAAACATCAATCAACATAAAACAACATAAAACAGAACATAAAATAAAACAACATAAAACACAACATAAAACATAAAACAACATAAAACAACATAAAACACAACATAAAACATATAACATAAAACATCGAACAACATAAATCAACATAAAACAATGTAAATCATCAATCAACATAAAACAACATAAACCTTCAATCAACATAAAACAGAACATAAAATAAAGCATAAAACAACATAAAACAACATAAAACATCAAACATAATATAAAACATCAATGAACATAAAAAAAAATAAAAAATAACATAAAACAACATAAACTATCAACATAAACAACATAAAACAACAATCAACATAAACATCGAACAAAACATAAAACACCAATCAACATAAAACAACATAAAACATCAAACAACATAAAACAACATAAAACAACATAAAACATAACATAAAACAACGTAAACCATCAATCAACATAAAACAAAATAAAACATTACATAAAACAACATAAAACATCGAACATAATATAAAACATCAATGAACATAAAAAAAAATAAAACATAACATAAAACAACATAAACCATCAACATAAACAACATAAAACAACAATCAACATAAACATCGAACATAGCATAAAACACCAATCAACTCCAGTCAACATAAAACAACATAAAACATCAAACAACATAAAACAACATAAAACAACATAAAACAACATAAAACATAACATAAAACAATGTAAACCATCAATCAACATAAAACAGAACATAATATAAAGCATAAAACAACATAAAACATCAACAACATAAAACAACATAAAACAACATAAAACATAAAACAACGTAAACCATCAAACATAAAACAACATATAACATAGAACATAAAACATAAAACAACATAAAACATAACATATAACAACATAAACCATCAATCTACATAAACAACATAAAACAACTATCAACATAAACATCGAACATAACATAAAACACCAATCAACATAAAACAACATAAAACTTCAAACAACATAAAACATAAAACAACATAAAATAACATAAAACATAACATAAAACAACGGAAACCATCAATCAACATAAAACAACATAAAACATAAAACAACGTAAACCATCAAACATAAAACAACATATAACATAGAACATAAAACATAAAACAACATAAAACATAACATATAACAACATAAACCATCAATCTACATAAACAACATAAAACAACTATCAACATAAACATCGAACATAACATAAAACACCAATCAACATAAAACAACATAAAACTTCAAACAACATAAAACATAAAACAACGTAAAATAACATAAAACATAACATAAAACAACGGAAACCATCAATCAACATAAAACAACATAAAACATAAAACAACGTAAACCATCAAACATAAAACAACATATAACATAGAACATAAAACATAAAACAACATAAAACATAACATATAACAACATAAACCATCAATCTACATAAACAACATAAAACAACTATCAACATAAACATCGAACATAACATAAAACACCAATCAACATAAAACAACATAAAACTTCAAACAACATAAAACATAAAACAACATAAAATAACATAAAACATAACATAAAACAACGGAAACCATCAATCAACATAAAACAACATAAAACATAAAAGATAAACCAACATAAAACATCAAACAACATAAAACAACATAAAACATAACATAAAACAACATAAAACATAAATCAACATAAAACAACATAAAACATTACATAAAATAACATAAAACATCGAACATAATATAAAACATCAATGAACATAAAAAAAATAAAACATAACATAAAACAACATAAACCATCAATCTACATAAACAACATAAAACAACTATCAACATAAACATCGAACATAACATAAAACACCAATCAACATAAAACAACATAAAACTTCAAACAACATAAAACATAAAACAACATAAAATAACATAAAACATAACATAAAACAACGGAAACCATCAATCAACATAAAACAACGTAAACCATCAAACATAAAACAACATATAACATAGAACATAAAACATAAAACAACATAAAACATAACATATAACAACATAAACCATCAATCTACATAAACAACATAAAACAACTATCAACATAAACATCGAACATAACATAAAACACCAATCAACATAAAACAACATAAAACTTCAAACAACATAAAACATAAAACAACATAAAATAACATAAAACATAACATAAAACAACGGAAACCATCAATCAACATAAAACAACATAAAACATAAAAGATAAACCAACATAAAACATAAAACAACATAAAACAACATAAAACATAACATAAAACAACATAAAACCTAAATCAACATAAAACAACATAAAACATTACATAAAACAACATAAAACATCGAAAATATTATAAAACATCAATGAACATAAAAAAAATAAAACATAACATAAAACAACATAAACCATCAATCTACATAAACAACATAAAACAACAATCAACATAAACATCGAACATAACTTAAAACACCAATCAACATAAAACAACATAAAACTTCAAACAACTTAAAACATAAAACAACATAGAATAACATAAAACATAACATAAAACAACGGAAACCATCAATCAACATAAAACAACATAAAACATACATATAACATAAAACAACATAAAACATAAAACAACATAAAACATACATATAACATAAAACAACGTAAACCATCAATCAACATAAAACAAAATAAAACATTACATAAAATAACATAAAACATCGAACATAATATAAAACATCAATGAACATAAAAAAAATAAAACATAACATAAAACAACATAAACCATCAATCTACATAAACAACATAAAACAACAATCAACATAAACATCGAACATAACATAAAACACCAATCAACATAAAACAACATAAAACTTCAAACAACATAAAACATAAAACAACATAGAATAACATAAAACATAACATAAAACAACGGAAACCATCAATCAACAGAAAACAACATAAAACATTGAACATAACATAAAACAACATAAAACATCAATCAACATAAAACAACATAAAACAGAACATAAAATAAAGCATAAAACAACATAAAACATAAAACAACGTAAACCATCAAACATAAAACAACATATAACATAGAACATAAAACATAAAACAACATAAAACAACATAAAACAAAACATATAACAACGTAAACCATCAATCAACATAAAACATATAACATAAAACAACATAAAACAACATAAAACACAACATAAAACATATAACAAAACAACATAAAACATAAAACAACATAAACCGTCAATCAACAGAAAACAACATAAAACAGAACATAAAATAAAGCATAAAACAACATAAAACATAAAACAATGTAAACCATCAAACATAAAACAACATAAAACATATAACATAAAACATCGAACAACATAAAACAACATAAAACAATGTAAATCATCAATCAACATAAAACAACATAAACCTTCAATCAACATAAAACAGAACATAAAATAAATCATAAAACAACATAAAACAACATAAAACATCAAACATAATATAAAACATCAATGAACATAAAAAAAAATAAAACAACATAAAACAACATAAACCATCAACATAAACAACATAAAACAACAATCAACATAAACATCGAACATAAAACACCAATCAACATAAAACAACATAAAACATCAAACAACATAAAACAACATAAAACAACATAAAACAACATAAAACATAACATAAAACAACGTAAACCATCAATCAACATAAAACAACATAAAACATTACATAAAATAACATAAAACATCGAACATAATATAAAACATTAATGAACATAAAAAAAATAAAACATAACATAAAACAACATAAACCATCAATCTACATAAACAACATAAAACAACAATCAACATAAACATCGAACATAACATAAAACACCAATCAACATAAAACAACATAAAACTTCAAACAACATAAAACATAAAACAACATAGAATAACATAAAACATAACATAAAACAACGGAAACCATCAATCAACAGAAAACAACATAAAACATTGAACATAACATAAAACAACATAAACCATCAATCTACATAAACAACATAAAACAACTATCAACATAAACATCGAACATAACATAAAACACCAATCAACATAAAACAACATAAAACTTCAAACAACATAAAACATAAAACAACATAAAATAACATAAAACATAACATAAAACAACGGAAACCATCAATCAACATAAAACAACGTAAACCATCAAACATAAAACAACATAAAACATAAAACAACATAAAACAACATAAAACATAACATAAAACAACATAAAACATAAATCAACATAAAACAACATAAAACATTACATAAAACAACATAAAACATCGAACATAATATAAAACATCAATGAACATAAAAAAAATAAAACATAACATAAAACAACAAAAACCATCAATCTACATAAACAACATAAAACAACAATCAACATAAACATCGAACATAACATAAAACACCAATCAACATAAAACAACATAAAACTTCAAACAACATAAAACATAAAACAACATAGAATAACATAAAACATAACATAAAACAACGGAAACCATCAATCAACAGAAAACAACATAAAACATTGAACATAACATAAAACAACATAAACCATCAATCTACATAAACAACATAAAACAACAATCAACATAAAGATCGAACATAACATAAAACACCAATCAACATAAAACAACATAAAACTTCAAACAACATAAAACATAAAACAACATAGAATAACATAAAACATAACATAAAACAACGGAAACCATCAATCAACAGAAAACAACATAAAACATTGAACATAACATAAAACAACATAAACCATCAATCTACATAAACAACATAAAACATTACATAAAATAACATAAAACATTGAACATAATATAAAACATTAATGAACATAAAAAAAATAAAACATAACATAAAACAACATAAACCATCAATCTACATAAACAACATAAAACAACAATCAACATAAACATCGAACATAACATAAAACACCAATCAACATAAAACAACATAAAACTTCAAACAACATAAAACATAAAACAACATAGAATAACATAAAACATAACATAAAACAACGGAAACCATCAATTAACAGAAAACAACATAAAACATTGAACATAACATAAAACAACATAAAACATCAATCAACATAAAACAACATAAAACTGAACATAAAATAAAGCATAAAGCAACATAAAACATAAAACAACGTAAACCATCAAACATAAAACAACATATAACATAGAAGATAAAACATAAAACAACATAAAACAACATAAAACAAAACATATAACAACGTAAACCATCAATCAACATAAAACATATAACATAAAACAACATAAAACAACATAAAACACAACATAAAACATAAAACAACATAAAACACAACATAAAACATAAAACAACATAAAACAACATAAAACACAACATAAAACATATAACATAAAACAACATAAAACATAAAACAACATAAACCGTCAATCAACAGAAAACAACATAAAACAGAACATAAAATAAAGCATAAAACAACATAAAACATAAAACAATGTAAACCATAAAACATAAAACAACATAAAACATATAACATAAAACATCAAACAACATAAAACAACATAAAACAATGTAAATCATCAATCAACATAAAACAACATAAACCTTCAATCAACATAAAACAGAACATAAAATAAAGCATAAAACAACATAAAACTAAATAAAACAATACATAAAACAACATAAAACATCGAACATAATATAAAACATCAATGAACAAAAAAAAAATAAAACATAACATAAAACAACATAAACCATCAACATAAACAACATAAAACAACAATCAACATAAACATCGAACATAACATAAAAACACCAATCAACATAAAACAACATAAAACATAAAACAACGTAAACCATCAAACATAAAACAACATATAACATAGAACATAAAACATAAAACAACATAAAACAAAACATATAACAACGTAAACCATCAATCAACATAAAACATATAACATAAAACAACATAAAACAACATAAAACACAACATAAAACATAAAACAACATAAAACACAACATAAAACATAAAACAACATAAAACATAAAACAACGTAAACCATCAAACATAAAACAACATATAACATAGAACATAAAACATAAAACAACATAAAACAACATAAAACAAAACATATAACAACGTAAACCATCAATCAACATAAAACATATAACATAAAACAACATAAAACAACATAAAACACAACATAAAACATAAAACAACATAAAACACAACATAAAACATATAACAAAACAACATAAAACATAAAACAACATAAACCGTCAATCAACAGAAAACAACATAAAACAGAACATAAAATAAAGCATAAAACAACATAAAACATAAAACAATGTAAACCATCAAACATAAAACAACATAAAACATATAACATAAAACATCGAACAACATAAAACAACATAAAACAATGTAAATCATCAATCAACATAAAACAACATAAACCTTCAATCAACATAAAACAGAACATAAAATAAATCATAAAACAACATAAAACAACATAAAACATCAAACATAATATAAAACATCAATGAACATAAAAAAAAATAAAACAACATAAAACAACATAAACCATCAACATAAACAACATAAAACAACAATCAACATAAACATCGAACATAAAACACCAATCAACATAAAACAACATAAAACATCAAACAACATAAAACAACATAAAACAACATAAAACATAACATAAAACAACTTAAAACATAAATCAACATAAAACAACATAAAACATTACATAAAACAACATAAAACATCGAACATAATATAAAACATCAATGAACATAAAAAAAATAAAACATAACATAAAACAACATAAACCATCAATCTACATAAACAACATAAAACAACAATCAACATAAACATCGAACATAACATAAAACACCAATCAACATAAAACAACATAAAACTTCAAACAACATAAAACATAAAACAACATAGAATAACATAAAACATAACATAAAATAACGGAAACCATCAATCAACATAAAACAACATAAAACATACATATAACATAAAACAACATAAAACATAAAACAACATAAAACATACATATAACATAAAACAACGTAAACCATCAATCAACATAAAACAACATAAAACATTACATAAAATAACATAAAACATCGAACATAATATAAAACATCAATGAACATAAAAAAAATAAAACATAACATAAAACAACATAAACCATCAATCTACATAAACAACATAAAACAACAATCAACATAAACATCGAACATAACATAAAACACCAATCAACATAAAACAACATAAAACTTCAAACAACTTAAAACATAAAACAACATAGAATAACATAAAACATAACATAAAACAACGTAAACCATCAATCAACATAAAACAACATAAAACTTCAAACAACATAAAACATAAAACAACATAGAATAACATAAAACATAACATAAAACAACGTAAATCATCAATCAACATAAAACAACATAAAACATTACATAAAACAACATAAAACATCAATCAACATAAAACAACATAAAACATATAACATAAAACAACATAAAACATAAAACAACGTAAACTATCAATCAACATAAACAACATAAAACATGACATAATATAAAGCATAAAACATTACATAAAACAACATAAAACATCGAACATATTATAAAACATCAAAGAACCAGTATAGTGAACATCGGTGGCGTACGACCGTGCGGCAGCTTCGACCGACTCTGAATGAGGTCCAGAGAGTGGTGCAAAATTCAACCACACCGTCAGTTTTTAATATACAGTACAGACACATTCATAGCAGCAGACTAGTTGGCCTAGCAGATGGGGGATGGTGTCCTTGGCAATGGTCACTATTCATAGCCTTTTTCAGGACACAAGAGCAGAGCTGACTGCTTACAGTAAATGGATTAACAAAGCATCCTTTATTATGGTAATGAGAGGCTGTTGCTTGCTTTGGGGGAAGGGACCTGATGCACTGTGTATGACTCTTGACCCACTGGGCATGTGCCAGAAATCCCATTGCAACCCTCCTACTGGGCATGCGCCTGCCAAAGATGCCATTTCTAACCCATCGGAGATGACTGACAGCCACCACAGCACCAACCGTGTAATACAGAGAGCTCTCTCTCATACAGATCCCACTACCACTCACTGGACATGAGATCACTATAGTGTCCAAGGTTGGAACAGCATCTACATTGTCGCAAGTTTGCGGTGTAACTCTATTTTGCGCTTTAAATGCACAATCAGTTTGTAATACAGAGAACTCTCTCCCAGACAGAGCCCACTCCTAGTCACTGCTCAAGAGAAGTTGCTATAGTGCACAAGGCTGGAACAGCATCTACATTGTCGCAAGTTTGTGGTGTAACGCTATTTTGCGCTTTAAACGCACAGTCAGTTTGTAATACAGAGACCTCTCTCTCAAACTGTACAGAGCCCATTCACTATCAGTTTCTGAGGTTATGAAATCACTATTGTGTCCAAGTCTGGGACAGCATAGAGAGTGGTGCAAAATTCAACCACACCATCAGTTTTTAATATACAGTACAGACACATTCATAGCAGCAGACTAGTTGTCCTAGCAGATGGGGGATGGTGTCCTTGGCAATGGTCACTATTCGTAACCTTTTTCAGGACACAAGAGCAGAGCTGACTGCTTACAGTAAATGGATTAACAAAGCATCCTTTATTATGGTAATGAAAGGCTCTTGCTTGCTTTGGGGGAAGGGACCTGATGCACTGTGTATGACTCTCGACCCACTGGGCATGTGCCAGAAATCCCATTGCAACCCTCCTACTTCATGTTTTAAATGCACAGTCAGTTTGTAATTTAGAGGCTTCCCTCTCAAACAGAGCCCACTACTGTAGCAGTTTCTGAAGTCATGAAATGACTACTGTGTGCAAGTTTTGGACAGCGCAGAGTGGCGCAAGGGTGAAAATTCAACAGCATACTGTACAGTACTGTAGTAATACAGGTAATACAGACAACTGCTCATGTGCAGTGATGATCTTCCATACGCCATAGCATAGCACTACATGGCGTATGGCTTGGCGCCACAGATCCCATTGTAACCCCTCCACTGGGCATGTGCAAGAAATCCCATTGCAACCCCTTGGAGCTGACAGCCACCACAGCGCAGACATTGACGAAAGTTTTGCACTTTTTAAATCACAATCAGTTTGTAATGTCTTAATTTTAAGCAGCCTTTTAAACAACAACACTACAGTATTACAGTACAACACTACTACAGTAGTTTCACTATAGTGTCCAGAGCTGACAGTGCCAAAAAAATATATATTCTTTTTCAGGGATCGAACCCGGGACCATCATTCTTGCAAAGCGATCACCTAACCACTAGCCCACACGCCAGCTACAGTATATTAAGAACCGCACAGAGCTGCCTCATCCTTGTGCACTCCTCCCACTGCTGTTTTAATTATAAAAATAATTTCCATAATTCACCCCATCTCAGTGAAAGCTGTGCGTGCATCTCATTAATCTACAGTATCGGTTATACCGTGATAACAACTCGGGCAACTTCTCTACTGTTCAGTTATAAAAAAGAAAAGTTTCACACCTTGGGTGCTGTACTACACAGCTGCTGGGATAGGGTTGTGTACCAATTCACCCAATTAGTTTTGTGCTGTGTATATATAAAACATAAAATACAACCTTATAATCCAGCGCTTGTTGAAACTTCCAACATATGTTCAAATAGTCCAATTGTATAGTATTAATCCATACACAGAGAGGAACAAAAAATATATATAAAAAGGTATGAGTTATATCAATCCTTAAATGGAGTAGATCACACCCTTAGTGTAGATATAGCAATGGGTGAGAAAATAGTCCAAGATTCAAATAGTTTCCACAATATCCAGACTCCCAGATGTAGACACCTCACACATTACTTGATTGAAAACAGGTGCTCACATATATGCTTACTTTATATAAGCTCTGTAAATGCACATAGCGGTTCCTTTATTTTCACCTCTAATATGTCCAATTAGGAAACTCCACATCCGGATATACAGAGCCACAAAATGAAATATAAAATCACTAAAACTATTGTAGAAGATTCAATCATTTATTATAAGATGTAGACAAAATATACACATACCCTATATTGTATCCACATATACTGTGGTGGAAGATGGAACCCGGGTATACCACCTATCAGGATAGTGGTTCACAAAAGGGTGTGCAAAAATTATGTTCAGCTAATGAGACACTTTCAATGCATTTCGACACTCTGCGGCATCTTTATCAAGATTCGTGTCTCTATAATCTAAAATTACAGTACATGCCCGTAAGAAAAACATATTAAAAACAAAAAATGATTCCACTCAAGGAGTAAAACTTACCAAACGAGGACAAGTTCCTCAAACGGCCACCATATTGGATCCAGGAAACTACAGATCCCATGGGGCATTGGGATTATTTATACCATGTCCGGGTAATGATGATTGACTAAACATATGCACATGTGTGTGGTTTATATGGTAACCTCCCTCCGGAGCTTAGCTAACGTCACACGCAGCGATCACATGACCAATGGTCGCATACTCCATAGTCACATGACTCACTGGAAAATAGATGTACTTACTGGTGATGTAATACAGAAAACACCCTCCCTCTGGCACTCACCTCGCGCCCCCCATCAAGAATCACATGACCTATGGTCACATGCTTCGGGGTGGTACAATAGTTTACATAGCTGCCCAGCAATATGTAAACAAATAATTTGTAATTAAAATAGCGATTCCTATAAATAAGGGTATACAAAGTTTCCATCATGCACATATCATGGTGCATACAATAAATAACAAATAAAATAAATATATATAAAAAAGGGAAATATCTAAAGAAACTATGTTAGTTCAAAGACACAGTTTAATCCTAAAGGTTTTAATGTACCCAGTTCATATATATAGTGCATTTCAGTTTGGGCTAGTCTAGTGTCCCCATCTTTTGTGCGCCAATTATCCTTAACCCATGAAATGCTGCAACAATGTTTAAGACCTTTTATAGAGCTAGCATGTTTTTCCTTAAAATGTAATGAAAAGGGAAGTTTATCACACCCCTTAATAATGTTACGTACATGTTCAGCACAACGGATCTTAACCTGATGTTTGGTTTTACTAATATACACTAAATTACGGGTACATGTGATGGCATAAATTGCATAGTTGGTCTGACATGTAATAAAATCCTTAATCACGAAATTCTTCCCCTTAATAGATATTTCGGTAATTTTTGATTGTGGGATTCTACAAGCTTTGCACATTTTGCAGTCTCCACACCTAAAAAAACCTTTATTTCTAGGTAGTAAACGTCTACCATCCATAGGGAGAGGACTACTGACCACTTTTTTCTTATACTGGGTGCTTTTTTATATATAATAATAGGTTTAGACGGTAAAATATTTTGAAGAATATCATCCTTCAACAAAATTTCCCAATTCTTTTTAAAAATGCCTTCAATCTGTTTATATTTCTTATTAAACTGTGTATTAAATGAAACCTTGAAACCATTTGTATTAGCTTGTGTAAAAGAAGGTATTCATAATCTGAGCGCTTCACGTATGAGAAGGAAATGCTTCAAAAGGCTAAGTAGGTGTACACCCACAATTAAGTAGGTGTACACCCAAGTTATGACAGAAAATACACAAAAAACCTTGCGCAGGACCTTCAATAGGGGTAATTACTATTAAATGGTTTGATATAATTAAACCACCATAAAAGTCACTTTATAGGAGTCCAAAAAAGAATAGATGTTATTGTAACAATGTGTTCAATGTTAGATAATTTTTATGCTTCTGAATCCTCTTCTTAAAAGTATACTGGTCTGCCCAAAATGTCACTTGCTGATTTCTTCATACACACTGTAGTGCCTCTTTGTTCCTCAATGACAAGAAAGGGAGACAAAGGAGGGCGACAATAGTGTAATACAATTTTTATTCTCTGGCAATATGTTTAAAATATATTGAGGCTGCGTACCAGACTTTAGGGTGTATAATAACACCATCAAGCGTATTTAGATAACAACAACAGGGTATCTCCTGGGCTCAAGAATCCACCCTCTCCGCTTTCTGGTCAGGAATAGCTGCTCCTCAAGATAATCACCAACGCGTTTCAGCTTTCAAAAGAGCCTTTGTCGTATTAGCTTGTTTATTAATCAACGTGTTCTTCTAATAGAGAATTCCTACCCATTTTTTCTATTGTATCTAAATATTTTTGTAATTTACAAGGACTGTATCCCTTTCATATAAATTTCTCAGTCATCTCTTTAGCCTGAATCTTATATGTTTCTTCTTTGGAACAATTTAATTTAAGTCTCAGGAATTGTCCTTTTGGGACATTATTCAACCATAATGGTAGATGATCACTACTTTGGTCTATATACGTATTACAATCCGTAGGTTTAGTATAGTTGCTCGTCTCTATACAGTCATCTTTGAACTCTATCTGTAAATCCAAAAAATTTACTGACTGATTACTAACAGTGAAAGTAAGGACTATATTTAATAAATTGGTATTCAAATAGGTGCAGAATTGTGTAAGATCTTTTTCTTCACCGCACCACACAAAACCATTATCATCTATATACCTCCACCAATGCACCAGGTTTGCACTCCAGCTATGTCCAGACCAGACATGGGACTCCTCCTATCTGGCCATAAACAACTTGGCATAGCTGGGCGCGAACCTGGTGCCCACTGCAGTGCCAACACGTTGTTTATAACCATCAAATTGAAAATAGTTATTTTCCAATACAAATCTTATTCCATATTTTCCCTTGCCAAAGTAGTTCTAATGACTTCAATCCCTTGTGAGTGAGAAATGATAGTGTACAGTGATGACACATCTGCAGTGATCAGAAATAATTATCTTTCCAATCAACACTTTTCAATTATTCAAAACATCCTTAGTATCTTTGAGGTAACTTTTTTCTTTAATGACAAGTGGCTGAAGTTGATGGTCAATAAATGCTGAAAGATTCGCAGTGATGGAGTTCGTTCCTGCCACTATAGGCCTACCTGGGGGATCATTAATACTTTTATGAATTTTAGGCAATAAATATAGCACCGGGATGGTATCATTTTCATTAATGAGATATTCTGTTTTTTCACTTTTAATAGCACCTAAATCTTTATATTGAGTCACCATATTGTGGTAATCTTTGAATATATTATGGGAAGGGTCAATTTTTAACTTAGAATATGTGACACCATCCAGAAGTTGTCTGAGGCCTTCCTTAATATATGCTTCCTTATTCATAATGACGATGCCCCCTCCCTTTGCTGGTTTTATTATAATATTTTTATTTTCTTGTAGGGACTTAAGAGATTCCTGTTCTTTATTGTTCAAATTATTATAGTATCTGTGGTTTATAGTAGTATTTTTAATATTTTCTAAGTCACTCAGAACACTTTTATGAAAAGCATCAACAAAGTATCCCCGACTATGTGCGGGATAAAAGACAGACTTTCTTTTGAATATGTTATTAGGATCAAATTCCTCTGTCTCTGGGGTCGCAGCAAAAAATCTTTTGAGTGAAAGCTTTCGTATAAATTTTTGAAGGTCCACGTAAAGGTCAAAATAATTAATATCATTAGTAGGGGAAAACTTTAAACCCTTTCCTAAAACTTTGGTTTCAATCTCATCTAAAACATACGTACTGAGATTGAAAATTTTAGCACTCTCACTTTCTGACGGTAATTTGAGTTTTACAGGTTTAGAGTAACTAATTCTTTTCTTACCTGCTCTACATCCTCTTTTACGTTTTTCTATTTTAGATGTGATAGGTAAAGCAACGTTTTCTAGTACTTCTAATGATACTTCTTTTGAAATCTTCTGAATCCTAAAAAATCATCAGGATATGCATCTGTTTCCTTCAGACCATCATATCTATTTGTAGTTTTGAAGGGTGGTATATATCTCTTAGGGAAAACGGGTTCATTAAATCTCCCATCTGTTTCTGGTTCCCGATAAGAATTATTCCTTTCTTTAGGATAAAAGTTCTTTCTCTGTTTATATGGTCACTGTTTATATTTCTGTATATGATCAATAGGATCATTTCCAAAATCAGAGAGACAGTGGTTTGAGGATGGCTTCATCCTGTGATAAGAAGTACTAGGGGTATTGATATCCAACCTACCTATAGGGTGTATATAGGTAGAACCCCGTGTGAACTTATTTTGAGGATTCTTATTGTTCTTATAAATTAACTTTTGTCCTTTTGGTCCTTGAGATATTAATGGATTAAGTATAGACCCTTTATCCCTGTTAAACTTCTTTCTTATTTTCATAATGAAATAATTTTCATTTTTCTTTATTTTCTGTATGGTACGTTCTAATATTTTAAAATCCTTCATATCTGTAAAAGGTCTTATGAGTAATTCATAATGGGAAATTTGTTCCTCTAATTCCTTCATGTTCTTTTATCTTTCTTGTATTATAAGATCAATGAGTGAAAAAGAGCAATTACTAATAATAAGGTCCCATTTCTATTTGAAACTTTCAGAAACATTACTAAAGGAAGCCTTTTTATCAATCTGTAATCCCTTAGGAATAATTTGAGCGGCTATATACTGCTCCAACGTGACAATTTCCCACCAAATCTTATTTTCTTTGATGAGAATATTTTCTAATTTGTTCATCAAACTATCTAAAGTTTCATCCTCTATTATAATGCATTCACTATTTTCCATAGAAAATGTTTCTTTCAATAAATTTGAGCGATTAACCCTATGCTGGAACATACTGCAGCCTAGGTTAAGAACACAGGTGAAGGGACAATGCAAAAAAGAAAAGTTTCACACCTTGGGCGCTGTACTACACAGCTGCTGGGATAGGGTTGTGTATCAATTCACCCAATTAGTTTTGTATATATATAAAACACATAAAATACAACCTTATAATCCAGCGCTTGTAGAAAATTCCAACATATGTTCAAATAGTCCAATTGTATAGTATTAATCCATACACAGAGAGGAACAAAAAAATATATATAAAAAGGTACTAGTTATATCAATCCTTAAATAGAGTAGATCACACCCTTAGAGTAGATATAGCAATAGGTGAGAATAATCCAAGATTCAAATAGTTTCCACAATATCCAGACTCCCAGATGTAGACACCTCACATGTGACTTGATTGAAAACAGGTGCTCACATGTATGCTTACTTTATATAAGCTCTGTAAATGCACATAGCGGTTCCTTTATTTCTCCTCTAATATGTCCAATTATGGAACTCCACATCCGGATATACAGAGCCACAAAATGAAATATAAAATCACTAAAACTATTGTAGAAGATTCAATCATTTATTATAAGATGTAGACAAAATATACACATACCCTATATTGTATCCACATATACTGTGGTGGAAGATGGAACCCGGGTATACCACCTATCAGGATAGTGGTTCACAAAAGGGTGTGCAAAAATTATGTTCAGCTAAGGAGACACTTTCAATGCATTTCGACACTCTGCGGCGTCTTTATCAAGATTCGTGTCTCTATAATCTAAAATTACAGTACATGCCCGTAAGACATAAACATATTAAAAACAAAAAATGATTCCACTCAAGGAATAAAACTTACCAAACGAGGACAAGTTCCTCAAACGGCCACCATATTGGATCCAGGAAACTACATATCCCATGGGGCATTGGGATTATTTATACCATGTCCGGGTAATGATGATTGACTTAACATATGCACATGTGTGCGGTTTATATGGTAACCTCCCTCCGGAGCTTATCTAACGTCACACGCAGCGATCACATGACCATTGGTCACATACTCCATAGTCACATGACTCACTGGAAAATAGATGTACTTACTGGTGACGTAATACAGAAAACACCCTCCCTCCGGCGCTCACCTCGTGCCCCCCGTCGAGAATCACATGACCTATGGTCACATGCTTCGGGGTGGTACAATAGTTTACATAGTTGCCCAGCAATATGTAAACAAATAATTTGTAATTAAAATAGCGATTCCTATAAATAAGGGTATACAAAGTTTCCATCTTGCACATATCATGATACATACAATAAATACATAAATAAAATATTAATCTACAGTATCGGTTATACTGTGAAAACAACTCGGGCAACTTCACTACTGTTCAGTTATGTACAATACTGTATGCGTACTGATTTGCATCCCGTTATAAGAGCTTACTGTATGTACAGTATGTGACATTAAAAATATTGGTTGTGCGAACATGCAAATGCTGTGAATGTGATATCCATCCAATTTAAGTTTAACAGTATGGCATTCAGTACAAATTACAGCAGTGGAGCACTCGCCACCCAACGGTTAAGTGCTGTATTGCATGCCGTATCGTATCCTTCGTTGAAGAATACCACGGTATGCCACAAGTCCATGGCGCGACTCAGATGCCTGCACGCCATGCCATGAGCAACAAACTAGCTGGGCAGATCTGTAAAACATAACATAAAACAACATAAAACATCAAACAACATAAAAGTACAAGGATTGTATCATTGTAAGTACAAGAATTCAATTCACTTTAGCTGTAACAAAAACTGGTTAAGTCACTAAAGCCATTTGATTCTGTAAATGCCAGGAGAATAGTAGAAAAGGGCCCCATTTTTTAACAATGTATAACCCCTTTAGTGCTCGCTAAAGGGCT
Source organism: Taudactylus pleione (assembly GCA_031769625.1). Classification (NCBI taxonomy): domain Eukaryota; kingdom Metazoa; phylum Chordata; class Amphibia; order Anura; family Myobatrachidae; genus Taudactylus; species Taudactylus pleione. The sequence goes on along the minus strand of JAUIMM010000252.1, from coordinate 2,955,235 downwards.
ATGTCATCCTTTCTGTATTCAACAAACAGTGGTAATCTAAGATTACCGCTGTTTGTCACAGCATCGTTCATGCCATCCTTAGATGGCGAGAGCGATGTGGTCTCTATTGATGGCAATGGGGACCCGGCGCTGCCCTTCTGGCTTCAGCAAAGCCTTCCGGGCACCTATTGGGTCCCAGTGTCATGTACATGCGCAGACGGACTGTCGCTCATGTGCATTACACAGGAGCCCATCGCTGGTAGCTGGCACTGAGTAGAGGACCTCGCAGATGAGGAGGACTTTGAGAGAACTCGTCGGAGAGGTAAGTATTGGTAAATACCAGTGGATTTTTCATTTGTATCACAATGTTACTAAATGAAAAATGCCTCTGGTATTTACATTTGTTAATAAATGGGGCCTAAAGTGAACATTGAAAGTCAGGACTATTACTGTATGCTTGAGAATTAAAGGCGAAACAGTTGCCACAGACATAAAATATTTGTGCTAAATCTAAGAACCAATCTGATTGGAATCAGTGTACTGAAGAAGCACCTCTGGGTCCAGTCCTCATGACCCCCTACCCAGTTATATGGTCCCAGCTGGGTGTGGGGACTGCCCTGTGGGTGCTGCTCTGGGTATGTGCGGAGTTTCGGACCATTGTCAGGAGCTGATGCCCAGGGGGGAGTGATGGGATTAGCAAAGGTTTGTTCCCCCATGTCTCTGTTGCCCAGGACCTCATCATCCCCCTCATACCTCTTACAAGTCACACTGTCCCTTTGTAGTACCCTCCTCTTTTACACCGACTGTGTCAGTTGCCTTTAAATCATTTTGCAATATCTGTGGAATGATTCCAAAAAGCACCCACTCCGGTGTTGAGGGTAAATAGTTTGTTAGGTGTTCAACACAGTAGGAGCATATGCATACCCAGAACTGGCGGATCATGGGACACGCCCAAAGGCAATGCAGTAAATCTGCTTAAGGTGTGCCACATTTAACACATAAGTGGAAAGCGGAAAGGCCAGTCAGAAACCTTCTGTGTGGGGAGAGGTATGTTCTGCGGAGTATGTTTATTAACATTTCCATATACATTAAGAAAGACAATGACCGGCATGACCTTAAGTGCGCCTTAAGTAAGTCATTGATTAGTAAACCTGGGATCTGGGAAGACCACACCGCAAGGCCTCTTTGGGATTTAGAAAGGTCCAGTGGAACTTGGAGTCTTTTATAAACAAATGTGTTAGAAGAATTCTTATGGACTTTCTTGTCCATAACACGTCACAGAACATATTATGCATCTGAGTGAGCACAGAGAAATACACAAATAAATAATTGCCACTACACAATAATGTAGGAGTGTGAAAGTGTAACAATACAAATAATCGAAACGGAACTACTCAAAACAATGATATAGCAATAACATTTTAGTATTAGGATTGGGGTGGGACTAAATTACCAAATACAAGCTCAAATTTAGTCAGCATATACAGTATTTAACCAGCGTATCTGTGGTAAATCGTGTATCCACAAATAATATATTACAATCTTGAGTGCTAATGTAGACAAATAAATTGACCGAACAGATTGTATGGCATATCCACAAAGGCTGCTAGTCAATCAATAAATGACACTTGATGACTGCTTGTTTTTTTAAGTTTAACTGTGATCACAGTTAAACTTAAAAAAACAAGCAGTCATCCAGTGTCACCACTAGGTGGCAGTAGTGGGCTACGCGGGTAGCAAAATGGAGCTGCAAGTGGAAATAGAACTGTTAGTACTAAAACAGAGACTCAGCTAAATAATTAAGACGTACCTAACCCACGCTAAATCAATTCAAATCCAGATAAAGGCTCATTGAAGAAATTAAACAGGCACACGAACAATATAATACAATTTTGAGTGGTAGTTTAAGCAAATAAATTAAACAAATGGAGCTAAAGTCACGGTGATTCAGTAAAGACAATAAAGGCTGCTAACTAATGGATAGTTAATCACTGTGGGGTCTATTCATCATCGAAGACCGTATGGCCTACGATGATGAAGTAATGAACTCGCTGTGAGGGATACTTAAGTATCCAACTCACAGCAGGGAGTTAGATTACACCTGAGCAATTCATCATTGCTCCGGTGAGGGGACAACTGCTTCGAAAAGCAGTTGTCTCCTCTCTTAGTATCGCAGCTACAGATGTACAGTAGCTGTGTTACTTACCTCCTCCCCGTCGGCCTGGCTACGCATGCGTTAACCGAGGTCAGGTATGTGCACAGCCGCCGGGGAGGTAGTGAGGAGGCAGCAGAGGGATCACCTCAGATCCCTCTTTGCATCCCCAAAACTCCTTTCCATAGGAAGGAGTGGGGCTATGAGAGCAAGCGCTGTCTGAAGATGGCGCTTGTTCTCGGCAGCATACTCCGAAAACTTTCAGTGTTCAGAGTTTGCTGAACACCAAGGGGGTCCTATCCGACTCCTGATGATGAATGGCCCAGTAACTTAAATATGCGGAAACTAGTGTTTTCGCATGGTTACCGGGCTATTTTATCGTTTGATGAATAGGCCCCTGTGAAACTGAAAAAGCAAGCATATATCAAATGCTACCATTAGGTGGTAGTATTGTGATACATAACAAGCAGCAAGATGGTGCTAAATTATTAGTACTGAAATGGAGACAAAGCAGAATAGTTAAGTCGTACCTAACCAATGAAACAATAATACAAAGCCGGACAGGCAGCCCCGAGAGTCAGCAACAGCCAGTCAATGATGCAGGGCTCCTCCACCCGAGCAGGCAGCTTCTAATGGGTTCGTAACCAGGTTATAAGGGAGAGAGGGAGGGGAAAACTGCCTCGACGCACCACAGGGACCTGCCAAGACAGAGGCACGATTCGCGACACACTGCCTCAGCTGCATGGGACCGTGGAGGCAGGTAGATGTTAAAAATACTATGCCCAATGCCACTGGTTTTAGTAGGTATAGTCAGGCAGTTCCTGTGTCCCTAGGCAGCTTTTGCGCCAAACAGGGTGTTGGCAGTCATACAGGTCGTCAATTTCAATGGCAGGGATCCGGGGTTATTCTAATACTCCAGGTTGGAGAAAAAAACAAAAATATCCCCCAACTTAGGTGCTGGAGAACACAGGCAGCAATCAAGTAACCCTGTTAGTGGGGTAAAAGAGGAGGATGGTGAAGAATTCTTTATCTGCTGTTGAAGCTGACCTAAAAAGTGACCATGCTGGATGGCCTGTCCACCAGAAGTCCCGTTATAAGCCTCTTCTCGCAATGTCAATAGCTCCTCCGCTGGCTTCTCTGCTTGCTATGACACCTGCCGGTGGCTGTCTGTTATGTGAGATGTTCTATGCTACTGGGGGCAAGACTACAAGTAAAAAAAAATCCTAATCGCCATGCAGCCACACAGATGCATCAGCCCACTTGGAAACTTTCCAGTAAGCCTTATGGCCAAGCCATCCCTGCCAACATCCCAGAAGCCAGACAAAGAGCGACTGAGTTTTTTTATACAAGCAGCAACAGGTAGCAAAAGCTTCAAAAACATGTAGGAGAGAACTGAGAGGTCTGATAACTGTCCCGATTCTGGTGGGGGAGTTACAAATCTAAGTGACAACAACTCAGAGTTGCACGCAATTGCATGCACAGTTTTGATTTCGTTCGTATGTTATTTGTCACAGAGATTTCCACTGCCGGCTTCTCATATCCGCCGCTTACGTATAAAAGCATAAACATTGGTTGCACATCACACCTCTGAGCAAGCCTTTGCTGTCTCAGATTGAGCGTCTCACCTAGGACGGCTGGGCCATGCCAGCTGCACATGGATTCACTCTGGCTGACTAGTGCATGCCGTTACCTCCCCAAATGCTGACTACCTGTCAATCATTTTGCCAATAAATCCTATGTGACCATCGTAGCTAACCAATCACAGTGTGTGCGCAGTTATGGTGCATGTGCAGTAGCAAATAATCGCCTCACTGCATCAGACATTGCGCACACCTCCGAATCAGACCCATCGGAGGTATGTACAGATGTCAGGGCCGGATTATAGGGAGGGCAGATGGGGCGATTGTCCACGGGCCCCCACACATTGAGGGCCCCCACACTGCCACAAGTATTCCCCCGACATTGCCAGCTCTCGGCAGCGTCACCTGCTGCTGGCAATCAGGTCAAAATTCCCACGGCCTGGCCAGCTTTCAGCACTACAGTATCACAGCTGCTGCCTGCTGCTGATAGCCGGATCCGGGCAGCATAGAAGACGCCGCGGGTCAGAGTGCAGTTGAGGTAAGGTAAGGGGCATATCAGTGCCTGCGGTAGTGGGCAGGCAGGGGGCTATCAGTTTTATGGAAGGGCCCCCACAACTCAGTTGCCATGGGGCCCCAACAAGTCTGGCTCTGACAGATGTGTTCACATAAACCTACAATATTCTCAAATCATGGCAAATAGCCCTGTCTGGCTCACCATGGACTTTGTAATTTAGCTGCACCAAGTGTCCCCCTGGAGACTTTTTCACAAAGTATGCATTTTATTCATATCACTAATACAACAAGTACAATGCAAGGGCAATCACATCAGATATACCCAATATCTGTTACAGTCACCTGTATATACATTCATTGGGATATTTAATATTTGCGTGCACCACCATTTATGGATATCCCACAAATATTAATTGATAAATAAGCCCCTAAAAGTGATAATGTAACTGCACATTTCCACCTCTCTGTCTGCAAGGTCTGGAGCTGTGGGTCAGACACGCCGTGTGTAAGGGCTGCATTGAGCAATGTCTGTGTGAGCCATGTATCTGTTATTGTTAGACAGTTGAGGTTATTTGAAATGAGGAGGTTTTTTTGCTAAATATAAGGATTTCACTTCCCGTTTCTCTGTGGTCGTCATAATTCTAAGTAAAGAAAAGAAAAACAGAACGTGATTTGATAAAACCAAAGTTAGTAAACTTTCCAGCAATTACGAAAACAACTGGCAGATCCACACACGGGAGAGAGATGAGGAATATTACCGACCAGAAAATAAGGACAGGTGACTATGGTTTGGTGTTATTGTGACAGGCAGCGAAGTCAGACATAGAAAGGGAGGTTTGGTCTGTACACACAAGACGTATGTATGATCATTTATATTACACTTACGCAACATTGCTATTTAATATAACGGAAATAAATAAGAGTATACATATTGCTAATATAATGACTGCCCATCTACAAGGTGACCTCATTCCATACCTCCCAAAATGTGGTGATCATATTTAAACATTGTAATTGAAAAACTATTAACCTAAGAGAATGTATCTGCTTATCTGCATAAGAATCCTGCAAGTCTTTCCCATTAGGGACATTTCATTTGAACTTTGAATTCATGTAATAATCGAGTAACTGAACATTGGGTTTACAAACTGAAAAGGAATTGCCCTATGCTTGGAGAGCCTCACTGCTGATATTAATGCGATCTGATATGAATATTGGATTAATGTAATTTATTATGTTTTTATAGCTCATTTTGCAATTAACTTAAATGATTGAAGAATCCTGTTGATTTTATTTATATTTTTCTAGCGTGACACGGGGGGTAAGGTTGAGAGACACAGTTGGGGATGAACCAATGGCTGACCTGCATGTACATACTATTATGTACATATATATATATATATATATATATATATATCTGTATATTATAAGGGCACAGTCGTAAACCTGAATCGAAAAAAATGGTACTCTCCATAGAGAGTTCTGGAGGGGGGGCATGGTGTTTAAGGGGCAACACCTCAAAAACTATTAGAGGTACCGAGCTGAAATTCAACAAGGGTGGGTAGAACTGTTGCTTGGTGCTGCATGCCAAATTTCAGGGCAAGAAAATAAACAATGAGGATTTGGGAATAATCTAAATTTCCAACTGTCAGTTTTTTCTGACACTTTTTGGGAAGGCATAACTCAGGGTAGGGGGCAAATTTAAACTTGGGGTTTGCTTTATTAGGTAGCTATTGTTCCTGGGTAGGGCCTTTTGGGGTTCAGGTAATTGAGAAAGTTACAGTTTTTAAACTATTACCTCTCAATTGCGCCATTATAGAGATAGGAAGATTCAATTCCTTGCGCAGCCTCAGTAGGTGCCTTCAGCAGGTGTACTCACTGTGGCTTCACTTGGGTGCACCAAGATGGCTGTCCTCTGTGAGCAGTAGCAGGGGCCGGGACAGGGGGGAAGGAAGCAGGCTGAGACTTGGGGGAGAAAGCAGGCGGCGGTGCAGCTGTTAGCGGCTGAGGCAGGCCGAGCGGTGGGCAGTAGGACCCGGGGGTGGTAGCCAGCATCAGCTGCAGATGCAGGCTGACGAAGCCTGCATCTGTGTGTGAAAAAATTTTTCAAGTGTAAAAAATGTTTTTAAAAAATGTCATAGACGTAGAGGTCCCCCGTATTAAGCACAACCAGCACCTAGCTAATCAGAACCAGTCCTGGTTGCCAAAATACAGGGGACAAACAATGTAGGGGTCCCCCGTTTTTAGCGCAACCAGCACTGGGCTCTGATCCGGTCCTGGTTCTGGAACAGGGGAAAAAAATTAGTAGGATTACCCTGTATATTCCAGAAGCAACACCAAACTTTTTCTAGTGGGGGCTGATGCCACAGCCAGGGAAGCCCTTTCCCCCATGCCCCCCGTACCGAAGCATCAACCCTGACCGCTAGTCAGCCCAGGCCGGGGATCCCTGGCAAGCTTCGGACCCCCCAATAAATGGAACCCCTCTCCAGGGCACCCCAGGCCGAGGCTGATAGCTATCCCCGGCACCCTTGGGGTGGTGGGTGCCGGGTTGATAGTGTAATGTGGTGTAAGAAATAGAATTGTCTTTATCTGTGGTACTACACATCCCAGCAAGCCTCCCTCGCATGCTGGTACTTGGAGAACCACAAGTACCAGCATGTGGGGCATTACGGGACCGCTAGTACCTGTAGTACTAGTTCTTACCATTGACTTCAATGGTGGGAACTGTTCATTGGCTGAGAGGTGGAAGTCCCGCCTCTCTCAGACAATGAACGCTCAGCGGCGGGGTTTCCATGGTGAAATACCACCACTAAGCTCTCATTCGTGAAGTACCATTCTTAAAGGACGGTACTTAAGTACATGGGTCCGCGCTGTTCATTTTTTTATTTTGCCAAGTCCGGGGATTGGCTACTTTGGATCGAAGAGGACCCAAACTTCACATAGGAGACAGTGAGTATGGATATTTTTTTTACAGGTCGCCTATGGATAATCTACATGGAGAAGGGGACTGATGGCTACAGGGATACATAGGTGAGCATGTGTACATGTGTGTGTACATGTGTGAGTGCATGTATGTTTAATAAACTTATACTTTCTATGGTGTGTGTCCAGTGTTTATTTTAATATTGCATTTGCAGTGGAACTACAGATACCAGCTGGTCTGTAGTGCCCAGAATGCTGGTACTTGTGGTTCTCCAAATACCAGCATGCGGGGGAGGCTTGCTGGGATCTGCAGTTCCACAGCAAAAGACAATATTTGTAACTATTTGAAATGCATTACACTACACTACACTATCAAACCGAAACCCACTGACCCAGTGGTGCCTGGCGGGGATAGCCCTATGCTATCAGCCCTGGAGAGGAGGACCCCTTTATTGGGGGGTCCCCAGCTCCCCAGGGATACCTGGCCTGGGCTGACTAGTGGTCAGGGTAAATGATTTGGCTGGGGAGCACAGTGAAAGGGCTCCCCTGGCTGTGGCATTAGCCCCCCACCAGAAAAAGTCAGGTGCTGGTTCTGGATAATACAGTGGGACCATACAATTTTTTTCCCCTGTATTTCCATAACCAGATCAGAGCCCAGTGCTGGTTGCACAAAGTACAGGGGACCCCCTACATCATTTGTACCCCGTATTTTGGCAACCAGGGCTGGTTCTGACTAGCCTGGTGCTGGTTGTGCCTAAGTACAGGGGACCCCTATGTTGTTTGTCCCCTGTATTTAAGCACAACCAGCACTGGGTCACTAAAAGCCTGGGGCTGGTTGCAATTTTTTTGGGGGGGGCACGCCATTTTTTTAATTTTTTTACACAGGTTTTTTTTTATATATATATGCAGCAGCACAGATGGGTCTCTCTGATCCTGTCTGTGCTCTGTGTCAATGACACAGATGCATGTAGCACAGATCTCCTTGTCCATACGTGCATCTGTGTCATTGAAATACACAGCAGCACAGATGGGTCTCACTGACATCGTTCACTTCAGCTGCCGGAGAGAGTTCAAGGGCGATTGCATACAAGATCGCATCGTATGCCAATCGCTCTGTGTATGGGGGCCTTATGCATGGATTGGTCCTCTTTGGTCCAAAGTAGGCAATCCATGGGCTTGGCAAAACAAAAAAAACATAATACGCGCCCAATGGACATTAGTACTGTGCTACAAAGACAGTACTACCCGAATGAGAGGTTGAGCGCTCATTGGCTGAGAGAGGTGAGCTTTCCATCTCTCAGCCAATGAGCGGTTCTCACTATTATTATTATTGTTATTATTATCCTTTATTTATATGGCACCACAAGGGTTCTGCAGTGCCTTACAAAGTACATAAACAAATGAGCACACAAGAAAAACAGTTATTAACAGTACAAACAATGAAAGGACAGATACAGGATTTATAAAAAATTGCTGCATAACAGTGCTGAATGCAGGGTGTCAGCAACCAAGTGTTAGGTGCTGTTGTAAATTAAAATATAAGTAAGGGAAGAAGAAGCACGTGAGGGAAGAGGGCCCTGCTCGTGAGAACTTACATTCTAAAGGGGAGGGGCAAACAAACAGGGGTGACACAAGTGGGCTGGATTGTGAGGAAAGAACATGGAGTAGTGGGTTAGGATGAGCGCTGGAAAGCTTTCAGAAAGAAAGGGGTCTCGAGAGCCCATTGAAGATTAGGAGCCATGGAAGAAAGTTTTCAAGGAATTTTGAGCTAAGGCCAGGGGAACAAAAAAAGGTAGCTACTCGGAAGATGTTGGAAGAAGCAAATGTCATGAGCATTGAATGGAGAGAATGAAATGGAGAGTTTAGTATGTAAGAGTTGGTGGGGGTGACCAGATGATAGAAGTACCCCAACACTGTGGCAACCTCCAGGCCAGGGAGTGTGAAAGACTGTGAGGCCCCCAAAGGAGATAGCTGCAGGAGAAGTGGTTTCAGATGGGTAAATCCAGGATTTGGCGATAGCTAGGAGATTCAAGGAGTTGGAGATGAAGGCATCATGGACGGGGACCATTTCCAGAGGACACAGGAGAGAGGGACAGATTTAAGAGGAGAGAGAAGAGTGAGATTGTTAGGGTTACTGTAGTGTGGGGTTAAAATTGTTTTAGAGCAGGGGGATAAGGATATTGTGCGTATGTGGTGGGCTTCAAAATGAGGAAGGGTGACAGCAGGTGGTGGGCAAGGTGGAGGTTTAGTGTGGTGTGGATGGAGAAGAGAGGTAACTTGGAGAAAAGGGAGGGTGCAGGGCTTAGTGGTGGAATAGCAGGACCATGGTGGAAAAAGAGTAAATAATAATGGAGTTGTGGGAGATATGGTGGAGAGTACTAGATGGGATGAAGGGAGACAGAGGAGAGGAAGGAGGGGGAGGAGGTGGAGGAAACTATGGAGGGAGGAAAGAGATGGGAACTGGTGGTAGAGTTACGTACACCATTGACAAAGTCGATGACGAAACGCGTTGGGAATTGGCTAAGAAACGTGAGACAAAGGAAAGTCATCTGCTGAGTCCAGAGGCAGCGATATCCTGGAGATCTGTCAGCAGTTATGCAGATCCACTGAGTGATGGAAACAGCCTGCCGGGTTACACATACAGTTTTTATCTATGATGTACGTGAGCATTTTTATAAGTAAAGTTTGATTTGATTACTATTCTCACGACTGCACTATCCTTGTTTATTTTATATATATATATATATATATATATATATATACAAAAGCAGGTAGCTGGCACTCCTCCACAGTCAGTACATGCCTGGGTGCCCTCAGAGATAAAGTATACAAGCAGGGGGAATCTGCGGCACTCACAGGTCTTGTTAGGTCACAAAAAAAATTGCAGGTGACACTACATCAATAATCCCTCTTGTCAACGTTTCAGTCTTAATAACCTGACGAAAGTTATTAAAGCTGAAATGTCGACAAGAGGGACTATTGGTGTAGTGTCACGTGCATTTTACCATAACGAGATACCTTAGGGATGGGACCCGAATCTGAATACCTGTGTATACACCTCATACACAATATACTTTATCTGCCCTCTTGTGCTTCTCCCTACTTTAGTTTCATCTACTTCTTACTCACCACTAGGGCACCTAATGCTTGGTTACTTATGCTCTGTTGCTTATCTGGGTGTTATGGTCGCTAATGTAGCAATATATATTATCCATGTCCTGGTCCTGTATTGTATTGTTCTGCAAGTCGCTTGTCAACAATTTGTTTATGTACTTTGTAAGGCGCTGCGGAATACTTGTGATGGCATATAAATAAATTATAATAATAATAATAATACACACAGCCTGCAGGTAATTTTATACAATATTTTTTAATACTTTTGTGCATCAAACAAAGTTTGTGTACATATACGAAATTCATTTGTTTCATATACACCTTATATACACAGCCTGAAGATGATGTTATACAATATTTTTAATAATGTTGCGCATTAGATAAAGTTTGTTTACATTGAACCATCAAAAAGCAAAGGTGTCACTATCTCAGTCACGCTAAGAAAATCCAGTATTTCTGAATATTTGAATATAAGTGTGTACACACGGTACGATAAAAAATGCACGATATGAACGATAATGTGTGTAGCTTCTTCAGGACAGTGCTGCTGTGGTAGCAGTGTGTAGTTTCTTCAGGACAGTACTGCTGTAGTAGCAGTGTGTAGCTTCTTCAGGACAGTACTGCTGTAGTAGCAGTGTGTAGCTTCTTCAGGACAATACTGCTGTAGTAGCAGTGTTTCGTTTCTTCAGGACAGTACTGCTGTAGTAGCAGTGTTTCGTTTCTTCAGGACAGTACTGCTGTGGTAGCAGTGTGTAGCTTCTTCAGGACAGTACTGCTTTGGTAGCAGTGTTTCGTTTCTTCAGGACAGTGCTGCTGTGGTAGCAGTGTGTAGTTTCTTCAGGACAGTACTGCTGTGGTAGCAGGGTTTAGTTTCTTCAGGACAGTACAGCTGTGGTAGCAGGGTTTAGTTTCTTCAGGACAGTGCTGCTGTGGTAGCAGTGTGTAGTTTCTTCAGGACAGTACTGCTGTGGTAGCAGGGTTTAGTTTCTTCAGGACAGTACAGTTGTGGTAGCAGGGTTTAGTTTCTTCAGGACAGTGCTGCTATGGTAGCAGTGTGTAGTTTCTCCAGGACAGTGCTGCTGTGGTAGCAGTGTGTAGTTTCTTCAGGACAGTGCTGCTGTGGTAGCAGTGTGTAGTTTTTTCAGGACAGTGCTGCTGTGGTAGCAGTGTGTAGTTTCTTCAGGACAGTACTGCTGTGGTAGCAGGGTTTAGTTTCTTCAGGACAGTACAGCTGTGGTAGCAGGGTTTAGTTTCTTCAGGACAGTGCTGCTGTGGTAGCAGTGTGTAGTTTCTTCAGGACAGTGCTGCTGTGGTAGCAGGGTTTAGTTTCTTCAGGACAGTACTGCTGTGGTAGCAGGGTTTAGTTTCTTCAGGACAGTACAGCTGTGGTAGCAGGGTTTAGTTTCTTCAGGACAGTGCTGCTGTGGTAGCAGTGTGTAGTTTCTTCAGGACAGTACTGCTGTGGTAGCAGGGTTTAGTTTCTTCAGGACAGTACTGCTGTGGTAGCAGTGTGTAGTTTCTTCAGGACAGTACTGCTGTGGTAGCAGGCATTAGTTTCTTCAGGACAGTACAGCTGTGGTAGCAGGGTTTAGTTTCTTCAGGACAGTGCTGCTGTGGTAGCAGTGTGTAGTTTCTTCAGGACAGTACTGCTGTGGTAGCAGGGTTTAGTTTCTTCAGGACAGTACTGCTGTGGTAGCAGTGTGTAGTTTCTTCAGGACAGTACTGCTGTGGTAGCAGGGATTAGTTTCTTCAGGACAGTACTGCTGTGGTAGCAGGGTTTAGTTTCTTCAGGACAGTGCTGCTGTGGTAGCAGTGTGTAGTTTCTTCAGGACAGTACTGCTGTGGTAGCAGGGATTAGTTTCTTCAGGACAGTACTGCTGTGGTAGCAGGGTTTAGTTTCTTCAGGACAGTGCTGCTGTGGTAGCAGTGTGTAGTTTCTTCAGGACAGTACTGCTGTGGTAGCAGGGTTTAGTTTCTTCAGGACAGTACTGCTGTGGTAGCAGGGATTAGTTTCTTCAGGACAGTACTGCTGTGGTAGCAGTGTGTAGTTTCTTCAGGACAGTACTGCTGTGGTAGCAGGGATTAGTTTCTTCAGGACAGTACAGCTGTGGTAGCAGGGTAATATTGGTCCTCACACATATGTGAATATGTGAGTATCCACTTATAACAGATCATGGGCTCTATTTACTACAATCTGCATATTGAATGCGGATTGTAGTGTGATACTACTGAGTGAATTTGCATTGCGAATTCAGGCAATATCACAGGGATTTACTATAAATCTCTTGCAGGGACAGAGCTTGCGATAAAGCTCTGTCCCTGCGGATCCCATCCGCACTCTAGTCGCGGTATTTTTGGAAAAAATACCTCGGCTAAGAGCCCGCGCATGCGCCGACCCACCGTCGCTGCTACCCCCCACCGATGCTAAGCCCCGCCCCCCGTGATCATGCCAGACCAATGAATCCAGGAAAAGGAGCCACAAATTATTTTTCAGGATCAGTTCCAAAAATCAGAATGTATGAATTCCTTATCCCTTTGTATAGAAAAGCATACAAATGGGGGCAATTATGTAAAATACTGAGGGGGAGATGTATCAAACCTTCTAAAGAGGACAAGTGAAGAATTTGCTTAGAGCAAACAATCATATACTTACTGTAGCTATCATTTAATTAGGAAACTTCTCCACCTGTCTTCTTTTGATTCATCTCCCTTAGGGGGTCTCTGATTTTCTGGGTTCATGAACTACCCTTACTGACTCCTTTTATTTTGTAGGGGCTACTTATCTGGTAGATGAGGAAAATACCTATGTGAATGTGAACAGAACACAACCCAAGCGGCCGACAACAGGTAAGGAGCCAGAAATCATGAGTAAAGATCTAAGGGTTGGGTACGGGATACTGGTGGTCCGCATGCCGCCAGCCAGAATCTCAACATAATTTTGTAAGTATACTAACCCTTACCCTAGTCCTCCCCCAACCGACCTTTTCCACAACCGAACCCTCCCCACCTGCAGCCTAAATGCAGCCTAACCCTAACCCTCCCTTTATGCAGCCTAACCCTAATCCTTTCCCTAGTGCCTAACCCTAACCTTAAAACTCACCATCGGGATGTCAGTGGTCGGGATTCTGGAGGCGGGATTCAGACTCCTGTCTGGATTTCGGCATCTGAATTCTGACTGCCGACATTCTGATAGTCAAATCTAAGACATGCAGTACAAGCCTATTTCCTGGTTGCCGCATATCGCAGCATTTAGAAATGTTTTTTTCTAGGGTTATGTACAAAGATCTGTTGCCGACAGAAGCTATGATAAGAGGCTGTCCTGGTGATGATCATGGCAGTGAAGTGATAGTTATTGCTGTGGTATCTCTAGTACTAGGTTAATGTTAAATATCCTTGATATTTAAAATAATGCATGATATATACTAGATAGCAGCCCATCAAAATACACGGGACATTGTTGCACCAGTGAAAGGTCCCGTTTTGTGTGCTGAATGGGTCACTTTTTGGTCATTGCTACTGGCCAGCTCAGGGGGCTGTGAGTAGAAATGTCAGTGCCAGTGACTGTGCATGCCTGAATTGAGCAATAATTGAATTGCTCCATCAGGCGCCATCTAGTGACCGCTGGCACGCAACACACTTGGGGGTCTATTTACTAAGGGGAGAAAAGGGGGAAAACGCTAAAGGCAGAGAAAATCCCTGTACATATCGCTTCTCAGTATGTACTAAAGGGATTTTCTCTGCCTGCAACCTGCCAGCGCTAAGTGCAGGCTACAATATCGCACTGCACCTGAGGCACTTAGCGCTGCCATAGACACCTATGGCAGCGCTGAGTGTCACAGGTATTACTAAGGGGATAGGTCACTTACCGTTGAGTGATACCAGACCCTCCAACATGACCCGTTCCATTAGATACAAAATGCTCTGCTCCTGGACTTCCTTTTTAATTTATGATTGCAGTCACCTGTGGGGAAACACCTGTCTCATCAATTAACTAGTTCAACACAGGTGATTGCAATCATACATTAGCTGGAAAGTCCAGGAGCAAAGTGTTTTGTACCTAATGGAACGGGTCATGTTGGAGGGTAGGTGATAGCGCCTCCTCTAGCTGCCGATATTTGCTTCTCCCCACTGGAGAAGCAGGACTTGAGCTGTGTCATAAAACAACATAAAACATATAACATAAAACATAAAACAACATAAAACAACATAAAACAACATAAAACATAACATAAAACAACGTAAACCATCAATCAACATAAAACAACATAAAACAGAACTTAAAAGAAAGCATAAAACAACACAAAACATTAAACAACGTAAACCATCAAACATAAAACAACATAAAACATATAACATAAAACATAAAACAACATAAAACAACATAAAACATAACATAAAACAACGTAAACCATCAATCAACATAAAACAACATAAATCATCAAACAACATAAAACAACATAAAACAACATAAAACAACATAAAACACAACATAAAACATAAAACAACATAAAACATTACATAAAACAATATAAAAGATTGAACATAACATAAAACATCAATCAACATAAAAAAACATATGACATAAAACAACGTAAACTATCAATCAACATAAACAACATAAAACATGATATAAAATAAAGCATAAAACATTACATAAAACAACATAAAACAACGAACATAATATAAAACATCAATGAGCCTAAAAAAACATAAAACATAACATAAAACAACATAAACCATCAATCAACATAAAACAACATAAAACATAACATAAAACAACATAAAACATAAAACAACATAAAACATTACATAAAACAATATAAAAGATTGAACATAACATAAAACATCAATCAACATAAAACAACATATAACATCAAACAACGTAATCTATCAATCAACATAAAAACATAAAACATGACATGAAATAAAGCATAAAACATTACATAAAACAACATAAAACATCGAACATAATATAAAACATCAATGAACCTAAAAAACATAAAACATAACATAAAACAACATAAACTGTCAAACAACATAAAACAACATAAAACAAAGCATAAAATAAAGCATAAAACAACATAAAACATTACATAAAACAACATAAAAGATTGAACATAACATAAAACATCAATCAACATAAAACAACATATAACATAAAACAATGTAAACTATCAATCAACATAAACAACATAAAACATGACATAAAATAAAGCATAAAACTTTACATAAAACTACATAAAACATCGAACAAAATATAAAACATCAAACAACATAAAACAGAACATAAAATAAAACATCAAACAACATAAAACATAAAATTACATAAACCATAAATCAACATAAAACAACATAAAACAACATATAACATAAAACAGCGTAAACTATCAATCAACATAAACAACATAAAACATGATGTAAAATAAAGCATAAACCATTACATAAAACAACATAAAACATCGAACATAATATAAAACATCAATGAACATAAAAAAAAATAAAACATAACATGAAACAACATAAGCCATCAATCAAAATAAACAACATAAAACAACAATCAACATAAACATCGAACATAACATAAAACACCAATCAACATAAAACAACATAAAACATCAATCAACATAAAACAACATAAAACAAAACATAAAACAACGTAAACCTTCAATCAACATAAAACAACTTAAAACATATAACATAAAACAACATAAAACATAAAACAACGTAAACTATCAATCAACATAAACAACATAAAACAACAATCAACATAAACATCGAACATAACATAACACCAATCAACATAAAACAACATAAAACATCAAACAACATAAAACAACATAAAACATAACATAAAACAATGTAAACCATCAATCAACATAAAACAACTTAAAACATATAACATAAAACAACATAAAACATTGAACATAACATAAAACAACATAAAACATATAACATAAAACATAAAACAACATAAAACATAACATAAAACAATGTAAACCATCAATCAACATAAAACATATAACATAAAACAACATAAAACAACATAAAACACAACATAAAACATATAACATAAAACAACATAAAACATAAAACAACATAAACCGTCAATCAACAGAAAACAACAGAAAACATTGAACATTACATAAAACAACATAAAACATCAATCAACATAAAACGACATAAACCTTCAATCAACATAAAACAGAACATAAAATAAAGCATAAAACAACATAAAACATTACATAAAACAACATAAAACAACAAACATAATATAAAACATCAATAAACATAAAAAAAATAAAACATAACATAAAACAACATAAACCATCAACATAAACAACATAAAACAACATAAAACATTAAACAACGTAAACCATCAACATAAACAACATAAAACATAGAACATAAAACATAAAACAACATAAACCGTCAATCAACAGAAAACAACATAAAACATTGAACATAACATAAAACAACATAAAACATATAACATAAAACATAAAACAACATAAAACATAACATAAAACAATGTAAACCATCAATCAACATAAAACATATAACATAAAACAACATAAAACAACATAAAACACAACATAAAACATATAACATAAAACAACATAAAACATAAAACAACATAAACCGTCAATCAACAGAAAACAACAGAAAACATTGAACATAACATAAAACAACATAAAACATCAATCAACATAAAACGACATAAACCTTCAATCAACATAAAACAGAACATAAAATAAAGCATAAAACAACATAAAACATTACATAAAACAACATAAAACAACAAACATAATATAAAACATCAATAAACATAAAAAAATAAAACATAACATAAAACAACATAAACCATCAACATAAACAACATAAAACAACAATCAACATAAACATCGAACATAACATAAAACACCAATCAACATAAAACAACATAAAACATAAAACAACATAAAACAACATAAAACATAACATAAAACAACGTAAACCATCAATCAACATAAAACAACATAAAACTTCAATCAACATAAAACAGAACATAAAATAAAGCATAAAACAACATAAAACAACATAAAACAACATAAAACATCGAACATAATATAAAACATCAATGAACATAAAAAAAATAAAACATAACATAAAACAACATAAACCATCAATCAACATAAAACAACATGAAACATAACATAAAACAACATAAAACATAAAACAACATAAAACATTACATAAAACAACATAAAATATTGAACATAACATAAAATATCAGTCAACATAAAACAAAAAATAACATAACATAAAACAACATAAACCATCAATCTACATAAACAACATAAAACAACATAAAACAACATAAAACATATAACATAAAACAACATAAAACATATAACATAAAACATAAAACAACATAAAACAACATAAAACATAACATAAAACAACGTAAACCATCAATCAACATAAAACATATAACATAAAACAACATAAAACATAACATCAACATAAACATCGAACATAACATAAAACAACCTAAAACAACATAAAACGCAGCATAAAACATAAAACAACATAAAACAATGTAAACCATCAATCAACATAAAACATAAAACAACATAAAACAATGTAAACCATCAATCAACATAAAACATATAACATAAAACAACATAAAACAACATAAAACAACATAAAACACAAAATAAAATATAAAACAACATAAAACATATAACATAAAACAACATAAAACAACATAAAACATAAAACAACATAAAACAACATAAAACATTAAATATAACAACATAAACCAACAATCAACATAAAACATATAACATAAAACAACATAAAACATAACATCAACATAAACATCGAACATAACATAAAACAACATAAAACAACATAAAACATAAAACAACATAAAACAACATAAAACATTAAATATAACAATGTAAACCATGAATCAACATAAAACATAAAACAACATAAAACAATGTAAACCATCAATCAACATAAAACATATAACATAAAACAACATAAAACATAACTTAAAATAAAGCATAAAACAACATAAAACATTAAACAACGTAAACCATCAAACATAAAACAACATAAAACATAGAACATAAAACATAAAACAACATAAACCGTCAATCAACAGAAAACAACATAAAACATTGAACATAACATAAAACAACATAAAACATATAACATAAAACATAAAACAACATAAAACATAACATAAAACAATGTAAACCATCAATCAACATAAAACATATAACATAAAACAACATAAAACAACATAAAACACAACATAAAACATATAACATAAAACAACATAAAACATAAAACAACATAAACCGTCAATCAACAGAAAACAACAGAAAACATTGAACATAACGTAAAACAACATAAAACATCAATCAACATAAAACGACATAAACCTTCAATCAACATAAAACAGAACATAAAATAAAGCATAAAACAACATAAAACATTACATAAAACAACATAAAACAACAAACATAATATAAAACATCAATAAACATAAAAAAAATAAAACATAACATAAAACAACATAAACCATCAACATAAACAACATAAAACAACAATCAACATAAACATCGAACATAACATAAAACACCAATCAACATAAAACAACATAAAACAACATAAAACAACATAAAACATAACATAAAACAACGTAAACCATCAATCAACATAAAACAACATAAAACTTCAATCAACATAAAACAGAACATAAAATAAAGCATAAAACAACATAAAACAACATAAAACAACATAAAACATCGAACATAATATAAAACATCAATGAACATAAAAAAAATAAAACATAACATAAAACAACATAAACCATCAATCAACATAAAACAACATGAAACATAACATAAAACAACATAAAACATAAAACAACATAAAACATTACATAAAACAACATAAAATATTGAACATAACATAAAATATCAGTCAACATAAAACAAAAAATAACATAACATAAAACAACATAAACCATCAATCTACATAAACAACATAAAACAACATAAAACAACATAAAACATATAACATAAAACAACATAAAACATATAACATAAAACATAAAACAACATAAAACAACATAAAACAACATAAAACATAACATAAAACAACGTAAACCATCAATCAACATAAAACATATAACATAAAACAACATAAAACATAACATCAACATAAACATCGAACATAACATAAAACAACCTAAAACAACATAAAACGCAGCATAAAAAATAAAACAACATAAAACAATGTAAACCATCAATCAACATAAAACATAAAACAACATAAAACAATGTAAACCATCAATCAACATAAAACATATAACATAAAACAACATAAAACATAAAACAACATAAAACAACATAAAACACAAAATAAAATATAAAACAACATAAAACAACATAAAACATATAACATAAAACAACATAAAACAACATAAAACATAAAACAACATAAAACAACATAAAACATTAAATATAACAACATAAACCAACAATCAACATAAAACATATAACATAAAACAACATAAAACATAACATCAACATAAACATCGAACATAACATAAAACAACATAAAACAACATAAAACATAAAACAACATAAAACAACATAAAACATTAAATATAACAATGTAAACCATCAATCAACATAAAACATAAAACAACATAAAACAATGTAAACCATCAATCAACATAAAACATATAACATAAAACAACATAAAACATAACTTAAAATAAAGCATAAAACAACATAAAACATTAAACAACGTAAACCATCAAACATAAAACAACATAAAACATATAACATAAAACATAAAACAACATAAAACATAACTTAAAATAAAGCATAAAACAACATAAAACATTAAACAACGTAAACCATCAAACATAAAACAACATAAAACATAGAACATAAAACATAAAACAACATAAAACATAAAACAACATAAAACATATAACATAAAACATCGAACAACATAAAACAACATAAAACATATAACATAAAACATCGAACAACATAAAACAACATAAAACAATGTAAATCATCAATCAACATAAAACAACATAAACCTTCAATCAACATAAAACAGAACATAAAATAAAGCATAAAACAACATAAAACATCAAACATAATATAAAACATCAATGAACATAAAAAAAAATAAAACATAACATAAAACAACATAAACCATCAACATAAACAACATAAAACAACAATCAACATAAACATCGAACATAACATAAAACACCAATCAACATAAAACAACATAAAACATCAAACAACATAAAACAACATAAAACAACATAAAACATAACATAAAACAACGTAAACCATCAATCAACATAAAACAACATAAAACATTACATAAAATAACATAAAACATTGAACATAATATAAAACATTAATGAACATAAAAAAATAAAACATAACATAAAACAACATAAACCATCAATCTACATAAACAACATAAAACAACAATCAACATAAACATCAAACATAACATAAAACAACATAAAACATCAATCAACATAAAACAACATAAAACAGAACATAAAATAAAACATAAAACACAACATAAAACATAAAACAACATAAAACAACATAAAACACAACATAAAACATATAACATAAAACATCGAACAACATAAAACAACATAAAACAATGTAAATCATCAATCAACATAAAACAACATAAACCTTCAATCAACATAAAACAGAACATAAAAAAAAGCATAAAACAACATAAAACAACATAAAACATCAAACATAATATAAAACATCAATGAACATAAAAAAAAATAAAACATAACATAAAACAACATAAACCATCAACATAAACAACATAAAACAACAATCAACATAAACATCGAACATAACATAAAACACCAATCAACATAAAACAACATAAAACATCAAACAACATAAAACAACGTAAACCATCAATCAACATAAAACAACATAAAACATTACATAAAATAACATAAAACATTGAACATAATATAAAACATTAATGAACATAAAAAAAATAAAACATAACATAAAACAACATAAACCATCAATCTACATAAACAACATAAAACAACAATCAACATAAACATCGAACATAACATAAAACACCAATCAACATAAAACAACATAAAACTTCAAACAACATAAAACATAAAACAACATAGAATAACATAAAACATAACATAAAACAACCGAAACCATCAATCAACAGAAAACAACATAAAACATTGAACATAACATAAAACAACATAAAACATCAATCAACATAAAACAACATAAAACAGAACATAAAATAAAGCATAAAACAACATAAAACATAAAACAACGTAAACCATCAAACATAAAACAACATATAACATAGAACATAAAACATAAAACAACATAAAACAACATAAAACATAACATATAACAACGTAAACCATCAATCAACATAAAACATATAACATAAAACAACATAAAACAACATAAAACATAACATATAACAACGTAAACCATCAATCAACATAAAACATATAACATAAAACAACATAAAACAACATAAACCTTCAATCAACATAAAACAGAACATAAAAAAAAGCATAAAACAACATAAAACAACATAAAACATCAAACATAATATAAAACATCAATGAACATAAAAAAAAATAAAACATAACATAAAACAACATAAACCATCAACATAAACAACATAAAACAACAATCAACATAAACATCGAACATAACATAAAACACCAATCAACATAAAACAACATAAAACATCAAACAACATAAAACAACGTAAACCATCAATCAACATAAAACAACATAAAACATTACATAAAATAACATAAAACATTGAACATAATATAAAACATTAATGAACATAAAAAAAATAAAACATAACATAAAACAACATAAACCATCAATCTACATAAACAACATAAAACAACAATCAACATAAACATCGAACATAACATAAAACACCAATCAACATAAAACAACATAAAACTTCAAACAACATAAAACATAAAACAACATAGAATAACATAAAACATAACATAAAACAACCGAAACCATCAATCAACAGAAAACAACATAAAACATTGAACATAACATAAAACAACATAAAACATCAATCAACATAAAACAACATAAAACAGAACATAAAATAAAGCATAAAACAACATAAAACATAAAACAACGTAAACCATCAAACATAAAACAACATATAACATAGAACATAAAACATAAAACAACATAAAACAACATAAAACATAACATATAACAACGTAAACCATCAATCAACATAAAACATATAACATAAAACAACATAAAACAACATAAACCTTCAATCAACATAAAACAGAACATAAAAAAAAGCATAAAACAACATAAAACAACATAAAACATCAAACATAATATAAAACATCAATGAACATAAAAAAAAATAAAACATAACATAAAACAACATAAACCATCAACATAAACAACATAAAACAACAATCAACATAAACATCGAACATAACATAAAACACCAATCAACATAAAACAACATAAAACATCAAACAACATAAAACAACGTAAACCATCAATCAACATAAAACAACATAAAACATTACATAAAATAACATAAAACATTGAACATAATATAAAACATTAATGAACATAAAAAAAATAAAACATAACATAAAACAACATAAACCATCAATCTACATAAACAACATAAAACAACAATCAACATAAACATCGAACATAACATAAAACACCAATCAACATAAAACAACATAAAACTTCAAACAACATAAAACATAAAACAACATAGAATAACATAAAACATAACATAAAACAACCGAAACCATAAAACAACATAAAACATAAAACAACGTAAACCATCAAACATAAAACAACATATAACATAGAACATAAAACATAAAACAACATAAAACAACATAAAACATAACATATAACAACGTAAACCATCAATCAACATAAAACATATAACATAAAACAACATAAAACAACATAAAACATAACATATAACAACGTAAACCATCAATCAACATAAAACATATAACATAAAACAACATAAAACAACATAAAACACAACATAAAACATAAAACAACATAAAACAACATAAAACAACATAAAACACAACATAAAACATATAACATAAAACAACATAAAACATAAAACAACATAAACCGTCAATCAACATAAAACAACATAAAACAGAACATAAAATAAAGCATAAAACAACATAAAACATAAAACAATGTAAACCATCAAACATAAAACAACATAAAACATATAACATAAAACATCAAACAACATAAAACAACATAAAACAATGTAAATCATCAATCAACATAAAACAACATAAACCTTCAATCAACATAAAACAGAACATAAAATAAAGCATAAAACAACATAAAACAAAATAAAACATTACATAAAACAACATAAAACATCGAACATAATATAAAACATCAATTAACATAAAAAAAAATAAAACATAAAACAACATAAACCATCAACATAAACAACATAAAACAACAATCAACATAAACATCGAACATCACATAAAACACCAATCAACATAAAACAACATAAAACATCAAACAACATAAAACAACATAAAACATAACATAAAACAACGGAAACCATCAATCAACATAAAACAACATAAACCTTCAATCAACATAAAACAGTACTTAAAATAAAGCATAAAACAACATAAAACAACATAAAACATTACATAAAACAACATAAAACATCGAACATAATATAAAACATCAATGTACATAAAAAAAAATAAAACATAACATAAAACAACATAAACCATCAACATAAACAACATAAAACAACAATCAACATAAACATCGAACATAGCATAAAACACCAATCAACACCAATAAACATAAAACAACATAAAACATCAAACAACATAAAACAACATAAAACAACATAAAACATAACATAAAACAATGTAAACCATCAATCAACATAAAACAGAACATAATATAAAGCATAAAACAACATAAAACAACATAAAACATCAAACATAATATAAAACATCAATGAACATAAAAAAAAATAAAACATAACATAAAACAACATAAACTATCAACATAAACAACATAAAACAACAATCAACATAAACATCGAACATAACATAAAACACCAATCAACATAAAACAACATAAAACATCAAACAACATAAAACAACATAAAACAACATAAAACAACATAAAACAACATAAAACAACATAAAACAACATAAAACAACGTAAACCATCAATCAACATAAAACAACATAAAACATTACATAAAATAACATAAAACATTGAACATAATATAAAACATTAATGAACATAAAAAAAATAAAACATAACATAAAACAACATAAAACATAAAACAACATAAAACATATAACATAAAACATCGAACAACATAAAACAACATAAAACATATAACATAAAACATCGAACAACATAAAACAACATAAAACAATGTAAATCATCAATCAACATAAAACAACATAAACCTTCAATCAACATAAAACAGAACATAAAATAAAGCATAAAACAACATAAAACATCAAACATAATATAAAACATCAATGAACATAAAAAAAAATAAAACATAACATAAAACAACATAAACCATCAACATAAACAACATAAAACAACAATCAACATAAACATCGAACATAACATAAAACACCAATCAACATAAAACAACATAAAACATCAATCAACATAAAACAACATAAAACTGAACATAAAATAAAGCATAAAGCAACATAAAACATAAAACAACATAAACCATCAAACATAAAACAACATATAACATAGAAGATAAAACATAAAACAACATAAAACAACATAAAACAAAACATATAACAACGTAAACCATCAATCAACATAAAACATATAACATAAAACAACATAAAACAACATAAAACACAACATAAAACATAAAACAACATAAAACACAACATAAAACATAAAACAACATAAAACAACATAAAACACAACATAAAACATATAACATAAAACAACATAAAACATAAAACAACATAAACCGTCAATCAACAGAAAACAACATAAAACAGAACATAAAATAAAGCATAAAACAACATAAAACATAAAACAATGTAAACCATCAAACATAAAACAACATAAAACATATAACATAAAACATAAAACAACATAAAACATAAAACAATGTAAACCATCAAACATAAAACAACATAAACCTTCAAACATAAAACAACATATAACATAGAACATAAAGCATAAAACAACATAAAACATAAAACAACGTAAACCATCAAACATAAAACAACATATAACATAGAACATAAAACATAAAACAACATAAAACAACATAAAACAACATAAAACATAAAACAATGTAAACCATAAAACATAAAACAACATAAAACATATAACATAAAACATCAAACAACATAAAACAACATAAAACAATGTAAATCATCAATCAACATAAAACAACATAAACCTTCAATCAACATAAAACAGAACATAAAATAAAGCATAAAACAACATAAAACTAAATAAAACAATACATAAAACAACATAAAACATCGAACATAATATAAAACATCAATGAACAAAAAAAAAATAAAACATAACATAAAACAACATAAACCATCAACATAAACAACATAAAACAGCAATCAACATAAACATCGAACATAACATAAAACACCAATCAACATAAAACAACATAAAACATAAAACAACGTAAACCATCAAACATAAAACAACATATAACATAGAACATAAAACATAAAACAACATAAAACAAAACATATAACAACGTAAACCATCAATCAACATAAAACATATAACATAAAACAACATAAAACAACATAAAACACAACATAAAACATAAAACAACATAAAACACAACATAAAACATAAAACAACATAAAACATAAAACAACGTAAACCATCAAACATAAAACAACATATAACATAGAACATAAAACATAAATCAACATAAAACAACATAAAACAAAACATATAACAACGTAAACCATCAATCAACATAAAACATATAACATAAAACAACATAAAACAACATAAAACACAACATAAAACATAAAACAACATAAAACACAACATAAAACATAAAACAACATAAAACAACATAAAACACAACATAAAACATATAACATAAAACAACATAAAACATAAAACAACATAAAACATATAACATAAAACATCAAACAACATAAAACAACATAAAACAATGTAAATCATCAATCAACATAAAACAACATAAACCTTCAAACATAAAACAACATATAACATAGAACATAAAGCATAAAACAACATAAAACATAAAACAACGTAAACCATCAAACATAAAACAACATATAACATAGAACATAAAACATAAAAAAACATAAAACAACATAAAACAACATAAAACATAAAACAATGTAAACCATCAAACATAAAACAACATTAAACATATAACATAAAACATCAAACAACATAAAACAACATAAAACAATGTAAATCATCAATCAACATAAAACAACATAAACCTTCAATCAACATAAAACAGAACATAAAATAAAGCATAAAACAACATAAAACAAAATAAAACATTACATAAAACAACATAAAACATCGAACATAATATAAAACATCAATGAACATAAAAAAAAATAAAACATAACATAAAACAACATAAACCATCAACATAAACAACATAAAACAACAATCAACATAAACATCGAACATAACATAAAACACCAATCAACATAAAACAACATAAAACAACATAAAACAACATAAAACATTACATAAAACAACATAAAACATCGAACATAATATAAAACATCAATGAACATAAAAAAAAATAAAACATAAAACAACATAAACCATCAACATAAACAACATAAAACAACAATCAACATAAACATCGAACATAACATAAAACACCAATCAACATAAAACAACATAAAACATCAAACAACATAAAACAACATAAAACATAACATAAAACAACGGAAACCATCAATCAACATAAAACAACATAAACCTTCAATCAACATAAAACAGTACTTAAAATAAAGCATAAAACAACATAAAACAACATAAAACATTACATAAAACAACATAAAACTTCAAACAACTTAAAACATAAAACAACATAGAATAACATAAAACATAACATAAAACAACGGAAACCATCAATCAACATAAAACAACATAAAACATACATATAACATAAAACAACATAAAACATAAAACAACATAAAACATACATATAACATAAAACAACGTAAACCATCAATCAACATAAAACAAAATAAAACATTACATAAAATAACATAAAACATCGAACATAATATAAAACATCAATGAACATAAAAAAAATAAAACATAACATAAAACAACATAAACCATCAATCTACATAAACAACATAAAACAACAATCAACATAAACATCGAACATAACATAAAACACCAATCAACATAAAACAACATAAAACTTCAAACAACATAAAACATAAAACAACATAGAATAACATAAAACATAACATAAAACAACGGAAACCATCAATCAACAGAAAACAACATAAAACATTGAACATAACATAAAACAACATAAAACATCAATCAACATAAAACAACATAAAACAGAACATAAAATAAAGCATAAAACAACATAAAACATAAAACAACGTAAACCATCAAACATAAAACAACATATAACATAGAACATAAAACATAAAACAACATAAAACAACATAAAACAGAACATATAACAATGTAAACCATCAATCAACATAAAACATATAACAAAAAACAACATAAAACAACATAAAACACAACATAAAACATAAAACAACATAAAACAACATAAAACATCAAACAACATAAAACAACATAAAACATACATATAACATAAAACAACATAAAACATAAAACAACATAAAACAACATAAAACATAACATAAAACAACGTAAACCATCAATCAACATAAAACAACATAAAACATTACATAAAATAACATAAAACATTGAACATAATATAAAACATTAATGAACATAAAAAAAATAAAACATAACATAAAACAACATAAACCATCAATCTACATAAACAACATAAAACAACAATCAACATAAACATCGAACATAACATAAAACACCAATCAACATAAAACAACATAAAACTTCAAACAACATAAAACATAAAACAACATAGAATAACATAAAACATAACATAAAACAACGGAAACCATCAATCAACAGAAAACAACATAAAACATTGAACATAACATAAAACAACATAAAACATCAATCAACATAAAACAACATAAAACAGAACATAAAATAAAGCATAAAACAACATAAAACATAAAACAACGTAAACCATCAAACATAAAACAACATATAACATAGAACATAAAACATAAAACAACATAAAACAACATAAAACAACATAAAACAGAACATATAACAATGTAAACCATCAATCAACATAAAACATATAACAAAAAACAACATAAAACAACATAAAACACAACATAAAACATAAAACAACATAAAACAACATAAAACATCAAACAACATAAAACAACATAAAACAACATAAAACATAACATAAAACAACGTAAACCATCAATCAACATAAAACAACATAAAACATTACATAAAATAACATAAAACATTGAACATAATATAAAACATTAATGAACATAAAAAAAATAAAACATAACATAAAACAACATAAACCATCAATCTACATAAACAACATAAAACAACAATCAACATAAACATCGAACATAACATAAAACACCAATCAACATAAAACAACATAAAACTTCAAACAACATAAAACATAAAACAACATAGAATAACATAAATCATAACATAAAACAACGGAAACCATCAATCAACAGAAAACAACATAAAACATTGAACATAACATAAAACAACATAAAACATCAATCAACATAAAACAACATAAAACAGAACATAAAATAAAGCATAAAACAACATAAAACATAAAACAACGTTAACCATCAAACATAAAACAACATATAACATAGAACATAAAACATAAAACAACATAAAACAACATAAAACAAAACATATAACAACGTAAACCATCAATCAACATAAAACATATAACATAAAACAACATATAACATAGAACATAAAACATAAAACAACATAAAACAACATAAAACACAACATAAAACATAAAACAACATAAAACAACATAAAACACAACATTTAACATATAACATAAAACAACATAAAACATAAAACAACATAAACCATCAATCAACAGAAAACAACATAAAACAGAACATAAAATAAAGCATAAAACAACATAAAACATAAAACAATGTAAACCATCAAACATAAAACAACATAAAACATATAACATAAAACATCAAACAACATAAAACAACATAAAACAATGTAAATCATCAATCAACATAAAACAACATAAACCTTCAAACATAAAACAACATATAACATAGAACATAAAGCATAAAACAACATAAAACATAAAACAACGTAAACCATCAAACATAAAACAACATATAACATAGAACATAAAACATAAAACAACATAAAACAACATAAAACAACATAAAACACAACATATAACAACGTAAACCATCAATCAACATAAAACATATAACAAAAAACAACATAAAACAACATAAAACACAACATAAAACATAAAACAACATAAAACAACATAAAACACAACATAAAACATATAACATAAAACAACATAAAACATAAAACAACATAAAACATATAACATAAAACATCAAACAACATTAAACAACATAAAACATATAACATAAAACATCGAACAACATAAAACAACATAAAACAATGTAAATCATCAATCAACATAAAACAACATAAACCTTCAATCAACATAAAACAGAACATAAAATAAAGCATAAAACAACATAAAACAACATAAAACATCAAACATAATATAAAACATCAATGAACATAAAAAAAAATAAAACATAACATAAAACAACATAAACCATCAACATAAACAACATAAAACAACAATCAACATAAACATCGAACATAACATAAAACACCAATCAACATAAAACAACATAAAACATCAAACAACATAAAACAACATAAAACAACATAAAACATAACATAAAACAACGTAAACCATCAATCAACATAAAACAACATAAAACATTACATAAAATAACATAAAACATTGAACATAATATAAAACATTAATGAACATAAAAAAAATAAAACATAACATAAAACAACATAAACCATCAATCTACATAAACAACATAAAACAACAATCGACATAAACATCGAACATAACATAAAACACCAATCAACATAAAACAACATAAAACTTCAAACAACATAAAACATAACATAAAACAATGGAAACCATCATTCAACAGAAAACAACATAAAACATTGAACATAACATAAAACAACATAAAACATCAATCAACATAAAACAACATAAAACAGAACATAAAATAAAAAAACATAAAACACAACATAAAACATAAAACAACATAAAACAACATAAAACACAACATAAAACATATAACATAAAACATCGAACAACATAAAACAACATAAAACAATGTAAATCATCAATCAACATAAAACAACATAAACCTTCAATCAACATAAAACAGAACATAAATTAAAGCATAAAACAACATAAAACATCAAACATAATATAAAACATCAATGAACATAAAAAAAAAATAAAACATAACATAAAACAACATAAACTATCAACATAAACAACATAAAACAACAATCAACATAAACATCGAACATAACATAAAACACCAATCAACATAAAACAACATAAAACATCAAACAACATAAAACAACATAAAACAACATAAAACAACATAAAACAACGTAAACCATCAATCAACATAAAACAACATAAAACATTACATAAAATAACATAAAACATTGAACATAATATAAAACATTAATGAACATAAAAAAAATAAAACATAACATAAAACAACATAAAACATAAAACAACATAAAACATATAACATAAAACATCGAACAACATAAAACAACATAAAACATATAACATAAAACATCGAACAACATAAAACAACATAAAACAATGTAAATCATCAATCAACATAAAACAACATAAACCTTCAATCAACATAAAACAGAACATAAAATAAAGCATAAAACAACATAAAACATCAAACATAATATAAAACATCAATGAACATAAAAAAAAATAAAACATAACATAAAACAACATAAACCATCAACATAAACAACATAAAACAACAATCAACATAAACATCGAACATAACATAAAACACCAATCAACATAAAACAACATAAAACATCAAACAACATAAAACAACATAAAACAACATAAAACATAACATAAAACAACGTAAACCATCAATCAACATAAAACAACATAAAACATTACATAAAATAACATAAAACATTGAACATAATATAAAACATTAATGAACATAAAAAAAATAAAACATAACATAAAACAACATAAACCATCAATCTACATAAACAACATAAAACAACAATCAACATAAACATCAAACATAACATAAAACAACATAAAACATCAATCAACATAAAACAACATAAAACAGAACATAAAATAAAACATAAAACACAACATAAAACATAAAACAACATAAAACAACATAAAACACAACATAAAACATATAACATAAAACATCGAACAACATAAAACAACATAAAACAATGTAAATCATCAATCAACATAAAACAACA
This sequence comes from Taudactylus pleione, assembly GCA_031769625.1. Taxonomy (NCBI): domain Eukaryota; kingdom Metazoa; phylum Chordata; class Amphibia; order Anura; family Myobatrachidae; genus Taudactylus; species Taudactylus pleione. The sequence continues at coordinate 2,923,109 of JAUIMM010000252.1, read as the reverse complement.
TAAACCTTCAATCAACATAAAACAGAACATAAAATAAAGCATAAAACAACATAAAACAAAATAAAACATTACATAAAACAACATAAAACATCGAACATAATATAAAACATCAATTAACATAAAAAAAAATAAAACATAAAACAACATAAACCATCAACATAAACAACATAAAACAACAATCAACATAAACATCGAACATCACATAAAACACCAATCAACATAAAACAACATAAAACATCAAACAACATAAAACAACATAAAACATAACATAAAACAACGGAAACCATCAATCAACATAAAACAACATAAACCTTCAATCAACATAAAACAGTACTTAAAATAAAGCATAAAACAACATAAAACAACATAAAACATTACATAAAACAACATAAAACATCGAACATAATATAAAACATCAATGTACATAAAAAAAAATAAAACATAACATAAAACAACATAAACCATCAACATAAACAACATAAAACAACAATCAACATAAACATCGAACATAGCATAAAACACCAATCAACACCAATAAACATAAAACAACATAAAACATCAAACAACATAAAACAACATAAAACAACATAAAACATAACATAAAACAATGTAAACCATCAATCAACATAAAACAGAACATAATATAAAGCATAAAACAACATAAAACAACATAAAACATATAACAAAAAACAACATAAAACATAAAACAACATAAACCGTCAATCAACAGAAAACAACATAAAACAGAACATAAAATAAAGCATAAAACAACATAAAACATAAAACAATGTAAACCATCAAACATAAAACAACATAAAACATATAACATAAAACATCAAACAACATAAAACAACATAAAACAATGTAAATCATCAATCAACATAAAACAACATAAACCTTCAATCAACATAAAACAGAACATAAAATAAAGCATAAAACAACATAAAACAAAATAAAACATTACATAAAACAACATAAAACATCGAACATAATATAAAACATCAATGAACATAAAAAAAAATAAAACATAACATAAAACAACATAAACCATCAACATAAACAACATAAAACAACAATCAACATAAACATCGAACATAACATAAAACACCAATCAACATAAAACAACATAAAACAACATAAAACAACATAAAACAACATAAAACATTACATAAAACAACATAAAACATCGAACATAATATAAAACATCAATGAACATAAAAAAAAATAAAACATAAAACAACATAAACCATCAACATAAACAACATAAAACAACAATCAACATAAACATCGAACATAACATAAAACACCAATCAACATAAAACAACATAAAACATCAAACAACATAAAACAACATAAAACATAACATAAAACAACGGAAACCATCAATCAACATAAAACAACATAAACCTTCAATCAACATAAAACAGTACTTAAAATAAAGCATAAAACAACATAAAACATTACATAAAACAACATAAAACATCGAACATAATATAAAACATCAATGAACATAAAAAAAAATAAAACATAACATAAAACAACATAAACCATCAACATAAACAACATAAAACAACAATCAACATAAACATCGAACATAGCATAAAACACCAATCAACACCAATAAACATAAAACAACATAAAACATCAAACAACATAAAACAACATAAAACAACATAAAACAACATAAAACAACATAAAACATATAACATAAAACAACATAAAACATAAAACAACATAAACCGTCAATCAACAGAAAACAACATAAAACAGAACATAAAATAAAGCATAAAACAACATAAAACATAAAACAATGTAAACCATCAAACATAAAACAACATAAAACATATAACATAAAACATCAAACAACATAAAACAACATAAAACAATGTAAATCATCAATCAACATAAAACAACATAAACCTTCAATCAACATAAAACAGAACATAAAATAAAGCATAAAACAACATAAAACAACATAAAACATCAAACATAATATAAAACATCAATGAACATAAAAAAAAATAAAACATAACATAAAACAACATAAACCATCAACATAAACAACATAAAACAACAATCAACATAAACATCGAACATAACATAAAACACCAATCAACAGAAAACAACATAAAACATCAAACAACATAAAACAACATAAAACATAACATAAAACAATGTAAACCATCAATCAACATAAAACAACATAAACCTTCAATCAACATAAAACAGTACTTAAAATAAAGCATAAAACAACATAAAACAACATAAGACATTACATAAAACAACATAAAACATCGAACATAATATAAAACATCAATGAACATTAAAAAAAATAAAACATAACATAAAACAACATAAACCAACAACAAAAACAACATAAAACAGAACATATAACAACGTAAACCATCAATCAACATAAAACATATAACAAAAAACAACATAAAACAACATAAAACACAACATAAAACATAAAACAACATAAAACACAACATAAAACATATAACATAAAACAACATAAAACATAAAACAACATAAAACATATAACATAAAACATCGAACAACATAAAACAACATAAAACATATAACATAAAACATCGAACAACATAAAACAACATAAAACAATGTAAATCATCAATCAACATAAAACAACATAAACCTTCAATCAACATAAAACAGAACATAAAATAAAGCATAAAACAACATAAAACAACATAAAACATCAAACATAATATAAAACATCAATGAACATAAAAAAAAATAAAACATAACATAAAACAACATAAACCATCAACATAAACAACATAAAACAACAATCAACATAAACATCGAACATAACATAAAACACCAATCAACATAAAACAACATAAAACATCAAACAACATAAAACAACATAAAACAACATAAAACATAACATAAAACAACGTAAACCATCAATCAACATAAAACAACATAAAACATTACATAAAATAACATAAAACATTGAACATAATATAAAACATTAATGAACATAAAAAAAATAAAACATAACATAAAACAACATAAACCATCAATCTACATAAACAACATAAAACAACATAAAACAATGTAAATCATCAATCAACATAAAACAACATAAACCTTCAATCAACATAAAACAGAACATAAAATAAAGCATAAAACAACATAAAACAACATAAAACATCAAACATAATATAAAACATCAATGAACATAAAAAAAAATAAAACATAACATAAAACAACATAAACCATCAACATAAACAACATAAAACAACAATCAACATAAACATCGAACATAACATAAAACACCAATCAACATAAAACAACATAAAACATCAAACAACATAAAACAACATAAAACAACATAAAACATAACATAAAACAACGTAAACCATCAATCAACATAAAACAACATAAAACATTACATAAAATAACATAAAACATTGAACATAATATAAAACATTAATGAACATAAAAAAAATAAAACATAACATAAAACAACATAAACCATCAATCTACATAAACAACATAAAACAACAATCAACATAAACATCGAACATAACATAAAACACCAATCAACATAAAACAACATAAAACTTCAAACAACATAAAACATAACATAAAACAACGGAAACCATCAATCAACAGAAAACAACATAAAACATTGAACATAACATAAAACAACATAAAACATCAATCAACATAAAACAACATAAAACAGAACATAAAATAAAACAACATAAAACACAACATAAAACATAAAACAACATAAAACAACATAAAACACAACATAAAACATATAACATAAAACATCGAACAACATAAATCAACATAAAACAATGTAAATCATCAATCAACATAAAACAACATAAACCTTCAATCAACATAAAACAGAACATAAAATAAAGCATAAAACAACATAAAACAACATAAAACATCAAACATAATATAAAACATCAATGAACATAAAAAAAAATAAAACATAACATAAAACAACATAAACTATCAACATAAACAACATAAAACAACAATCAACATAAACATCGAACATAACATAAAACACCAATCAACATAAAACAACATAAAACATCAAACAACATAAAACAACATAAAACAACATAAAACATAACATAAAACAACGTAAACCATCAATCAACATAAAACAACATAAAACATTACATAAAATAACATAAAACATTGAACATAATATAAAACATTAATGAACATAAAAAAAATAAAACATAACATAAAACAACATAAACCATCAATCTACATAAACAACATAAAACAACAATCAACATAAACATCGAACATAACATAAAACACCAATCAACATAAAACAACATAAAACTTCAAACAACATAAAACATAACATAAAACAACGGAAACCATCAATCAACAGAAAACAACATAAAACATTGAACATAACATAAAACAACATAAAACATCAATCAACATAAAACAACATAAAACAGAACATAAAATAAAACAACATAAAATACAACATAAAACATAAAACAACATAAAACAACATAAAACATAACATAAAACAACGTAAACCATCAATCAACATAAAACAACATAAAACATTACATAAAATAACATAAAACATTGAACATAATATAAAACATTAATGAACATAAAAAAAATAAAACATAACATAAAACAACATAAACCATCAATCTACATAAACAACATAAAACAACAATCAACATAAACATCGAACATAACATAAAACACCAATCAACATAAAACAACATAAAACTTCAAACAACATAAAACATAACATAAAACAACGGAAACCATCAATCAACAGAAAACAACATAAAACATTGAACATAACATAAAACAACATAAAACATCAATCAACATAAAACAACATAAAACAGAACATAAAATAAAACAACATAAAACACAACATAAAACATAAAACAACATAAAACAACATAAAACACAACATAAAACATATAACATAAAACATCGAACAACATAAATCAACATAAAACAATGTAAATCATCAATCAACATAAAACAACATAAACCTTCAATCAACATAAAACAGAACATAAAATAAAGCATAAAACAACATAAAACAACATAAAACATCAAACATAATATAAAACATCAATGAACATAAAAAAATAAAACATAACATAAAACAACATAAACTATCAACATAAACAACATAAAACAACATAAAACATAAACATCGAACATAACATAAAACACCAATCAACATAAAACAACATAAAACATCAAACAACATAAAACAACATAAAACAACATAAAACATAACATAAAACAACGTAAACCATCAATCAACATAAAACAACATAAAACATTACATAATATAACATAAAACATTGAACATAATATAAAACATTAATGAACATAAAAAGAATAAAACATAACATAAAACAACATAAAACATAAAACAACATAAAACATATAACATAAAACATCGAACAACATAAAACAACATAAACCTTCAATCAACATAAAACAGAACATAAAATAAAGCATAAAACAACATAAAACAACATAAAACATCAAACATAATATAAAACATCAATGAACATAAAAAAAAATAAAACATAACATAAAACAACATAAACCATCAACATAAACAACATAAAACAACAATCAACATAAACATCGAACATAACATAAAACACCAATCAACATAAAACAACATAAAACATCAAACAACATAAAACAACATAAAACAACATAAAACAACATAAAACATAACATAAAACAACGTAAACCATCAATCAACATAAAACAACATAAAACATTACATAAAATAACATAAAACATTGAACATAATATAAAACATTAATGAACATAAAAAAAATAAAACAACATAAAACAACATAAACCATCAATCTACATAAACAACATAAAACAACAATCAACATAAACATCGAACATAACATAAAACACCAATCAACATAAAACAACATAAAACTTCAAACAACATAAAACATAAAACAACATAGAATAACATAAAACATAACATAAAACAACCGAAACCATCAATCAACAGAAAACAACATAAAACATTGAACATAACATAAAACAACATAAAACATCAATCAACATAAAACAACATAAACCATCAACATAAACAACATAAAACAACATAAAACATAAACATCGAACATAACATAAAACACCAATCAACATAAAACAACATAAAACATCAAACAAAATAAAACAACATAAAACAACATAAAAAATAACATAAAACAACGTAAACCATCAATCAACATAAAACAACATAAAACATTACATAAAATAACATAAAACATTGAACATAATATAAAACATTAATGAACATAAAAAAAATAAAACATAACATAAAACAACATAAACCATCAATCTACATAAACAACATAAAACAACAATCAACATAAACATCGAACATAACATAAAACACCAATCAACATAAAACAACATAAAACTTCAAACAACATAAAACATAACATAAAACAACGGAAACCATCAATCAACAGAAAACAACATAAAACATTGAACATAACATAAAACAACATAAAACATCAATCAACATAAAACAACATAAAACAGAACATAAAATAAAACAACATAAAACACAACATAAAACATAAAACAACATAAAACAACATAAAACACAACATAAAACATATAACATAAAACATCGAACAACATAAAACAACATAAAACAATGTAAATCATCAATCAACATAAAACAACATAAACCTTCAATCAACATAAAACAGAACATAAAATAAAGCATAAAACAACATAAAACAAAATAAAACATTACATAAAACAACATAAAACATCGAACATAATATAAAACATCAATTAACATAAAAAAAAATAAAACATAAAACAACATAAACCATCAACATAAACAACATAAAACAACAATCAACATAAACATCGAACATCACATAAAACACCAATCAACATAAAACAACATAAAACATCAAACAACATAAAACAACATAAAACATAACATAAAACAACGGAAACCATCAATCAACATAAAACAACATAAACCTTCAATCAACATAAAACAGTACTTAAAATAAAGCATAAAACAACATAAAACAACATAAAACATTACATAAAACAACATAAAACATCGAACATAATATAAAACATCAATGTACATAAAAAAAAATAAAACATAACATAAAACAACATAAACCATCAACATAAACAACATAAAACAACAATCAACATAAACATCGAACATAGCATAAAACACCAATCAACACCAATAAACATAAAACAACATAAAACATCAAACAACATAAAACAACATAAAACAACATAAAACATAACATAAAACAATGTAAACCATCAATCAACATAAAACAGAACATAATATAAAGCATAAAACAACATAAAACAACATAAAACATATAACATAAAACAACATAAAACATAAAACAACATAAACCGTCAATCAACAGAAAACAACATAAAACAGAACATAAAATAAAGCATAAAACAACATAAAACATAAAACAATGTAAACCATCAAACATAAAACAACATAAAACATATAACATAAAACATCAAACAACATAAAACAACATAAAACAATGTAAATCATCAATCAACATAAAACAACATAAACCTTCAATCAACATAAAACAGAACATAAAATAAAGCATAAAACAACATAAAACAACAGAAAACATCAAACATAATATAAAACATCAATGAACATAAAAAAAAATAAAACATAACATAAAACAACATAAACCATCAACATAAACAACATAAAACAACATAAAACATAAACATCGAACATAACATAAAACACCAATCAACATAAAACAACATAAAACATCAAACAACATAAAACAACATAAAACAACATAAAACATAACATAAAACAACGTAAACCATCAATCAACATAAAACAACATAAAACATTACAGAAAATAACATAAAACATTGAACATAATATAAAACATTAATGAACATAAAAAAAATAAAACATAACATAAAACAACATAAACCATCAATCTACATAAACAACATAAAACAACAATCAACATAAACATCGAACATAACATAAAACACCAATCAACATAAAACAACATAAACCTTCAATCAACATAAAACAGAACATAAAATAAAGCATAAAACAACATAAAACAACAGAAAACATCAAACATAATATAAAACATCAATGAACATAAAAAAAAATAAAACATAACATAAAACAACATAAACCATCAACATAAACAACATAAAACAACATAAAACATAAACATCGAACATAACATAAAACACCAATCAACATAAAACAACATAAAACATCAAACAACATAAAACAACATAAAACAACATAAAACATAACATAAAACAACGTAAACCATCAATCAACATAAAACAACATAAAACATTACATAAAATAACATAAAACATTGAACATAATATAAAACATTAATGAACATAAAAATAATAAAACATAACATAAAACAACATAAACCATCAATCTACATAAACAACATAAAACAACAATCAACATAAACATCGAACATAACATAAAACACCAATCAACATAAAACAACATAAAACTTCAAACAACATAAAACATAACATAAAACAACGGAAACCATCAATCAACAGAAAACAACATAAAACATTGAACATAACATAAAACAACATAAAACATCAATCAACATAAAACAACATAAAACAACATAAAACATAAAACAACATAAAACATATAACATAAAACATCGAACAACATAAAACAACATAAAACATATAACATAAAACATCGAACAACATAAAACAACATAAAACAATGTAAATCATCAATCAACATAAAACAACATAAACCTTCAATCAACATAAAACAGAACATAAAATAAAGCATAAAACAACATAAAACAACATAAAACATCAAACATAATATAAAACATCAATGAACATAAAAAAAAATAAAACATAACATAAAACAACATAAACCATCAACATAAACAACATAAAACAACAATCAACATAAACATCGAACATAACATAAAACACCAATCAACATAAAACAACATAAAACATCAAACAACATAAAACAACATAAAACAACATAAAACAACATAAAACATAACATAAAACAACGTAAACCATCAATCAACATAAAACAACATAAAACATTACATAAAATAACATAAAACATTGAACATAATATAAAACATTAATGAACATAAAAAAAATAAAACATAACATAAAACAACATAAACCATCAATCTACATAAACAACATAAAACAACAATCAACATAAACATCGAACATAACATAAAACACCAATCAACATAAAACAACATAAAACTTCAAACAACATAAAACATAAAACAACATAGAATAACATAAAACATAACATAAAACAACCGAAACCATCAATCAACAGAAAACAACATAAAACATTGAACATAACATAAAACAACATAAAACAACATAAAACACAACATAAAACATAAAACAACATAAAACATAACATAAAACATAAAACAACATAAAACACAACATAAAACATATAACATAAAACAACATAAAACATAAAACAACATAAACCGTCAATCAACAGAAAACAACATAAAACAGAACATAAAATAAAGCATAAAACAACATAAAACATAAAACAATGTAAACCATCAAACATAAAACAACATAAAACATATAACATAAAACATCAAACAACATAAAACAACATAAAACAATGTAAATCATCAATCAACATAAAACAACATAAACCTTCAAACATAAAACAACATATAACATAGAACATAAAGCATAAAACAACATAAAACATAAAACAACGTAAACCATCAAACATAAAACAACATATAACATAGAACATAAAACATAAAACAACATAAAACAACATAAAACAACATAAAACAGAACATATAACAACGTAAACCATCAATCAACATAAAACATATAACAAAAAACAACATAAAACAACATAAAACACAACATAAAACATAAAACAACATAAAACATAAAACAACATAAAACATATAACATAAAACAACATAAAACATAAAACAACATAAAACATATAACATAAAACATCGAACAACATAAAACAACATAAAACATATAACATAAAACATCGAACAACATAAAACAACATAAAACAATGTAAATCATCAATCAACATAAAACAACATAAACCTTCAATCAACATAAAACAGAACATAAAATAAAGCATAAAACAACATAAAACAACATAAAACATCAAACATAATATAAAACATCAATGAACATAAAAAAAAATAAAACATAACATAAAACAACATAAACCATCAACATAAACAACATAAAACAACAATCAACATAAACATCGAACATAACATAAAACACCAATCAACATAAAACAACATAAAACATCAAACAACATAAAACAACATAAAACAACATAAAACATAACATAAAACAACGTAAACCATTAATCAACATAAAACAACATAAAACATTACATAAAATAACATAAAACATTGAACATAATATAAAACATTAATGAACATAAAAAAAATAAAACATAACATAAAACAACATAAACCATCAATCTACATAAACAACATAAAACAACAATCAACATAAACATCGAACATAACATAAAACACCAATCAACATAAAACAACATAAAACTTCAAACAACATAAAACATAACATAAAACAACGGAAACCATCAATCAACAGAAAACAACATAAAACATTGAACGTAACATAAAACAACATAAAACATCAATCAACATAAAACAACATAAAACAGAACATAAAATAAAACAACATAAAACACAACATAAAACATAAAACAACATAAAACAACATAAAACACAACATAAAACATATAACATAAAACATCGAACAACATAAATCAACATAAAACAATGTAAATCATCAATCAACATAAAACAACATAAACCTTCAATCAACATAAAACAGAACATAAAATAAAGCATAAAACAACATAAAACAACATAAAACATCAAACATAATATAAAACATCAATGAACATAAAAAAAAATAAAACATAACATAAAACAACATAAACCATCAACATAAACAACATAAAACAACAATCAACATAAACATCGAACATAACATAAAACACCAATCAACATAAAACAACATAAAACATCAAACAACATAAAACAACATAAAACAACATAAAACAACATAAAACAACGTAAACCATCAATCAACATAAAACAACATAAAACATTACATAAAATAACATAAAACATTGAACATAATATAAAACATTAATGAACATAAAAAAAATAAAACATAACATAAAACAACATAAACCATCAATCTACATAAACAACATAAAACAACAATCAACATAAACATCAAACATAACATAAAACAACATAAAACATCAATCAACATAAAACAACATAAAACAGAACATAAAATAAAACATAAAACACAACATAAAACATAAAACAACATAAAACATCAAACAACATAAAACAACATAAAACAACATAAAACAACATAAAACATAACATAAAACAACGTAAACCATCAATCAACATAAAACAACATAAAACATTACATAAAATAACATAAAACATTGAACATAATATAAAACATTAATGAACATAAAAAAAATAAAACATAACATAAAACAACATAAACCATCAATCTACATAAACAACATAAAACAACAATCAACATAAACATCGAACATAACATAAAACACCAATCAACATAAAACAACATAAAACTTCAAACAACATAAAACATAAAACAACATAGAATAACATAAAACATAACATAAAACAACCGAAACCATCAATCAACAGAAAACAACATAAAACATTGAACATAACATAAAACAACATAAAACATCAATCAACATAAAACAACATAAAACAGAACATAAAATAAAGCATAAAACAACATAAAACATAAAACAACGTAAACCATCAAACATAAAACAACATATAACATAGAACATAAAACATAAAACAACATAAAACAACATAAAACATAACATATAACAACGTAAACCATCAATCAACATAAAACATATAACATAAAACAACATAAAACAACATAAAACACAACATAAAACATAAAACAACATAAAACACAACATAAAACATAAAACAACATAAAACAACATAAAACACAACATAAAACATATAACATAAAACAACATAAAACATAAAACAACATAAACCGTCAATCAACAGAAAACAACATAAAACAGAACATAAAATAAAGCATAAAACAACATAAAACATAAAACAATGTAAACCATCAAACATAAAACAACATAAAACATATAACATAAAACATCAAACAACATAAAACAACATAAAACAATGTAAATCATCAATCAACATAAAACAACATAAACCTTCAATCAACATAAAACAGAACATAAAATAAAGCATAAAACAACATAAAACAAAATAAAACATTACATAAAACAACATAAAACATCGAACATAATATAAAACATCAATGAACATAAAAAAAAATAAAACATAACATAAAACAACATAAACCATCAACATAAACAACATAAAACAACAATCAACATAAACATCGAACATAACATAAAACACCAATCAACATAAAACAACATAAAACAACATAAAACAACATAAAACATTACATAAAACAACATAAAACATCGAACATAATATAAAACATCAATGAACATAAAAAAAAATAAAACATAAAACAACATAAACCATCAACATAAACAACATAAAACAACAATCAACATAAACATCGAACATAACATAAAACACCAATCAACATAAAACAACATAAAACATCAAACAACATAAAACAACATAAAACATAACATAAAACAACGGAAACCATCAATCAACATAAAACAACATAAACCTTCAATCAACATAAAACAGTACTTAAAATAAAGCATAAAACAACATAAAACATTACATAAAACAACATAAAACATCGAACATAATATAAAACATCAATGAACATAAAAAAAAATAAAACATAACATAAAACAACATAAACCATCAACATAAACAACATAAAACAACAATCAACATAAACATCGAACATAGCATAAAACACCAATCAACACCAATAAACATAAAACAACATAAAACATCAAACAACATAAAACAACATAAAACAACATAAAACAACATAAAACATATAACATAAAACAACATAAAACATAAAACAACATAAACCGTCAATCAACAGAAAACAACATAAAACAGAACATAAAATAAAGCATAAAACAACATAAAACATAAAACAATGTAAACCATCAAACATAAAACAACATAAAACATATAACATAAAACATCAAACAACATAAAACAACATAAAACAATGTAAATCATCAATCAACATAAAACAACATAAACCTTCAATCAACATAAAACAGAACATAAAATAAAGCATAAAACAACATAAAACAACATAAAACATCAAACATAATATAAAACATCAATGAACATAAAAAAAAATAAAACATAACATAAAACAACATAAACCATCAACATAAACAACATAAAACAACAATCAACATAAACATCGAACATAACATAAAACACCAATCAACAGAAAACAACATAAAACATCAAACAACATAAAACAACATAAAACATAACATAAAACAATGTAAACCATCAATCAACATAAAACAACATAAACCTTCAATCAACATAAAACAGTACTTAAAATAAAGCATAAAACAACATAAAACAACATAAGACATTACATAAAACAACATAAAACATCGAACATAATATAAAACATCAATGAACATTAAAAAAAATAAAACATAACATAAAACAACATAAACCAACAACAAAAACAACATAAAACAGAACATATAACAACGTAAACCATCAATCAACATAAAACATATAACAAAAAACAACATAAAACAACATAAAACACAACATAAAACATAAAACAACATAAAACACAACATAAAACATATAACATAAAACAACATAAAACATAAAACAACATAAAACATATAACATAAAACATCGAACAACATAAAACAACATAAAACATATAACATAAAACATCGAACATAAAACAACATAAAACAATGTAAATCATCAATCAACATAAAACAACATAAACCTTCAATCAACATAAAACAGAACATAAAATAAAGCATAAAACAACATAAAACAACATAAAACATCAAACATAATATAAAACATCAATGAACATAAAAAAAAATAAAACATAACATAAAACAACATAAACCATCAACATAAACAACATAAAACAACAATCAACATAAACATCGAACATAACATAAAACACCAATCAACATAAAACAACATAAAACATCAAACAACATAAAACAACATAAAACAACATAAAACATAACATAAAACAACGTAAACCATCAATCAACATAAAACAACATAAAACATTACATAAAATAACATAAAACATTGAACATAATATAAAACATTAATGAACATAAAAAAAATAAAACATAACATAAAACAACATAAACCATCAATCTACATAAACAACATAAAACAACAATCAACATAAACATCGAACATAACATAAAACACCAATCAACATAAAACAACATAAAACTTCAAACAACATAAAACATAACATAAAACAACGGAAACCATCAATCAACAGAAAACAACATAAAACATTGAACATAACATAAAACAACATAAAACATCAATCAACATAAAACAATATAAAACAGAACATAAAATAAAACAACATAAAACACAACATAAAACATAAAACAATATAAAACAACATAAAACACAACATAAAACATATAACATAAAACATCGAACAACATAAATCAACATAAAACAATGTAAATCATCAATCAACATAAAACAACATAAACCTTCAATCAACATAAAACAGAACATAAAATAAAGCATAAAACAACATAAAACAACATAAAACATCAAACATAATATAAAACATCAATGAACATAAAAAAAAATAAAACATAACATAAAACAACATAAACTATCAACATAAACAACATAAAACAACAATCAACATAAACATCGAACATAACATAAAACACCAATCAACATAAAACAACATAAAACATCAAACAACATAAAACAACATAAAACAACATAAAACATAACATAAAACAACGTAAACCATCAATCAACATAAAACAACATAAAACATTACATAAAATAACATAAAACATTGAACATAATATAAAACATTAATGAACATAAAAAAAATAAAACATAACATAAAACAACATAAACCATCAATCTACATAAACAACATAAAACAACAATCAACATAAACATCGAACATAACATAAAACACCAATCAACATAAAACAACATAAAACTTCAAACAACATAAAACATAACATAAAACAACGGAAACCATCAATCAACAGAAAACAACATAAAACATTGAACATAACATAAAACAACATAAAACATCAATCAACATAAAACAACATAAAACAGAACATAAAATAAAACAACATAAAACACAACATAAAACATAAAACATCATAAAACAACATAAAACATAACATAAAACAACGTAAACCATCAATCAACATAAAACAACATAAAACATTACATAAAATAACATAAAACATTGAACATAATATAAAACATTAATGAACATAAAAAAAATAAAACATAACATAAAACAACATAAACCATCAATCTACATAAACAACATAAAACAACAATCAACATAAACATCGAACATAACATAAAACACCAATCAACATAAAACAACATAAAACTTCAAACAACATAAAACATAACATAAAACAACGGAAACCATCAATCAACAGAAAACAACATAAAACATTGAACATAACATAAAACAACATAAAACATCAATCAACATAAAACAACATAAAACAGAACATAAAATAAAACAACATAAAACACAACATAAAACATAAAACAACATAAAACAACATAAAACACAACATAAAACATATAACATAAAACATCGAACAACATAAATCAACATAAAACAATGTAAATCATCAATCAACATAAAACAACATAAACCTTCAATCAACATAAAACAGAACATAAAATAAAGCATAAAACAACATAAAACAACATAAAACATCAAACATAATATAAAACATCAATGAACATAAAAAAAAATAAAACATAACATAAAACAACATAAACTATCAACATAAACAACATAAAACAACAATCAACATAAACATCGAACATAACATAAAACACCAATCAACATAAAACAACATAAAACATCAAACAACATAAAACAACATAAAACAACATAAAACATAACATAAAACAACGTAAACCATCAATCAACATAAAACAACATAAAACATTACATAATATAACATAAAACATTGAACATAATATAAAACATTAATGAACATAAAAAAAATAAAACATAACATAAAACAACATAAAACATAAAACAACATAAAACATATAACATAAAACATCGAACAACATAAAACAACATAAACCTTCAATCAACATAAAACAGAACATAAAATAAAGCATAAAACAACATAAAACAACATAAAACATCAAACATAATATAAAACATCAATGAACATAAAAAAAAATAAAACATAACATAAAACAACATAAACCATCAACATAAACAACATAAAACAACAATCAACATAAACATCGAACATAACATAAAACACCAATCAACATAAAACAACATAAAACATCAAACAACATAAAACAACATAAAACAACATAAAACAACATAAAACATAACATAAAACAACGTAAACCATCAATCAACATAAAACAACATAAAACATTACATAAAATAACATAAAACATTGAACATAATATAAAACATTAATGAACATAAAAAAAATAAAACATAACATAAAACAACATAAACCATCAATCTACATAAACAACATAAAACAACAATCAACATAAACATCGAACATAACATAAAACACCAATCAACATAAAACAACATAAAACTTCAAACAACATAAAACATAAAACAACATAGAATAACATAAAACATAACATAAAACAACCGAAACCATCAATCAACAGAAAACAACATAAAACATTGAACATAACATAAAACAACATAAAACATCAATCAACATAAAACAACATAAACCATCAACATAAACAACATAAAACAACATAAAACATAAACATCGAACATAACATAAAACACCAATCAACATAAAACAACATAAAACATCAAACAAAATAAAACAACATAAAACATTGAACATAACATAAAACAACATAAAACATCAATCAACATAAAACAACATAAAACAGAACATAAAATAAAACAACATAAAACACAACATAAAACATAAAACAACATAAAACAACATAAAACACAACATAAAACATATAACATAAAACATCGAACAACATAAATCAACATAAAACAATGTAAATCATCAATCAACATAAAACAACATAAACCTTCAATCAACATAAAACAGAACATAAAATAAAGCATAAAACAACATAAAACAACATAAACATCGAACATAACATAAAACACCAATCAACATAAAACAACATAAAACATCAAACAACATAAAACAACATAAAACAACATAAAACATAACATAAAACAACGTAAACCATCAATCAACATAAAACAACATAAAACATTACATAATATAACATAAAACATTGAACATAATATAAAACATTAATGAACATAAAAAAAATAAAACATAACATAAAACAACATAAACCATCAATCTACATAAACAACATAAAACAACAATCAACATAAACATCGAACATAACATAAAACACCAATCAACATAAAACAACATAAAACTTCAAACAACATAAAACATAACATAAAACAACGGAAACCATCAATCAACAGAAAACAACATAAAACATTGAACATAACATAAAACAACATAAAACATCAATCAACATAAAACAACATAAAACAGAACATAAAATAAAACAACATAAAACACAACATAAAACATAAAACAATATAAAACAACATAAAACACAACATAAAACATATAACATAAAACATCGAACAACATAAATCAACATAAAACAATGTAAATCATCAATCAACATAAAACAACATAAACCTTCAATCAACATAAAACAGAACATAAAATAAAGCATAAAACAACATAAAACAACATAAAACATCAAACATAATATAAAACATCAATGA
This sequence comes from Taudactylus pleione, assembly GCA_031769625.1. NCBI lineage: Eukaryota > Metazoa > Chordata > Amphibia > Anura > Myobatrachidae > Taudactylus > Taudactylus pleione. Next base: position 2,904,920 of record JAUIMM010000252.1, on the reverse strand, counting down.
ACATAAAAAAAAATAAAACATAACATAAAACAACATAAACTATCAACATAAACAACATAAAACAACAATCAACATAAACATCGAACATAACATAAAACACCAATCAACATAAAACAACATAAAACATCAAACAACATAAAACAACATAAAACAACATAAAACATAACATAAAACAACGTAAACCATCAATCAACATAAAACAACATAAAACATTACATAATATAACATAAAACATTGAACATAATATAAAACATTAATGAACATAAAAAAAATAAAACATAACATAAAACAACATAAACCATCAATCTACATAAACAACATAAAACAACAATCAACATAAACATCGAACATAACATAAAACACCAATCAACATAAAACAACATAAAACTTCAAACAACATAAAACATAACATAAAACAACGGAAACCATCAATCAACAGAAAACAACATAAAACATTGAACATAACATAAAACAACATAAAACATCAATCAACATAAAACAACATAAAACAGAACATAAAATAAAACAACATAAAACACAACATAAAACATAAAACAATATAAAACAACATAAAACACAACATAAAACATATAACATAAAACATCGAACAACATAAATCAACATAAAACAATGTAAATCATCAATCAACATAAAACAACATAAACCTTCAATCAACATAAAACAGAACATAAAATAAAGCATAAAACAACATAAAACAACATAAAACATCAAACATAATATAAAACATCAATGAACATAAAAAAAAATAAAACATAACATAAAACAACATAAACTATCAACATAAACAACATAAAACAACAATCAACATAAACATCGAACATAACATAAAACACCAATCAACATAAAACAACATAAAACATCAAACAACATAAAACAACATAAAACAACATAAAACATAACATAAAACAACGTAAACCATCAATCAACATAAAACAACATAAAACATTACATAAAATAACATAAAACATTGAACATAATATAAAACATTAATGAACATAAAAAAAATAAAACATAACATAAAACAACATAAACCATCAATCTACATAAACAACATAAAACAACAATCAACATAAACATCGAACATAACATAAAACACCAATCAACATAAAACAACATAAAACTTCAAACAACATAAAACATAACATAAAACAACGGAAACCATCAATCAACAGAAAACAACATAAAACATTGAACATAACATAAAACAACATAAAACATCAATCAACATAAAACAACATAAAACAGAACATAAAATAAAACAACATAAAACACAACATAAAACATAAAACAACATAAAACAACATAAAACATAACATAAAACAACGTAAACCATCAATCAACATAAAACAACATAAAACATTACATAAAATAACATAAAACATTGAACATAATATAAAACATTAATGAACATAAAAAAAATAAAACATAACATAAAACAACATAAACCATCAATCTACATAAACAACATAAAACAACAATCAACATAAACATCGAACATAACATAAAACACCAATCAACATAAAACAACATAAAACTTCAAACAACATAAAACATAACATAAAACAACGGAAACCATCAATCAACAGAAAACAACATAAAACATTGAACATAACATAAAACAACATAAAACATCAATCAACATAAAACAACATAAAACAGAACATAAAATAAAACAACATAAAACACAACATAAAACATAAAACAACATAAAACACAACATAAAACATATAACATAAAACATCGAACAACATAAATCAACATAAAACAATGTAAATCATCAATCAACATAAAACAACATAAACCTTCAATCAACATAAAACAGAACATAAAATAAAGCATAAAACAACATAAAACAACATAAACATCGAACATAACATAAAACACCAATCAACATAAAACAACATAAAACATCAAACAACATAAAACAACATAAAACAACATAAAACATAACATAAAACAACGTAAACCATCAATCAACATAAAACAACATAAAACATTACATAATATAACATAAAACATTGAACATAATATAAAACATTAATGAACATAAAAAAAATAAAACATAACATAAAACAACATAAAACATAAAACAACATAAAACATATAACATAAAACATCGAACAACATAAAACAACATAAACCTTCAATCAACATAAAACAGAACATAAAATAAAGCATAAAACAACATAAAACAACATAAAACATCAAACATAATATAAAACATCAATGAACATAAAAAAAAATAAAACATAACATAAAACAACATAAACCATCAACATAAACAACATAAAACAACAATCAACATAAACATCGAACATAACATAAAACACCAATCAACATAAAACAACATAAAACATCAAACAACATAAAACAACATAAAACAACATAAAACATAACATAAAACAACGTAAACCATCAATCAACATAAAACAACATAAAACATTACATAAAATAACATAAAACATTGAACATAATATAAAACATTAATGAACATAAAAAAAATAAAACATAACATAAAACAACATAAACCATCAATCTACATAAACAACATAAAACAACAATCAACATAAACATCGAACATAACATAAAACACCAATCAACATAAAACAACATAAAACTTTAAACAACATAAAACATAAAACAACATAGAATAACATAAAACATAACATAAAACAACCGAAACCATCAATCAACAGAAAACAACATAAAACATTGAACATAACATAAAACAACATAAAACAACATAAAACACAACATAAAACATAAAACAACATAAAACACAACATAAAACATAAAACAACATAAAACACAACATAAAACATATAACATAAAACAACATAAAACATAAAACAACATAAACCGTCAATCAACAGAAAACAACATAAAACAGAACATAAAATAAAGCATAAAACAACATAAAACATAAAACAATGTAAACCATCAAACATAAAACAACATAAAACATATAACATAAAACATCAAACAACATAAAACAACATAAAACAATGTAAATCATCAATCAACATAAAACAACATAAACCTTCAAACATAAAACAACATATAACATAGAACATAAAGCATAAAACAACATAAAACATAAAACAACGTAAACCATCAAACATAAAACAACATATAACATAGAACATAAAACATAAAACAACATAAAACAACATAAAACAACATAAAACAACATAAAACAGAACATATAACAACGTAAACCATCAATCAACATAAAACATATAACAAAAAACAACATAAAACAACATAAAACACAACATAAAACATAAAACAACATAAAACACAACATAAAACATATAACATAAAACAACATAAAACATAAAACAACATAAAACATATAACATAAAACATCGAACAACATAAAACAACATAAAACATATAACATAAAACATCGAACAACATAAAACAACATAAAACAATGTAAATCATCAATCAACATAAAACAACATAAACCTTCAATCAACATAAAACAGAACATAAAATAAAGCATAAAACAACATAAAACAACATAAAACATCAAACATAATATAAAACATCAATGAACATAAAAAAAAATAAAACATAACATAAAACAACATAAACCATCAACATAAACAACATAAAACAACAATCAACATAAACATCGAACATAACATAAAACACCAATCAACATAAAACAACATAAAACATCAAACAACATAAAACAACATAAAACAACATAAAACATAACATAAAACAACATAAACCATCAATCAACATAAAACAACATAAAACATTACATAAAATAACATAAAACATTGAACATAATATAAAACATTAATGAACATAAAAAAAATAAAACATAACATAAAACAACATAAACCATCAATCTACATAAACAACATAAAACAACAATCAACATAAACATCGAACATAACATAAAACACCAATCAACATAAAACAACATAAAACTTCAAACAACATAAAACATAACATAAAACAACGGAAACCATCAATCAACAGAAAACAACATAAAACATTGAACATAACATAAAACAACATAAAACATCAATCAACATAAAACAACATAAAACAGAACATAAAATAAAACAACATAAAACACAACATAAAACATAAAACAATATAAAACAACATAAAACACAACATAAAACATATAACATAAAACATCGAACAACATAAATCAACATAAAACAATGTAAATCATCAATCAACATAAAACAACATAAACCTTCAATCAACATAAAACAGAACATAAAATAAAGCATAAAACAACATAAAACAACATAAAACATCAAACATAATATAAAACATCAATGAACATAAAAAAAAATAAAACATAACATAAAACAACATAAACTATCAACATAAACAACATAAAACAACAATCAACATAAACATCGAACATAACATAAAACACCAATCAACATAAAACAACATAAAACATCAAACAACATAAAACAACATAAAACAACATAAAACATAACATAAAACAACGTAAACCATCAATCAACATAAAACAACATAAAACATTACATAATATAACATAAAACATTGAACATAATATAAAACATTAATGAACATAAAAAAAATAAAACATAACATAAAACAACATAAACCATCAATCTACATAAACAACATAAAACAACAATCAACATAAACATCGAACATAACATAAAACACCAATCAACATAAAACAACATAAAACTTCAAACAACATAAAACATAACATAAAACAACGGAAACCATCAATCAACAGAAAACAACATAAAACATTGAACATAACATAAAACAACATAAAACATCAATCAACATAAAACAACATAAAACAGAACATAAAATAAAACAACATAAAACACAACATAAAACATAAAACAATATAAAACAACATAAAACACAACATAAAACATATAACATAAAACATCGAACAACATAAATCAACATAAAACAATGTAAATCATCAATCAACATAAAACAACATAAACCTTCAATCAACATAAAACAGAACATAAAATAAAGCATAAAACAACATAAAACAACATAAAACATCAAACATAATATAAAACATCAATGAACATAAAAAAAAATAAAACATAACATAAAACAACATAAACTATCAACATAAACAACATAAAACAACAATCAACATAAACATCGAACATAACATAAAACACCAATCAACATAAAACAACATAAAACATCAAACAACATAAAACAACATAAAACAACATAAAACATAACATAAAACAACGTAAACCATCAATCAACATAAAACAACATAAAACATTACATAAAATAACATAAAACATTGAACATAATATAAAACATTAATGAACATAAAAAAAATAAAACATAACATAAAACAACATAAACCATCAATCTACATAAACAACATAAAACAACAATCAACATAAACATCGAACATAACATAAAACACCAATCAACATAAAACAACATAAAACTTCAAACAACATAAAACATAACATAAAACAACGGAAACCATCAATCAACAGAAAACAACATAAAACATTGAACATAACATAAAACAACATAAAACATCAATCAACATAAAACAACATAAAACAGAACATAAAATAAAACAACATAAAACACAACATAAAACATAAAACAACATAAAACAACATAAAACATAACATAAAACAACGTAAACCATCAATCAACATAAAACAACATAAAACATTACATAAAATAACATAAAACATTGAACATAATATAAAACATTAATGAACATAAAAAAAATAAAACATAACATAAAACAACATAAACCATCAATCTACATAAACAACATAAAACAACAATCAACATAAACATCGAACATAACATAAAACACCAATCAACATAAAACAACATAAAACTTCAAACAACATAAAACATAACATAAAACAACGGAAACCATCAATCAACAGAAAACAACATAAAACATTGAACATAACATAAAACAACATAAAACATCAATCAACATAAAACAACATAAAACAGAACATAAAATAAAACAACATAAAACACAACATAAAACATAAAACAACATAAAACAACATAAAACACAACATAAAACATATAACATAAAACATCGAACAACATAAATCAACATAAAACAATGTAAATCATCAATCAACATAAAACAACATAAACCTTCAATCAACATAAAACAGAACATAAAATAAAGCATAAAACAACATAAAACAACATAAACATCGAACATAACATAAAACACCAATCAACATAAAACAACATAAAACATCAAACAACATAAAACAACATAAAACAACATAAAACATAACATAAAACAACGTAAACCATCAATCAACATAAAACAACATAAAACATTACATAATATAACATAAAACATTGAACATAATATAAAACATTAATGAACATAAAAAAAATAAAACATAACATAAAACAACATAAAATATAAAACAACATAAAACATATAACATAAAACATCGAACAACATAAAACAACATAAACCTTCAATCAACATAAAACAGAACATAAAATAAAGCATAAAACAACATAAAACAACATAAAACATCAAACATAATATAAAACATCAATGAACATAAAAAAAAATAAAACATAACATAAAACAACATAAACCATCAACATAAACAACATAAAACAACAATCAACATAAACATCGAACATAACATAAAACACCAATCAACATAAAACAACATAAAACATAAAACAACATAAAACAACATAAAACTTCAAACAACATAAAACATAACATAAAACAACGTAAACCATCAATCAACATAAAACAACATAAAACATTACATAAAATAACATAAAACATTGAACATAATATAAAACATTAATGAACATAAAAAAAATAAAACATAACATAAAACAACATAAACCATCAATCTACATAAACAACATAAAACAACAATCAACATAAACATCGAACATAACATAAAACACCAATCAACATAAAACAACATAAAACTTCAAACAACATAAAACATAAAACAACATAGAATAACATAAAACATAACATAAAACAACCGAAACCATCAATCAACAGAAAACAACATAAAACATTGAACATAACATAAAACAACATAAAACAACATAAAACACAACATAAAACATAAAACAACATAAAACACAACATAAAACATAACATAAAACAACATAAAACATAAAACAACATAAACCGTCAATCAACAGAAAACAACATAAAACAGAACATAAAATAAAGCATAAAACAACATAAAACATAAAACAATGTAAACCATCAAACATAAAACAACATAAAACATATAACATAAAACATCAAACAACATAAAACAACATAAAACAATGTAAATCATCAATCAACATAAAACAACATAAACCTTCAAACATAAAACAACATATAACATAGAACATAAAGCATAAAACAACATAAAACATAAAACAACGTAAACCATCAAACATAAAACAACATATAACATAGAACATAAAACATAAAACAACATAAAACAACATAAAACAACATAAAACAGAACATATAACAACGTAAACCATCAATCAACATAAAACATATAACAAAAAACAACATAAAACAACATAAAACACAACATAAAACATAAAACAACATAAAACACAACATAAAACATATAACATAAAACAACATAAAACATAAAACAACATAAAACATATAACATAAAACATCGAACAACATAAAACAACATAAAACATATAACATAAAACATCGAACAACATAAAACAACATAAAACAATGTAAATCATCAATCAACATAAAACAACATAAACCTTCAATCAACATAAAACAGAACATAAAATAAAGCATAAAACAACATAAAACAACATAAAACATCAAACATAATATAAAACATCAATGAACATAAAAAAAAATAAAACATAACATAAAACAACATAAACCATCAACATAAACAACATAAAACAACAATCAACATAAACATCGAACATAACATAAAACACCAATCAACATAAAACAACATAAAACATCAAACAACATAAAACAACATAAAACAACATAAAACATAACATAAAACAACATAAACCATCAATCAACATAAAACAACATAAAACATTACATAAAATAACATAAAACATTGAACATAATATAAAACATTAATGAACATAAAAAAAATAAAACATAACATAAAACAACATAAACCATCAATCTACATAAACAACATAAAACAACAATCAACATAAACATCGAACATAACATAAAACACCAATCAACATAAAACAACATAAAACTTCAAACAACATAAAACATAACATAAAACAACGGAAACCATCAATCAACAGAAAACAACATAAAACATTGAACATAACATAAAACAACATAAAACATCAATCAACATAAAACAACATAAAACAGAACATAAAATAAAACAACATAAAACACAACATAAAACATAAAACAACATAAAACAACATAAAACACAACATAAAACATATAACATAAAACATCGAACAACATAAATCAACATAAAACAATGTAAATCATCAATCAACATAAAACAACATAAACCTTCAATCAACATAAAACAGAACATAAAATAAAGCATAAAACAACATAAAACAACATAAAACATCAAACATAATATAAAACATCAATGAACATAAAAAAAAATAAAAAATAACATAAAACAACATAAACTATCAACATAAACAACATAAAACAACAATCAACATAAACATCGAACAAAACATAAAACACCAATCAACATAAAACAACATAAAACATCAAACAACATAAAACAACATAAAACAACATAAAACATAACATAAAACAACGTAAACCATCAATCAACATAAAACAAAATAAAACATTACATAAAACAACATAAAACATCGAACATAATATAAAACATCAATGAACATAAAAAAAAATAAAACATAACATAAAACAACATAAACCATCAACATAAACAACATAAAACAACAATCAACATAAACATCGAACATAACATAAAACACCAATCAACATAAAACAACATAAAACAACATAAAACAACATAAAACATTACATAAAACAACATAAAACATCGAACATAATATAAAACATCAATGAACATATAAAAAAATAAAACATAAAACAACATAAACCATCAACATAAACAACATAAAACAACAATCAACATAAACATCGAACATAACATAAAACACCAATCAACATAAAACAACATAAAACATCAAACAACATAAAACAACATAAAACATAACATAAAACAACGGAAACCATCAATCAACATAAAACAACATAAACCTTCAATCAACATAAAACAGTACTTAAAATAAAGCATAAAACAACATAAAACATTACATAAAACAACATAAAACATCGAACATAATATAAAACATCAATGAACATAAAAAAAAATAAAACATAACATAAAACAACATAAACCATCAACATAAACAACATAAAACAACTATCAACATAAACATCGAACATAGCATAAAACACCAATCAACACCAATAAACATAAAACAACATAAAACATCAAACAACATAAAACAACATAAAACAACATAAAACAACATAAAACATAACATAAAACAATGTAAACCATCAATCAACATAAAACAGAACATAATATAAAGCATAAAACAACATAAAACAACATAAAACATATAACATAAAACAACATAAAACATAAAACAACATAAACCGTCAATCAACAGAAAACAACATAAAACAGAACATAAAATAAAGCATAAAACAACATAAAACATAAAACAATGTAAACCATCAAACATAAAACAACATAAAACATATAACATAAAACATCAAACAACATAAAACAACATAAAACAATGTAAATCATCAATCAACATAAAACAACATAAACCTTCAATCAACATAAAACAGAACATAAAATAAAGCATAAAACAACATAAAACAACATAAAACATCAAACATAATATAAAACATCAATGAACATAAAAAAAAATAAAACATAACATAAAACAACATAAACCATCAACATAAACAACATAAAACAACAATCAACATAAACATCGAACATAACATAAAACACCAATCAACAGAAAACAACATAAAACATCAAACAACATAAAACAACATAAAACATAACATAAAACAATGTAAACCATCAATCAACATAAAACAACATAAACCTTCAATCAACATAAAACAGTACTTAAAATAAAGCATAAAACAACATAAAACAACATAAGACATTACATAAAACAACATAAAACATCGAACATAATATAAAACATCAATGAACATTAAAAAAAATAAAACATAACATAAAACAACATAAACCAACAACAAAAACAACATAAAACAGAACATATAACAACGTAAACCATCAATCAACATAAAACATATAACAAAAAACAACATAAAACAACATAAAACACAACATAAAACATAAAACAACATAAAACACAACATAAAACATATAACATAAAACAACATAAAACATAAAACAACATAAAACATATAACATAAAACATCGAACAACATAAAACAACATAAAACATATAACAAAACATCGAACAACATAAAACAACATAAAACAATGTAAATCATCAATCAACATAAAACAACATAAAACAACATAAAACAACATAAAACATCAAACATAATATAAAACATCAATGAACATAAAAAAAATAAAACATAACATAAAACAACATAAACCATCAATCTACATAAACAACATAAAACAACAATCAACATAAACATCGAACATAACATAAAACACCAATCAACATAAAACAACATAAAACTTCAAACAACATAAAACATAACATAAAACAACGGAAACCATCAATCAACAGAAAACAACATAAAACATTGAACATAACATAAAACAACATAAAACATCAATCAACATAAAACAACATAAAACAGAACATAAAATAAAACAACATAAAACACAACATAAAACATAAAACAACATAAAACAACATAAAACACAACATAAAACATATAACATAAAACATCGAACAACATAAATCAACATAAAACAATGTAAATCATCAATCAACATAAAACAACATAAACCTTCAATCAACATAAAACAGAACATAAAATAAAGCATAAAACAACATAAAACAACATAAAACATCAAACATAATATAAAACATCAATGAACATAAAAAAAAATAAAACATAACATAAAACAACATAAACTATCAACATAAACAACATAAAACAACAATCAACATAAACATCGAACATAACATAAAACACCAATCAACATAAAACAACATAAAACATCAAACAACATAAAACAACATAAAACAACATAAAACAACATAAAACAACATAAAACATAACATAAAACAACGTAAACCATCAATCAACATAAAACAACATAAAACATTACATAATATAACATAAAACATTGAACATAATATAAAACATTAATGAACATAAAAAAAATAAAACATAACATAAAACAACATAAAACATAAAACAACATAAAACATATAACATAAAACATCGAACAACATAAAACAACATAAACCTTCAATCAACATAAAACAGAACATAAAATAAAGCATAAAACAACATAAAACAACATAAAACATCAAACATAATATAAAACATCAATGAACATAAAAAAAAATAAAACATAACATAAAACAACATAAACCATCAACATAAACAACATAAAACAACAATCAACATAAACATCGAACATAACATAAAACACCAATCAACATAAAACAACATAAAACATCAAACAACATAAAACAACATAAAACAACATAAAACAACATAAAACAACATAAAACATAACATAAAACAACGTAAACCATCAATCAACATAAAACAACATAAAACATTACATAAAATAACATAAAACATTGAACATAATATAAAACATTAATGAACATAAAAAAAATAAAACATAACATAAAACAACATAAACCATCAATCTACATAAACAACATAAAACAACAATCAACATAAACATCGAACATAACATAAAACACCAATCAACGTAAAACAACATAAAACTTCAAACAACATAAAACATAAAACAACATAGAATAACATAAAACATAACATAAAACAACCGAAACCATCAATCAACAGAAAACAACATAAAACATTGAACATAACATAAAACAACATAAAACATCAATCAACATAAAACAACATAAAACAGAACATAAAATAAAGCATAAAACAACATAAAACATAAAACAACGTAAACCATCAAACATAAAACAACATATAACATAGAACATAAAACATAAAACAACATAAAACAACATAAAACATAACATATAACAACGTAAACCATCAATCAACATAAAACATATAACATAAAACAACATAAAACAACATAAAACACAACATAAAACATAAAACAACATAAAACACAACATAAAACATAAAACAACATAAAACAACATAAAACACAACATAAAACATATAACATAAAAAAACATAAAACATAAAACAACATAAACCGTCAATCAACAGAAAACAACATAAAACAGAACATAAAATAAAGCATAAAACAACATAAAACATAAAACAATGTAAACCATCAAACATAAAACAACATAAAACATATAACATAAAACATCAAACAACATAAAACAACATAAAACAATGTAAATCATCAATCAACATAAAACAACATAAACCTTCAATCAACATAAAACAGAACATAAAATAAAGCATAAAACAACATAAAACAAAATAAAACATTACATAAAACAACATAAAACATCGAACATAATATAAAACATCAATGAACATAAAAAAAAATAAAACATAACATAAAACAACATAAACCATCAACATAAACAACATAAAACAACAATCAACATAAACATCGAACATAACATAAAACACCAATCAACATAAAACAACATAAAACAACATAAAACAACATAAAACATTACATAAAACAACATAAAACATCGAACATAATATAAAACATCAATGAACATAAAAAAAAATAAAACATAAAACAACATAAACCATCAACATAAACAACATAAAACAACAATCAACATAAACATCGAACATAACATAAAACACCAATCAACATAAAACAACATAAAACATCAAACAACATAAAACAACATAAAACATAACATAAAACAACGGAAACCATCAATCAACATAAAACAACATAAACCTTCAATCAACATAAAACAGTACTTAAAATAAAGCATTAAACAACATAAAACAACATAAAACATTACATAAAACAACATAAAACATCGAACATAATATAAAACATCAATGAACATAAAAAAAAATAAAACATAACATAAAACAACATAAACCATCAACATAAACAACATAAAACAACAATCAACATAAACATCGAACATAGCATAAAACACCAATCAACACCAATAAACATAAAACAACATAAAACATCAAACAACATAAAACAACATAAAACAACATAAAACAATGTAAATCATCAATCAACATAAAACAGAACATAATATAAAGCATAAAACAACAATCAACATAAACATCGAACATAGCATAAAACACCAATCAACACCAATAAACATAAAACAACATAAAACATCAAACAACATAAAACAACATAAAACAACATAAAACAATGTAAATCATCAATCAACATAAAACAGAACATAATATAAAGCATAAAACAACATAAAACAACATAAAACATATAACATAAAACAACATAAAACATAAAACAACATAAACCGTCAATCAACATAAAACAACATAAAACATAAAACAATGTAAACCATCAAACATAAAACAACATAAAACATATAACATAAAACATCAAACAACATAAAACAACATAAAACAATGTAAATCATCAATCAACATAAAACAACATAAACCTTCAATCAACATAAAACAGAACATAAAATAAAGCATAAAACAACATAAAACAACATAAAACATCAAACATAATATAAAACATCAATGAACATAAAAAAAAATAAAACATAACATAAAACAACATAAACCATCAACATAAACAACATAAAACAACAATCAACATAAACATCGAACATAACATAAAACACCAATCAACATAAAACAACATAAAACATCAAACAACATAAAACAACATAAAACAACATAAAACAACATAAAACATAACATAAAACAACGTAAACCATCAATCAACATAAAACAACATAAACCTTCAATCAACATAAAACAGAACATAAAATAAAGCATAAAATAACATAAAACAAAATAAAACATTACATAAAACAACATAAAACATCGAACATAATATAAAACATCAATGAACATAAAAAAAAATAAAACATAACATAAAACAACATAAACCATCAACATAAACAACATAAAACAACAATCAACATAAACATCGAACATAACATAAAACACTAATCAACATAAAACAACATAAAACATCAAACAACATAAAACAACATAAAACAACATAAAACAACATAAAACAACATAAAACATTACATAAAACAACATAAAACATCAAACATAATATAAAACATCAATGAACATAAAAAAAAATAAAACATAACATAAAACAACATAAACCATCAACATAAACAACATAAAACAACAATCAACATAAACATCGAACATAACATAAAACCCCAATCAACATAAAACAACATAAAACATCAAACAACATAAAACAACATAAAACATAACATAAAACAATGTAAACCATCAATCAACATAAAACAACATAAACCTTCAATCAACATAAAACAGTACTTAAAATAAAGCATAAAACAACATAAAACAACATAAGACATTACATAAAACAACATAAAACATCGAACATAATATAAAACATCAATGAACATAAAAAAAAATAAAACATAACATAAAACAACATAAACCATCAATATAAACAACATAAAACAACAATCAACATAAACATCGAACATAACATAAAACACCAATCAACACCAATCAACATAAAACAACATAAAACATCAAACAACATCAAACAACATAAAACAACATAAAACAACATAAAACAACATAAAACATAACATAAAACAATGTAAACCATCAATCAACATAAAACAGAACATAATATAAAGCATAAAACAACATAAAACAACATAAAACATCAACAACATAAAACAACATAAAACAACATAAAACATAAAACAACGTAAACCATCAAACATAAAACAACATAAAACATAGAATATAAAACATAAAACAACATAAAACAACATAAAACATAACATATAACAACGTAAACCATCAATCAACATAAAACATATAACATAAAACAACATAAAACAACATAAAACACAACATAAAATATCAAACAACATAAAACAACATAAAACAACATAAAACAACATAAAACATAACATAAAACAATGTAAATCATCAATCAACATAAAACAACATAAACCTTCAATCAACATAAAACAGAACATAAAATAAAGCATAAAACAACATAAAACAACATAAAACATTACATAAAACAACATAAAACAACATAAAACATCAAACAACATAAAACATAACATAAAACAATGTAAATCATCAATCAACATAAAACAACATAAACCTTCAATCAACATAAAACAGAACATAAAATAAAGCATAAAACAACATAAAACAACATAAAACATCAGACATAATATAAAACATCAATGAACATAAAAAAAAATAAAACATAACATAAAACAACATAAACCATCAACATAAACAACATAAAACAACATAAAACATAAACATCGAACATAACATAAAACACCAATCAACATAAAACAACATAAAACATCAAACAACATAAAACAACATAAAACATAACATAAAACAATGTAAACCATCAATCAACATAAAACAACATAAACCTTCAATCAACATTAAAATAAAGCATAAAACAACATAAAACAACATAAAACATTACATAAAACAACATAAAACATTGAACATAATATAAAACATCAATGAACATAAAAAAAAATAAAACATAACATAAAACAACATAAACCATCAACATAAACAACATAAAACAACAATCAACATAAACATCGAACATAGCATAAAACACCAATCAACACCAATCAACATAAAACAACATAAAACATCAAACAACATAAAACAACATAAAACAACATAAAACATAACATAAAACAATGTAAACCATCAATCAACATAAAACAGAACATAATATAAAGCATAAAACAACATAAAACAACATAAAACATATAACATAAAACAACATAAAACATAAAACAACATAAAACGTCAATCAACAGAAAACAACATAAAACAGAACATAAAATAAAGCATAAAACAACATAAAACAGAACATAAAATAAAGCATAAAACAACATAAAACATAAAACAATGTAAACCATCAAACATAAAACAACATAAAACATATAACATAAAACATCAAACAACATAAAACAACATTAAACAATGTAAATCATCAATCAACATAAAACAACATAAACCTTCAATCAACATAAAACAGAACATAAAATAAAGCATAAAACAACATAAGACAGAACATAAAATAAAGCATAAAACAACATAAAACATAAAACAATGTAAACCATCAAACATAAAACAACATAAAACATATAACATAAAACATCAAACAACATAAAACAACATAAAACAATGTAAATCACCAATCAACACCAATCAACATAAAACAACATAAAACATCAAACAACATAAAACAACATAAAACAACATAAAACATAACATAAAACAATGTAAACCATCAATCAACATAAAACAGAACATAATATAAAGCATAAAACAACATAAAACAACATAAAACATATAACATAAAACAACATAAAACATAAAACAACATAAAACGTCAATCAACAGAAAACAACATAAAACAGAACATAAAACATCAAACAACATAAAACAACATTAAACAATGTAAATCACCAATCAACACCAATCAACATAAAACAACATAAAACATCAAACAACATAAAACAACATAAAACAACATAAAACATAACATAAAACAATGTAAACCATCAATCAACATAAAACAGAACATAATATAAAGCATAAAACAACATAAAACAACATAAAACATATAACATAAAACAACATAAAACATAAAACAACATAAAACGTCAATCAACAGAAAACAACATAAAACAGAACATAAAACATCAAACAACATAAAACAACATTAAACAATGTAAATCATCAATCAACATAAAACAACATAAACCTTCAATCAACATAAAACAACATAAAACAATATAAAACATAACATAAAACAATGTAAACCATCAATCAACATAAAACAGAACATAATATAAAGCATAAAACAACATAAAACAACATAAAACATATAACATAAAACAACATAAAACATAAAACAACATAAAATGTCAATCAACATAAAACAACATAAAACATATAACATAAAACATCAAACAACATAAAACAACATTAAACAATGTAAATCATCAATCAACATAAAACAACATAAACCTTCAATCAACATAAAACAGAACATAAAATAAAGCATAAAACAACATAAGACAGAACATAAAATAAAGCATAAAACAACATAAAACATAAAACAATGTAAACCATCAAACATAAAACAACATAAAACATATAACATAAAACATCAAACAACATAAAACAACATAAAACAATGTAAATCATCAATCAACATAAAACAACATAAACCTTCAATCAACATAAAACAGAACATAAAATAAAGCATAAAACAACATAAAACAACATAAAACATCAAACATAATATAAAACATCAATGAACATAAAAAAAAATAAAACATAACATAAAACAACATAAACCATCAACATAAACAACATAAAACAACAATCAACATAAACATCGAACATAACATAAAACACCAATCAACATAAAACAACATAAAACATCACACAACATAAAACAACATAAAACAACATAAAACAACATAAAACAACATAAAACATTACATAAAACAACATAAAACATCAAACATAATATAAAACATCAATGAACATAAAAAAAAATAAAACATAACATAAAACAACATAAACCATCAACATAAACAACATAAAACAACAATCAACATAAACATCGAACATAACATAAAACCCCAATCAACATAAAACAACATAAAACATCAAACAACATAAAACAACATAAAACATAACATAAAACAATGTAAACCATCAATCAACATAAAACAACATAAACCTTCAATCAACATAAAACAGTACTTAAAATAAAGCATAAAACAACATAAAACAACATAAGACATTACATAAAACAACATAAAACATCGAACATAATATAAAACATCAATGAACATAAAAAAAAATAAAACATAACATAAAACAACATAAACCATCAACATAAACAACATAAAACAACAATCAACATAAACATCGAACATAGCATAAAACACCAATCAACTCCAGTCAACATAAAACAACATAAAACATCAAACAACATAAAACAACATAAAACAACATAAAACATAACATAAAACAATGTAAACCATCAATCAACATAAAACAGAACATAATATAAAGCATAAAACAACATAAAACATCAACAACATAAAACAACATAAAACAACATAAAACATAAAACAACGTAAACCATCAAACATAAAACAACATATAACATAGAACATAAAACATAAAACAACATAAAACATAACATATAACAACATAAACCATCAATCTACATAAACAACATAAAACAACTATCAACATAAACATCGAACATAACATAAAACACCAATCAACATAAAACAACATAAAACTTCAAACAACATAAAACATAAAACAACATAAAATAACATAAAACATAACATAAAACAACGGAAACCATCAATCAACATAAAACAACATAAAACATAAAACAACGTAAACCATCAAACATAAAACAACATATAACATAGAACATAAAACATAAAACAACATAAAACATAACATATAACAACATAAACCATCAATCTACATAAACAACATAAAACAACTATCAACATAAACATCGAACATAACATAAAACACCAATCAACATAAAACAACATAAAACTTCAAACAACATAAAACATAAAACAACATAAAATAACATAAAACATAACATAAAACAACGGAAACCATCAATCAACATAAAACAACATAAAACATAAAAGATAAACCAACATAAAACATCAAACAACATAAAACAACATAAAACATAACATAAAACATAAATCAACATAAAACAACATAAAACATTACATAAAACAACATAAAACATCGAACATAATATAAAACATCAATGAACATAAAAAAAATAAAACATAACATAAAACAACATAAACCATCAATCTACATAAACAACATAAAACAACTATCAACATAAACATCGAACATAACATAAAACACCAATCAACATAAAACAACATAAAACTTCAAACAACATAAAACATAAAACAACATAAAATAACATAAAACATAACATTAAACAACGGAAACCATCAATCAACATAAAACAACGTAAACCATCAAACATAAAACAACATATAACATAGAACATAAAACATAAAACAACATAAAACATAACATATAACAACATAAACCATCAATCTACATAAACAACATAAAACAACTATCAACATAAACATCGAACATAACATAAAACACCAATCAACATAAAACAACATAAAACTTCAAACAACATAAAACATAAAACAACATAAAATAACATAAAACATAACATAAAACAACGGAAACCATCAATCAACATAAAACAACATAAAACATAAAAGATAAACCAACATACAACATAAAACAACATAAAACAACATAAAACATAACATAAAACAACGTAAACCATCAATCAACATAAAACAACATAAACCTTCAATCAACATAAAACAGAACATAAAATAAAGCATAAAATAACATAAAACAAAATAAAACATTACATAAAACAACATAAAACATCGAACATAATATAAAACATCAATGAACATAAAAAAAAATAAAACATAACATAAAACAACATAAACCATCAACATAAACAACATAAAACAACAATCAACATAAACATCGAACATAACATAAAACACCAATCAACATAAAACAACATAAAACATCAAACAACATAAAACAACATAAAACAACATAAAACAACATAAAACAACATAAAACATTACATAAAACAACATAAAACATCAAACATAATATAAAACATCAATGAACATAAAAAAAAATAAAACATAACATAAAACAACATAAACCATCAACATAAACAACATAAAACAACAATCAACATAAACATCGAACATAACATAAAACCCCAATCAACATAAAACAACATAAAACATCAAACAACATAAAACAACATAAAACATAACATAAAACAATGTAAACCATCAATCAACATAAAACAACATAAACCTTCAATCAACATAAAACAGTTCTTAAAATAAAGCATAAAACAACATAAAACAACATAAGACATTACATAAAACAACATAAAACATCGAACATAATATAAAACATCAATGAACATAAAAAAAAATAAAACATAACATAAAACAACATAAACCATCAACATAAACAACATAAAACAACAATCAACATAAACATCGAACATAGCATAAAACACCAATCAACTCCAGTCAACATAAAACAACATAAAACATCAAACAACATAAAACAACATAAAACAACATAAAACATAACATAAAACAATGTAAACCATCAATCAACATAAAACAGAACATAATATAAAGCATAAAACAACATAAAACATCAACAACATAAAACAACATAAAACAACATAAAACATAAAACAACGTAAACCATCAAACATAAAACAACATATAACATAGAACATAAAACATAAAACAACATAAAACATAACATATAACAACATAAACCATCAATCTACATAAACAACATAAAACAACTATCAACATAAACATCGAACATAACATAAAACACCAATCAACATAAAACAACATAAAACTTCAAACAACATAAAACATAAAACAACATAAAATAACATAAAACATAACATAAAACAACGGAAACCATCAATCAACATAAAACAACATAAAACATAAAACAACGTAAACCATCAAACATAAAACAACATATAACATAGAACATAAAACATAAAACAACATAAAACATAACATATAACAACATAAACCATCAATCTACATAAACAACATAAAACAACTATCAACATAAACATCGAACATAACATAAAACACCAATCAACATAAAACAACATAAAACTTCAAACAACATAAAACATAAAACAACGTAAAATAACATAAAACATAACATAAAACAACGGAAACCATCAATCAACATAAAACAACATAAAACATAAAACAACGTAAACCATCAAACATAAAACAACATATAACATAGAACATAAAACATAAAACAACATAAAACATAACATATAACAACATAAACCATCAATCTACATAAACAACATAAAACAACTATCAACATAAACATCGAACATAACATAAAACACCAATCAACATAAAACAACATAAAACTTCAAACAACATAAAACATAAAACAACATAAAATAACATAAAACATAACATAAAACAACGGAAACCATCAATCAACATAAAACAACATAAAACATAAAACAACGTAAACCATCAAACATAAAACAACATATAACATAGAACATAAAACATAAAACAACATAAAACATAACATATAACAACATAAACCATCAATCTACATAAACAACATAAAACAACTATCAACATAAACATCGAACATAACATAAAACACCAATCAACATAAAACAACATAAAACTTCAAACAACATAAAACATAAAACAACATAAAATAACATAAAACATAACATAAAACAACGGAAACCATCAATCAACATAAAACAACATAAAACATAAAAGATAAACCAACATAAAACATCAAACAACATAAAACAACATAAAACATAACATAAAACATAAATCAACATAAAACAACATAAAACATTACATAAAACAACATAAAACATCGAACATAATATAAAACATCAATGAACATAAAAAAAATAAAACATAACATAAAACAACATAAACCATCAATCTACATAAACAACATAAAACAACTATCAACATAAACATCGAACATAACATAAAACACCAATCAACATAAAACAACATAAAACTTCAAACAACATAAAACATAAAACAACATAAAATAACATAAAACATAACATTAAACAACGGAAACCATCAATCAACATAAAACAACGTAAACCATCAAACATAAAACAACATATAACATAGAACATAAAACATAAAACAACATAAAACATAACATATAACAACATAAACCATCAATCTACATAAACAACATAAAACAACTATCAACATAAACATCGAACATAACATAAAACACCAATCAACATAAAACAACATAAAACTTCAAACAACATAAAACATAAAACAACATAAAATAACATAAAACATAACATAAAACAACGGAAACCATCAATCAACATAAAACAACATAAAACATAAAAGATAAACCAACATAAAACATAAAACAACATAAAACAACATAAAACATAACATAAAACAACATAAAACCTAAATCAACATAAAACAACATAAAACATTACATAAAACAACATAAAACATCGAACATATTATAAAACATCAATGAACATAAAAAAAATAAAACATAACATAAAACAACATAAACCATCAATCTACATAAACAACATAAAACAACAATCAACATAAACATCGAACATAACTTAAAACACCAATCAACATAAAACAACATAAAACTTCAAACAACTTAAAACATAAAACAACATAGAATAACATAAAACATAACATAAAACAACGGAAACCATCAATCAACATAAAACAACATAAAACATACATATAACATAAAACAACATAAAACATAAAACAACATAAAACATACATATAACATAAAACAACGTAAACCATCAATCAACATAAAACAAAATAAAACATTACATAAAATAACATAAAACATCGAACATAATATAAAACATCAATGAACATAAAAAAAATAAAACATAACATAAAACAACATAAACCATCAATCTACATAGACAACATAAAACAACAATCAACATAAACATCGAACATAACATAAAACACCAATCAACATAAAACAACATAAAACTTCAAACAACATAAAACATAAAACAACATAGAATAACATAAAACATAACATAAAACAACGGAAACCATCAATCAACAGAAAACAACATAAAACATTGAACATAACATAAAACAACATAAAACATCAATCAACATAAAACAACATAAAACAGAACATAAAATAAAGCATAAAACAACATAAAACATAAAACAACGTAAACCATCAAACATAAAACAACATATAACATAGAACATAAAACATAAAACAACATAAAACAACATAAAACAAAACATATAACAACGTAAACCATCAATCAACATAAAACATATAACATAAAACAACATAAAACAACATAAAACACAACATAAAACATAAAACAACATAAAACACAACATAAAACATATAACAAAACAACATAAAACATAAAACAACATAAACCGTCAATCAACAGAAAACAACATAAAACAGAACATAAAATAAAGCATAAAACAACATAAAACATAAAACAATGTAAACCATCAAACATAAAACAACATAAAACATATAACATAAAACATCGAACAACATAAAACAACATAAAACAATGTAAATCATCAATCAACATAAAACAACATAAACCTTCAATCAACATAAAACAGAACATAAAATAAATCATAAAACAACATAAAACAACATAAAACATCAAACATAATATAAAACATCAATGAACATAAAAAAAAATAAAACAACATAAAACAACATAAACCATCAACATAAACAACATAAAACAACAATCAACATAAACATCGAACATAAAACACCAATCAACATAAAACAACATAAAACATCAAACAACATAAAACAACATAAAACAACATAAAACATAACATAAAACAACATAAACCATCAATCTACATAAACAACATAAAACAACAATCAACATAAACATCGAACATAACATAAAACACCAATCAACATAAAACAACATAAAACTTCAAACAACATAAAACATAAAACAACATAGAATAACATAAAACATAACATAAAACAACGGAAACCATCAATCAACAGAAAACAACATAAAACATTGAACATAACATAAAACAACATAAACCATCAATCTACATAAACAACATAAAACAACTATCAACATAAACATCAAACATAACATAAAACACCAATCAACATAAAACAACATAAAACTTCAAACAACATAAAACATAAAACAACATAAAATAACATAAAACATAACATAAAACAACGGAAACCATCAATCAACATAAAACAACGTAAACCATCAAACATAAAACAACATAAAACATAAAACAACATAAAACAACATAAAACATAACATAAAACAACATAAAACATAAATCAACATAAAACAACATAAAACATTACATAAAACAACATAAAACATCGAACATAATATAAAACATCAATGAACATAAAAAAAATAAAACATAACATAAAACAACAAAAACCATCAATCTACATAAACAACATAAAACAACAATCAACATAAACATCGAACATAACATAAAACACCAATCAACATAAAACAACATAAAACTTCAAACAACATAAAACATAAAACAACATAGAATAACATAAAACATAACATAAAACAACGGAAACCATCAATCAACAGAAAACAACATAAAACATTGAACATAACATAAAACAACATAAACCATCAATCTACATAAACAACATAAAACAACAATCAACATAAACATCGAACATAACATAAAACACCAATCAACATAAAACAACATAAAACTTCAAACAACATAAAACATAAAACAACATAGAATAACATAAAACATAACATAAAACAACGGAAACCATCAATCAACAGAAAACAACATAAAACATTGAACATAACATAAAACAACATAAACCATCAATCTACATAAACAACATAAAACATTACATAAAATAACATAAAACATTGAACATAATATAAAACATTAATGAACATAAAAAAAATAAAACATAACATAAAACAACATAAACCATCAATCTACATAAACAACATAAAACAACAATCAACATAAACATCGAACATAACATAAAACACCAATCAACATAAAACAACATAAAACTTCAAACAACATAAAACATAAAACAACATAGAATAACATAAAACATAACATAAAACAACGGAAACCATCAATTAACAGAAAACAACATAAAACATTGAACATAACATAAAACAACATAAAACATCAATCAACATAAAACAACATAAAACTGAACATAAAATAAAGCATAAAGCAACATAAAACATAAAACAACGTAAACCATCAAACATAAAACAACATATAACATAGAAGATAAAACATAAAACAACATAAAACAACATAAAACAAAACATATAACAACGTAAACCATCAATCAACATAAAACATATAACATAAAACAACATAAAACAACATAAAACACAACATAAAACATAAAACAACATAAAACACAACATAAAACATAAAACAACATAAAACAACATAAAACACAACATAAAACATATAACATAAAACAACATAAAACATAAAACAACATAAACCGTCAATCAACAGAAAACAACATAAAACAGAACATAAAATAAAGCATAAAACAACATAAAACATAAAACAATGTAAACCATCAAACATAAAACAACATAAAACATATAACATAAAACATCAAACAACATAAAACAACATAAAACAATGTAAATCATCAATCAACATAAAACAACATAAACCTTCAAACATAAAACAACATATAACATAGAACATAAAGCATAAAACAACATAAAACATAAAACAACGTAAACCATCAAACATAAAACAACATATAACATAGAACATAAAACATAAAACAACATAAAACAACATAAAACAACATAAAACAACATAAAAAAACATAAAACATAAAACAATGTAAACCATAAAACATAAAACAACATAAAACATATAACATAAAACATCAAACAACATAAAACAACATAAAACAATGTAAATCATCAATCAACATAAAACAACATAAACCTTCAATCAACATAAAACAGAACATAAAATAAAGCATAAAACAACATAAAACTAAATAAAACAATACATAAAACAACATAAAACATCGAACATAATATAAAACATCAATGAACAAAAAAAAAATAAAACATAACATAAAACAACATAAACCATCAACATAAACAACATAAAACAACAATCAACATAAACATCGAACATAACATAAAAACACCAATCAACATAAAACAACATAAAACATAAAACAACGTAAACCATCAAACATAAAACAACATATAACATAGAACATAAAACATAAAACAACATAAAACAAAACATATAACAACGTAAACCATCAATCAACATAAAACATATAACATAAAACAACATAAAACAACATAAAACACAACATAAAACATAAAACAACATAAAACACAACATAAAACATAAAACAACATAAAACATAAAACAACGTAAACCATCAAACATAAAACAACATATAACATAGAACATAAAACATAAAACAACATAAAACAACATAAAACAAAACATATAACAACGTAAACCATCAATCAACATAAAACATATAACATAAAACAACATAAAACAACATAAAACACAACATAAAACATAAAACAACATAAAACACAACATAAAACATATAACAAAACAACATAAAACATAAAACAACATAAACCGTCAATCAACAGAAAACAACATAAAACAGAACATAAAATAAAGCATAAAACAACAGAAAAAACATAAAACAATGTAAACCATCAAACATAAAACAACATAAAACATATAACATAAAACATCGAACAACATAAAACAACATAAAACAATGTAAATCATCAATCAACATAAAACAACATAAACCTTCAATCAACATAAAACAGAACATAAAATAAATCATAAAACAACATAAAACAACATAAAACATCAAACATAATATAAAACATCAATGAACATAAAAAAAAATAAAACAACATAAAACAACATAAACCATCAACATAAACAACATAAAACAACAATCAACATAAACATCGAACATAAAACACCAATCAACATAAAACAACATAAAACATCAAACAACATAAAACAACATAAAACAACATAAAACATAACATAAAACAACGTAAACCATCAATCAACATAAAACAACATAAAACATTACATAAAATAACATAAAACATCGAACATAATATAAAACATTAATGAACATAAAAAAAATAAAACATAACATAAAACAACATAAACCATCAATCTACATAAACAACATAAAACAACAATCAACATAAACATCGAACATAACATAAAACACCAATCAACATAAAACAACATAAAACTTCAAACAACATAAAACATAAAACAACATAGAATAACATAAAACATAACATAAAACAACGGAAACCATCAATCAACAGAAAACAACATAAAACATTGAACATAACATAAAACAACATAAACCATCAATCTACATAAACAACATAAAACAACTATCAACATAAACATCGAACATAACATAAAACACCAATCAACATAAAACAACATAAAACTTCAAACAACATAAAACATAAAACAACATAAAATAACATAAAACATAACATAAAACAACGGAAACCATCAATCAACATAAAACAACGTAAACCATCAAACATTAAACAACATAAAACATAAAACAACATAAAACAACATAAAACATAACATAAAACAACATAAAACATAAATCAACATAAAACAACATAAAACATTACATAAAACAACATAAAACATCGAACATAATATAAAACATCAATGAACATAAAAAAAATAAAACATAACATAAAACAACAAAAACCATCAATCTACATAAACAACATAAAACAACAATCAACATAAACATCGAACATAACATAAAACACCAATCAACATAAAACAACATAAAACTTCAAACAACATAAAACATAAAACAACATAGAATAACATAAAACATAACATAAAACAACGGAAACCATCAATCAACAGAAAACAACATAAAACATTGAACATAACATAAAACAACATAAACCATCAATCTACATAAACAACATAAAACAACAATCAACATAAACATCGAACATAACATAAAACACCAATCAACATAAAACAACATAAAACTTCAAACAACATAAAACATAAAACAACATAGAATAACATAAAACATAACATAAAACAACGGAAACCATCAATCTACATAAACAACATAAAACAACAATCAACATAAACATCGAACATAACATAAAACACCAATCAACATAAAACAACATAAAACTTCAAACAACATAAAACATAAAACAACATAGAATAACATAAAACATAACATAAAACAACGGAAACCATCAATCAACAGAAAACAACATAAAACATTGAACATAACATAAAACAACATAAACCATCAATCTACATAAACAACATAAAACAACTATCAACATAAACATCGAACATAACATAAAACACCAATCAACATAAAACAACATAAAACTTCAAACAACATAAAACATAAAACAACATAAAATAACATAAAACATAACATAAAACAACGGAAACCATCAATCAACATAAAACAACGTAAACCATCAAACATAAAACAACATAAAACATAAAACAACATAAAACAACATAAAACATAACATAAAACAACATAAAACATAAATCAACATAAAACAACATAAAACATTACATAAAACAACATAAAACATCGAACATAATATAAAACATCAATGAACATAAAAAAAATAAAACATAACATAAAACAACAAAAACCATCAATCTACATAAACAACATAAAACAACAATCAACATAAACATCGAACATAACATAAAACACCAATCAACATAAAACAACATAAAACTTCAAACAACATAAAACATAAAACAACATAGAATAACATAAAACATAACATAAAACAACGGAAACCATCAATCAACAGAAAACAACATAAAACATTGAACATAACATAAAACAACATAAACCATCAATCTACATAAACAACATAAAACAACTATCAACATAAACATCGAACATAACATAAAACACCAATCAACATAAAACAACATAAAACTTCAAACAACATAAAACAACATAAAATAACATAAAACATAACATAAAACAACGGAAACCATCAATTAACATAAAACAACGTAAACCATCAAACATAAAACAACATAAAACATAAAACAACATAAAACAACATAAAACATAACATAAAACAACATAAACCATCAATCTACATAAACAACATAAAACAACAATCAACATAAACATCGAACATAACATAAAACACCAATCAACATAAAACAACATAAAACTTCAAACAACATAAAACATAAAACAACATAGAATAACATAAAACATAACATAAAACAACGGAAACCATCAATCAACAGAAAACAACATAAAACATTGAACATAACATAAAACAACATAAACCATCAATCTACATAAACAACATAAAACAACTATCAACATAAACATCGAACATAACATAAAACACCAATCAACATAAAACAACATAAAACTTCAAACAACATAAAACATAAAACAACATAAAATAACATAAAACATAACATAAAACAACGGAAACCATCAATCAACATAAAACAACGTAAACCATCAAACATAAAACAACATAAAACATAAAACAACATAAAACAACATAAAACATAACATAAAACAACATAAAACATAAATCAACATAAAACAACATAAAACATTACATAAAACAACATAAAACATCGAACATAATATAAAACATCAATGAACATAAAAAAAATAAAACATAACATAAAACAACATAAACCATCAATCTACATAAACAACATAAAACAACAATCAACATAAACATCGAACATAACATAAAACACCAATCAACATAAAACAACATAAAACTTCAAACAACATAAAACATAAAACAACATAGAATAACATAAAACATAACATAAAACAACGGAAACCATCAATCAACAGAAAACAACATAAAACATTGAACATAACATAAAACAACATAAAACATCAATCAACATAAAACAACATAAAACAGAACATAAAATAAAGCATAAAACAACATAAAACATAAAACAACGTAAACCATCAAACATAAAACAACATATAACATAGAACATAAAACATAAAACAACATAAAACAACATAAAACAACATAAAACAGAACATATAACAACGTAAACCATCAATCAACATAAAACATATAACAAAAAACAACATAAAACAACATAAAACACAACATAAAACATAAAACAACATAAAACAACATAAAACAACATAAAACATCAAACAACATAAAACAACATAAAACAACATAAAACATAACATAAAACAACGTAAACCATCAATCAACATAAAACAACATAAAACATTACATAAAATAACATAAAACATTGAACATAATATAAAACATTAATGAACATAAAAAAAATAAAACATAACATAAAACAACATAAACCATCAATCTACATAAACAACATAAAACAACAATCAACATAAACATCGAACATAACATAAAACACCAATCAACATAAAACAACATAAAACTTCAAACAACATAAAACATAAAACAACATAGAATAACATAAAACATAACATAAAACAACCGAAACCATCAATCAACAGAAAACAACATAAAACATTGAACATAACATAAAACAACATAAAACATCAATCAACATAAAACAACATAAAACAGAACATAAAATAAAGCATAAAACAACATAAAACATAAAACAACGTAAACCATCAAACATAAAACAACATATAACATAGAACATAAAACATAAAACAACATAAAACAACATAAAACATAACATATAACAACGTAAACCATCAATCAACATAAAACATATAACATAAAACAACATAAAACAACATAAAACACAACATAAAACATAAAACAACATAAAACACAACATAAAACATAAAACAACATAAAACAACATAAAACACAACATAAAACATATAACATAAAACAACATAAAACATAAAACAACATAAACCGTCAATCAACAGAAAACAACATAAAACAGAACATAAAATAAAGCATAAAACAACATAAAACATAAAACAATGTAAACCATCAAACATAAAACAACATAAAACATATAACATAAAACATAAAACAACATAAAACATAAAACAATGTAAACCATCAAACATAAAACAACATAAACCTTCAAACATAAAACAACATATAACATAGAACATAAAGCATAAAACAACATAAAACATAAAACAACGTAAACCATCAAACATAAAACAACATATAACATAGAACATAAAACATAAAACAACATAAAACAACATAAAACAACATAAAACATAAAACAACGTAAACCATCAAACATAAAACAACATAAAACATATAACATAAAACATCAAACAACATAAAACAACATAAAACAATGTAAATCATCAATCAACATAAAACAACATAAACCTTCAATCAACATAAAACAGAACATAAAATAAAGCATAAAACAACATAAAACTAAATAAAACAATACATAAAACAACATAAAACATCGAACATAATATAAAACATCAATGAACAAAAAAAAAATAAAACAACATAAAACAACATAAACCATCAACATAAACAACATAAAACAGCAATCAACATAAACATCGAACATAACATAAAACACCAATCAACATAAAACAACATAAAACATAAAACAACGTAAACCATCAAACATAAAACAACATATAACATAGAACATAAAACATAAAACAACATAAAACAAAACATATAACAACGTAAACCATCAATCAACATAAAACATATAACATAAAACAACATAAAACAACATAAAACACAACATAAAACATAAAACAACATAAAACACAACATAAAACATAAAACAACATAAAACATAAAACAACGTAAACCATCAAACATAAAACAACATATAACATAGAACATAAAACATAAAACAACATAAAACAACATAAAACAAAACATATAACAACGTAAACCATCAATCAACATAAAACATATAACATAAAACAACATAAAACAACATAAAACACAACATAAAACATAAAACAACATAAAACACAACATAAAACATAAAACAACATAAAACAACATAAAACACAACATAAAACATATAACATAAAACAACATAAAACATAAAACAACATAAAACATATAACATAAAACATCAAACAACATAAAACAACATAAAACAATGTAAATCATCAATCAACATAAAACAACATAAACCTTCAAACATAAAACAACATATAACATAGAACATAAAGCATAAAACAACATAAAACATAAAACAACGTAAACCATCAAACATAAAACAACATATAACATAGAACATAAAACATAAAACAACATAAAACAACATAAAACAACATAAAACATAAAACAATGTAAACCATCAAACATAAAACAACATAAAACATATAACATAAAACATCAAACAACATAAAACAACATAAAACAATGTAAATCATCAATCAACATAAAACAACATAAACCTTCAATCAACATAAAACAGAACATAAAATAAAGCATAAAACAACATAAAACAAAATAAAACATTACATAAAACAACATAAAACATCGAACATAATATAAAACATCAATGAACATAAAAAAAAATAAAACATAACATAAAACAACATAAACCATCAACATAAACAACATAAAACAACAATCAACATAAACATCAAACATAACATAAAACACCAATCAACATAAAACAACATAAAACAACATAAAACAACATAAAACATTACATAAAACAACATAAAACATCGAACATAATATAAAACATCAATGAACATAAAAAAAAATAAAACATAAAACAACATAAACCATCAACATAAACAACATAAAACAACAATCAACATAAACATCGAACATAACATAAAACACCAATCAACATAAAACAACATAAAACATCAAACAACATAAAACAACATAAAACATAACATAAAACAACGGAAACCATCAATCAACATAAAACAACATAAACCTTCAATCAACATAAAACAGTACTTAAAATAAAGCATAAAACAACATAAAACAACATAAAACATTACATAAAACAACATAAAACTTCAAACAACTTAAAACATAAAACAACATAGAATAACATAAAACATAACATAAAACAACGGAAACCATCAATCAACATAAAACAACATAAAACATACATATAACATAAAACAACATAAAACATAAAACAACATAAAACATACATATAACATAAAACAACGTAAACCATCAATCAACATAAAACAAAATAAAACATTACATAAAATAACATAAAACATCGAACATAATATAAAACATCAATGAACATAAAAAAAATAAAACATAACATAAAACAACATAAACCATCAATCTACATAAACAACATAAAACAACAATCAACATAAACATCGAACATAACATAAAACACCAATCAACATAAAACAACATAAAACTTCAAACAACATAAAACATAAAACAACATAGAATAACATAAAACATAACATAAAACAACGGAAACCATCAATCAACAGAAAACAACATAAAACATTGAACATAACATAAAACAACATAAAACATCAATCAACATAAAACAACATAAAACAGAACATAAAATAAAGCATAAAACAACATAAAACATAAAACAACGTAAACCATCAAACATAAAACAACATATAACATAGAACATAAAACATAAAACAACATAAAACAACATAAAACAACATAAAACAGAACATATAACAATGTAAACCATCAATCAACATAAAACATATAACAAAAAACAACATAAAACAACATAAAACACAACATAAAACATAAAACAACATAAAACAACATAAAACATCAAACAACATAAAACAACATAAAACATACATATAACATAAAACAACATAAAACATAAAACAACATAAAACAACATAAAACATAACATAAAACAACGTAAACCATCAATCAACATAAAACAACATAAAACATTACATAAAATAACATAAAACATTGAACATAATATAAAACATTAATGAACATAAAAAAAATAAAACATAACATAAAACAACATAAACCATCAATCTACATAAACAACATAAAACAACAATCAACATAAACATCGAACATAACATAAAACACCAATCAACATAAAACAACATAAAACTTCAAACAACATAAAACATAAAACAACATAGAATAACATAAAACATAACATAAAACAACGGAAACCATCAATCAACAGAAAACAACATAAAACATTGAACATAACATAAAACAACATAAAACATCAATCAACATAAAACAACATAAAACAGAACATAAAATAAAGCATAAAACAACATAAAACATAAAACAACGTAAACCATCAAACATAAAACAACATATAACATAGAACATAAAACATAAAACAACATAAAACAACATAAAACAACATAAAACAACATAAAACAGAACATATAACAATGTAAACCATCAATCAACATAAAACATATAACAAAAAACAACATAAAACAACATAAAACACAACATAAAACATAAAACAACATAAAACAACATAAAACATCAAACAACATAAAACAACATAAAACATAACATAAAACAACGTAAACCATCAATCAACATAAAACAACATAAAACATTACATAAAATAACATAAAACATTGAACATAATATAAAACATTAATGAACATAAAAAAAATAAAACATAACATAAAACAACATAAACCATCAATCTACATAAACAACATAAAACAACAATCAACATAAACATCGAACATAACATAAAACACCAATCAACATAAAACAACATAAAACTTCAAACAACATAAAACATAAAACAACATAGAATAACATAAAACATAACATAAAACAACGGAAACCATCAATCAACAGAAAACAACATAAAACATTGAACATAACATAAAACAACACAAAACATCAATCAACATAAAACAACATAAAACAGAACATAAAATAAAGCATAAAACAACATAAAACATAAAACAACGTTAACCATCAAACATAAAACAACATATAACATAGAACATAAAACATAAAACAACATAAAACAACATAAAACAAAACATATAACAACGTAAACCATCAATCAACATAAAACATATAACATAAAACAACATATAACATAGAACATAAAACATAAAACAACATAAAACAACATAAAACACAACATAAAACATAAAACAACATAAAACAACATAAAACACAACATTTAACATATAACATAAAACAACATAAAACATAAAACAACATAAACCATCAATCAACAGAAAACAACATAAAACAGAACATAAAATAAAACATAAAACAACATAAAACATAAAACAATGTAAACCATCAAACATAAAACAACATAAAACATATAACATAAAACATCAAACAACATAAAACAACATAAAACAATGTAAATCATCAATCAACATAAAACAACATAAACCTTCAAACATAAAACAACATATAACATAGAACATAAAGCATAAAACAACATAAAACATAAAACAACGTAAACCATCAAACATAAAACAACATATAACATAGAACATAAAACATAAAACAACATAAAACAACATAAAACAACATAAAAAAGAACATATAACAACGTAAACCATCAATCAACATAAAACATATAACAAAAAACAACATAAAACAACATAAAACACAACATAAAACATAAAACAACATAAAACAACATAAAACACAACATAAAACATATAACATAAAACAACATAAAACATAAAACAACATAAAACATATAACATAAAACATCAAACAACATAAAACAACATAAAACATATAACATAAAACATCGAACAACATAAAACAATGTAAATCATCAATCAACATAAAACAACATAAACCTTCAATCAACATAAAACAGAACATAAAATAAAGCATAAAACAACATAAAACAACATAAAACATCAAACATAATATAAAACATCAATGAACATAAAAAAAAATAAAACATAACATAAAACAACATAAACCATCAACATAAACAACATAAAACAACAATCAACATAAACATCGAACATAACATAAAACACCAATCAACATAAAACAACATAAAACATCAAACAACATAAAACAACATAAAACAACATAAAACATAACATAAAACAACGTAAACCATCAATCAACATAAAACAACATAAAACATTACATAAAATAACATAAAACATTGAACATAATATAAAACATTAATGAACATAAAAAAAATAAAACATAACATAAAACAACATAAACCATCAATCTACATAAACAACATAAAACAACAATCGACATAAACATCGAACATAACATAAAACACCAATCAACATAAAACAACATAAAACTTCAAACAACATAAAACATAACATAAAACAATGGAAACCATCAATCAACAGAAAACAACATAAAACATTGAACATAACATAAAACAACATAAAACATCAATCAACATAAAACAACATAAAACAGAACATAAAATAAAAAAACATAAAACACAACATAAAACATAAAACAACATAAAACAACATAAAACACAACATAAAACATATAACATAAAACATCGAACAACATAAAACAACATAAAACAATGTAAATCATCAATCAACATAAAACAACATAAACCTTCAATCAACATAAAACAGAACATAAAATAAAGCATAAAACAACATAAAACATCAAACATAATATAAAACATCAATGAACATAAAAAAAAATAAAACATAACATAAAACAACATAAACCATCAACATAAACAACATAAAACAACAATCAACATAAACATCGAACATAACATAAAACACCAATCAACATAAAACAACATAAAACATCAAACAACATAAAACAACATAAAACAACATAAAACATAACATAAAACAACGGAAACCATCAATCAACAGAAAACAACATAAAACATTGAACATAACATAAAACAACATAAAACATCAATCAACATAAAACAACATAAAACAGAACATAAAATAAAACAACATAAAACACAACATAAAACATAAAACAACATAAAACAACATAAAACACAACATAAAACATATAACATAATACATCGAACAACATAAATCAACATAAAACAATGTAAATCATCAATCAACATAAAACAACATAAACCTTCAATCAACATAAAACAGAACATAAAATAAAGCATAAAACAACATAAAACAACATAAAACATCAAACATAATATAAAACATCAATGAACATAAAAAAAAATAAAACATAACATAAAACAACATAAACTATCAACATAAACAACATAAAACAACAATCAACATAAACATCGAACATAACATAAAACACCAATCAACATAAAACAACATAAAACATCAAACAACATAAAACAACATAAAACAACATAAAACAACATAAAACATAACATAAAACAACGTAAACCATCAATCAACATAAAACAACATAAAACATTACATAAAATAACATAAAACATTGAACATAATATAAAACATTAATGAACATAAAAAAAATAAAACATAACATAAAACAACATAAAACATAAAACAACATAAAACATATAACATAAAACATCGAACAACATAAAACAACATAAAACATATAACATAAAACATCGAACAACATAAAACAACATAAAACAATGTAAATCATCAATCAACATAAAACAACATAAACCTTCAATCAACATAAAACAGAACATAAAATAAAGCATAAAACAACATAAAACATCAAACATAATATAAAACATCAATGAACATAAAAAAAAATAAAACATAACATAAAACAACATAAACCATCAACATAAACAACATAAAACAACAATCAACATAAACATCGAACATAACATAAAACACCAATCAACATAAAACAACATAAAACATCAAACAACATAAAACAACATAAAACAACATAAAACATAACATAAAACAACGTAAACCATCAATCAACATAAAACAACATAAAACATTACATAAAATAACATAAAACATTGAACATAATATAAAACATTAATGAACATAAAAAAAATAAAACATAACATAAAACAACATAAACCATCAATCTACATAAACAACATAAAACAACAATCAACATAAACATCAAACATAACATAAAACAACATAAAACATCAATCAACATAAAACAACATAAAACAGAACATAAAATAAAACATAAAACACAACATAAAACATAAAACAACATAAAACAACATAAAACACAACATAAAACATATAACATAAAACATCGAACAACATAAAACAACATAAAACAATGTAAATCATCAATCAACATAAAACAACATAAACCTTCAATCAACATAAAACAGAACATAAAAAAAAGCATAAAACAACATAAAACAACATAAAACATCAAACATAATATAAAACATCAATGAACATAAAAAAAAATAAAACATAACATAAAACAACATAAACCATCAACATAAACAACATAAAACAACAATCAACATAAACATCGAACATAACATAAAACACCAATCAACATAAAACAACATAAAACATCAAACAACATAAAACAATGTAAACCATCAATCAACATAAAACAACATAAAACATTACATAAAATAACATAAAACATTGAACATAATATAAAACATTAATGAACATAAAAAAAATAAAACATAACATAAAACAACATAAACCATCAATCTACATAAACAACATAAAACAACAATCAACATAAACATCGAACATAACATAAAACACCAATCAACATAAAACAACATAAAACTTCAAACAACATAAAACATAAAACAACATAGAATAACATAAAACATAACATAAAACAACCGAAACCATCAATCAACAGAAAACAACATAAAACATTGAACATAACATAAAACAACATAAAACATCAATCAACATAAAACAACATAAAACAGAACATAAAATAAAGCATAAAACAACATAAAACATAAAACAACGTAAACCATCAAACATAAAACAACATATAACATAGAACATAAAACATAAAACAACATAAAACAACATAAAACATAACATATAACAACGTAAACCATCAATCAACATAAAACATATAACATAAAACAACATAAAACAACATAAAACATAACATATAACAACGTAAACCATCAATCAACATAAAACATATAACATAAAACAACATAAAACAACATAAAACACAACATAAAACATAAAACAACATAAAACAACATAAAACAACATAAAACACAACATAAAACATATAACATAAAACAACATAAAACATAAAACAACATAAACCGTCAATCAACATAAAACAACATAAAACAGAACATAAAATAAAGCATAAAACAACATAAAACATAAAACAATGTAAACCATCAAACATAAAACAACATAAAACATATAACATAAAACATCAAACAACATAAAACAACATAAAACAATGTAAATCATCAATCAACATAAAACAACATAAACCTTCAATCAACATAAAACAGAACATAAAATAAAGCATAAAACAACATAAAACAAAATAAAACATTACATAAAACAACATAAAACATCGAACATAATATAAAACATCAATTAACATAAAAAAAAATAAAACATAAAACAACATAAACCATCAACATAAACAACATAAAACAACAATCAACATAAACATCGAACATCACATAAAACACCAATCAACATAAAACAACATAAAACATCAAACAACATAAAACAACATAAAACATAACATAAAACAACGGAAACCATCAATCAACATAAAACAACATAAACCTTCAATCAACATAAAACAGTACTTAAAATAAAGCATAAAACAACATAAAACAACATAAAACATTACATAAAACAACATAAAACATCGAACATAATATAAAACATCAATGTACATAAAAAAAAAAAAAAACATAACATAAAACAACATAAACCATCAACATAAACAACATAAAACAACAATCAACATAAACATCGAACATAGCATAAAACACCAATCAACACCAATAAACATAAAACAACATAAAACATCAAACAACATAAAACAACATAAAACAACATAAAACATAACATAAAACAATGTAAACCATCAATCAACATAAAACAGAACATAATATAAAGCATAAAACAACATAAAACAACATAAAACATATAACATAAAACAACATAAAACATAAAACAACATAAACCGTCAATCAACAGAAAACAACATAAAACAGAACATAAAATAAAGCATAAAACAACATAAAACATAAAACAATGTAAACCATCAAACATAAAACAACATAAAACATATAACATAAAACATCAAACAACATAAAACAACATAAAACAATGTAAATCATCAATCAACATAAAACAACATAAACCTTCAATCAACATAAAACAGAACATAAAATAAAGCATAAAACAACATAAAACAACATAAAACATCAAACATAATATAAAACATCAATGAACATAAAAAAAAATAAAACATAACATAAAACAACATAAACCATCAACATAAACAACATAAAACAACATAAAACATAAACATCGAACATAACATAAAACACCAATCAACATAAAACAACATAAAACATCAAACAACATAAAACAACATAAAACAACATAAAACATAACATAAAACAACGTAAACCATCAATCAACATAAAACAACATAAAACATTACATAAAATAACATAAAACATTGAACATAATATAAAACATTAATGAACATAAAAAAAATAAAACATAACATAAAACAACATAAACCATCAATCTACATAAACAACATAAAACAACAATCAACATAAACATCGAACATAACATAAAACACCAATCAACATAAAACAACATAAACCTTCAATCAACATAAAACAGAACATAAAATAAAGCATAAAACAACATAAAACAACAGAAAACATCAAACATAATATAAAACATCAATGAACATAAAAAAAATAAAACATAACATAAAACAACATAAACCATCAATCTACATAAACAACATAAAACAACAATCAACATAAACATCGAACATAACATAAAACACCAATCAACATAAAACAACATAAAACTTCAAACAACATAAAACATAACATAAAACAACGGAAACCATCAATCAACAGAAAATAACATAAAACATTGAACATAACATAAAACAACATAAAACATCAATCAACATAAAACAACATAAAACAACATAAAACATAAAACAACATAAAACATATAACATAAAACATCGAACAACATAAAACAACATAAAACATATAACATAAAACATCGAACAACATAAAACAACATAAAACAATGTAAATCATCAATCAACATAAAACAACATAAACCTTCAATCAACATAAAACAGAACATAAAATAAAGCATAAAACAACATAAAACAACATAAAACATCAAACATAATATAAAACATCAATGAACATAAAAAAAAATAAAACATAACATAAAACAACATAAACCATCACCATAAACAACATAAAACAACAATCAACATAAACATCGAACATAACATAAAACACCAATCAACATAAAACAACATAAAACATCAAACAACATAAAACAACATAAAACAACATAAAACAACATAAAACATAACATAAAACAACGTAAACCATCAATCAACATAAAACAACATAAAACATTACATAAAATAACATAAAACATTGAACATAATATAAAACATTAATGAACATAAAAAAAATAAAACATAACATAAAACAACATAAACCATCAATCTACATAAACAACATAAAACAACAATCAACATAAACATCGAACATAACATAAAACACCAATCAACATAAAACAACATAAAGCTTCAAACAACATAAAACATAAAACAACATAGAATAACATAAAACATAACATAAAACAACCGAAACCATCAATCAACAGAAAACAACATAAAACATTGAACATAACATAAAACAACATAAAACAACATAAAACACAACATAAAACATAAAACAACATAAAACATAACATAAAACATAAAACAACATAAAACACAACATAAAACATATAACATAAAACAACATAAAACATAAAACAACATAAACCGTCAATCAACAGAAAACAACATAAAACAGAACATAAAATAAAGCATAAAACAACATAAAACATAAAACAATGTAAACCATCAAACATAAAACAACATAAAACAACATAAAACACAACATAAAACATATAACATAAAACATCGAACAACATAAATCAACATAAAACAATGTAAATCATCAATCAACATAAAACAACATAAACCTTCAATCAACATAAAACAGAACATAAAATAAAGCATAAAACAACATAAAACAACATAAAACATCAAACATAATATAAAACATCAATGAACATAAAAAAAAATAAAACATAACATAAAACAACATAAACTATCAACATAAACAACATAAAACAACAATCAACATAAACATCGAACATAACATAAAACACCAATCAACATAAAACAACATAAAACATCAAACAACATAAAACAACATAAAACAACATAAAACATAACATAAAACAACGTAAACCATCAATCAACATAAAACAACATAAAACATTACATAAAATAACATAAAACATTGAACATAATATAAAACATTAATGAACATAAAAAAAATAAAACATAACATAAAACAACATAAACCATCAATCTACATAAACAACATAAAACAACAATCAACATAAACATCGAACATAACATAAAACACCAATCAACATAAAACAACATAAAACTTCAAACAACATAAAACATAACATAAAACAACGGAAACCATCAATCAACAGAAAACAACATAAAACATTGAACATAACATAAAACAACATAAAACATCAATCAACATAAAACAACATAAAACAGAACATAAAATAAAACAACATAAAACACAACATAAAACATAAAACAACATAAAACAACATAAAACATAACATAAAACAACGTAAACCATCAATCAACATAAAACAACATAAAACATTACATAAAATAACATAAAACATTGAACATAATATAAAACATTAATGAACATAAAAAAAATAAAACATAACATAAAACAACATAAACCATCAATCTACATAAACAACATAAAACAACAATCAACATAAACATCGAACATAACATAAAACACCAATCAACATAAAACAACATAAAACTTCAAACAACATAAAACATAACATAAAACAACGGAAACCATCAATCAACAGAAAACAACATAAAACATTGAACATAACATAAAACAACATAAAACATCAATCAACATAAAACAACATAAAACAGAACATAAAATAAAACAACATAAAACACAACATAAAACATAAAACAACATAAAACAACATAAAACACAACATAAAACATATAACATAAAACATCGAACAACATAAATCAACATAAAACAATGTAAATCATCAATCAACATAAAACAACATAAACCTTCAATCAACATAAAACAGAACATAAAATAAAGCATAAAACAACATAAAACAACATAAAACATCAAACATAATATAAAACATCAATGAACATAAAAAAAAATAAAACATAACATAAAACAACATAAACTATCAACATAAACAACATAAAACAACAATCAACATAAACATCGAACATAACATAAAACACCAATCAACATAAAACAACATAAAACATCAAACAACATAAAACAACATAAAACAACATAAAACATAACATAAAACAACGTAAACCATCAATCTACATAAAACAACATAAAACATTACATAATATAACATAAAACATTGAACATAATATAAAACATTAATGAACATAAAAAAAATAAAACATAACATAAAACAACATAAAACATAAAACAACATAAAACATATAACATAAAACATCGAACAACATAAAACAACATAAACCTTCAATCAACATAAAACAGAACATAAAATAAAGCATAAAACAACATAAAACAACATAAAACATCAAACATAATATAAAACATCAATGAACATAAAAAAAAATAAAACATAACATAAAACAACATAAACCATCAACATAAACAACATAAAACAACAATCAACATAAACATCGAACATAACATAAAACAC
This sequence comes from Taudactylus pleione, assembly GCA_031769625.1. Lineage (NCBI taxonomy): Eukaryota > Metazoa > Chordata > Amphibia > Anura > Myobatrachidae > Taudactylus > Taudactylus pleione. The sequence goes on along the minus strand of JAUIMM010000252.1, from coordinate 2,860,768 downwards.
CAATCAACATAAAACAACATAAAACATCAAACAACATAAAACAACATAAAACAACATAAAACAACATAAAACATAACATAAAACAACGTAAACCATCAATCAACATAAAACAACATAAAACATTACATAAAATAACATAAAACATTGAACATAATATAAAACATTAATGAACATAAAAAAAATAAAACATAACATAAAACAACATAAACCATCAATCTACATAAACAACATAAAACAACAATCAACATAAACATCGAACATAACATAAAACACCAATCAACATAAAACAACATAAAACTTCAAACAACATAAAACATAAAACAACATAGAATAACATAAAACATAACATAAAACAACCGAAACCATCAATCAACAGAAAACAACATAAAACATTGAACATAACATAAAACAACATAAAACATCAATCAACATAAAACAACATAAACCATCAACATAAACAACATAAAACAACATAAAACATAAACATCGAACATAACATAAAACACCAATCAACATAAAACAACATAAAACATCAAACAAAATAAAACAACATAAAACAACATAAAAAATAACATAAAACAACGTAAACCATCAATCAACATAAAACAACATAAAACATTACATAAAATAACATAAAACATTGAACATAATATAAAACATTAATGAACATAAAAAAAATAAAACATAACATAAAACAACATAAACCATCAATCTACATAAACAACATAAAACAACAATCAACATAAACATCGAACATAACATAAAACACCAATCAACATAAAACAACATAAAACTTCAAACAACATAAAACATAACATAAAACAACGGAAACCATCAATCAACAGAAAACAACATAAAACATTGAACATAACATAAAACAACATAAAACATCAATCAACATAAAACAACATAAAACAGAACATAAAATAAAAAAACATAAAACACAACATAAAACATAAAACAACATAAAACAACATAAAACACAACATAAAACATATAACATAAAACATCGAACAACATAAAACAACATAAAACAATGTAAATCATCAATCAACATAAAACAACATAAACCTTCAATCAACATAAAACAGAACATAAAATAAAGCATAAAACAACATAAAACAACATAAAACATCAAACATAATATAAAACATCAATGAACATAAAAAAAAATAAAACATAACATAAAACAACATAAACCATCAACATAAACAACATAAAACAACAATCAACATAAACATCGAACATAACATAAAACACCAATCAACATAAAACAACATAAAACATAAAACAACATAAAACAACATAAAACTTCAAACAACATAAAACATAACATAAAACAACGTAAACCATCAATCAACATAAAACAACATAAAACATTACATAAAATAACATAAAACATTGAACATAATATAAAACATTAATGAACATAAAAAAAATAAAACATAACATAAAACAACATAAACCATCAATCTACATAAACAACATAAAACAACAATCAACATAAACATCGAACATAACATAAAACACCAATCAACATAAAACAACATAAAACTTCAAACAACATAAAACATAAAACAACATAGAATAACATAAAACATAACATAAAACAACCGAAACCATCAATCAACAGAAAACAACATAAAACATTGAACATAACATAAAACAACATAAAACAACATAAAACACAACATAAAACATAAAACAACATAAAACACAACATAAAACATAAAACAACATAAAACACAACATAAAACATATAACATAAAACAACATAAAACATAAAACAACATAAACCGTCAATCAACAGAAAACAACATAAAACAGAACATAAAATAAAGCATAAAACAACATAAAACATAAAACAATGTAAACCATCAAACATAAAACAACATAAAACATATAACATAAAACATCAAACAACATAAAACAACATAAAACAATGTAAATCATCAATCAACATAAAACAACATAAACCTTCAAACATAAAACAACATATAACATAGAACATAAAGCATAAAACAACATAAAACATAAAACAACGTAAACCATCAAACATAAAACAACATATAACATAGAACATAAAACATAAAACAACATAAAACAACATAAAACAACATAAAACAACATAAAACAGAACATATAACAACGTAAACCATCAATCAACATAAAACATATAACAAAAAACAACATAAAACAACATAAAACACAACATAAAACATAAAACAACATAAAACACAACATAAAACATATAACATAAAACAACATAAAACATAAAACAACATATAACATAAAACATCGAACAACATAAAACAACATAAAACATATAACATAAAACATCGAACAACATAAAACAACATAAAACAATGTAAATCATCAATCAACATAAAACAACATAAACCTTCAATCAACATAAAACAGAACATAAAATAAAGCATAAAACAACATAAAACAACATAAAACATCAAACATAATATAAAACATCAATGAACATAAAAAAAAATAAAACATAACATAAAACAACATAAACCATCAACATAAACAACATAAAACAACAATCAACATAAACATCGAACATAACATAAAACACCAATCAACATAAAACAACATAAAACATCAAACAACATAAAACAACATAAAACAACATAAAACATAACATAAAACAACATAAACCATCAATCAACATAAAACAACATAAAACATTACATAAAATAACATAAAACATTGAACATAATATAAAACATTAATGAACATAAAAAAAATAAAACATAACATAAAACAACATAAACCATCAATCTACATAAACAACATAAAACAACAATCAACATAAACATCGAACATAACATAAAACACCAATCAACATAAAACAACATAAAACTTCAAACAACATAAAACATAACATAAAACAACGGAAACCATCAATCAACAGAAAACAACATAAAACATTGAACATAACATAAAACAACATAAAACATCAATCAACATAAAACAACATAAAACAGAACATAAAATAAAACAACATAAAACACAACATAAAACATAAAACAACATAAAACACAACATAAAACATATAACATAAAACATCGAACAACATAAATCAACATAAAACAATGTAAATCATCAATCAACATAAAACAACATAAACCTTCAATCAACATAAAACAGAACATAAAATAAAGCATAAAACAACATAAAACAACATAAAACATCAAACATAATATAAAACATCAATGAACATAAAAAAAAATAAAAAATAACATAAAACAACATAAACTATCAACATAAACAACATAAAACAACAATCAACATAAACATCGAACAAAACATAAAACACCAATCAACATAAAACAACATAAAACATCAAACAACATAAAACAACATAAAACAACATAAAACATAACATAAAACAACGTAAACCATCAATCAACATAAAACAAAATAAAACATTACATAAAACAACATAAAACATCGAACATAATATAAAACATCAATGAACATAAAAAAAAATAAAACATAACATAAAACAACATAAACCATCAACATAAACAACATAAAACAACAATCAACATAAACATCGAACATAGCATAAAACACCAATCAACTCCAGTCAACATAAAACAACATAAAACATCAAACAACATAAAACAACATAAAACAACATAAAACAACATAAAACATAACATAAAACAATGTAAACCATCAATCAACATAAAACAGAACATAATATAAAGCATAAAACAACATAAAACATCAACAACATAAAACAACATAAAACAACATAAAACATAAAACAACGTAAACCATCAAACATAAAACAACATATAACATAGAACATAAAACATAAAACAACATAAAACATAACATATAACAACATAAACCATCAATCTACATAAACAACATAAAACAACTATCAACATAAACATCGAACATAACATAAAACACCAATCAACATAAAACAACATAAAACTTCAAACAACATAAAACATAAAACAACATAAAATAACATAAAACATAACATAAAACAACGGAAACCATCAATCAACATAAAACAACATAAAACATAAAACAACGTAAACCATCAAACATAAAACAACATATAACATAGAACATAAAACATAAAACAACATAAAACATAACATATAACAACATAAACCATCAATCTACATAAACAACATAAAACAACTATCAACATAAACATCGAACATAACATAAAACACCAATCAACATAAAACAACATAAAACTTCAAACAACATAAAACATAAAACAACGTAAAATAACATAAAACATAACATAAAACAACGGAAACCATCAATCAACATAAAACAACATAAAACATAAAACAACGTAAACCATCAAACATAAAACAACATATAACATAGAACATAAAACATAAAACAACATAAAACATAACATATAACAACATAAACCATCAATCTACATAAACAACATAAAACAACTATCAACATAAACATCGAACATAACATAAAACACCAATCAACATAAAACAACATAAAACTTCAAACAATATAAAACATAAAACAACATAAAATAACATAAAACATAACATAAAACAACGGAAACCATCAATCAACATAAAACAACATAAAACATAAAAGATAAACCAACATAAAACATCAAACAACATAAAACAACATAAAACATAACATAAAACAACATAAAACATAAATCAACATAAAACAACATAAAACATTACATAAAATAACATAAAACATCGAACATAATATAAAACATCAATGAACATAAAAAAAATAAAACATAACATAAAACAACATAAACCATCAATCTACATAAACAACATAAAACAACTATCAACATAAACATCGAACATAACATAAAACACCAATCAACATAAAACAACATAAAACTTCAAACAACATAAAACATAAAACAACATAAAATAACATAAAACATAACATAAAACAACGGAAACCATCAATCAACATAAAACAACGTAAACCATCAAACATAAAACAACATATAACATAGAACATAAAACATAAAACAACATAAAACATAACATATAACAACATAAACCATCAATCTACATAAACAACATAAAACAACTATCAACATAAACATCGAACATAACATAAAACACCAATCAACATAAAACAACATAAAACTTCAAACAACATAAAACATAAAACAACATAAAATAACATAAAACATAACATAAAACAACGGAAACCATCAATCAACATAAAACAACATAAAACATAAAAGATAAACCAACATAAAACATAAAACAACATAAAACAACATAAAACATAACATAAAACAACATAAAACCTAAATCAACATAAAACAACATAAAACATTACATAAAACAACATAAAACATCGAAAATATTATAAAACATCAATGAACATAAAAAAAATAAAACATAACATAAAACAACATAAACCATCAATCTACATAAACAACATAAAACAACAATCAACATAAACATCGAACATAACTTAAAACACCAATCAACATAAAACAACATAAAACTTCAAACAACTTAAAACATAAAACAACATAGAATAACATAAAACATAACATAAAACAACGGAAACCATCAATCAACATAAAACAACATAAAACATACATATAACATAAAACAACATAAAACATAAAACAACATAAAACATACATATAACATAAAACAACGTAAACCATCAATCAACATAAAACAAAATAAAACATTACATAAAATAACATAAAACATCGAACATAATATAAAACATCAATGAACATAAAAAAAATAAAACATAACATAAAACAACATAAACCATCAATCTACATAAACAACATAAAACAACAATCAACATAAACATCGAACATAACATAAAACACCAATCAACATAAAACAACATAAAACTTCAAACAACATAAAACATAAAACAACATAGAATAACATAAAACATAACATAAAACAACGGAAACCATCAATCAACAGAAAACAACATAAAACATTGAACATAACATAAAACAACATAAAACATCAATCAACATAAAACAACATAAAACAGAACATAAAATAAAGCATAAAACAACATAAAACATAAAACAACGTAAACCATCAAACATAAAACAACATATAACATAGAACATAAAACATAAAACAACATAAAACAACATAAAACAAAACATATAACAACGTAAACCATCAATCAACATAAAACATATAACATAAAACAACATAAAACAACATAAAACACAACATAAAACATATAACAAAACAACATAAAACATAAAACAACATAAACCGTCAATCAACAGAAAACAACATAAAACAGAACATAAAATAAAGCATAAAACAACATAAAACATAAAACAATGTAAACCATCAAACATAAAACAACATAAAACATATAACATAAAACATCGAACAACATAAAACAACATAAAACAATGTAAATCATCAATCAACATAAAACAACATAAACCTTCAATCAACATAAAACAGAACATAAAATAAATCATAAAACAACATAAAACAACATAAAACATCAAACATAATATAAAACATCAATGAACATAAAAAAAAATAAAACAACATAAAACAACATAAACCATCAACATAAACAACATAAAACAACAATCAACATAAACATCGAACATAAAACACCAATCAACATAAAACAACATAAAACATCAAACAACATAAAACAACATAAAACAACATAAAACATAACATAAAACAACGTAAACCATCAATCAACATAAAACAACATAAAACATTACATAAAATAACATAAAACATCGAACATAATATAAAACATTAATGAACATAAAAAAAATAAAACATAACATAAAACAACATAAACCATCAATCTACATAAACAACATAAAACAACAATCAACATAAACATCGAACATAACATAAAACACCAATCAACATAAAACAACATAAAACTTCAAACAACATAAAACATAAAACAACATAGAATAACATAAAACATAACATAAAACAACGGAAACCATCAATCAACAGAAAACAACATAAAACATTGAACATAACATAAAACAACATAAACCATCAATCTACATAAACAACATAAAACAACTATCAACATAAACATCGAACATAACATAAAACACCAATCAACATAAAACAACATAAAACTTCAAACAACATAAAACATAAAACAACATAAAATAACATAAAACATAACATAAAACAACGGAAACCATCAATCAACATAAAACAACGTAAACCATCAAACATAAAACAACATAAAACATAAAACAACATAAAACAACATAAAACATAACATAAAACAACATAAAACATAAATCAACATAAAACAACATAAAACATTACATAAAACAACATAAAACATCGAACATAATATAAAACATCAATGAACATAAAAAAAATAAAACATAACATAAAACAACAAAAACCATCAATCTACATAAACAACATAAAACAACAATCAACATAAACATCGAACATAACATAAAACACCAATCAACATAAAACAACATAAAACTTCAAACAACATAAAACATAAAACAACATAGAATAACATAAAACATAACATAAAACAACGGAAACCATCAATCAACAGAAAACAACATAAAACATTGAACATAACATAAAACAACATAAACCATCAATCTACATAAACAACATAAAACAACAATCAACATAAACATCGAACATAACATAAAACACCAATCAACATAAAACAACATAAAACTTCAAACAACATAAAACATAAAACAACATAGAATAACATAAAACATAACATAAAACAACGGAAACCATCAATCAACAGAAAACAACATAAAACATTGAACATAACATAAAACAACATAAACCATCAATCTACATAAACAACATAAAACATTACATAAAATAACATAAAACATTGAACATAATATAAAACATTAATGAACATAAAAAAAATAAAACATAACATAAAACAACATAAACCATCAATCTACATAAACAACATAAAACAACAATCAACATAAACATCGAACATAACATAAAACACCAATCAACATAAAACAACATAAAACTTCAAACAACATAAAACATAAAACAACATAGAATAACATAAAACATAACATAAAACAACGGAAACCATCAATTAACAGAAAACAACATAAAACATTGAACATAACATAAAACAACATAAAACATCAATCAACATAAAACAACATAAAACTGAACATAAAATAAAGCATAAAGCAACATAAAACATAAAACAACGTAAACCATCAAACATAAAACAACATATAACATAGAAGATAAAACATAAAACAACATAAAACAACATAAAACAAAACATATAACAACGTAAACCATCAATCAACATAAAACATATAACATAAAACAACATAAAACAACATAAAACACAACATAAAACATAAAACAACATAAAACACAACATAAAACATAAAACAACATAAAACAACATAAAACACAACATAAAACATATAACATAAAACAACATAAAACATAAAACAACATAAACCGTCAATCAACAGAAAACAACATAAAACAGAACATAAAATAAAGCATAAAACAACATAAAACATAAAACAATGTAAACCATCAAACATAAAACAACATAAAACATATAACATAAAACATCAAACAACATAAAACAACATAAAACAATGTAAATCATCAATCAACATAAAACAACATAAACCTTCAAACATAAAACAACATATAACATAGAACATAAAGCATAAAACAACATAAAACATAAAACAACGTAAACCATCAAACATAAAACAACATATAACATAGAACATAAAACATAAAACAACATAAAACAACATAAAACAACATAAAACATAAAACAATGTAAACCATAAAACATAAAACAACATAAAACATATAACATAAAACATCAAACAACATAAAACAACATAAAACAATGTAAATCATCAATCAACATAAAACAACATAAACCTTCAATCAACATAAAACAGAACATAAAATAAAGCATAAAACAACATAAAACTAAATAAAACAATACATAAAACAACATAAAACATCGAACATAATATAAAACATCAATGAACAAAAAAAAAATAAAACATAACATAAAACAACATAAACCATCAACATAAACAACATAAAACAACAATCAACATAAACATCGAACATAACATAAAAACACCAATCAACATAAAACAACATAAAACATAAAACAACGTAAACCATCAAACATAAAACAACATATAACATAGAACATAAAACATAAAACAACATAAAACAAAACATATAACAACGTAAACCATCAATCAACATAAAACATATAACATAAAACAACATAAAACAACATAAAACACAACATAAAACATAAAACAACATAAAACACAACATAAAACATAAAACAACATAAAACATAAAACAACGTAAACCATCAAACATAAAACAACATATAACATAGAACATAAAACATAAAACAACATAAAACAACATAAAACAAAACATATAACAACGTAAACCATCAATCAACATAAAACATATAACATAAAACAACATAAAACAACATAAAACACAACATAAAACATAAAACAACATAAAACACAACATAAAACATATAACAAAACAACATAAAACATAAAACAACATAAACCGTCAATCAACAGAAAACAACATAAAACAGAACATAAAATAAAGCATAAAACAACATAAAACATAAAACAATGTAAACCATCAAACATAAAACAACATAAAACATATAACATAAAACATCGAACAACATAAAACAACATAAAACAATGTAAATCATCAATCAACATAAAACAACATAAACCTTCAATCAACATAAAACAGAACATAAAATAAATCATAAAACAACATAAAACAACATAAAACATCAAACATAATATAAAACATCAATGAACATAAAAAAAAATAAAACAACATAAAACAACATAAACCATCAACATAAACAACATAAAACAACAATCAACATAAACATCGAACATAAAACACCAATCAACATAAAACAACATAAAACATCAAACAACATAAAACAACATAAAACAACATAAAACATAACATAAAACAACTTAAAACATAAATCAACATAAAACAACATAAAACATTACATAAAACAACATAAAACATCGAACATAATATAAAACATCAATGAACATAAAAAAAATAAAACATAACATAAAACAACATAAACCATCAATCTACATAAACAACATAAAACAACAATCAACATAAACATCGAACATAACATAAAACACCAATCAACATAAAACAACATAAAACTTCAAACAACATAAAACATAAAACAACATAGAATAACATAAAACATAACATAAAATAACGGAAACCATCAATCAACATAAAACAACATAAAACATACATATAACATAAAACAACATAAAACATAAAACAACATAAAACATACATATAACATAAAACAACGTAAACCATCAATCAACATAAAACAACATAAAACATTACATAAAATAACATAAAACATCGAACATAATATAAAACATCAATGAACATAAAAAAAATAAAACATAACATAAAACAACATAAACCATCAATCTACATAAACAACATAAAACAACAATCAACATAAACATCGAACATAACATAAAACACCAATCAACATAAAACAACATAAAACTTCAAACAACTTAAAACATAAAACAACATAGAATAACATAAAACATAACATAAAACAACGTAAACCATCAATCAACATAAAACAACATAAAACTTCAAACAACATAAAACATAAAACAACATAGAATAACATAAAACATAACATAAAACAACGTAAATCATCAATCAACATAAAACAACATAAAACATTACATAAAACAACATAAAACATCAATCAACATAAAACAACATAAAACATATAACATAAAACAACATAAAACATAAAACAACGTAAACTATCAATCAACATAAACAACATAAAACATGACATAATATAAAGCATAAAACATTACATAAAACAACATAAAACATCGAACATATTATAAAACATCAAAGAACCAGTATAGTGAACATCGGTGGCGTACGACCGTGCGGCAGCTTCGACCGACTCTGAATGAGGTCCAGAGAGTGGTGCAAAATTCAACCACACCGTCAGTTTTTAATATACAGTACAGACACATTCATAGCAGCAGACTAGTTGGCCTAGCAGATGGGGGATGGTGTCCTTGGCAATGGTCACTATTCATAGCCTTTTTCAGGACACAAGAGCAGAGCTGACTGCTTACAGTAAATGGATTAACAAAGCATCCTTTATTATGGTAATGAGAGGCTGTTGCTTGCTTTGGGGGAAGGGACCTGATGCACTGTGTATGACTCTTGACCCACTGGGCATGTGCCAGAAATCCCATTGCAACCCTCCTACTGGGCATGCGCCTGCCAAAGATGCCATTTCTAACCCATCGGAGATGACTGACAGCCACCACAGCACCAACCGTGTAATACAGAGAGCTCTCTCTCATACAGATCCCACTACCACTCACTGGACATGAGATCACTATAGTGTCCAAGGTTGGAACAGCATCTACATTGTCGCAAGTTTGCGGTGTAACTCTATTTTGCGCTTTAAATGCACAATCAGTTTGTAATACAGAGAACTCTCTCCCAGACAGAGCCCACTCCTAGTCACTGCTCAAGAGAAGTTGCTATAGTGCACAAGGCTGGAACAGCATCTACATTGTCGCAAGTTTGTGGTGTAACGCTATTTTGCGCTTTAAACGCACAGTCAGTTTGTAATACAGAGACCTCTCTCTCAAACTGTACAGAGCCCATTCACTATCAGTTTCTGAGGTTATGAAATCACTATTGTGTCCAAGTCTGGGACAGCATAGAGAGTGGTGCAAAATTCAACCACACCATCAGTTTTTAATATACAGTACAGACACATTCATAGCAGCAGACTAGTTGTCCTAGCAGATGGGGGATGGTGTCCTTGGCAATGGTCACTATTCGTAACCTTTTTCAGGACACAAGAGCAGAGCTGACTGCTTACAGTAAATGGATTAACAAAGCATCCTTTATTATGGTAATGAAAGGCTCTTGCTTGCTTTGGGGGAAGGGACCTGATGCACTGTGTATGACTCTCGACCCACTGGGCATGTGCCAGAAATCCCATTGCAACCCTCCTACTTCATGTTTTAAATGCACAGTCAGTTTGTAATTTAGAGGCTTCCCTCTCAAACAGAGCCCACTACTGTAGCAGTTTCTGAAGTCATGAAATGACTACTGTGTGCAAGTTTTGGACAGCGCAGAGTGGCGCAAGGGTGAAAATTCAACAGCATACTGTACAGTACTGTAGTAATACAGGTAATACAGACAACTGCTCATGTGCAGTGATGATCTTCCATACGCCATAGCATAGCACTACATGGCGTATGGCTTGGCGCCACAGATCCCATTGTAACCCCTCCACTGGGCATGTGCAAGAAATCCCATTGCAACCCCTTGGAGCTGACAGCCACCACAGCGCAGACATTGACGAAAGTTTTGCACTTTTTAAATCACAATCAGTTTGTAATGTCTTAATTTTAAGCAGCCTTTTAAACAACAACACTACAGTATTACAGTACAACACTACTACAGTAGTTTCACTATAGTGTCCAGAGCTGACAGTGCCAAAAAAATATATATTCTTTTTCAGGGATCGAACCCGGGACCATCATTCTTGCAAAGCGATCACCTAACCACTAGCCCACACGCCAGCTACAGTATATTAAGAACCGCACAGAGCTGCCTCATCCTTGTGCACTCCTCCCACTGCTGTTTTAATTATAAAAATAATTTCCATAATTCACCCCATCTCAGTGAAAGCTGTGCGTGCATCTCATTAATCTACAGTATCGGTTATACCGTGATAACAACTCGGGCAACTTCTCTACTGTTCAGTTATAAAAAAGAAAAGTTTCACACCTTGGGTGCTGTACTACACAGCTGCTGGGATAGGGTTGTGTACCAATTCACCCAATTAGTTTTGTGCTGTGTATATATAAAACATAAAATACAACCTTATAATCCAGCGCTTGTTGAAACTTCCAACATACCATTTCAGTTTGGGCTAGTCTAGTGTCCCCATCTTTTGTGCGCCAATTATCCTTAACCCATGAAATGCTGCAACAATGTTTAAGACCTTTTATAGAGCTAGCATGTTTTTCCTTAAAATGTAATGAAAAGGGAAGTTTATCACACCCCTTAATAATGTTACGTACATGTTCAGCACAACGGATCTTAACCTGATGTTTGGTTTTACTAATATACACTAAATTACGGGTACATGTGATGGCATAAATTGCATAGTTGGTCTGACATGTAATAAAATCCTTAATCACGAAATTCTTCCCCTTAATAGATATTTCGGTAATTTTTGATTGTGGGATTCTACAAGCTTTGCACATTTTGCAGTCTCCACACCTAAAAAAACCTTTATTTCTAGGTAGTAAACGTCTACCATCCATAGGGAGAGGACTACTGACCACTTTTTTCTTATACTGGGTGCTTTTTTATATATAATAATAGGTTTAGACGGTAAAATATTTTGAAGAATATCATCCTTCAACAAAATTTCCCAATTCTTTTTAAAAATGCCTTCAATCTGTTTATATTTCTTATTAAACTGTGTATTAAATGAAACCTTGAAACCATTTGTATTAGCTTGTGTAAAAGAAGGTATTCATAATCTGAGCGCTTCACGTATGAGAAGGAAATGCTTCAAAAGGCTAAGTAGGTGTACACCCACAATTAAGTAGGTGTACACCCAAGTTATGACAGAAAATACACAAAAAACCTTGCGCAGGACCTTCAATAGGGGTAATTACTATTAAATGGTTTGATATAATTAAACCACCATAAAAGTCACTTTATAGGAGTCCAAAAAAGAATAGATGTTATTGTAACAATGTGTTCAATGTTAGATAATTTTTATGCTTCTGAATCCTCTTCTTAAAAGTATACTGGTCTGCCCAAAATGTCACTTGCTGATTTCTTCATACACACTGTAGTGCCTCTTTGTTCCTCAATGACAAGAAAGGGAGACAAAGGAGGGCGACAATAGTGTAATACAATTTTTATTCTCTGGCAATATGTTTAAAATATATTGAGGCTGCGTACCAGACTTTAGGGTGTATAATAACACCATCAAGCGTATTTAGATAACAACAACAGGGTATCTCCTGGGCTCAAGAATCCACCCTCTCCGCTTTCTGGTCAGGAATAGCTGCTCCTCAAGATAATCACCAACGCGTTTCAGCTTTCAAAAGAGCCTTTGTCGTATTAGCTTGTTTATTAATCAACGTGTTCTTCTAATAGAGAATTCCTACCCATTTTTTCTATTGTATCTAAATATTTTTGTAATTTACAAGGACTGTATCCCTTTCATATAAATTTCTCAGTCATCTCTTTAGCCTGAATCTTATATGTTTCTTCTTTGGAACAATTTAATTTAAGTCTCAGGAATTGTCCTTTTGGGACATTATTCAACCATAATGGTAGATGATCACTACTTTGGTCTATATACGTATTACAATCCGTAGGTTTAGTATAGTTGCTCGTCTCTATACAGTCATCTTTGAACTCTATCTGTAAATCCAAAAAATTTACTGACTGATTACTAACAGTGAAAGTAAGGACTATATTTAATAAATTGGTATTCAAATAGGTGCAGAATTGTGTAAGATCTTTTTCTTCACCGCACCACACAAAACCATTATCATCTATATACCTCCACCAATGCACCAGGTTTGCACTCCAGCTATGTCCAGACCAGACATGGGACTCCTCCTATCTGGCCATAAACAACTTGGCATAGCTGGGCGCGAACCTGGTGCCCACTGCAGTGCCAACACGTTGTTTATAACCATCAAATTGAAAATAGTTATTTTCCAATACAAATCTTATTCCATATTTTCCCTTGCCAAAGTAGTTCTAATGACTTCAATCCCTTGTGAGTGAGAAATGATAGTGTACAGTGATGACACATCTGCAGTGATCAGAAATAATTATCTTTCCAATCAACACTTTTCAATTATTCAAAACATCCTTAGTATCTTTGAGGTAACTTTTTTCTTTAATGACAAGTGGCTGAAGTTGATGGTCAATAAATGCTGAAAGATTCGCAGTGATGGAGTTCGTTCCTGCCACTATAGGCCTACCTGGGGGATCATTAATACTTTTATGAATTTTAGGCAATAAATATAGCACCGGGATGGTATCATTTTCATTAATGAGATATTCTGTTTTTTCACTTTTAATAGCACCTAAATCTTTATATTGAGTCACCATATTGTGGTAATCTTTGAATATATTATGGGAAGGGTCAATTTTTAACTTAGAATATGTGACACCATCCAGAAGTTGTCTGAGGCCTTCCTTAATATATGCTTCCTTATTCATAATGACGATGCCCCCTCCCTTTGCTGGTTTTATTATAATATTTTTATTTTCTTGTAGGGACTTAAGAGATTCCTGTTCTTTATTGTTCAAATTATTATAGTATCTGTGGTTTATAGTAGTATTTTTAATATTTTCTAAGTCACTCAGAACACTTTTATGAAAAGCATCAACAAAGTATCCCCGACTATGTGCGGGATAAAAGACAGACTTTCTTTTGAATATGTTATTAGGATCAAATTCCTCTGTCTCTGGGGTCGCAGCAAAAAATCTTTTGAGTGAAAGCTTTCGTATAAATTTTTGAAGGTCCACGTAAAGGTCAAAATAATTAATATCATTAGTAGGGGAAAACTTTAAACCCTTTCCTAAAACTTTGGTTTCAATCTCATCTAAAACATACGTACTGAGATTGAAAATTTTAGCACTCTCACTTTCTGACGGTAATTTGAGTTTTACAGGTTTAGAGTAACTAATTCTTTTCTTACCTGCTCTACATCCTCTTTTACGTTTTTCTATTTTAGATGTGATAGGTAAAGCAACGTTTTCTAGTACTTCTAATGATACTTCTTTTGAAATCTTCTGAATCCTAAAAAATCATCAGGATATGCATCTGTTTCCTTCAGACCATCATATCTATTTGTAGTTTTGAAGGGTGGTATATATCTCTTAGGGAAAACGGGTTCATTAAATCTCCCATCTGTTTCTGGTTCCCGATAAGAATTATTCCTTTCTTTAGGATAAAAGTTCTTTCTCTGTTTATATGGTCACTGTTTATATTTCTGTATATGATCAATAGGATCATTTCCAAAATCAGAGAGACAGTGGTTTGAGGATGGCTTCATCCTGTGATAAGAAGTACTAGGGGTATTGATATCCAACCTACCTATAGGGTGTATATAGGTAGAACCCCGTGTGAACTTATTTTGAGGATTCTTATTGTTCTTATAAATTAACTTTTGTCCTTTTGGTCCTTGAGATATTAATGGATTAAGTATAGACCCTTTATCCCTGTTAAACTTCTTTCTTATTTTCATAATGAAATAATTTTCATTTTTCTTTATTTTCTGTATGGTACGTTCTAATATTTTAAAATCCTTCATATCTGTAAAAGGTCTTATGAGTAATTCATAATGGGAAATTTGTTCCTCTAATTCCTTCATGTTCTTTTATCTTTCTTGTATTATAAGATCAATGAGTGAAAAAGAGCAATTACTAATAATAAGGTCCCATTTCTATTTGAAACTTTCAGAAACATTACTAAAGGAAGCCTTTTTATCAATCTGTAATCCCTTAGGAATAATTTGAGCGGCTATATACTGCTCCAACGTGACAATTTCCCACCAAATCTTATTTTCTTTGATGAGAATATTTTCTAATTTGTTCATCAAACTATCTAAAGTTTCATCCTCTATTATAATGCATTCACTATTTTCCATAGAAAATGTTTCTTTCAATAAATTTGAGCGATTAACCCTATGCTGGAACATACTGCAGCCTAGGTTAAGAACACAGGTGAAGGGACAATGCAAAAAAGAAAAGTTTCACACCTTGGGCGCTGTACTACACAGCTGCTGGGATAGGGTTGTGTATCAATTCACCCAATTAGTTTTGTATATATATAAAACACATAAAATACAACCTTATAATCCAGCGCTTGTAGAAAATTCCAACATATGTTCAAATAGTCCAATTGTATAGTATTAATCCATACACAGAGAGGAACAAAAAAATATATATAAAAAGGTACTAGTTATATCAATCCTTAAATAGAGTAGATCACACCCTTAGAGTAGATATAGCAATAGGTGAGAATAATCCAAGATTCAAATAGTTTCCACAATATCCAGACTCCCAGATGTAGACACCTCACATGTGACTTGATTGAAAACAGGTGCTCACATGTATGCTTACTTTATATAAGCTCTGTAAATGCACATAGCGGTTCCTTTATTTCTCCTCTAATATGTCCAATTATGGAACTCCACATCCGGATATACAGAGCCACAAAATGAAATATAAAATCACTAAAACTATTGTAGAAGATTCAATCATTTATTATAAGATGTAGACAAAATATACACATACCCTATATTGTATCCACATATACTGTGGTGGAAGATGGAACCCGGGTATACCACCTATCAGGATAGTGGTTCACAAAAGGGTGTGCAAAAATTATGTTCAGCTAAGGAGACACTTTCAATGCATTTCGACACTCTGCGGCGTCTTTATCAAGATTCGTGTCTCTATAATCTAAAATTACAGTACATGCCCGTAAGACATAAACATATTAAAAACAAAAAATGATTCCACTCAAGGAATAAAACTTACCAAACGAGGACAAGTTCCTCAAACGGCCACCATATTGGATCCAGGAAACTACATATCCCATGGGGCATTGGGATTATTTATACCATGTCCGGGTAATGATGATTGACTTAACATATGCACATGTGTGCGGTTTATATGGTAACCTCCCTCCGGAGCTTATCTAACGTCACACGCAGCGATCACATGACCATTGGTCACATACTCCATAGTCACATGACTCACTGGAAAATAGATGTACTTACTGGTGACGTAATACAGAAAACACCCTCCCTCCGGCGCTCACCTCGTGCCCCCCGTCGAGAATCACATGACCTATGGTCACATGCTTCGGGGTGGTACAATAGTTTACATAGTTGCCCAGCAATATGTAAACAAATAATTTGTAATTAAAATAGCGATTCCTATAAATAAGGGTATACAAAGTTTCCATCTTGCACATATCATGATACATACAATAAATACATAAATAAAATATTAATCTACAGTATCGGTTATACTGTGAAAACAACTCGGGCAACTTCACTACTGTTCAGTTATGTACAATACTGTATGCGTACTGATTTGCATCCCGTTATAAGAGCTTACTGTATGTACAGTATGTGACATTAAAAATATTGGTTGTGCGAACATGCAAATGCTGTGAATGTGATATCCATCCAATTTAAGTTTAACAGTATGGCATTCAGTACAAATTACAGCAGTGGAGCACTCGCCACCCAACGGTTAAGTGCTGTATTGCATGCCGTATCGTATCCTTCGTTGAAGAATACCACGGTATGCCACAAGTCCATGGCGCGACTCAGATGCCTGCACGCCATGCCATGAGCAACAAACTAGCTGGGCAGATCTGTAAAACATAACATAAAACAACATAAAACATCAAACAACATAAAAGTACAAGGATTGTATCATTGTAAGTACAAGAATTCAATTCACTTTAGCTGTAACAAAAACTGGTTAAGTCACTAAAGCCATTTGATTCTGTAAATGCCAGGAGAATAGTAGAAAAGGGCCCCATTTTTTAACAATGTATAACCCCTTTAGTGCTCGCTAAAGGGCTATGTCATCCTTTCTGTATTCAACAAACAGTGGTAATCTAAGATTACCGCTGTTTGTCACAGCATCGTTCATGCCATCCTTAGATGGCGAGAGCGATGTGGTCTCTATTGATGGCAATGGGGACCCGGCGCTGCCCTTCTGGCTTCAGCAAAGCCTTCCGGGCACCTATTGGGTCCCAGTGTCATGTACATGCGCAGACGGACTGTCGCTCATGTGCATTACACAGGAGCCCATCGCTGGTAGCTGGCACTGAGTAGAGGACCTCGCAGATGAGGAGGACTTTGAGAGAACTCGTCGGAGAGGTAAGTATTGGTAAATACCAGTGGATTTTTCATTTGTATCACAATGTTACTAAATGAAAAATGCCTCTGGTATTTACATTTGTTAATAAATGGGGCCTAAAGTGAACATTGAAAGTCAGGACTATTACTGTATGCTTGAGAATTAAAGGCGAAACAGTTGCCACAGACATAAAATATTTGTGCTAAATCTAAGAACCAATCTGATTGGAATCAGTGTACTGAAGAAGCACCTCTGGGTCCAGTCCTCATGACCCCCTACCCAGTTATATGGTCCCAGCTGGGTGTGGGGACTGCCCTGTGGGTGCTGCTCTGGGTATGTGCGGAGTTTCGGACCATTGTCAGGAGCTGATGCCCAGGGGGGAGTGATGGGATTAGCAAAGGTTTGTTCCCCCATGTCTCTGTTGCCCAGGACCTCATCATCCCCCTCATACCTCTTACAAGTCACACTGTCCCTTTGTAGTACCCTCCTCTTTTACACCGACTGTGTCAGTTGCCTTTAAATCATTTTGCAATATCTGTGGAATGATTCCAAAAAGCACCCACTCCGGTGTTGAGGGTAAATAGTTTGTTAGGTGTTCAACACAGTAGGAGCATATGCATACCCAGAACTGGCGGATCATGGGACACGCCCAAAGGCAATGCAGTAAATCTGCTTAAGGTGTGCCACATTTAACACATAAGTGGAAAGCGGAAAGGCCAGTCAGAAACCTTCTGTGTGGGGAGAGGTATGTTCTGCGGAGTATGTTTATTAACATTTCCATATACATTAAGAAAGACAATGACCGGCATGACCTTAAGTGCGCCTTAAGTAAGTCATTGATTAGTAAACCTGGGATCTGGGAAGACCACACCGCAAGGCCTCTTTGGGATTTAGAAAGGTCCAGTGGAACTTGGAGTCTTTTATAAACAAATGTGTTAGAAGAATTCTTATGGACTTTCTTGTCCATAACACGTCACAGAACATATTATGCATCTGAGTGAGCACAGAGAAATACACAAATAAATAATTGCCACTACACAATAATGTAGGAGTGTGAAAGTGTAACAATACAAATAATCGAAACGGAACTACTCAAAACAATGATATAGCAATAACATTTTAGTATTAGGATTGGGGTGGGACTAAATTACCAAATACAAGCTCAAATTTAGTCAGCATATACAGTATTTAACCAGCGTATCTGTGGTAAATCGTGTATCCACAAATAATATATTACAATCTTGAGTGCTAATGTAGACAAATAAATTGACCGAACAGATTGTATGGCATATCCACAAAGGCTGCTAGTCAATCAATAAATGACACTTGATGACTGCTTGTTTTTTTAAGTTTAACTGTGATCACAGTTAAACTTAAAAAAACAAGCAGTCATCCAGTGTCACCACTAGGTGGCAGTAGTGGGCTACGCGGGTAGCAAAATGGAGCTGCAAGTGGAAATAGAACTGTTAGTACTAAAACAGAGACTCAGCTAAATAATTAAGACGTACCTAACCCACGCTAAATCAATTCAAATCCAGATAAAGGCTCATTGAAGAAATTAAACAGGCACACGAACAATATAATACAATTTTGAGTGGTAGTTTAAGCAAATAAATTAAACAAATGGAGCTAAAGTCACGGTGATTCAGTAAAGACAATAAAGGCTGCTAACTAATGGATAGTTAATCACTGTGGGGTCTATTCATCATCGAAGACCGTATGGCCTACGATGATGAAGTAATGAACTCGCTGTGAGGGATACTTAAGTATCCAACTCACAGCAGGGAGTTAGATTACACCTGAGCAATTCATCATTGCTCCGGTGAGGGGACAACTGCTTCGAAAAGCAGTTGTCTCCTCTCTTAGTATCGCAGCTACAGATGTACAGTAGCTGTGTTACTTACCTCCTCCCCGTCGGCCTGGCTACGCATGCGTTAACCGAGGTCAGGTATGTGCACAGCCGCCGGGGAGGTAGTGAGGAGGCAGCAGAGGGATCACCTCAGATCCCTCTTTGCATCCCCAAAACTCCTTTCCATAGGAAGGAGTGGGGCTATGAGAGCAAGCGCTGTCTGAAGATGGCGCTTGTTCTCGGCAGCATACTCCGAAAACTTTCAGTGTTCAGAGTTTGCTGAACACCAAGGGGGTCCTATCCGACTCCTGATGATGAATGGCCCAGTAACTTAAATATGCGGAAACTAGTGTTTTCGCATGGTTACCGGGCTATTTTATCGTTTGATGAATAGGCCCCTGTGAAACTGAAAAAGCAAGCATATATCAAATGCTACCATTAGGTGGTAGTATTGTGATACATAACAAGCAGCAAGATGGTGCTAAATTATTAGTACTGAAATGGAGACAAAGCAGAATAGTTAAGTCGTACCTAACCAATGAAACAATAATACAAAGCCGGACAGGCAGCCCCGAGAGTCAGCAACAGCCAGTCAATGATGCAGGGCTCCTCCACCCGAGCAGGCAGCTTCTAATGGGTTCGTAACCAGGTTATAAGGGAGAGAGGGAGGGGAAAACTGCCTCGACGCACCACAGGGACCTGCCAAGACAGAGGCACGATTCGCGACACACTGCCTCAGCTGCATGGGACCGTGGAGGCAGGTAGATGTTAAAAATACTATGCCCAATGCCACTGGTTTTAGTAGGTATAGTCAGGCAGTTCCTGTGTCCCTAGGCAGCTTTTGCGCCAAACAGGGTGTTGGCAGTCATACAGGTCGTCAATTTCAATGGCAGGGATCCGGGGTTATTCTAATACTCCAGGTTGGAGAAAAAAACAAAAATATCCCCCAACTTAGGTGCTGGAGAACACAGGCAGCAATCAAGTAACCCTGTTAGTGGGGTAAAAGAGGAGGATGGTGAAGAATTCTTTATCTGCTGTTGAAGCTGACCTAAAAAGTGACCATGCTGGATGGCCTGTCCACCAGAAGTCCCGTTATAAGCCTCTTCTCGCAATGTCAATAGCTCCTCCGCTGGCTTCTCTGCTTGCTATGACACCTGCCGGTGGCTGTCTGTTATGTGAGATGTTCTATGCTACTGGGGGCAAGACTACAAGTAAAAAAAAATCCTAATCGCCATGCAGCCACACAGATGCATCAGCCCACTTGGAAACTTTCCAGTAAGCCTTATGGCCAAGCCATCCCTGCCAACATCCCAGAAGCCAGACAAAGAGCGACTGAGTTTTTTTATACAAGCAGCAACAGGTAGCAAAAGCTTCAAAAACATGTAGGAGAGAACTGAGAGGTCTGATAACTGTCCCGATTCTGGTGGGGGAGTTACAAATCTAAGTGACAACAACTCAGAGTTGCACGCAATTGCATGCACAGTTTTGATTTCGTTCGTATGTTATTTGTCACAGAGATTTCCACTGCCGGCTTCTCATATCCGCCGCTTACGTATAAAAGCATAAACATTGGTTGCACATCACACCTCTGAGCAAGCCTTTGCTGTCTCAGATTGAGCGTCTCACCTAGGACGGCTGGGCCATGCCAGCTGCACATGGATTCACTCTGGCTGACTAGTGCATGCCGTTACCTCCCCAAATGCTGACTACCTGTCAATCATTTTGCCAATAAATCCTATGTGACCATCGTAGCTAACCAATCACAGTGTGTGCGCAGTTATGGTGCATGTGCAGTAGCAAATAATCGCCTCACTGCATCAGACATTGCGCACACCTCCGAATCAGACCCATCGGAGGTATGTACAGATGTCAGGGCCGGATTATAGGGAGGGCAGATGGGGCGATTGTCCACGGGCCCCCACACATTGAGGGCCCCCACACTGCCACAAGTATTCCCCCGACATTGCCAGCTCTCGGCAGCGTCACCTGCTGCTGGCAATCAGGTCAAAATTCCCACGGCCTGGCCAGCTTTCAGCACTACAGTATCACAGCTGCTGCCTGCTGCTGATAGCCGGATCCGGGCAGCATAGAAGACGCCGCGGGTCAGAGTGCAGTTGAGGTAAGGTAAGGGGCATATCAGTGCCTGCGGTAGTGGGCAGGCAGGGGGCTATCAGTTTTATGGAAGGGCCCCCACAACTCAGTTGCCATGGGGCCCCAACAAGTCTGGCTCTGACAGATGTGTTCACATAAACCTACAATATTCTCAAATCATGGCAAATAGCCCTGTCTGGCTCACCATGGACTTTGTAATTTAGCTGCACCAAGTGTCCCCCTGGAGACTTTTTCACAAAGTATGCATTTTATTCATATCACTAATACAACAAGTACAATGCAAGGGCAATCACATCAGATATACCCAATATCTGTTACAGTCACCTGTATATACATTCATTGGGATATTTAATATTTGCGTGCACCACCATTTATGGATATCCCACAAATATTAATTGATAAATAAGCCCCTAAAAGTGATAATGTAACTGCACATTTCCACCTCTCTGTCTGCAAGGTCTGGAGCTGTGGGTCAGACACGCCGTGTGTAAGGGCTGCATTGAGCAATGTCTGTGTGAGCCATGTATCTGTTATTGTTAGACAGTTGAGGTTATTTGAAATGAGGAGGTTTTTTTGCTAAATATAAGGATTTCACTTCCCGTTTCTCTGTGGTCGTCATAATTCTAAGTAAAGAAAAGAAAAACAGAACGTGATTTGATAAAACCAAAGTTAGTAAACTTTCCAGCAATTACGAAAACAACTGGCAGATCCACACACGGGAGAGAGATGAGGAATATTACCGACCAGAAAATAAGGACAGGTGACTATGGTTTGGTGTTATTGTGACAGGCAGCGAAGTCAGACATAGAAAGGGAGGTTTGGTCTGTACACACAAGACGTATGTATGATCATTTATATTACACTTACGCAACATTGCTATTTAATATAACGGAAATAAATAAGAGTATACATATTGCTAATATAATGACTGCCCATCTACAAGGTGACCTCATTCCATACCTCCCAAAATGTGGTGATCATATTTAAACATTGTAATTGAAAAACTATTAACCTAAGAGAATGTATCTGCTTATCTGCATAAGAATCCTGCAAGTCTTTCCCATTAGGGACATTTCATTTGAACTTTGAATTCATGTAATAATCGAGTAACTGAACATTGGGTTTACAAACTGAAAAGGAATTGCCCTATGCTTGGAGAGCCTCACTGCTGATATTAATGCGATCTGATATGAATATTGGATTAATGTAATTTATTATGTTTTTATAGCTCATTTTGCAATTAACTTAAATGATTGAAGAATCCTGTTGATTTTATTTATATTTTTCTAGCGTGACACGGGGGGTAAGGTTGAGAGACACAGTTGGGGATGAACCAATGGCTGACCTGCATGTACATACTATTATGTACATATATATATATATATATATATATATATATCTGTATATTATAAGGGCACAGTCGTAAACCTGAATCGAAAAAAATGGTACTCTCCATAGAGAGTTCTGGAGGGGGGGCATGGTGTTTAAGGGGCAACACCTCAAAAACTATTAGAGGTACCGAGCTGAAATTCAACAAGGGTGGGTAGAACTGTTGCTTGGTGCTGCATGCCAAATTTCAGGGCAAGAAAATAAACAATGAGGATTTGGGAATAATCTAAATTTCCAACTGTCAGTTTTTTCTGACACTTTTTGGGAAGGCATAACTCAGGGTAGGGGGCAAATTTAAACTTGGGGTTTGCTTTATTAGGTAGCTATTGTTCCTGGGTAGGGCCTTTTGGGGTTCAGGTAATTGAGAAAGTTACAGTTTTTAAACTATTACCTCTCAATTGCGCCATTATAGAGATAGGAAGATTCAATTCCTTGCGCAGCCTCAGTAGGTGCCTTCAGCAGGTGTACTCACTGTGGCTTCACTTGGGTGCACCAAGATGGCTGTCCTCTGTGAGCAGTAGCAGGGGCCGGGACAGGGGGGAAGGAAGCAGGCTGAGACTTGGGGGAGAAAGCAGGCGGCGGTGCAGCTGTTAGCGGCTGAGGCAGGCCGAGCGGTGGGCAGTAGGACCCGGGGGTGGTAGCCAGCATCAGCTGCAGATGCAGGCTGACGAAGCCTGCATCTGTGTGTGAAAAAATTTTTCAAGTGTAAAAAATGTTTTTAAAAAATGTCATAGACGTAGAGGTCCCCCGTATTAAGCACAACCAGCACCTAGCTAATCAGAACCAGTCCTGGTTGCCAAAATACAGGGGACAAACAATGTAGGGGTCCCCCGTTTTTAGCGCAACCAGCACTGGGCTCTGATCCGGTCCTGGTTCTGGAACAGGGGAAAAAAATTAGTAGGATTACCCTGTATATTCCAGAAGCAACACCAAACTTTTTCTAGTGGGGGCTGATGCCACAGCCAGGGAAGCCCTTTCCCCCATGCCCCCCGTACCGAAGCATCAACCCTGACCGCTAGTCAGCCCAGGCCGGGGATCCCTGGCAAGCTTCGGACCCCCCAATAAATGGAACCCCTCTCCAGGGCACCCCAGGCCGAGGCTGATAGCTATCCCCGGCACCCTTGGGGTGGTGGGTGCCGGGTTGATAGTGTAATGTGGTGTAAGAAATAGAATTGTCTTTATCTGTGGTACTACACATCCCAGCAAGCCTCCCTCGCATGCTGGTACTTGGAGAACCACAAGTACCAGCATGTGGGGCATTACGGGACCGCTAGTACCTGTAGTACTAGTTCTTACCATTGACTTCAATGGTGGGAACTGTTCATTGGCTGAGAGGTGGAAGTCCCGCCTCTCTCAGACAATGAACGCTCAGCGGCGGGGTTTCCATGGTGAAATACCACCACTAAGCTCTCATTCGTGAAGTACCATTCTTAAAGGACGGTACTTAAGTACATGGGTCCGCGCTGTTCATTTTTTTATTTTGCCAAGTCCGGGGATTGGCTACTTTGGATCGAAGAGGACCCAAACTTCACATAGGAGACAGTGAGTATGGATATTTTTTTTACAGGTCGCCTATGGATAATCTACATGGAGAAGGGGACTGATGGCTACAGGGATACATAGGTGAGCATGTGTACATGTGTGTGTACATGTGTGAGTGCATGTATGTTTAATAAACTTATACTTTCTATGGTGTGTGTCCAGTGTTTATTTTAATATTGCATTTGCAGTGGAACTACAGATACCAGCTGGTCTGTAGTGCCCAGAATGCTGGTACTTGTGGTTCTCCAAATACCAGCATGCGGGGGAGGCTTGCTGGGATCTGCAGTTCCACAGCAAAAGACAATATTTGTAACTATTTGAAATGCATTACACTACACTACACTATCAAACCGAAACCCACTGACCCAGTGGTGCCTGGCGGGGATAGCCCTATGCTATCAGCCCTGGAGAGGAGGACCCCTTTATTGGGGGGTCCCCAGCTCCCCAGGGATACCTGGCCTGGGCTGACTAGTGGTCAGGGTAAATGATTTGGCTGGGGAGCACAGTGAAAGGGCTCCCCTGGCTGTGGCATTAGCCCCCCACCAGAAAAAGTCAGGTGCTGGTTCTGGATAATACAGTGGGACCATACAATTTTTTTCCCCTGTATTTCCATAACCAGATCAGAGCCCAGTGCTGGTTGCACAAAGTACAGGGGACCCCCTACATCATTTGTACCCCGTATTTTGGCAACCAGGGCTGGTTCTGACTAGCCTGGTGCTGGTTGTGCCTAAGTACAGGGGACCCCTATGTTGTTTGTCCCCTGTATTTAAGCACAACCAGCACTGGGTCACTAAAAGCCTGGGGCTGGTTGCAATTTTTTTGGGGGGGGCACGCCATTTTTTTAATTTTTTTACACAGGTTTTTTTTTATATATATATGCAGCAGCACAGATGGGTCTCTCTGATCCTGTCTGTGCTCTGTGTCAATGACACAGATGCATGTAGCACAGATCTCCTTGTCCATACGTGCATCTGTGTCATTGAAATACACAGCAGCACAGATGGGTCTCACTGACATCGTTCACTTCAGCTGCCGGAGAGAGTTCAAGGGCGATTGCATACAAGATCGCATCGTATGCCAATCGCTCTGTGTATGGGGGCCTTATGCATGGATTGGTCCTCTTTGGTCCAAAGTAGGCAATCCATGGGCTTGGCAAAACAAAAAAAACATAATACGCGCCCAATGGACATTAGTACTGTGCTACAAAGACAGTACTACCCGAATGAGAGGTTGAGCGCTCATTGGCTGAGAGAGGTGAGCTTTCCATCTCTCAGCCAATGAGCGGTTCTCACTATTATTATTATTGTTATTATTATCCTTTATTTATATGGCACCACAAGGGTTCTGCAGTGCCTTACAAAGTACATAAACAAATGAGCACACAAGAAAAACAGTTATTAACAGTACAAACAATGAAAGGACAGATACAGGATTTATAAAAAATTGCTGCATAACAGTGCTGAATGCAGGGTGTCAGCAACCAAGTGTTAGGTGCTGTTGTAAATTAAAATATAAGTAAGGGAAGAAGAAGCACGTGAGGGAAGAGGGCCCTGCTCGTGAGAACTTACATTCTAAAGGGGAGGGGCAAACAAACAGGGGTGACACAAGTGGGCTGGATTGTGAGGAAAGAACATGGAGTAGTGGGTTAGGATGAGCGCTGGAAAGCTTTCAGAAAGAAAGGGGTCTCGAGAGCCCATTGAAGATTAGGAGCCATGGAAGAAAGTTTTCAAGGAATTTTGAGCTAAGGCCAGGGGAACAAAAAAAGGTAGCTACTCGGAAGATGTTGGAAGAAGCAAATGTCATGAGCATTGAATGGAGAGAATGAAATGGAGAGTTTAGTATGTAAGAGTTGGTGGGGGTGACCAGATGATAGAAGTACCCCAACACTGTGGCAACCTCCAGGCCAGGGAGTGTGAAAGACTGTGAGGCCCCCAAAGGAGATAGCTGCAGGAGAAGTGGTTTCAGATGGGTAAATCCAGGATTTGGCGATAGCTAGGAGATTCAAGGAGTTGGAGATGAAGGCATCATGGACGGGGACCATTTCCAGAGGACACAGGAGAGAGGGACAGATTTAAGAGGAGAGAGAAGAGTGAGATTGTTAGGGTTACTGTAGTGTGGGGTTAAAATTGTTTTAGAGCAGGGGGATAAGGATATTGTGCGTATGTGGTGGGCTTCAAAATGAGGAAGGGTGACAGCAGGTGGTGGGCAAGGTGGAGGTTTAGTGTGGTGTGGATGGAGAAGAGAGGTAACTTGGAGAAAAGGGAGGGTGCAGGGCTTAGTGGTGGAATAGCAGGACCATGGTGGAAAAAGAGTAAATAATAATGGAGTTGTGGGAGATATGGTGGAGAGTACTAGATGGGATGAAGGGAGACAGAGGAGAGGAAGGAGGGGGAGGAGGTGGAGGAAACTATGGAGGGAGGAAAGAGATGGGAACTGGTGGTAGAGTTATGTACACCATTGACAAAGTCGATGACGAAACGCGTTGGGAATTGGCTAAGAAACGTGAGACAAAGGAAAGTCATCTGCTGAGTCCAGAGGCAGCGATATCCTGGAGATCTGTCAGCAGTTATGCAGATCCACTGAGTGATGGAAACAGCCTGCCGGGTTACACATACAGTTTTTATCTATGATGTACGTGAGCATTTTTATAAGTAAAGTTTGATTTGATTACTATTCTCACGACTGCACTATCCTTGTTTATTTTATATATATATATATATATATATATATATATACAAAAGCAGGTAGCTGGCACTCCTCCACAGTCAGTACATGCCTGGGTGCCCTCAGAGATAAAGTATACAAGCAGGGGGAATCTGCGGCACTCACAGGTCTTGTTAGGTCACAAAAAAAATTGCAGGTGACACTACATCAATAATCCCTCTTGTCAACGTTTCAGTCTTAATAACCTGACGAAAGTTATTAAAGCTGAAATGTCGACAAGAGGGACTATTGGTGTAGTGTCACGTGCATTTTACCATAACGAGATACCTTAGGGATGGGACCCGAATCTGAATACCTGTGTATACACCTCATACACAATATACTTTATCTGCCCTCTTGTGCTTCTCCCTACTTTAGTTTCATCTACTTCTTACTCACCACTAGGGCACCTAATGCTTGGTTACTTATGCTCTGTTGCTTATCTGGGTGTTATGGTCGCTAATGTAGCAATATATATTATCCATGTCCTGGTCCTGTATTGTATTGTTCTGCAAGTCGCTTGTCAACAATTTGTTTATGTACTTTGTAAGGCGCTGCGGAATACTTGTGATGGCATATAAATAAATTATAATAATAATAATAATACACACAGCCTGCAGGTAATTTTATACAATATTTTTTAATACTTTTGTGCATCAAACAAAGTTTGTGTACATATACGAAATTCATTTGTTTCATATACACCTTATATACACAGCCTGAAGATGATGTTATACAATATTTTTAATAATGTTGCGCATTAGATAAAGTTTGTTTACATTGAACCATCAAAAAGCAAAGGTGTCACTATCTCAGTCACGCTAAGAAAATCCAGTATTTCTGAATATTTGAATATAAGTGTGTACACACGGTACGATAAAAAATGCACGATATGAACGATAATGTGTGTAGCTTCTTCAGGACAGTGCTGCTGTGGTAGCAGTGTGTAGTTTCTTCAGGACAGTACTGCTGTAGTAGCAGTGTGTAGCTTCTTCAGGACAGTACTGCTGTAGTAGCAGTGTGTAGCTTCTTCAGGACAATACTGCTGTAGTAGCAGTGTTTCGTTTCTTCAGGACAGTACTGCTGTAGTAGCAGTGTTTCGTTTCTTCAGGACAGTACTGCTGTGGTAGCAGTGTGTAGCTTCTTCAGGACAGTACTGCTTTGGTAGCAGTGTTTCGTTTCTTCAGGACAGTGCTGCTGTGGTAGCAGTGTGTAGTTTCTTCAGGACAGTACTGCTGTGGTAGCAGGGTTTAGTTTCTTCAGGACAGTACAGCTGTGGTAGCAGGGTTTAGTTTCTTCAGGACAGTGCTGCTGTGGTAGCAGTGTGTAGTTTCTTCAGGACAGTACTGCTGTGGTAGCAGGGTTTAGTTTCTTCAGGACAGTACAGTTGTGGTAGCAGGGTTTAGTTTCTTCAGGACAGTGCTGCTATGGTAGCAGTGTGTAGTTTCTCCAGGACAGTGCTGCTGTGGTAGCAGTGTGTAGTTTCTTCAGGACAGTGCTGCTGTGGTAGCAGTGTGTAGTTTTTTCAGGACAGTGCTGCTGTGGTAGCAGTGTGTAGTTTCTTCAGGACAGTACTGCTGTGGTAGCAGGGTTTAGTTTCTTCAGGACAGTACAGCTGTGGTAGCAGGGTTTAGTTTCTTCAGGACAGTGCTGCTGTGGTAGCAGTGTGTAGTTTCTTCAGGACAGTGCTGCTGTGGTAGCAGGGTTTAGTTTCTTCAGGACAGTACTGCTGTGGTAGCAGGGTTTAGTTTCTTCAGGACAGTACAGCTGTGGTAGCAGGGTTTAGTTTCTTCAGGACAGTGCTGCTGTGGTAGCAGTGTGTAGTTTCTTCAGGACAGTACTGCTGTGGTAGCAGGGTTTAGTTTCTTCAGGACAGTACTGCTGTGGTAGCAGTGTGTAGTTTCTTCAGGACAGTACTGCTGTGGTAGCAGGCATTAGTTTCTTCAGGACAGTACAGCTGTGGTAGCAGGGTTTAGTTTCTTCAGGACAGTGCTGCTGTGGTAGCAGTGTGTAGTTTCTTCAGGACAGTACTGCTGTGGTAGCAGGGTTTAGTTTCTTCAGGACAGTACTGCTGTGGTAGCAGTGTGTAGTTTCTTCAGGACAGTACTGCTGTGGTAGCAGGGATTAGTTTCTTCAGGACAGTACTGCTGTGGTAGCAGGGTTTAGTTTCTTCAGGACAGTGCTGCTGTGGTAGCAGTGTGTAGTTTCTTCAGGACAGTACTGCTGTGGTAGCAGGGATTAGTTTCTTCAGGACAGTACTGCTGTGGTAGCAGGGTTTAGTTTCTTCAGGACAGTGCTGCTGTGGTAGCAGTGTGTAGTTTCTTCAGGACAGTACTGCTGTGGTAGCAGGGTTTAGTTTCTTCAGGACAGTACTGCTGTGGTAGCAGGGATTAGTTTCTTCAGGACAGTACTGCTGTGGTAGCAGTGTGTAGTTTCTTCAGGACAGTACTGCTGTGGTAGCAGGGATTAGTTTCTTCAGGACAGTACAGCTGTGGTAGCAGGGTAATATTGGTCCTCACACATATGTGAATATGTGAGTATCCACTTATAACAGATCATGGGCTCTATTTACTACAATCTGCATATTGAATGCGGATTGTAGTGTGATACTACTGAGTGAATTTGCATTGCGAATTCAGGCAATATCACAGGGATTTACTATAAATCTCTTGCAGGGACAGAGCTTGCGATAAAGCTCTGTCCCTGCGGATCCCATCCGCACTCTAGTCGCGGTATTTTTGGAAAAAATACCTCGGCTAAGAGCCCGCGCATGCGCCGACCCACCGTCGCTGCTACCCCCCACCGATGCTAAGCCCCGCCCCCCGTGATCATGCCAGACCAATGAATCCAGGAAAAGGAGCCACAAATTATTTTTCAGGATCAGTTCCAAAAATCAGAATGTATGAATTCCTTATCCCTTTGTATAGAAAAGCATACAAATGGGGGCAATTATGTAAAATACTGAGGGGGAGATGTATCAAACCTTCTAAAGAGGACAAGTGAAGAATTTGCTTAGAGCAAACAATCATATACTTACTGTAGCTATCATTTAATTAGGAAACTTCTCCACCTGTCTTCTTTTGATTCATCTCCCTTAGGGGGTCTCTGATTTTCTGGGTTCATGAACTACCCTTACTGACTCCTTTTATTTTGTAGGGGCTACTTATCTGGTAGATGAGGAAAATACCTATGTGAATGTGAACAGAACACAACCCAAGCGGCCGACAACAGGTAAGGAGCCAGAAATCATGAGTAAAGATCTAAGGGTTGGGTACGGGATACTGGTGGTCCGCATGCCGCCAGCCAGAATCTCAACATAATTTTGTAAGTATACTAACCCTTACCCTAGTCCTCCCCCAACCGACCTTTTCCACAACCGAACCCTCCCCACCTGCAGCCTAAATGCAGCCTAACCCTAACCCTCCCTTTATGCAGCCTAACCCTAATCCTTTCCCTAGTGCCTAACCCTAACCTTAAAACTCACCATCGGGATGTCAGTGGTCGGGATTCTGGAGGCGGGATTCAGACTCCTGTCTGGATTTCGGCATCTGAATTCTGACTGCCGACATTCTGATAGTCAAATCTAAGACATGCAGTACAAGCCTATTTCCTGGTTGCCGCATATCGCAGCATTTAGAAATGTTTTTTTCTAGGGTTATGTACAAAGATCTGTTGCCGACAGAAGCTATGATAAGAGGCTGTCCTGGTGATGATCATGGCAGTGAAGTGATAGTTATTGCTGTGGTATCTCTAGTACTAGGTTAATGTTAAATATCCTTGATATTTAAAATAATGCATGATATATACTAGATAGCAGCCCATCAAAATACACGGGACATTGTTGCACCAGTGAAAGGTCCCGTTTTGTGTGCTGAATGGGTCACTTTTTGGTCATTGCTACTGGCCAGCTCAGGGGGCTGTGAGTAGAAATGTCAGTGCCAGTGACTGTGCATGCCTGAATTGAGCAATAATTGAATTGCTCCATCAGGCGCCATCTAGTGACCGCTGGCACGCAACACACTTGGGGGTCTATTTACTAAGGGGAGAAAAGGGGGAAAACGCTAAAGGCAGAGAAAATCCCTGTACATATCGCTTCTCAGTATGTACTAAAGGGATTTTCTCTGCCTGCAACCTGCCAGCGCTAAGTGCAGGCTACAATATCGCACTGCACCTGAGGCACTTAGCGCTGCCATAGACACCTATGGCAGCGCTGAGTGTCACAGGTATTACTAAGGGGATAGGTCACTTACCGTTGAGTGATACCAGACCCTCCAACATGACCCGTTCCATTAGATACAAAATGCTCTGCTCCTGGACTTCCTTTTTAATTTATGATTGCAGTCACCTGTGGGGAAACACCTGTCTCATCAATTAACTAGTTCAACACAGGTGATTGCAATCATACATTAGCTGGAAAGTCCAGGAGCAAAGTGTTTTGTACCTAATGGAACGGGTCATGTTGGAGGGTAGGTGATAGCGCCTCCTCTAGCTGCCGATATTTGCTTCTCCCCACTGGAGAAGCAGGACTTGAGCTGTGTCAGTTTGGCCGTTTGTAAATAAAGTTTGTTGAAAAAAAATTAAAAAAGTCACTGCTGCTGCTAGGAGTGCTAGCTGTTACCGCCGAGGGGGTGACTTAACGTTCACCCTCCTCGGCAGGTCTAATCTTAGTAACAGCTGCGGTAGCCAGCTCCTGAAGCAGGAGTGGCATTAACTCCACAATATGTAGAGTCTTAGTAAATAGAACCCCAAGACTCCACATATGCCATTCCTGAACATTGTTGCAGTGTGGCAGGGCTCATTATCCTGCTGTAACAGGCCACTGCCATCAGGGAATACTGTTGCCATGAAGGGGTGTACTTGTTCTGCAACAATGTTTAGGTAGGTGGTACGTGTCAAAGTAACATCCCCATGAATGGCTGTGACCAAGCCCCCACTAGCTTGCCTTCTTCCCATAGTGCATCCTGGTGCCATCTCTTCCCCATGCACACAATTTTGACAGTCAACTTCAAGAACTGACTGTACACTTGCTAATATATCCTACAACTTAACAGCTGCCATTGTAAGAATATAACCAATGTTCGTACACACACACACACTTTTTGCATGCTTTATGTATATATATTTTTAGAAAAGAACCCTGCACTCACCTAAACATAAGTTCATAGACGGGGTGCATCCTTAAAAAAAAGCAGTCTGACGTTTTGGTCCCATTATGGACCTTTGCCAAGGTTACACAGCACCACAGAAGCCACTAAGTGTGGAGGCGTCAGCATGATCAACACGTACCCATCCCTCCAGACAAAGCAGAGACCAGCACTCACTGGTAAGCACATGCATGTAGCAGGGGCGGATTGGGCCCCCGGGAACTCAGGAGAGTTCCCGCTGGGCCGGACCCCTGCTGCTTGCCGCCGGGCTGCCCCTCATTGTTGCGGGGCCGGCTGCTTTGATCGGAGCTCGACTCCGATCATGCAACATTGGCTGTTTGGAGGAGCCCTGTCTCTCTTTTAGCCGGCGCTAAGGTTGTGTGGGGCTGGAGGGACAGGTTATTACAGCATCAACTACAGTACAGTATATACAGTATAGTGATTTCAGCTGCCAACCTTCCTCCTTCCACCAAAGCTGAATTCAGGACTGTGCCCTACCCCTGTCACTTCTGTCCTGTCCCTGTCCCTGTCACCTCTGTACTTGTCCTGTCAATGCTGTCCTTGCCCTGTCACATCTGTCCTTGCCCCGTCACATCTGTCCTTGTCCTATCAATGCTGTCCTTGCCCTGTTGATGCTGTCCTGAACTTGTCATCTCTGTCATGGTCCTGTCAATGCTGTCCTAGTCCTGTTAACCCTGTCCCCTCTGTCCTGGCCCTATCCCTGTCACCTCTGTACTTGTCCTGTCAATGCTGTCCTTGTCCTGTCATCTCTTTCATGGTCCTGTCAATGCTGTCCTGGACCTGTCACCTCTGTCTTGCACCTCTGTCCTGGCCCTATCACCTCTATCCTGCCCTGTCCCTTCTGACCGGGTCTTGTCACTGCTGTCCTGTCCCGCCCTGCTCTGTCACCTCTTTACTGCCCTATCCCCACTGTCCTGTCCCTGTCACCTCTCTCCTGATCCTGTCATCTCTGTTCTGATCCTGTCATCTCTGTCCTTTTCCCAGTGTCTGGACCACCAGACGTATTGGACAGAAATATTTATAGGTGTTTACGCGGCCTTAGGATAAATCGCACAAATATCAGAAAAGTTAAAAGCTGGCATATCAAGGTCAGTCAAGCCTGGTAGTAGAAAGAGTGTCCAGAGGATATCAGAAGCATGTTTGAAAATGGACGCCACAGCGCTTTCTACTTACAGTCTTGGTTGCCCCGGATATGCCAGTAATATAGCTGCATTAGCATAAAGTCACAGACACAAATGCAGCAAAAGATGCAAGGAAGGCTACGGCTGCTTCTGACTCAGAATCAGGTCCTAAGAGGAGGGAGTATCCCAAAGTTCCTCCACAGACCCCGCCCCCCTCCACAGGCCCGCCCCCATTAGGGCTGGTTCCAGAAATTTCCCTGGCTGGTTTTCAATCCCAATCCACCCCTGCAGGGGCGTATCTATAATGGGTGCAAAGTTTGCGGTGCACACGGGCCCTTGGTCCAGGGGGGCCCACACCACACACCCTGCACCCATTATAGTTTTTATACTTACCTGTCCGTTGTCTCCAGAGCTGGCCTGGTGCTGCAGAGCAGCAAAAATCACTGGGAAAATGGTGGTGGACATTTTCCCAGTGACTCGTGCATGCGCAGTACTGATATTCCCGGGAAAACGGTGCATGCGCCATTTCCCGGAGAGCCACGGATGCACAGTAGATTCTCGCACTTAGCCAGAATATTCTGCACCTGCGGCCGCCGCACCACCACTAGAGAGAGGAGGGGTCTGCACACTGGCCCCCTTCTCTCTTAAAATGCCCCGGGCATGTAGGAAGATTATTGAATGAACAGCAGTGATTCAAATAACATGGCAAGTGGCCGACAGCTACTTCAACTACCCACTGGTAGTTTTGTCATTGAGTGCGGGGGGAGTGGGTACTACTTATGTGGTACGGTTGGAGGGGCAGGGACCGCCCTCACTACTCTGCCCACTACTGCTGGCTGCGCCTGTATAGCACTGCAGCCACTGGGGCACCACAGGCAGTGAGAGAGTGGAGATTGCTGGCTTTGGCTGGTGGAGCCCTCCTTTCACAGATTCAGACTCAGTCGCACACGGATATACAAATGTTGCACATCAAATGGATCAGTGCAAGCCAGCGATGTAGTTTTGTTGCTCCCAGTTGCTTTGTTTATGTGTATTAGATGGACATTTTTGTACAAAAAGGCACTCGGCACAACTGAGTCGTCCGTGACCTGGCACACTGAGAGGGGCCATTTATCATCACCAGAGCCGCAGTGTACTATCACATGGACCATTGTATCTGGCATTGGGCCTGATTCAGAGGTGGAAGCATTGGCGATGTTGGACATAGCTGAGTGATTATCGCTACTGCACATGCGTCACGATTGTGTCCGTATAGAGTCGCAGTTGTGATTAGAGATGCAGTTGTATTGAGAATGTAGTGAGCATCCAATTATGGTGACAGGGAGGTGTCTTAGCGCTGGGTTTCTGAAACATTTTTTCTTGCCAATTTATGGACTTTTGTTGCCTGTGTGTAAATCTGTTATTGCTGCATTATGTCCTGCACATTGGACCTGATTCAGCAAGGATCACTATTGCTATTGCAGTGGCGATTACGCATGCAGTTCAACTGCAATACTATGCCACAGCACTACATAAGGACACCCACTTTACCTTACACATATACGTAATGTTTAGCAAGACTGCAAAACCTTCGGTACCATCGAGTACCATCGCAGCCTCACGTACACTTGCACGCTATCAGGCCACAGGCTGCATAGGGCATCGCAGTGGACAATTTATGCACGGCCATTGAACGGCGTTCAAACGCCCTGGCACGCCTGCATTTCACCGCCCACCTCCCCTCGTCACCACCCACAAATGGTTCTTCCTGTCAATCAATCTGTGATGGGTGCAGTCACTGCAATCTAAGTCCCGATCGCAGTGGCCGGCTCGCGCACGTGCACTGTGATGCATATTCATGTGCAGAACGCAACAATCGTCCGATTGCGTGTGTATTAGCAACTGCGATCCAAGCTGAATCTGGCCCATTGTGAACCGTGTTTCCTTACCCTGCTGAAATAAATTGCACCTGTGACCTGCTAGCAATATACTGTGCACATCCTGGATTCTGCTGTACTGTACCTGTGTTTTGCCTGTAACATTATCTGGAATATCAGTATTCTCTGCACCATTGTTCCCGGCTATGTCACCTGCTCTTCTTATTTGCATGATCAGTGTATACTACATTACTTGTGTCATCCATCAATCTGACTTTCTCTGTATCCTTTTCTGGCCTCCAGCCATCAGGTCTGTCTCTTATGCATATATCACAGGTCACTGGCTGCAATGTTCCTGATTTACAGCATGTAACAATAACATTTCTTCACTTTGCCGCAGATATTGCCTCAGTCATCCAATCATTGAAGTAACAGCAGAGTTTTGTGACACTCACTTACTGCGATGAGGATGATGATGAAGGTCACAGCTTTTGTGATGAACTGTTCCTGCTTACATTTATTTCAGACCATTCTGGCAAGAATAAACTGAAGCTTATTATACTGGTCCTATCAGTTCTTCTCATCCTGATGTTCGTTATTGTGATCATCCTTACAAGTCTATTGATTATTCACAGTAAGTGTTTGTTTATATAGGTATAAATCCCTGCATGTGATATCTTTAGAAAAACTAAAGGGGTCTATTTACTAAGGGAGAGAGATAAAGGGCCTGATTCAGACCCGCTTGTGAGTGCATTGCGCTCGCAAGCGGGTCGATGGTGGCCCGGTGCGCATGCGCGGCGTGCGCAATGCACGTGCGCGAGCCCGTAGCGAGTGAGACCTCCACTCGCTCCGGATCTCACAGCAAAACGGGGCGGCTGTCGATGTTGATCGACAGCTCGCCCTGTTTGTAGGCGGGTAGGGTGGGTGGCTGAACAAACGGAGGCATTCCCGAAGGAACGCCTGCCGTTTGTGGGCATCCCTACTGACATCACTCGTAATTTCAGTAGTGAACTTCCGGCTGGAAGTCCACTCGGCATTGCAAGTGCTGAGACCCTACCTTAGGGGTCTCCTCGCAATGCCGATGGTCGCGATAATTGCAACCATCTCCTGCCCGCTCGCACTAGCTGTGGGTGGGCACCCACAGCTTAGCGAGCGGGCAAGAAAAAAATAAATACTCCTTGCCCTGATTCAGAGCGTGTGCTCGCAAATAGCGAGCGGCTCTGAATCAGGCTAAAAAGTAAATGGAGATAAAGGGCCTGATTCAGACATGCTCGTGAGCGCATAGCGCTCGCAAGCGGGTCGATGGTCGGCCAGTGCGCACGCGAGCCCCGGAGCGAGTGAGAACTTCACCCGCTCCAGGGCTTGCTACAAAAAGGGGCGGCTGTCGATTTGTTGATCGACAGCTCGCCCCGTTTTGTAGGCGGGGAGGGGGGGTGGCTGGACAAATGGAGGCGTTTCCGAAGGAACGCCTGCCATTTGTGGGCGGCCCTACTGACATCATTCGTGATGTCAGTAGTGAACTTCATGTTCTATTAGAGCAGGAAATTCACTTGGGCTTGCGGGAACCGAGACCCTACCACAAGGGTCTTGTCGCAAGCCCAATGGTCGCGATAATCGTGACCATTGCCAGGCCGCTCGCAAAAGCTGTGGGTGGTCACCCACAGCTATGCGAGCGGCCTGGAGGCGGATTTATATTTTTTTAAAATCCACCCTGATTCAGAGCGAGCGCTCACAAATAGCGAGCGCCTCTGAATCAGGCCCAAAGTACCAACCAATCAGCTCCTAACTGTCACTGTACAGGCTGTTTGAAAAATGACACCTAGGAGCTGATTGGCTGGTAATTTATCTCCGTCTACTTTATTTCTCTCCCAGGCTTAGTACATCTACCCCTAAGTTCTGATTACCTCAACATTCTTTCGCAAAATTGTTCTGTACTGTATATTATTGCTGATATTAAAAGCCACCTTGGAGATCTGTGACCTGTATAGAAGTACTTGTGCCTTTGCATGGTCTAGGAAATCTTAGTGATTTATAATATTCATATAATTTACAGAATAGGGTCATTATTCTATATACCCTTTGTTTCATGGATGGTATCATAAACAGAATTTTATGTAACTTACACATACACATATATTGCACACTCTGGGCCTCATTCAGACCCGCTCGCAAGCGGGTCGATGTTGAGGCCCTGCGCATGCACAGCGGGCGCACTGCACTTGCGCAAGCCCCGGAGTGAGAGAGAAATTCTCTTGCTCCGGGGCTCACTACAAAAGGGGCGGCTGTCAATGGTGATCGACAGCTCGCACTGTTTTGTAGGCGGGGTGGGGGG
This sequence comes from Taudactylus pleione, assembly GCA_031769625.1. Lineage (NCBI taxonomy): Eukaryota > Metazoa > Chordata > Amphibia > Anura > Myobatrachidae > Taudactylus > Taudactylus pleione. The sequence continues at coordinate 2,821,635 of JAUIMM010000252.1, read as the reverse complement.
GGGGGTGGCTGGCCAAACGGAGGCATTTCCGAAGGAATGTCTGCCGTTTGGGGGCGGCCCCACTGACATCACTCGTGATGTCAGTGGTGAGCTTCCGGCTCTATTAGAGCCGAAAGCTCACTGGGGCTACGGCAGACGAGACCCTACCACAAGGGTCTCATCGCAAACCCCGATGGTCGCAATGGTCTTGACCATCGCAACCATCAACCTGGCCGCTCGATAAAACTGTGGGTGGTCACCCACAGCTTAGCGAGCGGCCAGGAGGCCGGCTCTTTACAGAGAAGCGGCCGCCCTCATTCAGGGTGAGCACTCGCATTTTGCGAGCGGCTCTGAATGAGGTCCTCTTTGAGGAATGTAATAGCCTAAGACTGCAGTTTGTCAACAAATTGCAAATTGCAAGAGTAAAGCTGCCCACACACATAGCGATATGTTACCCGATCTGGCCGATTCTGGCACATTGGAACGACAGATCTTGTAAAATTGTGAGTAAATCGTGAGTCCCCACTCACGATGCGATGCGCGTCCCCGCTGGTCGCACATCGCATCGTCAGATCTGCCGTGCAGTAGGGCAGATCTGACAATTTGGGACGCAATGCACTGTAAACAGTCTGGATGCAGGAGAGATCGTATGAAGATTGGACAACAAATCGTGTGCATATCATATGCAGAGCTGCCGGGGAGAGTTTCAAGGGAAATCGTACACATCGGCTGATCGTGAGCACATCGCTATGTCTGTGGGCACCTTTAAACTCACCAGAAAATCCCCAGACAGCTGCTATTTTAAACCATGCATTGTCACGTCTCCATTTCCTACTTTATAAAATGTAACAAAAACACAACCTAGATAAAGTCACCTGCCCTGTAATCATCTCCAAATGAATTTCATCTCTAAAACTTAAATTAGAATTTGATGCCATCTAAACCATATATCTCTCTCACATTTAATCCACCCACTACTCCTGCAAAGAACTTACAGACAGTGCACAAATCTGTGCAGAAGTTTGTTTGAGCATGTTTGAGGGCATTGCATAGAGAGGAGGCTTGCTAACAGGCCTGAGGGCCAAAGTACCAGCTCCCTATTTGTCAGGTGAACCTCAGAGGGCCTTTGCTGATTTGGGTTAACATGATGCTTAAGATTACCCAATCTCTAAATACAAAATACAGTATTATCCTGTCTGAGTGTAAGCAGTGCTGTACATGCACAAAGAGTACATGGCTGGACCTTTTGCTGCAACTAGAGGAGTCCTCACCTACTCAAATTGTCGAGCAAGTTGTACTGGACAATATGTGCATTCTTTTCCCCCAGTATACATCTTTGGGTGGGACAACTGGATCTTCAAAATGCAGACCAGCTGGTTAACTCTATGGAAAATGTTTAGGCTACAAAGTTGTTACTCAGGTCCCAAGGGTACTTGATATAATCACCCGGAAAGCCTGACTCGTATTCCACAGGGGCACTAGGATGCATCAGAGAGGAGCTCAGCCACTAAACGAGTACTCCCAGCACAAAAAACTTCTACATTTCAGTACTGGCCAAAGCACCAATGTCCTATACACGGTTGTAGATGCCGAGGAATTGGGCCATATTGTTGCACACTGCCCCCTCACTATTGAGCTAATGGTCTCTATCACACACAAAGGAGAGTCTATGTTTGTCCAATCCTGTCTGCTCAGCCAAGTCCAGTTCAGAGTCAGCACAAATGAAGTATAACAGTCTTGCTAGATTCTGGAGGCTTAGGGCCTGATTCAGACCCATTCGCGAGCGGCTGTCCGCTCGCAAGTGGGTCGATGTTCTGGACTGAGCATGCGCACGACGGAGGGAGCTCCGTCGTGCGCATGCGCCAGACGCGACGAGCGAAGAAAAGTCCTTCGCTCGTTGTGTCTGATCAAAGGGGGCGTGCTGTCGATGTTGATTGACAGCACGCCCCCTTTGGTAGGCGTGCCGGGGGCGTGCCTCCCTGACAGGGGCGTTCCCACGGGAACGCCTCCCATCAGAAGCCGGCCCACTGACATCACTAGTGATGTCAGTGGGAGTGATTTTGGCTCTGATAGAGCCAAAATCACTCCGGAGCTTGCGGTTGAAAACCTCAACCGCAGGCTCCGGCTCGCAGTTTCGATGGTCTTGATGGTCAAGACCATCGCGGCCATCAAAATGCACGCTTGTATAGCCTGTGGGTGGTGACCCACAGCTATACGAGCGTCCAGGAGGACGCTCCATTTTCATGGAGGCCGGCCCTCATTCAGAGCGTGCGCTCTGCTCAGAGCGTACGGCTCTGAATGAGGGCCTTAGTAACTAGCTTGGTGGGCTCAGGGAAACTAGGGTTTAATGTGTACATGAGGACATAAAATACTATTCCAAAGCCGGGGTAGATTTCCAGATCCCAAAAGCTTTAGTTTCCCATATAGTAGGAGTAGTCCAGATGGGATGTAATACTGGGAACAGATTTTCTACTTTGGTGGAAGCTGTGGCACAGGAAAGATCCTTCCCCAGATGGAGATAGGGCCTGATCCCGAGCTGGACACCGTAACGATGTTTGCATAGCTGAGTAATTATTTGCTTCTGCACATGCGCAGTCATGTTTATAACTTAGTGTACGCAGAGACCACTGTAGCCTATGGGATTGCTCCTATTTGAGCTGGTATCGGAAAGCCATGGCTCAAATTCAGATCCACAACCACAGAGGCCATGTTTAGAGGATTTTCAGAATAAGACACTGCATCAGAAGTGTAGATTGCGCAAGTGAAGGTGCGCTGATGGTGGGGTGCTTATACTGCCGGCAGAGTTGCACTGTCCACGAGCATTGAATATGGGTGTCTCAGAGCTTGCACAGTCTGTTGTACGCTTGTACACAAGGGGAAGGCTGAAACTAACTAGCATTTTGCTGCCGCTGCGATTTTCCAAAAGTTTGCAGCTGCACATGCATTGGCGTCCACCTATGAATCAGGCCCATACTGTAATAGGGCTTCCCATTACTATCAACCCAATACCCTTTGACAAGGTCTTGAAACAGTTAATGTTGCCAAGGGCCAAAATACTTTGACAGTTGCATTTAGTCAGCCATCCCTGCTTTTAGCACTTGGCACTTTTACAGCACCAGTGAACCACACCATCCATCGCCTGTGCCTTGGCCGGTGTACCAGGACGGTTCTTATTCAGGGCACACTAACTGCTTCTTAGTGGCACTGGACCACTCAACAACAGATACTTATTCTTGGAATCAAAGGCTAGTGGCTGATTGGGGGCTTCTACATATTATGGGAAGGATTTCTGCCAGGAGGCATCTCTGTACAAATCCCTGTGGCTACGGCATTAGTATATTTTCACAGTATGGAGATGTAGTTGCAACAACTGATTGTGCTTCTTGCCCCGCTAATCAGTGAGAGACGGGAGCCGCCGGTCGCCTGCCGCTACGTGTCCTCCAGCCGCTCCGTCCATTACATCTTAGACGGAGTTTAATCCACCTACGGAGCCGCCGATTCATGCAGCCTGAGTGCCCGACTGTCCCCAGCACTTGGCTCGATTGTCCCCGGCACTTGGTTTGAGTAGAGACAGGAGTCTCCTCTGTGGCAAATTCCTGAGCTATCCAGACACCCTCCGGTGCCACGCTGTTTCTGACCACAGGTATAACAACAATCTATTTATTAAAGTGCCTCAATACACGGGACTATACCATATACCTGCAGGTGTTCGCATTGGAACTTTTAGTCATTTCCTATTGTGGATATATGTTTCTAAACACAATCAACTATAGTCCATGACATTTTTTATAGGGATATTTCGCATATATTGCCTTGTCATTAATATCCAATTTGTTTTTATTTTCAATATTATCCCTATTTGTTTAACTGTTTTGATAATTGTTTTGATATACATTTGTGTGGCTTAATGGTGCATACACACGGTCAGATTTTTCCTTCAGATATGAACGATAACGATTTAAAAATCGTTCAGTCGTTCAATCGTTCAGTCGTTCATCTGACAAATCTGACAAGTCTGACAAATCTGACCGTGTGTACGCTCCATAACGCTATAAAGCTGCATACACACACAACGATTTTTTTAATGAACGATTTGAGTAAACGATTTTTTCCCTTGAAAAAATTTACTAAAATCGTTTACTAAAGTTGTTCATTTACTAAAGGTGCATACACACTAGACGATATGCTCCCTGAGCGATATCGTCTAGTGTGTCCCCGGCAGGCTGTGCTCAATGTCGTTTATGACATTGAGCACAGCCGCTGAACGATATCATTAACGATATCGTTCAGCGCCGGGCTCTCTCCCCCATTCCCTGACATGCGGCAACCTGACGAGATCGTCAGGTTGGCCTGCATGTCAGCCCGATGAACGATGATGACGAACGACCCGCGGGAACGCGCGTCGTCGTCATCGTTCATCTTTTTGGGCTTAAAAATGGACGATAAAGTGGACGACTGAACGATAACGATATCGTTATCGTTCAGTCGTCCACTTTATCGCCCAGTGTGTACGCACCTTTAATGTCATGAACGATTTTTATGAACTACAAACGATTTTTGCATATTCCCTTAATGAAAATCGTTGAGTTGACAAGTCTGACTGAACGACAAACTACAAACGTGAACGCGCATGAATGATAATCGTTCATCGTTTGACTCAGAAAGTGAACGATCGTTTAACGATAATCATTAAAAAAATCGTTGTGTGTGTATGCAGCTTATCTATATGTGGATTAGGAAGCTGATCAACTGCTATCTTGCAATCAATCGCTACATTGACAGTGTGATTTAATTTATGTCCTATTACAGATTTGTATGTGTTATACGCTATGGTGGAATAAATTACCAATTTTCTAGAGTATACTTGTATACATCTATATTTGCTATTGTCTATGTCCCAACATAATTATCAGAGCGCAGTGTTTATATGTTTTTTTCTGCTGTTAGTGAGGTTGACAAACGCCTCTTTTCACTGCTGCATTGGTAATTGATTTCTTTAGCCTATTATTAGCGCTAGGTTGTTTTGTGCAAGCTTTTACTGTTTTAGCATTTTATCTGAATTATGTATGTTTAAAGGTTATATACATTTTTGTTATTAATTCAGAAACCTCCTTGTTTGAGTGACAACTAACATACCTAACATGTTTATCTTTATTGCATCCTAGCCCAGTGTTTGTTTTTCTTTTTTTTGCTTTCTCACTTTTTGAGGCATTTGCAAGTGACTTTTTATCACTTGCTGTAGGTGCAAGGGTTTTATTAACTAAGCACCAGGATTGTGATGGTTGTGTGGTTCACACCTCCACTACAGGAGGCAATCGGGAAGCCTATATACCGGCAGCCGGCTTCCCGACTGTCTTATCCCGTCAAGGGAGACCGGCGCCCGGCATCACGATCGTAGTGATGCCGGGCGTCGCGAGCGGACAGCCGCAGGGGGGAGGGTTAGGTTTAGGGCTCCCGGGGGGGACTTAGGGTTAGGCACCCCCCCCCCGGGGGACTTAGGTATAGGCAGCGGGGAAGGGGGTGGTTAGGGTTAGGCACTTGGGGGTGGAAGTTAGGGTTAGGCACCCCTAAGGAGGGTTAGGGTTAGGGGGGTTAGGTTAGGTTAGTGGATACTTACCTATCCACGATCGGGATTTCCAGCGCTGTCGGGCTTCCGCTGCGTCGCACGCTGCTCCTGTCGGGCCGCCGCTGACGGGAATTGGCCGGCGGTATTTCATACCAATTCCTCCACTACATCCTCTTGTGTTTAAGACAAGGTAGAAGTAATAAAAATGATGCTCAAAATTGAGGGGAAGGGGCGCTAAATAGATACAGGTTGAGTCTCCCATATCCAAATATTCCGAAATACGGAATATTTTTAGCTTGACTGAGATAGTGAAACCTTTGATTTTTGATGGTTCAATGTACACAAACTTTGTTTAAGGCACAAAATTATTAAAAATAAAGTATAACATTACCTATAGGCTGTGTGTATAAGGTGTATATGAAACATAAATAAATTTCATGTATGTACACAAACTTAGTTTGAGCCACAAAAGTATTGAAAATATTGTATAAAATTATCTTCAGGCTGTGTGTATAAGGTGTATATGAACCATATATGCATTCTGTGTTTAGATATGGGTCCTATTCCTAAGACATTTGAATATGGTATGCAATTATTCCAAACAACGGAATATTCTGATATCCAAAATACCCCTGGTCCCAAGCATTTTGGATATGGGAGACTCAACCTTTAATATATTAGTAATGGCAGAGTGTGTAGGCGATGACTAACTGGCCCTGTTTCTAAAACACAAATAATGTATTTTCCTAAACAAAATAAATAAAAGAAAAATATATTAAATCATATATTAATATATCAGTGCTGTAAGTAAATTGTCCAGCTCAGATAGCAATGATGTAACCAATAGTATCACGGTCCACAGTTGTGACGCAGAGAAAATATATAACTGTGTATCCTTATTAGAAACAATGTTTCTTTGATTCAGATAATAAACTTTCTGCTATGAACCATTAGACAAATAATAAAATTGGGGATAATGTGTGCCTGATAAAGTAGGAGAAAATGTTACATAAACAATGGGTGTTATGTAGCATTAGTATGTATATAACATTTCCCAGTGTCTGAACAAATCTAAGTAAATTACTTCTCATAACTGTAGTAAAAGTTGCCAGAATTGTTTTGGGTGCAAAATGCTTTGACTCTGTCTGTTTCTTCCCCAGAGACCGAGGTGACTGAAAACTTAGCACAGTATAATGGTAAGAACCCACCAACACTGTATATGAGGCAATTCTATATCTTTGCTTAAATTAGTTGAACTAGTTACAACATATGAGGACACCAGCCAAGAGCGAAAGAGTAGTCGGGAGTTCCCGACCAAAGAACATTGGTGTATCTATAATGAATGCAGATTATACGGTGCACATTAGCCCCTGGGTCGAGTGTGCCCACACCACACACCCATGACCAATAATAAAACTTAACTCTCCAAAGTCAAGCAGGGGCCAGAACTGCAGAACAGCAGAAATCACTGGGAATATGGTGCTGCGGCCATTTTTCCAGGGTTTTGCACATGCGCAATAGAGCAGTCTATGGGCGCCATGTTCCCGGAGTCCTGCACATGTGCAGTAGACTCTGGCACAAAGCTTCAGGTGTTTAACTCACTTCACATAAAGTTATGCCCTGTTTGGCCTGGATTGCCCATTGCTTACATTTTCCAGTCACTGGAGAACAAATATGTGATTGGCTGAGGGGGCTCTAATGCCTTTAAATTTGTTTTAGCAGTTGCACATATTATTTTAATGGGTTGAAAATTATAATCATACAATTGACTAGTACTTTAGAAAACCAACCACATGGAGAAAGGATGGCTTGTACGCTGTCACAATGATATGATGATGGATTTGTCTACTAGTGTGGAGTCTAACACACAGGTGGTTTTCATTAGAGACTCTATCAATAGTATATTGGCTTTTCTGCACCTTGTAAACAGGTATGTGCCCCCTGAACTGGTTCCTAGCATGGTAGGCTGGAGTATAGTCAGCAAGCTGGGTTGTTACATGCGACGGTCTCAATGCGGGAAAAAAAAAGGAAAAACAGAGAAGGTCCTGGTCACTAGCCGAGGTCAAAACTGGAATTTCTGAATGGAGTCAAAAGCATCAGACAAAGAACAGGTCAAAAAGCTAGCCTGGTTGGTTGATGCCCACCTCCAGGCTAATGTAAAGGATGCAAACTTCAAAAGCAAATTCGATTATACACTGAGTCCCAGAAAAGCTTTGCTACAGTGATTCTCTCTGTTAATTGGATATGTGCTACGAATACAGAAATGAATCAGAGAATCTTGCAAACCTCGTATTATATAAGGAGATTAATACAATATGCTGACACTCAGTGGTGTGCATAAATGCCGGCAACTGGCCAGATGGTGATAACTCACACATCGCGAGCAGTACTGGCCACCCTGTGGTTACGGTATGTACTGCAGATTAGAGAACAGACAATAATTCTAAATATCTGCAGTCTGGGGGTTACAAAGTCAGTTACAATAATGAAAAGGATATATAGTATACGTAAATCATTGGCTTATATATATCCCTACACAGGGCACAAACACAGCTGAGCTCAGTCCTGTGCACCAACTTACATGTTGGTTGTGTAACAATACATACATGATTGTGTTCCTAACGTTTATCTGTTCTCACAGACGGATCCTGTGACAGTGGCTGGCTACAATTCCAGGGCAGCTGCTATCTCTTAACTGCTATTAGAAGCAACTGGACAACAGCTGAAACTACATGCAAACTGAACCACAGTAATCTGGTGATAATCACCAGTGAGAAGGAGCAGGTGAGACGTTTCTCCTATATTGCTACATAGTCCCTGTCTCAGGACCTAATGTTACCAGATTTAAATAGTTCAATATGGATATTTATTAAGATGGAACCTTGCTAACTGATGCATACTTGCCTACTTTTGAAAAAGCATTTCAGGGAGATTGTGAAAGCAACACCTATGAGCATGGTGGTAAAGTGGGTGAGTACTGCTACATCTGAGAGGCGTGTCATACAAATAATTTGCATCCAAATATAAATGAGCCCCAAAGCAGTTAGTAAGATCTACTTGTTGATGAAAAGACACTGATACTTTTCAGAAAATGTATGTAGCCATAGGGATCATTGTGCCGGGATGTAGTTATGAGATCGGCGGCCACAATGCCGCTGGTCTCAATCTCGACAGGGAAAGCCTGACATAGGACTTAAGATAGGCGCTGAAATACAGACGCCTATCTTAATCCCAATGCCGGAACACAGAAGGATGGCAGCCCGAACGAGGTGAGTCCGGGGTGCCCTTAGAGTTAGCAGCAGGGAGGGAGAGATGGTTAGGTTTAGGTAGCAAAACAGGGTTAGAGTTAGTTTTTCTTTTTTGGGGGGGGGGTTAGGCACCCCTAGGGGGGAGGGTTAGGGTTAGGCACTACTGGGGGGGGGGTTAGGCACTAAGGGGGGAGGGTTAGGTTTAGGCATGAAGGGGGAGACTTAGGTTTAGGCACTAACAAGGAGGTTTAGGGTGCGGGGTGGGGTGGGTTAGGGTTAGGCCCAGTGGCTTAACTACCGTGGGTGCAGGGGGTGCGGCTGCTATGGGGCCCAGACCAACCCGGGGCCCGGCCTTCCCCCTGCACCTACGGTACCAGGCCGCTGTCCGCTGTCCTTCCATCCGCACCCTCCTCACTCCCCTATCAGTCTCCTCACTCCCCTCTACTGCACTTACCTGCTCCTTGGTTGCGTGCCCCCCCTGCTCCGTGGTCGCGTCTTCCCAGTCAGCTCCGGGCTCTCCCCATTGGCTGATACTGGGAGAAGGTGTGGCCACCTCCTCCCAACATCAGTCAGTGAGATGGAGTCGACCAGGAGGGAAGGTGGGTCTGCCCTGCACAGTGCGACCATGGATCAGGTAAGGCGTGGTGCGGGGGGCAAGAGCGGGACGAGATTGGGGGCCGCGGGCTGAGAGGGGGGCCCATAAAATTTTTTGCTATGGGGCCCCTGTAGGTATAGTTACGCCCCTGGTTAGGCCAGTGGTTCCCATACTTTTTCAAATCACGGCGCCCTAGAGTATCAGCATATTTTTCACGGCATCCCTGGGCCAAAAGTTTCTCATTGAGAAATTTTGAAAAAATTAAATGTAGTAAATTGTGATTATATGTCATTCTTAGGTTCTCTTATGTGGTGGGTGACAGGGCTGCACTTCTTTTTGTCCACATATTGTTTGATTAGCAGCCATTAGCACTGGTTTTGCCTATCACACTGACTAAAAATAATTTTATTTGGTACTGGACCACCAACCCGAGACACCCGCACAAGTGCCCTGTGGCACCCAAGGGTGCCACGGCACACAGTTTGGGAACCACTGGGTTAGGCTACAAGAAGGGAGGGTTAGGGGGAGATATCAACCATTGAGATGCTGCTGTCGGTATGCTGACAGGAAGCATCCCGACAGCCGGCATAACATACCCATTCCCATTGTACCTTATAAACAATACAGGGAAATTATACTAATGATCCTATTTGAATGTAAATATCTCTGTCATTTTTTATATATAACAGCTTCATAATGGGGGTAAGGTGCAATCAGGGAGATTACTAGACTCTTCAGGGAGTCAGGGAGATTAGTACTATTTCAGGGAATCTCCCTGACAGTCAGGGAGAATAGGCAAGTATGATCTGATGGTGTTGGATGGTTGGCTGGAATATTAAGGTTTCCCATGTGAACAGCCTCCACTTTACAGGAAGAGGGAGAAATATTACCAGTCATGATGTCCGTTACATTAGCTTCCTTCAGGAGCACTAGAGACATGACGCATAGTGTGGCTTTCCTCCATGAGTACATGACTGTTAATTATAGCACTGCAGGTTAGACCCACTGAGCTCAATGCGCCCTATGTGGCACATAGGCCAAATGCACACTAATGGGCTGATTCTCAGTCAGATGCTGCACCGTCCCTATAATAACTAGCAAAAGAGAGGGTGTCCTGGGTTGGTGTCACTTTTTTTTTTTTTAATCACTTTTATTTCACTCACCCATGGACTAAAAAATGCACTTTAAAGCAGTCGTGGCATAATGTGATTAAATGGAGAACCCAACGGTATTACCAAGATCCAAATCACAGGTACCTTCAATAATGAAAGCAGCCCTAGCATTCTGTGATGGCATGCAGTACCTGACTCTAGGGGATGCTAGGGCTGCTTTTATGTCCCAATTTCTGCCTGTAGGTGAGTGTAAATACATGGGTCATTTACTAAGCTTGATAGATAGGATGATGTGAAGCATTGCTGTATAGTTGTGATGTCATCCTCCCCTATTAGAGTTTATTAGTGTGATGTCATCCTCCCCTATTAGAGTTTATTAGTGTGATGTCATCCTCCCCTATTAGAGTTTATTAGTGTGATGTCATCCTCCCCTATTAGCGTTTATTAGTGTGATGTCATCCTCCCCTATTAGAGTTTATTAGTGTGATGTCATCCTCCCCTATTAGAGTTTATTAGTGTGATGTCATCCTCCCCTATTAGAGTTTATTAGTGTGATGTCATCCTCCCCTATTAGAGTTTATTAGGAAAGCACGTTCCATAGACTGTAATTAGTTTGTGTCTGTGTTGTTAGCTAATAGACAGCAGGGAGGACTAGCTCATCTATGTCTGACCATCTTATCTCATCACAAAGGAAGAAATGCTTCTTCCACCACAGCTGCTTCCGTCCTGACATAATAAGCCAGGCATGTACCCATACTAATAGCCACAGACATGCAGAATGTAAGGATGCCTCAAAGAGAAACTAGACACATGCTACATGTTTCCATCTCTTCTGGTTAGTGAATGACCTTTATAGTGGATATGTACAGTACCTCTAGGTATATCTGAGTTAGCACCCATGACATAGTCATCGTGTAGCATCTTTCCTTGTCAGCACGGATGTCTGTTGAGGGGAGACCTCTGTTAGTTAATAAGTGGGTAAGTTCTTAATTTTCTACAAGTTGGAAGTACACAACAGTATTCACAACACACAATGACCTGAAGTGAGTACAGATTTGGGGCACGGCTCCTCATATGATAACTTGGAATATGTTTATTAGGACATGTGTCAGTCAGGGGCTTATGCAGAGTTATCATCAAAGCATAAAAACTAGCTCCTGTACAAACCATGCTGCAAGGGCTGCACATGCGTGTGTGTGTGTGTGTGTGCGTGCGTGCGTGCATGCATGTAAATCTGTCTGCTTGTTTTACAATGCAAATTTGCTCCATTATTGTTCCTTTTTTTGCTTTATTCTAAACGATACATCGGACACTAAACTGTACAATAATAACAATAATAATAATAATAAGTTGATTTAAATCGTCCTTGAAGAATGAATGTATCCAGCCTGTCCTGGTGCTTCTGCTGAGATATATCCTACATTGCACTGGATAATCAGCACCAGTAATGCCACTTATACAGTAGATGATGACCTCTCCTCTCAGGTGGTTATGGCAGCAATACAGTAACAAACAGTTGTACAGAGATGGGGAGACACAGACACACTCATCTGCGACCTGCTAGCAGCATTAAAATCTGACTCTGCCAAAGGCATGTGGTGAGTCCTTTTTTTGCCACAATGTCGCAGTGATGATGACGATGGCTTGATGATGGCCATAAAGTGTTTGGATACTTGGCAGGTGTATGACAAAGATACATACAACTGAAATATAAGCAGTGTGGGAGAAAAGTATGGTTTTAAAAAGTATTTCTTAACTCTTGAAGTGTGGAGAACTTGCAATGCAAGCAGACTGCTTCCACTGATAGGAGGCTCTCCATCTATCACAGTGTGTGAAATCAGTCATCTATCTCTGCCTCCTCATTGACCAGCCTCTAAGGAGGAAAGAATCAGATCGCTAAGCCGCTGAATGATGGACAGCCAGTGGTGCAATTAGTATTTTGATTCTTCTATATTTCCCCATCAGATTGTCTTCTCTATGAGAGTACACTGTTACTTGTCATCTTTTCACACAATGCCACCTCAACATGTACAGTATTTTCTGTTATTTTGTATCCATAGGTATTTTTGAATTATCAAATGAGTGATAGACACTATTGGATCGGTCTGACTGATATGGAAACTGAGAACGAGTTTAAATGGGTTGATGGAAAAATATTGTCATCAACATCTTTTAGGTAATTTTTTTCATTATTATTTATTTGAAATGTTGCAGAAATTTGCCCCATGAGGTAAATCTAATTCAATACAAAAAAAAAGTAAAGTAAAATCAACATGTCAAAAACCTACTTTATGCCGAAAAATTAAGTTGTATTCATAATACATCAAATATAGATTATAGGGGGTATATTTACTAAGAATCGTGTGGGCTGAGTTAGTATTCCTGTGAGAGTTTCCCCTGATTTTCAATAATGGAGATTTACTAAAGGAAAAAACGGGAGTAAAAGCACAAATCTATCTGCAAAACATGGATGAACAAACAAATAGAAGTCAAAACCCCATCAGCCAAACTCGCAAGTATTTTCCATAGACAGGAATAAAACATGGGGATTTACCTAGAGTCGTGTCTGCTTACACGATTGGAAATGGAGCAAACTTGGGACAAATTAGAAGTTTGAAATAAACTACCTTAGCAGAAGTGTGTTTAGCAGAAGCACTGCACAGATCAGTGTGATCTATACAGACTTCTGTGTATTCTACAGTAATAAAAGGTAAAGCCCATTTACTCTGAGCCCATTCTGGTAGAGGAAAATCAGGGGAAAAACCGATGTGGGGTTCCCCATATTTTCCTCTAACCAGCATCGGGTTGAACCAGCCAGGGTAGTAATGGCACATAAGGGGAACACACAGCATGGGGTCCCACTGCCAAACCATTCTCCCTGGTGTGCCATAGCTCCACCCTGTGCCAGATAAAGCCTTCGGAGGGTGTGGAACATTTAAAACAGGGGGGGCCCCATCCCCACTCCATAAGCCCTCCCCCTCTTGTCAGGACCCCTCCCACTTGTCATTGGGCCTGTCCCATCCCCACTCAATGTCTAGCCCTTAGAAAATGCTCAGGACTACACAGTTCCGAAGTATGCTTGGGCTGGAGGGGGCGGGGCACTGACAGAGGGGGGGGGACCCTGCTCACCATGCCCCTTCCCCTTAATCCAGCTCTGCCCAATGCCCCACATCGTATAATTGGGAACAACAACTAAAAAACTGTCATACTTTTTTCTCTTATAATGCTGACACTTAGACATACTGTGATGGGGACAGTGTCGGGATCCCGGCTCCAGAATCTCGACAGCCGGCATCCCGAAGGTAGGTATTGGGGGTTAGTAGAGAGTTAGGTTTAGAGGTTAGGGTTAGGCACTGGTGGGAGGGTTAGGGTTAGGCACTAAGGGAGGGGGGGTTAGGTTTAGGGTGCGGGGAGGGGGAGGTTAGGTTTAGGCACTAGGGGATAGGTTAGGGTTAGGCACCAAAAATTGAGGGTTAGGGAGAGGTGGAGGGTTAGCATACTGACCAACAAGTGTTGGTATGTTAACCCTGTCGGGTTCTTGGCCTCGGGATTCTTACTGCCGGCATTCCATACCCAACCCACTGTGATGTGACATTGCAGTGGCTTAGCTGCACGTTCTTTTCTCTCTCAGCACTTTGTTCTTCCTCCATATGCGGCTGTGCCCTCCCTTCCGAGTCCCGTCCTCTTCTTCCCTGCAGTCTGTCACTGGGACAGGCCGTGGCTCCACCCTACATTCTGTATTACCATGCTAGCAGGTGTGACTAATCACAAGTAGTGTAGGGTATATGCCCAATTACTTACTCTAGTTCCAGTGCTACTTAGGGTAATATTGTATCAGATGTAGCAGTCACTATACAGAGGAGCTCAGTGCTGCAGAGTGTTATTACATTACCATACAATTGTGTTTTCTTGTTTCTCTCTTACAGCAACTGGAGGGTGGGAAACCCAGATAATAAAAATGACCAAGAACACTGTGTTCAACTGAGGGATTGTGGGAAATGGAACGATGCAAACTGCTCTGGTGATAACTACGCCATCTGCGAGAGGAGCAGCCACTAATCATACAGTGCTAATGTATAAACAGATTTACATAAAATGGGTCCATTATCACAACATTGGTCTGTTCTCTTACACTTCATCCAACACTATCATTATAATATGCAGTAATCTGTTCTGTTACCCTTCATCCAACACTATCATTATAATATGCAGTAATCTGTTCTGTGAGTTTGCACATTATATTGTATCATTTTAACAATGGGGTATTGATTAGCACTACTCCTACAATGTCCGTATAGTATGAGCTTCAACAATTTTCAACATCCTAGACAATTGCTTGAGACATACTGCACAGTGCACTCCCCTTAGCTCTGGTGGCAGCTGATTTCCTCCTCATAGACTGTTGTCTCAGGGCCTGATTCACTACGGATCGCAACTTCGAATGCAATAGCGATTACGCACACAGTTCAACTGCATTCGCTATGCCATCACAGCACTATATAAGGACGCCCACTCTAACTTACACACATTCCTAATGTTTAGCAAGACTGCGAAACTATTGGTAACATTGAGTACCATCGCAGCCTCACGCACACTTGCACATGGTCAGACCTTACTCAGAAATTGCTAACCTCATCGCACGCTATGGGGTCAGTCCTATCAGGTGCAAAGGGTGCGATGTGCCGTTGCAACGGCGTTTAAACGCCGGCAACGGCACCGTATCTTGCACCCTTTGCTACCCGATCCGAGCCTGGATTCACATATTGCTCTGAGCCCTATGGGGCTGCGAGACATATTAGGCGAATCCAAGCTGCCGTAAAGTGCGAGATCATCACGGCTAATAGGATTGACCCCCTATGAGTACTCAAGCTGCATAAGGCATCGCAGTGGATAATTTATATATGCCCCTGTAACAGCGTTTGAACGCACTGACCCGCCTGCGTTCCGCCGACCACCCCCCCATCACCACCCACAAACGGCACTTCCTGTCAGTCAGGTCTGCGTAGTCACTGCAATCGCAGTCCCCATCGCAGTAGCCGGTTTGTGCACACGTGTTGCGGTGCATACGCATGCACAGAACGCAACAATCGGTCGATTGCGTGCTTAAATGTAGTTGCAAACGGTAATGAATCAGGCCCTCAGTCTTGAAAAATAGGTTGTTACAAAAGGGTGAGCAGAAGTGCCATCTAGTGTAGTATTGTAAAATTATTTTTGGGCTCATATATTGTGTGAAAAAACCAATGTATTAAACTTGTACCAAAAGTGAAATAAAGTGCTGCTTATCTGAGGTCCCTTATCCCAAAGCAAACAGTGCGTTGGTCTCATTTCCATGTCATCCAAAACGAAATCATACATCATAGTGCAATTCTGTAAAACTTGTAAATAGTGCTCAAACTTTGCACCAATGTCACCTTGTGTATAAATCATGTCACCAGGAGAAAATTCTACTTCAAGAAAAACCGTTACCCAGGCATGCGACAAACCATTGCCCAAGCAAATACAGGTTATACTGTATGTGTGCTAAATGAGGGCTTAGCTGTAGCCTTATAGGTTTGATCAATAGTTAGATCAAAGGGGGAACTTCAACGTGAGGACAAGAGAAAAAATAAAACAAATATAAAACTGCTCATCTGACCGCAATGTCCTTAATAGCAGCATTCAAATAAGATATGTGATCATGTGGCACCTTAGTGGTTATTGTATGGTGATCATCTGTGGTAATCAGACAATTTCAGCCCACAATACCTGTAGAGCTGACAGATAGGGAGGGAAGATGGCATGCTCAATTTCACCTATACTGGCACATATGCACGCAGTGCTTTACTTCCCGCCAGCTCCGCACTGGTGGTGCCCCAATCCAGCAGCTGAATTAACTTTAGGAGACGGTCCTGGTGCTTGCTGGACTATCTTGTGTGCCCTGAAGCCTTCTTCACAACTATTGAACCTCTCTCCTTGAAGTTCTTGATGATCCGATAAATGGTTGATTTAGGTACAATCTTACTTGCAGCAATATCCTTGGCTGTGAAGCCCTTTTTGTGCAAAGCAATGATGACTGCACGTGTTTCCTTGCAGTTAACTATGGTTACCAGAGGAAGAACAATGATTTCAAGCTCCACCCTCCTGTTAAGCTTCCAGTCTGTTATTCTAACGCAGTCAGCATGACAGAGTGATCTCCAGACTTGTCCTCGTCAGCACTCTCACCTGTGTTAACAAGAAAATCACTGACATGATGCCATCTGGTCATTTTGTGGCAGGGCTGAAATGCAGTGGAATTGTTGTTTTTGGGATTAAGGCCCTGATTCAGAGCCGGACGCTCTGAAAGAGCGCTCGCTCTGAATCAGGGCGTTTTTTGTTTTTTTTTGGAGCGGCCTCCTAAGCTATTGCGAGCGGCCAGGATGATGGCCACGATGGTCAAGACCATCGCGACCATCGGGCTTGCGACGAGACCCTTGTGGTAGGGTCTCGTGGCCCCAAGCCCCAGAGAGGTTCTGGCTCTAATAGGTCAGTGGGGCCACCCACAAATGGCAGGCGTTTGCATGGGAACGCCTCCATTTATGAAACCACTCCCACACCACGCCTCCAAAACGGTGCGAGCTGTCGATCATAATCGACAGCCGCCCCCTTCTGGTGCGAGACCCAGAGCGACGGAGCGCCCGTCGTTAGCCAGGTCTCGTGCATGCGCACGTCGGAGCTGGCTCCGGCGTGCGCATGTGCAGTGGCCTAACATTAACCCGCTCGTGAGCACATAGCGCTTGCGAGCGGGTCTGAATCAGGCCCTAAGTTCATTGTCATGGCAAAGAGGGACTTTGCAATTAATTGCAATTCATCTGACTCTTCATGACATTCTGGAGTATATGCAATTTGCCATCATAAAAACTGAAGCAGCAGACTTCGTGATAACCAATACTTGTGTCATTTTCAAAACTTTTGGCCATGGCTGTACTTTCAGATATGTATATATAAAGATAGCAGTTACCTATAAGAGCACAGGAGGCAAAGGAGCTTAAATAGGATCCTATCAGATCTATAGACAGTGCCAGCAGAACGTACAAGTTAAGGCATATTTCAGCGTTCAGTGGAGAATTTGGGGAGTGTTCTTGGCATACTTGCCGACTATTTAATATTCCTCCTCGGGAGAAGCCCTGGGAGGTAAAGCAGGTAGGCAGAGTTGGGGGCGAATTGCGCCATTAAGCCCTGCCCCCTCATGGGAATTCACCGCAATAATGCATATTTCAACTAGGGGGCGGGGCTAAATCACGCAATTCTCATAGAGAATCGCTAACATTCCCCCCATTCTGCCCACTTCACTAGGAATTTGGCAGAATGCGGGAGGAGTGCCTACCCTTCCAGGGTTGCGGGGGGTTACCCAAAAATCGGGAGCCTCCCGCGGAAACCGGGAGGGTGGCATGTATGGTTCTTGGGGTCCCACTAATTGGCCTATATATATATATATATATATATATATATATATTATGAAGTAAATAATACAGCTATTCTTATAAGCAGGATATTACTCATAGTGAACAACCTATTGCCTATCCTGCTATTTTGAGACTCAGCATATCAAAGTCTCCTTCACGGAAACAAAAGTAATCTGATGTAATAGTTACTTACAGCAGCAGTAAAATGTATACAGTGTAGGTAGTTTTTGGAAATAAGCAGCATCATATTTCAGTTCCTAGCTCAGCTCAGAACGCTGGCTTACACCCCTGTGTGTCTTCCGTAGTAACAGTCAGTCAACTCTTCATTATTTATGACTGAAGAAAAAAAGTTATGTTCATTTGTGGCTAATGCTGAAATATTGATTCAGGATATAGGATTTATAACATGGTCAGAGGAGCTATATACTGTATGTCTGAACCCAGCAAAAAGAAGACGCAGCACAAGTTACCCCTATAGGGGTGTATCTAGGGATCTGAGCGCCCCTGGCAAGGTAATGGACTGGCGCCCCCTCCCCCCATAATTTCATGAAGTGTCCTCAGTAGTAGTCCCTTCTATGCATGGGAAGCAGCCGGGAAGCCGACGGACGCAATCCCGACCGCCGGCTTACCGACTGTTTAATCCCGGCAAGACACTAATGACAGCGGCGCCGACAGCTGCGGGAGTGGAGGGGTGGGGAGTGTAAGGTTAGGGGCCCCCAGTAGTGGTCCACCCTATGCAGTGCCCCCCAGTAGTAGTCCCCCTTATGCATTGCCACCAGTAGCGGCCATCCCCCCCGTAACGTTCCCCCAGTAGCGGCCCCCACAATACAGTGCCCCCCAGTAGCGTCCATCCCCCCCATAACGTGCCCCCAGTAGCGGTCACCCCCTATACAGTGCCGCCTAGTAGCCACACACCCCCACTGTGCTGTGCCAGAATAAAAAAAAAGGCAACTTACCTGATCCCCGCTCCTGCTGACGAGACCGCCGCTGTCCACTCCTCCGTGCCCGCTCTCGCTCTGCTCTATGAGATGGGAGAGACGTCATGACATCTCTCCCATCACCCACTGCGGGGGGGGGGAATTGGAGCCGGAAGGCGGAGCTCATGAGTGAGCTCCAGCCGTCTCCCTCCGTGGACGTAGCAGCCAATGAGAGTTTGTCTGACTCTCATTGGCTGGCTGCTATAACAAACAGACAGCGGCCGTGTTTGTAAACTGTGTAGGGCAGACCACTCTCACTGCGGGCCCGGGGGACTAGCGGGGTAGTCCACCCATTGGCTGCTGGTGGCACTGCCGGACGGCACCCTCCCCCTTTGGCCGGCGCCCCTGGCGAGTGCCATCCTGGTCAATGGGTAGATACGCCCCCTGCTTCCCAGCAGGATACTCAGGTGTGTTATTAAGACGGGATGGATCAGATGTTCTCTTTACTCCCTCTAGTGGTGAGAATGAATATATAAGAATTCTAGACAAGTCTGCATACTAACCCAAATGTTTTTTAAATCATGGTAGAAATACATAGGCAAATGCAGGGGGGGTTTCCGTCTGCCTGGAAACCCCCCTCCACAGCCCAAACCATGAATAGTAATATAATGGAATTTTACTAGCGCTGCATGTTCTGCTCAGTATCATAAATTAAATAAATAGCACCACCTATGGATCTTTCAATATGTATAAGCCAGTAATAAATACACCTGTGCACCAATTAGGGGATTTGGAAAACATGCACTGTTAAGGATGCACTGCTATAGAGTCCAATATTTACATATATGTCCAGAGCAGTGCTAGGTTCTTCTGCTGCTCCTCCAGGCTCCCGGACTTGCTCCCATGCCCTGGAATGGAGCCCACATCTAAAATGAAAACATTCAGCTCAAGCAGAATGGCCCTACTGCCGCATTTAATGGCTTACTGTGATCTCTGGTCCTGTATATGCTGGAATTATGACACACAATACACTCTGTATGACGCATATTAAAGCTGGATAAGTGGTAATTATGCCCTCTTCATGGACTGGCCACACTCACTCTAAAACCAAGCATTTGGAAACCCCCCTCTAGAAATCCTGCATTTGCCACTGAAATTCATATGTTGGTAGCTGCATACTGAAGAAGTTTTGTTTCTAAAGTTGCCACAATTACATATGTATCAGTTGTTTATGTTCTGAAAGTTCTTAGTGAGTCCGGCTGTGTTTACTTCAATCAGAGGCGTTTCAAGAGAGGAGGGGGCCCATGTGCAGCCTCCATTTTGGCCCCCTCCTCTCTCTCGGTGGCTCAGTGCGACACTGAGCACTGTAGATTCTAGCTTCATGCCAGAACCTACAGCGCATGCGCGGGTCTCCGGGAAAATGGGGCCCGCACCTACTTTCCCGAGGACATATTTTCTGCGCAAGTGCAGATCACTGGGAAAATGGCCACCGCCATTTTCCCAGTGAGTGTTTCCTGCTCTGCGGAGAGGTAAGTATTATTACCTATGGGTGCAGGG
This sequence comes from Taudactylus pleione, assembly GCA_031769625.1. NCBI lineage: Eukaryota > Metazoa > Chordata > Amphibia > Anura > Myobatrachidae > Taudactylus > Taudactylus pleione. The sequence continues at coordinate 2,801,240 of JAUIMM010000252.1, read as the reverse complement.
TGTACGGTGTGGGCCCCCTGGACCCAGTGGCCCATGTGCACCGCACACCTTGCACCCATTATAAAGACGCCTATGACTTCAGTAATCAATTTGTTTGAAAAGGTAAGTTTATGTATAGTATTCAACTTGCAAAAACAGAGTGATTTAATTGTCCTGCCCGTGACAAAAAACATACAAAAGTTTTTGTAGTGAGATGATGGTGTTGAGGTTAAGTGAATTATACAGTTGCATTATCAGGATTTTAACCTTTTCTAAACTGTCCCACCCACGACACATTGAACACCTAGGCCCGTATTCAATATGGGGCGAAAAGTCTGAGGTCGGACTTTTCGCCCTCATCGACGTTTATTGAAGGGATAAAGTATCGGGCGCGTGCCTGCTTATCCCCGCATTCAATTAGGATCTGTTAAAAACGGGACCCGGCGGGAAGGTAAGTATGGAAAAGTCCCGGGATTTTTCGGGAAATCATCCTGGCACCCCCCTAAACATGTCCTGACATGGGGGATCACTATGGGTACCCCCGTTTTGGCCTGTGAATGGTAAGTTGGGTTTTTAATAGCCACGGCAGGTGCATAAATGCGCCTGTGAAGAATAGCACTTTTTTTTTCTTTCTTTTTTTTAATAACTATGCCCATTTAATTTGGGGTACATGAAAATGGGTGTAAGCATATTTTTAAGTCCCTAAAGCCATTTTTTAAATTTCTTCAAAAATGCACCTGCTGCTACCAGCCGCATTCTAGAAAACACCTGCCGCATACATGGGAACCCCCACTGAATCAATTTCGCTACTTTAAAACTTTGTTCCCCAATAAAAGAAAATTGCCCCCAAAATGTTTTTTTTGGGTGACCTGAGGACTTTTAAAAAAAATTGACACAGATTACTTTTAGGGGACACTCCCAGGGGTGCAGGCTATTTTTTTTTAAGCCTGCACCCCTAAACCCCAAATCTGCCCTTTTTTTCGCAATGTATTACATGTAGAAAAGTTATCTCAGGTTTTTTAACAAAGACTTTTCGCACAGGCGAAAAGTCTTTGAAATTGAATATGAGGATAATTTAAACAGGCGAAAATGACATCATCGGCGATAAATTATCGTCGATAACGGACTTTTCACCTCAAACTGAATATGGCCCCAAGACTGAGACCAACAGTTTTAGAACCTCAAAGGCTAAATGTAATGTCATGAAAGGAATTTGCCTTTTTATTTATTATTTCCTGCATGCTAAAACTAAAATCAATGCCATAGTTAATTAAATATCAGTATTAAAACTTAATTATCGTTGTCTCTTCATACATAGACGCTCAAGATCTGAGGCTTTTTTTTAAACCAGAGATGGTGCCGATGAGCTATGACATTTATAAATAAAACTTGGTGGTAATACAATGTTCTGGGACAGGAACACATACAGGGGAACTTGATGAGATAGAGCAACTAGGGCTGGCAGAGGCATGCTAACTGATGGTGGTAACAACTAAGCCAGAACAATATCAGGGGAGATACTGGAAACAGAGTTCAGGTCTGAGGCACATTTTAAGTGTGTATATCCACTGTAGCGAATAAGATAATCGATGGTGGTGCGCAGTGCGCTGAATACAGAGAGTCAATGATGAGTGCTATGCAGACACTATATATAGGTTGGGTACTGGATATTGACGCTCAAGATCCCAGCACTCAGAATGCTGACACCGGAATCCTGACTGCTGGGATATGAACTACATCCCCTGTATATCGATGGTGAGCACTTGTACTGAAGAACACTGTGTACCGATGGAGAGTACTCGCTGAGGAACACTGTGTACCGATGGTGAGTGCTATACACTGTGGGCCTGATTCAGAGATGTACGTTCATCTAGTGATGAACGTACATTTTTGATGGTTAAAGATCTGCACCTATGCAGGACCCGTTCTCTGCATGTATAGAAAGGGTCCTGCAATTATGCTCCTAGAACCCCCCAAGCTGCAGCAGGTGGCTGATCACCGTTCCCGGTATTGGGAAATGCTGTCCACGGTTTCCGGGAGGGACGAAGCCAGGGCCTGTGTCAGTGGATGCAGATACTTGCAGTGTTACCTAGACCAGTTCTTTACAAAGTGAAAGGCAGTATTTTTTTTATGAGTTTCCTGCTATAGTAGATGTGTTTGTACAGGATTAAAAGTGGATGAAAAAGCAAACAAAACTATACTCAAAACAATAATATTTGTAATAAGATTAATATGTTAAATGACAAAAAAAGGGTAGTGAAAGGGGGGTAGCGCTAGCCGGCAGGTGCATGTGCAGAGATATCTCCCCAAATTTTTTTACGAAAAATACTGTGAGAAGTCTGCGGTGAAGATCCGCCGGGACATAGCTTTATCACAGGCTATGTCCCGGAGTGCGGATGTTTATACACTGTGTGATAACTTTAATTATCGCAATGCAATAATAATCGTTAACATCAATGGGTATGATAAAGAGAGATAACTTTCATTATCGCAATGCGATAATAATCATTATCATCACTGGGTAACCACAATTAAATTGTGGATTTTGATAAATAGGACCCTATGTGAGAAGGTCCCACCTGTGACACAAGTTTGAAAATCAATAACGCCATACCTAACAATGCAAATAAAGAGTTATCATACAGAGCTTATAATACCATTGTCGAAGTCAGATAATTGGATATGATCGCGTGCAATTGTTATCTGACGATTTAGTCGTCCATGGTCTGATGACGAATTGCTTGGACGCTGCTCTGTGTCAGCGCAATTCTGATGCGCACAAATATATGTTTATATTACTACAAGGTTTAGTTGGAAGACAGGTTTTGATGTGCATGTCTGTGAGTGTTTTGAGAGACTCCACATGCTAATACAATATGCCTGTGACAAATAATCAAAAATGTAGCACAGTCTGAATGCAAGGTTGGGAATCATTGTCAGACGCCTGCAGGTTGTTAGCAATTGTGTGCCTTTTTGTTCAATACTGTTTTGGTTCATAGGAACTGACACCTACACCCTATTCAAGTGAAGAAAGGCCTGTCACAGGCTACCAGACAGGGTTGGCAACGGCAAACAGCTGGGGGTCTCCCCTTGCTTAGAAATAAACCTTTATTTACAACTTAGAATTTGGTTCAGGCAATGTCTAAATATTAAAATATGTCAGAAATGGATAATATATATATATTAATCGATCACAAATATACTGAATTACATAACACACACACATAGACTTACATGCATACTCATACGCACACACCTTTGAGTGCGCACGCACCCACACATACGCACAACGCAAACTAGCGAAACTACACAATATTCTCACACTTACACATACAATAACTTATGAAAAGGTTCCTTCACATTAAACGTGATATTAGAGGTTTTGTTAGCAAATAATTATGTTGTGAAATGTATGTATATGATATTTAAGGTATAGAAGCTAGTAGACAAGTCATGTTTGGTACCATTCTAAACCCCTGTTTATTTGCAGATCTTTGGTTCTATCAGCAAGGAGATCGCAGCAGGCGTTCGCAAGATATGAATTATAGGTTAGAATGTATCTCTGTATGTAGTGTTTTTTATTAGTTCTTCGGAGGGAAACCTACACAAAGAAGCAGTTGGAAAGCTGATCCATAGCTCTGATGACACCATATGAACTAACCAATGAACGGAGTGACCTGAAGCAAGAACCAACGAGCATCTGTTATTCCGTGCCTTTGTTGTCTCTGAAACCTGTACCGAATATATGCTTGTGAGCTGGGACAGTAGTCAGTCATTTCCTCCATATCCTTGGGTGACGGTAACCGCAGATTCAGGATTGAAATACTGCATACTGGGCCAGTGCGCACGCATATGTATCAGTTTGTACCTTGTATTTACTTGCTTTTTGCGCTAATTGTGTTAGATCTAAGCGTGTAACTTTCTTTTTATTGCAATATAACTTTTTGTGCGTTGGAACCACAATTGGATTGGAAAGCAATTATTTATTGTGCGACAGGTAACGCTAAATAGCGTCTTGCGATTATTTAGGGGTAACGACAATACGGTATTCATACCATGCACATTGTGTGTAAGCTATAATAATAATGTAAATAAAGAGTTACCATACTGAGCTTATAATACCATGCACACTGTGTGTAAGCTATGATAATAATGTAAAGAGTTACCATACAGAGTTTATAATACCATGTACACTGTGTGTAAGCTATGATAATAATGTAAATAGTTACCATACCGAACTTATGATACCATGTACACTGTGTGTAAGCTATGATAATAATGTAAAGAGTTACCATACAGAGTTTATAATACCATGTACACTGTGTGTAAGCTATGATAATAATGTAAATAGTTACCATACAGAACTTATGATACCATGTACACTGTGTGTAAGCTATGATAATAATGTAAATAGTTACCATACAGAGCTTATAATACCATGCACACTGTGTGTAAGCTATGATAATAATGTAAATAGTTACCATACAGAGCTTATAATACCATGTACACTGTGTGTAAGCTATGATAATAATGTAAATAGTTACCATACAGAGCTTATAATACCATGTACACTGTGTGTAAGCTATGATAATAATGTAAATAAAGAGTTACCATACTGAGTTTATAATACCATGCACACTGGGTGTCAGCTATGATAATAATGTAAATAGTTACCTTACAGAGCTTATAATACCATGCACACTGTGTGTAAGCTATGATAATAATGTAAATATACTTCATAATATGAGAAAGAGAGCCTTAGTGCAAATGTCTCACCCGTGACAACTGAATACCCCATAAAGAGTGTGGATTTTTAGTACAAAGCACTTACTACTGTGTCCTTTCCCATTTCCTGTCCTCTTTTCCCTACACACAATCACCTATCTTCCAATTATCATTGATCACTGCATCGTCTGTCTCTTCCCCAATAGTACAATACTAAAACGTAAGTATAGTAAGTAGTAACCATAGTAGTAACCAGTCTGGTGTTTGTGCTTGAAAAATCATTTCATGTAACATCTTATAAATTTAATCTGTATATCTGATTTGAATAAAAAACAACCATAAATATAGGATTTCATCTTTATACACGGGAGATATTAACCATCTTTTACATGTTGCTAAACCAGGATGTAGTTATGAGACCTGCGTCCACGATACAGCCAATCTAAATCCCAACGGGGGAAGCCCAACAAGGGTCTTAAGATAGGCGTCGAAATACCAACGCCCAGAGCCGTAACTAGACCCCCCATTTTTTAAAATAGGGACATACTGTAAGATAATGCACCTGAAAAAGGACCATGGCTTCATGGGGATGGGCCAGGGAAGAGATAAGGGTACTTCTTGGGCAACCAGGAGATGCTGAGGACAGGGCCGGCCCTAGCCCAAATTATTTGGTAAGCGAGTGTATTTTTTGGTGCCCCCCTATGCAGTGCCTCTTTTACAGTGCCCCCAGTAGTGGTCCCCCCTGTGCAGTGCCCCTTTTACCCCCAGTAGTAAGCCGATAATATAGTGCCCCCAGTAGTAGTCCCATTATGCAGTGCCCCTTATATAGTGCCCCCAGTAGTGGTCCCCCCTGTGCAGTGCCCCTTGTGCCCCCAGTAGTAAGCCCCTTATATGGTGCCCCAGTAGTACTCCTCCCCATGAAGTGCCCCCAGTAGTGGTACCCCCTATGCAGTGCCCCTTATATAGTGCCCCCAGTAGTAGTCCCCCTATGCAGTGCCCCCAATAGTGGTACCCCTTATGCAGTGCCCTTTAAACAGTGGCCCCAGTTGTAGTCTCCCCCCTATGCAGTACCCCCAGTATCGCCCTTTATATAGTGCCCCCAGTAGTGGTCCCTCGATGCAGTGCCCTCAGTGGTAGTCCCCCCTTGTAGTGGTCCCCCCTTTTTGTGCCCCCAGTGGAGGTTCCCCCCCTATGCAGTGCCCCCAGTAGTAGCCACCCCCTTGTAGTGCCCCTAGTAGTAGTCCCCCCTTGGACCCCCCCACCGAGTAGACACACATGTAATAAAAATAACAAAAACCACTTACCTGAATCCCCGCTCTGGCTCCTGCTTTCATCGCCGCCGCCATCCGCTCCTCAGTCCGTCCTCCCAGGCCGGGCCGCTCTGCATTAAGGGAGAGACGTCATGACATCTCTCCCATTACCCACTGTGGGAGCCGGAAGATGGAGCTCATGAGTGAGCTCCAGCCCAGCTCCGGCAGCGGGCGCAAGCAGCCAATGAGAGTCTGACAGACTCTCATTGGCTGCTAATTAAAACAAACACACAGCTGCCAGCACCGGTGGCAGTGTGTTTGTCACTGTGTAGTGCTGACCTAACTCCGACCGGTCACCGCTATATTTTATTATTTATTTATTTATTAACAGTTTCTTATATAGCGCAGCATATTCCGTTGCGCTTTACGATTGGAACATTAATAGAACAAAACTAGATAATAACAGACAGATATATAGGTAGGAAGGACCTGCTCGCAAGCTTACAATCTATAGGGAACTAGGCATTGATACACAAGGATAGGTGCTATATATGCAATTTGGTCCAGCCAGACTGCAGAGTTTCTTGGTGGGCTGCATGATCCAGTCACACAGGAATGTCGGCCAAATGTCACGATGATGTGAAAGAAAGTGTGTGAGGTTATATGTGTACTGTGAAAGGGGATGTAATTAGACATGGAAGCTATGAAGGTTATGTGGGCGGGTCTGGAATCTGATAAGCTTGCCTGAAGAGGTGAGTTTTCAGGGAATGCTTGAAGGATTGGAGACTAGATGTAAGTCTTATTTTGTGTGGTAAGGCATTCCATAGAGTGGGTGCTGCCCGAAGAAAGTCCTGTAACCGTGAATGGGAGCAAGTAATGCGTGGGGATGAGAGACGCAGATCTTGTGCTGAGCGGAGAGGTTGGGTTGCGAGATATTTTGAGATGAGTGAAGAGATGTATTTTGGTGTGGTTTGGTTAATAGCCTTATGTGTAAGTAAAAGTATTTTGTATTGAATACGGTAGAAGACCGGCAACCAATGGAGGGACTGACAGAGCGGGGCAGCAGACGATGAACGTTTGGCATGGAAGATAAACCTTGCAGCTGCATTCATTATGGATTGTAATGGTGATAGCCTGTTTTTGGGAAGACCAGTAAGGAGACTATTGCAATAGTCAATGTGGGAAATAATGAGTGCATGGATTAGAGTTTTTGCAGTGTCTTGTGTGAGATATGGTCGAATTTTGGATATGTTTTTTAGATGTACAGTATGTAACATGATTTTGAGACAGATTGAATGTGGGGAACAAAGGACAGTTCAGAGTCAAGGATAACACCAAGGCTGCAAGCTTGTGGAGCAGGGTGGATTGTCGAGTTATCAACCGTGATCGAGAGATCAGGTTGGTAACTGTTCTTGGCCGGAAGAAATATAATTAATTCTGTTTTAGAAATATTAAGTTTCAGGTGGCGAGATGACATCCAAGATGAAATGGCAGAAAGACATTCAGTGACACAGATCAATACAGATGGTGATAAATCTGGGGAGGATAGGTAGATTTGAGTATCATCTGCACACAAATGGTACTGAAATCCAAAAGAGCAGATTAGTTTGCCAAGAGAGGTGGTATAGATTGAGAATAACAAAGGACCTAAAACAGAGCCTTGCGGTACTCCAATTGATAGAGGTAGCAAAGAGGAGGCAGAGTCATAAAAAACGAACAGTAAAAGAGTGATCAGATAGGTAGGAAGAGAACCAAGAAAGAGCTGTGTCCTTAAAACCTAGGGATTATAGTGTTTGTATGAGGAGAGAGCGGTCAACAGTGTCAAAAGCAGCAGAGAGATCTAGAAGAATTAGGAGTGAGTAATGGCCTTTAGCCTTGGCAGTGACCAGATCATTTACTACCTTAGTCAGCGCACTACACGCCCTGTGTCACAGAGATACGGCCCGCATGGCCGCAGCTGAGGCGCCCTCAACCATGTGGTGCCCTACTCAGCTGCGTACCATGTGTATGGGTAGAACTGGCCCTGGCTGGGGATAAAAGAAGAAGAAGCTAAAAGTGAGAATGATAATAAACAGGAAAATGTACATACCCAAACAGCGCCCCCTGCCCTGCGGTGACCTGTGCTACGGCACGGGTCGCACTACCCTAGTTACGGCCCTGCCGACGCCTATCTTAATCCCGACACCGGAATCCAGAAGGACGCCAGCCCGAATTAGGTAGGTCCGGGGCGCCCATAGTGTTAGACGCAGGGTGGAGGGCTAGGATTAGGTAGCATAGCGGGATTAGCGTTAGGTTTTGAGGAGGGGGAGGTTAGGGTTAGGCACCGCTGGGGGGTTAGGGTTAGGTTTAGGCACGAAAAGGGAAGACTTAGGTTTAGGCACTAACGGGGAGGGTTAGGGTGCGGGGTGGGGAGGGTTAGGCTACAAGAAGGGAGGGTTAGGGGTAGAAGGGGGGAGGGTAAGTATACTTACCCGACCCCTGTTAAGATACCAATCATTGGGATGCCGCTGTCGGTATTTTGACAGGAGACATACCGACAGCTGGCATTACATACCGATTCCGTTGTGTTAGGCAACTCGGACAGAAAAACAAGTAATGAAATCATCCAGACCCCCCAACAAAAAACAAATAATGAAAGAAAAAAAAAATTAAAATTAATACATCCCACTCTATGGGCCTGTCACTACCAATCGCAACTGCGAATGCAATTGCGATTATGCTCACAGTTCAATTGCGATAGTATGCTAATCCATTGCGATCGCTATGCCGCCGCAGCACAATTTAAGGACGCCCACTTTACCTTACACAGATCCATAATGTTTAGCAACACTGCAAAACTGGTACAATCTAGTAACATCGCAGCCTCACACACACCTGCACAAGCTCTGACCTTACTCAGAAATTGCTAACTTCATCGCACGCTATAAGTCCTCAGGCTGTGTAAGGCATTGCAGTGGCTAATTTATGAACTGGCATGCCTGCGTTATTCTGACCACCCCCCCATCACCACCCACAAATGGCATAGTCCCGATTGCAGTGGCTGGTTTGCGCCCGCGCACTGCGATGCATGCGCAGTACACAACAATCAGCCGATTGCGTGCATATTAGCAACTGCGATCCAAGCTGAATCAGGCCCTATGTCTGGCACAGCATCTCCTTCTGAACTCCAGCTAAACATGGCCTCTGTGACTGCGGCTCTGCGCTTGGGAATGCAGCCATGCTCACAGTCACGTCCGTGGCACTCCCATAACACGCCTGTGGGATGGCATTTTTACAGCATTCTTCAGGCCACTACCCAATCACCATCCAGGAATGTCCATGTGTTCGCCTCACCGGTCCAAAAACCAGCGCCTCTGTACTCAACTCCAGAGTCGGCACACACTCAGGGGAACGCAATTGCCATAGGAGCACTAGCAAATTTTCGCTTAATTGTGCAAACAGCGGTATTGCGTTTTCCTCTGAATCAAGCCCTGAATACTTAGCCAGGCCCCCGGTTACTGGAGCCCCAAAGATCTTGCATATATCATAAGTGTAATTAATGTAGTATTATTTTTGCGTGTCGACTATAGTTACCATGGCTACCTCCTAAGCACATTAAGAATTATTTCTAATAATCACTGTTCAGGAGCAAAGAAATACAGTCGGCTCTTTGTACCACCTTATTACATTGCCCCAATAAGTCCCTGTTTTCTTTCATCTCCATTCAATATACTATAGTAAACGCACAGTCAGTTTGTAATCCAGAGACCTAACTTTCACTTAAAGCCCACTTCTACTGTACTGTAGTTTCTAATAAATGAAATCACTATAGTATCTACAGTAAGTCATGAAAACAGTACAGTGTATGAGCGCCGCAGCTGGGACAGAGCCGAATGTGCCGACAGTGCCGCGAGTGTGCAGCATGAAACGAACAGTCAGTTTTGCTACCCAGGCGTCACTAATACAGTAGTTTCTCTGCAATACTCTACAGTATGTGATTGGCCCGCCTGTCACAGCTTACTGTTCTATTGTACTGTATTCTTAATGTAGTTTTAATCAGTGGAGCACTTGCCACCCAGTGGTGAAGCTGTGTATTGCATGCCGTGAATGTTGTCAAGTCTCATTGCGCCTTAACGCGCTACACCGTGCTATTCTCGTGCCACGACTTACAGCCTATATGGCGCGCTATGAGCAACGATGTAACTGGACGCATCTGTAACATGATTAATTTGTAACCTACTATGTGAGAGATGTTTAATGTAATATTTAAAGGGAACCTTTCTAAATAATAAGTTTTAGACAGCCATGTTTATTCATTGTCTTTATGTGTGTGTCAGGCATAATGTAGAATGTAGAAACTAGAGGCACCAATCCTCAAGGCATTGTCTTTAGGTATATACCCTTGCAATAGGTTATTTGAGAGTTCTTATCAGTATTTAACCAATAGAGTAGTTTGAAATAGGTTTATACCCATATTTGTAAGTGGTGGTTGGGCCCGACAGCAGGATGGTATAAATGTTTAGGACAAAAGAGATTCTAGCAGCCTTTGCTTTTGCCTGGACCTGATCTGCAGTTGGTGACCAAGAATTATTAGCTTTGAAATCCAGCTACATGTATGGGGATTGAGGCTCCTGGATTCAGTGTCTGACCATCTATGTCCCGAAGCTACGTAACGTATTATTTTCATATGTTGTTATTTTGTAATAAAGAAAGTTTTTCTAAGATATTAGTTTGTGTGATGTGATTAAGGGCTCTATTTACTACAATCCGCATTTTGAATGCAGATTGTAGTGTGATATTACCGACTGAATTAGCATTGCGAATTCAGCCAATATCACAGAGATTTACTAAAAATCTTTGCAGGGACAGAGGACCTCATTTAGAATCGGTCGTTTGCGGCCGCGCGGTCGTAAGGTAAAAGGGACCGGATATGCAAATGAAGCGCTCGCAAGTTGCTTTGTTAAGATGGGATCGTTAGCTGGACGAGTGAGGGGAGGATGCGGCCGTAAGACTAAAAATACGCCCCCTTCTTGTTCGCATCATCATCTCCGGGCATATAAGGATTAATCGAGACCATCGGGAACCATCGGAGCTGGTCGTAGAGCTTAAGGTTGGCCATACCCTCTCTTAAGCACTACGATCTAGTCAGTGTAAAAACCTCCCATGTCACATGCGCCATGACACTACTTAGTTAATTATGCACTCCCATAAAACGCAGTTTGCATAGTCAGGCACGCCTGTGTTCGGATCTCCACTCCCCCGTACACAAGCACCTTCCCCTGTTACCACCCACAAACGCCTCATCCTGTCACTCAAACTAACGACCTGGCTGTGTTCAAGGAGAGAGCAATTTCTGATCATAATAGCTAGTTTGCGCACGCGCATTGCAAATTTTACGCATACACAGTGTCGAAGCTGGATTATTGGCTGAGACAAGATCAGTTTAAAATTGAATCGCAGCGATACCATCTTGCGACTGGCCACAAGACGCCATTTTGCTAAATGGCCGCCTAAGCGCCATTTTAGATAAACTCACATTTTAGTACATGTGGCGATAATACCATTAGCATCATGCGAATGCATCTGTGACCATTATCATAGGTTGCGGCGATTCACTAAAAGCCTATTTCATTACTTTACGTATTATAAGGGATATATTCCAGAAATGGCTTTACAGTATTGCATTAAGCAAGTGGCCAGGTGACAACTGGCTTGTGTAGATAAGCTTCCTGCATAGTGTTTGTTCACTATGGGTGGTCTGGCTAGAATAAATAAGCAAGCTTCCTGCAATGACATGATTTCAAGGGCTGGAGTGTCACCTTAGGTCTGTCCCTTGTAGTTGCGATATTTTGTATTTTCACACAAGAGACCGACAGAGTTATCTTTCCTTTGTACACAGGAAAGGTGGGAGGGCCTGTTGACAGGACATGTAGAACTATCTGGCCCAGCATGCTAAAATGTTAGAGACAAATGCACTCATCTTCATACACACATTAAATATGTCTTTATATCAAACCCTGATCACCCACACATTTCATATTCACTCATAAGGTTCAATAAGCATCAAAATGTATGATTTAAGTTGGTTTAGGTAGTTTAAATGCTGAGAAATAAAGGTTTTTGATAACTAAGGTATTATACATGATAAGCAAGTTGTGTTTGGTCTTGTTCTGATGCGTACGCTTTTTACAGCATTCCGGTATTATCGGTGGAGAGATCGCATCATGCAAACTCAAGATATGGATCGCAGAACCTACAAGCAACAAAATGTTTAACTGTTGGAATGTACAGGAGGCGTTACTAGAAAGATTCCCCTGCTGTTAGAGGCAGGGAGAGTCTATTTGAACCAGCCTGTTAAATGTGCTGTAACATATGCTTCTCCTCTGGGAACCAATAACATCAGCAAGAAACTTCCCCATTGTCCTGTTTTAAATATGTGTGCCCGGATACTGGTTTTTTAGTCCATGCTGAATGCTGTATGAACTGAAGGTCTCTTACTGATGTCTATCTCTGGGCCCGGAGGCGCAGCGTATGTATACTGTACTTGGGGTCTGTATAATTTCCTTTTGCGCCTAAAGTGTGTGTCTCTCTCTCTGCGTGTGCCTCTCTGTGCGTGTGCTGAGTGTTTCTCTCTGTCTCTCTCTCTGTCTCTCTCCAGGTGGCGTTATTATCACAGGGCTTTCCCCAGTGTTTTTTCACGATTTATTTTTAGTAACTTTGGCCAGATCACATTTCCCATTACAATTATGGGAAATGCGATCTGATTACTAAAAATAAGTGATCATTAGGGGTTGGAGTAGAATTTTCCGAATTCTACTCCAATTGCCCTGTAATAATTATAGGTGATACTAAAATAATGTGAAATGGGTGTGAAAACACCCTTTTTCACTTTATTTTAGTAAAAATAATGTTAATAAATAGAACCCTAACTCTTTGAACCCTAACTCTTTGTATTCAAGAACCTTATCTTGTTCCACCGAGAACAGTTACTTATACAGTAAAATGGTCATTTGCAAATAGAGATGTATTCTGTATGAATGGGGAAACAATTGTTCTATTCAAAATGTCCTTTAAGGCAGCTTGCTACCTCTGTAATTGTATTATACTGTACTGCTGAGAATTACCATTCAACAAATCTTTGACTATTATTAGTTCCTTTACTTGACAGGTAACACAGTGTCTAAATATTTTATTATGTACATATGTATACAACAAATTGAGTATGACCTTATATGCACATTTTATAGTTATATTCAATGGGTAATACATGCACTGTACAGATTCTCCCTTAGCAGCTCCACACTCCCTTACATATGTAGCCCAGCTTGTGGTCACACGTGCGGTCATTCCACATTTGAACACCTCCAAGGATTTCTGCACAATGTTCATTATCTTTGTCATTATTGGGTTCTCCTTCATTCCAGGCACTGTAAGAAGAACATCACAGATTACAGATGAGTAGCAAGCCCAGCCTGGCATTATAGTTCTGAATACAGCTGGTGAGATTGTGCCAATAGAACATGCTTCACGTATCAAGCAGAAAAGCCTCTTTTATTATACTAGTTGGCCCCAATAAGAGTGAAGCAGACTGTGTGTAGGACAGAATCCTGTATGATCACTGGCCTGTCTCATGCAGGATAATTTGGTAACCATATGACAATTAGATAGGTGTCCTGGTCATTTATAATCCAGAAGAAGTGCTTTAGTCTAGGTGGGTATTGGGAAATTTGAGGGGGAGACATATCCTGGGCACAGCTGAACACAAGACGCCCATAACTGTTCTGCATTGTGTGCATGGCACTAAATTATTATATTCACCCATATGCAGAATCGTAGGACCGCACCTATCCATATTCTTGCTCATCACCTGTATTTATAACATACATGCTGATCTCCTGGGGACAGCCAGGTGGGAGGTGTTGGGGAAGGCATGATGCTGCAAAGTAAGCAGTGCAGGGGGTGTGGTGCTGTGATTGCATCATCGTGGCCCCACCCTGCTATACAAAGCTGCTATCACTGGCCCTGTCAAGCAGGGAGCGGGACTAAAATGACATGATTCTTGGGAAGAGGTTGAGAGCGACCAGCAGGGCACAGATTCTGGTATGGGAGAGTCACCTTCTCACTCTCCCGTAAATTGTGGCCATGCTTCCCAGATTTGGCCAATCCCCCAGTTCCCGGGCCCCAGTCAGCTCTTGATGACCTTGGTGTGAACACCATATTATCACCCAGTTACATGTCTTCAGCCACAAGTGTAGGACTCAACAATGCCCATACTCTGGACCAAGCATAGAGCAAATGCACACATGATACTGTACATCCACAAATTTGACTTGTATTTAATTCTGCACCAGTCCCTTTATATTTTACTAGTGGCCCGTCTCTGTCCTATTTCACATAAATTAAATTGGAATGGTAGAAAAAGGGAAAAACTGACATTTTGTATCAGTAAACAAGGCTTACATCAATTTTTCTGGAGAAACTTGTTAATACATTAATCTCTACATGGTATAAGTTCATCGTTGTGATATAGCTTTAACGGTGTAGGCAGCGCAAGCCAAGGAAGAGCTCCGACGTTTCTCATGGACTTGCTTCACTAAAATTGTCACTGCTCGGCTCCCATTTGTCATACATGAATGGTTCATAACTTCATACACCTAAAGCTTCCTCCAGAAAAATTGATGTAAGCCCTGTTTACTGATACAAATTTTAGTTATTCTCTTTCTAAAGGTGCGTACACACATAACGATGTAAGTAATGAACGATTTTCGTTGAACGATTTTCGTTCAGTTTTTCCCTTGAAAAAGTGAACAAAAACCATTTTACAAAGTAGTTGGTTTTACTTTACTTAATAAACGATTTTCTGTGTGTTGAAGGAAAAATGTTGCAACTACTATTGAAAATCATCATACTATTGAAAATCATTGGCCAGTCTGACTGAACTACAAACTACAATCGACAAACGTGAACGCGCATGAACGATAATCGTTCATCGTTTTACACTGAACGACGTCGTTACAGTTAAATCGTTCAAGAAATCTTGTGTGTGTACGCACCTTTACAGTTCCTATTTCATTTATGCAAAAAAACGATTCCTTAGTTTCAAACGAGTCCAATTCCCGGTAAGAGTCTGCTTTGGCATGACAATAAATAAAGCACAGGGACAGGCACATGTGGCTGGGGTTGACCTAAGTGGAGACTGTTTTTCTCATGGACAACTTTACGTGGCCCTTTTGGATGTCACGTCAAAACTAAATCTTTTCGTGTTGACGTCAGGAGGGACAATAACTAAGGAAATCTTATAAGACCTCGGTTAAAAAGACTATCGCCGTAAATTCAAAATTGCTCCCGTGTGATGCCGGGGCGGGTCGCTAGTCATTGATATAACCTATATTATCTGCATTCATCTGGTCAGACTCACCTGAACGTCAGAGGCGTTCCATCTGCCCAAACCCACATATTATTATTCTCCTTATCCCGCCGCAGTCCTATCCAGTATCTTTCTCTTCCTATGGTTGGCAGTAATGCATTCTGATAATAAAAATTAAAGAGATAATTAAGTAAATAATAGTATTACTATTCTTTATTATTAGTCCTGACATATTCCACAGCAGTGTGTACTGGATGAGGTGCGGAGAATTACTGATGGCTGGTTTCTTCCCAAGGCAAAAAATCTTGCACAAAAGATGGTAAGATGCTATGTTTTATATATATAATGTGTGTGTGTGTATATATACAGTCAGGTGCATAAATATTGGGTCATTGACAGAATTTTCATATTTTGGCATCTATTCACCACCACAATGGCTTTGAAATTAAACAAACAAGATGTGCTTTAACTGCAGACTTTCAGATTTAATTTGAGGGTAATTACATCCAAATCAGGTGAACGGTGTAGGAATTACAATGGTTTCTATGTGTGCCTCCCACTTTTTAAGGGGCCAAAAGTAATGGGACTATCAACTCAGAAGCTATTTCATGGACAGGTGTGGGCTATTCCCTCATTATTTCATTATCAATTAAGCAGGTAAAAGGTCTGGAGTTGATTCTAGGTGTGACATTTGCATTTGGAATCAGTTGCTGTCGACTCTCAATATGAGATCCAAAGAGCTGTCACTATCAGTGAAGCAAGCCATCATTAGGCTGAAAAATCAAAACAAACCCATCAGAGAGATAGCAAAAACATTAGGTGTGGCCAAATCAACTGTTTGGAACATTCTTAAAAAGAAAGAACGCACTGGAGAGCTCAGAAACACCAAAAGACCGGGAAGACCACGGAAAACAACTGTGGTGGATGACAGAAGAATTATTTCCCTGGTGAAGAAAAACCCCTTCACAACAGTTGGCCAAATCAAGAACACTCTCCAGGAGGTAGGTGTATATGTGTCAAAGTCAACAATCAAGAGAGGACTTCACAAGAGTGAATATAGAGGGTTCACCACAAGATGTAAACCATTGGTGAGCCTCAAAAACAGGACGACCAGATTAGAGTTTGCCAAACAACATCTAAAAAAGCCATTACAGTTCTGGAACAACATCCTATGGACAGATGAGACAAAGATCAACTTGTACCAGAGTGATGGGAAGAGAAGAGTATGGAGAAGGAAAGGAACTGCTCATGATCCAAAACATACCACCTCATCAGTGAAGCATGGTGGTGCTAGTGTCATGGCGTGGGCATATATGGCTGCCAATGGAACTGGTTCCCTTGTATTTATTGATGATGTGACTGCTGACAAAAGCAGCAAAATTAATTCTGAAGTGTTTCGGGCAATATTATATGCTCATATTCAGTCAAATGCTTCAGAACTCATTGGACGGCGCTTCACAGTGCAGATGGACAATGACCCGAAGCATACTGCAAAAGCAACCAAAGAGTTTTTTAAGGCTAAAAAGTGGAATGTTATGCAATGGCCAAGTCAATCCCCTGACCTGAATCTGAATGAGCAGGCACTTCACTTGATGAAGACAAAACTGAAGGGAAAATGCCCCAAGAACAAGCAGGAACTGAAGACATTTGCAGTAGAGGCCTGGCAGAGCATCACCAGGGATGAAACCCAGCGTCTGGTGATGTCTATGCGTTCCAGACTTAAGGCTGTAATTGCCTGCAAAGGATTTGCAACAAAGTATTAAAAAGTGAAAGTTAGATCTAGGATTATTTAGTTTGTCCCATTACTTTTGGCCCCTTAAAAAGTGGGAGGCACATATAGAAACCGTTGTAATTCCTACACCGTTCACCTGATTTAGATGTAATTACCCTCAAATTAAATCTGAAAGTCTGCAGTTAAAGCACGTCTTGTTTGTTTCATTTCAAAGCCACTGTGGTGGTGAATAGATGCCAAAATATGAAAATTCTGTCAATGTCCCAATATTTATGCACCTGACTGTATATATATATTTATACAGTGCTCGAAGTGTGCCGGTATGCAACGGTATGGCATACCAGCACTTCCAAACACTAAATTATTTTTTTTTGCAAGTTCAGCAGGACAGCAGAGCATGGCCTCCGCACGTTACCCTGACACTGTTCAAAGGCTCACAGTCACAGGAGGACAGACCGTAATACAACTCCTAGCTCGGCTGGCTCTGTATTGACGCTGCGGAGTCCAGCAGCAGAGTCGGGCTGAGCCGGGGTGGGGTGTCTTCATATGCTACGGAGTCCGGCAGCACGGGTGGGCTGAGCAGGGGGTGGGAGGTGGGAAGAGAGGAGAGGGGGAGTCAGGCATATGTTGGAGTGCTACGGAGTCCGCGAGCTAAGCGAGGAGAGAGGAGAGTGGGAGTCAGACGTACGCTGGTGTGCTATGGAGTCCGGCAGCAGGGGCGGAGTTACAGCACACCACAGAACTGTACAGCGCACCACAGTTCCACTAGCATCAACTCATTTAATCATTTTTACCAGGTCTCTCCACCAGGTGCTGCTCTGTCCTACCGTGCAGCTATCGGATATGGGCTGCTGCTGCTGATTGGGCATGTGGGCTGGGCGTGCACCTGGATTGACATGCCTCTGTGGCAGACTGGGCTGAAGCTGCACTGTGGGTTTGGGATTCCCCGGTGATGACGTCACGGTGCACATCCGCTCTTTATGTGCCT
Organism: Taudactylus pleione; assembly: GCA_031769625.1. NCBI lineage: Eukaryota > Metazoa > Chordata > Amphibia > Anura > Myobatrachidae > Taudactylus > Taudactylus pleione. The sequence goes on along the minus strand of JAUIMM010000252.1, from coordinate 2,783,220 downwards.
GTGTCAAGTGATCGGGAAGCAAAAGGAGAGCCTGAGGAGCAGGCAGCATACATTAAACTGGCTGTCATTGCTGGAGCAGCAGAACACCAAATTGAAAGCTACAGGAGCAGTAGTCCGACTGCAAAAATTGTAAATTTGGGGAGGAGAGCCCTGGGTTGGTTGTTTAGGTTACTCAGGGGGCTGGAGGCTGGAATGAAGGGGGCTGGAGGGAACACAGACGGCTGGAAGCTGGAATGACAGAGCTGGAGGGGAGATAGGAGGCTGGAATGATGGGGGCTGGAGGGAACACAGGGCTGCAATGACAGAGGGATAGAGGGGAGACAGGAGGCTGATATGATGGGGGATGGAGGGGAGACAAGAGGCTGGAATGAAGGGCTCCTGGAGGGACACAGAGGACTGGAGGCTGGAATAACAGGGGACTGGAGGGGAGACAGCGGGATGGAATGATAGGGGCTAGAGGGGACTCGGGACTGGAATGACGGTGGGGCTAGAGGGGAGACAGGAGGCTGGAATGAAAGGGGTCTGGGAGGGACACAGGAGGCTGAAATTATGGGGGGCTGTAGGGGAGACAGGAGTCTGGAATGAAGGCAGCTGGAGGGGACACAGGAGGAATGGAATGTTGGGGGTCTGAAGGGGACACAGGGGGCTGCAGGGTGGAATGACAGGTGGCTGGAGGGGACACGGGGCAGAAGGCTGGAATGACGGGGCTGGACGGGACACAAAGGGCTTGTGGCTGGAATGACAGGGGGCTGGAGGGGACACAGGGGCCTGAAGGCTGGAATGACAAGGGGCTGGAGGGGACAAAGGGGGCTGGAGGCTGGAATGACAGGTCTGGAGGGGACACAGGGTGCTGAAGGCTGGAATGACAGGGGGCTGGAGACTGGAATGATGGGCTGGAGGGGAGACAGGAGGCTGGAATGATGGGGCTGGAAGGTACACAGGGGGCTGAAGGCTGGAATGACAGGGGACTGGAGGGGACACGGGGCTGAAGGCTGGAATGACGGGGCTGAAGGCTGGAATGATCGGCTGGAGGGGAAAGAGGGGGCTGGAATGATGTGGCTGGAGGGTACACAGAGGGCTGGAAGCTGGAATGACAGGGCTGGAGTGGACACAGAGGGGATTGGTATGAAATACCGCCTGGCCGGCGGTTCGATTCCCATCAGCGGCAGGCCGACAGGAGCAGAGTGCGACGCAGCGGAAGCCCGACAGCACTGGAAATCCCGATCGTGGATAGGTAAGTATCAACTAACCTAACCTAACCCCCCTAACCCTAACCCTCCTTAGGGGTGCCTAACCCGAACTTCCCCCCCAAGTGCCTAACCCTAATCCCCCCTCTAAGTGCCTAACCCTAACCACCCCCTTCCCCGCTGCCTAAACCTAAGTCCCCCCCGGGGGTGCCTAACCCTAACCCTCCCTCACCCTGGGCGCTGGTCTCCCGGCGTCGGGGAAATGCGGACGTTTACATCTAGACGCCCGGCATTTCACCATTACCGGGATAAGACAGTCGGGAATCCGGCTGCCGGTATATAGACAGTCGGCTTCCCGATTGCCTCCCACACAGAGTGCTGGAGGCTGGAATGACGGGGCTGGAGGGACCACAGGGGGCAGGAGGCTGGAGGAGACACAGGGGGCACAAGTCTGGTTGAACTTCTATTGTATGATGATGACATTGGTTATGTTCCTACACAAACAGGCATCTTCTGGACCATGTGATCTTCAACGTGAATAGTGACTACTGATTGAGGAGACGTCTGCCCACAGAGGATCAATTTCTTCAGAGGTTCCCCATTGCCGAGAAACCACCATATAGGTAAGGTGAATTTGTATTTAGTACACACAAAACAGTATAGATTTTTATTGTTCTTTTAAGTGGAGTACAAAAAGGAATTTTCGCCCTGGGCTTTATTAGGTCTAGAACCAGCCCTGATATGACACACAAGGCTCCCTCCTCCAGATGGCTATGCACATGAAGAAATGGGAGGGTGTGCTGGTCGGATACCAATGGGGGGCCCTCCTCACATGGAACTACTTTTGCAAAGCTAATGAGTGGAGCTCCTCACCGTCTGAGCAAGAGATTTCTCTAATGTCCACTGTCAAGGTCAGCACCATCACTAAATTCTACTCCAAAACGGTCTTCCCAGTTTCTGATTACAATTCAGTTAAAGGGTTAACTCAGAGAATATATGTGTACAATTGTATTGGTGGATTTCATAACTGTGCATAAAGGGCCTGATTTATATGTGACCCGTCCAGCTAAAATGCAAAAGCAACAGGAGGCGTCTGTAGGAAATAGACTCCTCCTGCATGCAGTTGCCATCCCAGTGTAGCGTCCATAGATGCTGCCTCGGATCACCATCGCAATCATCAGTCGCATTGGTCGCTGCCCCCTCATTACACACACGGCGTGCGCACACAGCATGTCTCCATACCCCCACTTCAAAATTCCTACTTTGACCACTGTATATATATATATATATATATATATATATGTATATATACACAGTGCATCCGGAAAGTATTAACAACGCTTCATTTTTTCCACATTTTCTTATATATTACAGCCTTATTCCAAAATGGAATGAATTCATTTTTGTCCTCAAAATTCTACAAAAAATACCCCATAATGACAACGTGTAAAAAAATTTTTGAGATTTTTTCAAATTTTATTTAAAAAAAAAGACTAAGAAATCACACGTACATAAGTATTCACAACCTTTGCGCTCACAAGCGGGTTGATGGCCGGGCAGTGCGGACACACGTGCGTGATCCCCGTAGCGAGTGAATTTTCACTCGCTGCGGGACTCACTACAAGATGGGGCAGCTGATTGACAGCTCGCCCCGTCTTGTAGTCGTGCAGGGGGAGGGGGGTGGCTGGACAAATGGAGGCATTCCTGAAGGAACGCCTGCCATTTGTGGGCGGCCCTACTGACATCACCAGTGATGTCAGTAGTGAACTTCCTGCTCAGAGCAGGAAGTTCACTGGGTCTTGCGGTGGACGAGGCCCTACCACAAGGGTCTCGTCGCAAGCCCGATGGTCGCAATAATCGCGACCATTCCCAGGCCGCCCGCTAAAGCTGTGGGTGGTCACCCACAGCTTAGCAAGTGGCCTGGAGGCTGGTGAAAAAAAAACCGGCTTGCCCTGATTCAGAGTGAGTGCTCGCAAATAGCGAGCGCCTCTGAATCAGGGCCAATGTGTCTATGCAACGCTTTAATAGAATATTTGAGACTAGTGTAAAATTCAGTCCCCTCTATATACCTTATATGGAATAGATCACATATACATAAGGAAAAGAGGCTTTAGATGTGAAACGATATACTGATGTATAGTCACCATACGAGATTATTTGTGGTATGACCCATCTGTCCAATGCAAAAGCTCATGCATATATTGTATGACCACAATGCGTTAACTCTGTATCATAAGAAAATCAGGAATCAACCTATTACACAATCCGGCGTCACGTTCTGGATCACAGAGCTCCAGCTTATGTGTTAAGTTGCTCACAATAGATCCACGTTCTGGCGTCTCCTTATCGTGGCACTGCTCCAGCGGCACCCAACCAGGTCAGGGAAATAAAATGTGACAGTATCCTTGGATTAGTGTCGCTCCAGCGTCTCGCAGCCAGGTAATAAAGGTGAATACAGGAATGTCCAATCTACCATGTGTAGTGGTTGAAAGCAGTTTGATTGGTTATAAGGGGAAAAAATGGATACCTGTATGCTGCGACTCCAGGTGGTCTGTCGCTTCTCCACTGATAAAAAGACAGCTCTGCCCCTGATGGTAATGGGCAGTTCTCCAAATTCTGGGATGCCACTGATAGCCACAGAAGTAATGTCCTGTTATTAGGAGGTATGCAGGTATGCAGAAAGTATGAGCGCAGTCCACTGTAAAGCCTCAAGGCCTGCATACTATCATTTCACATCTAAAGCCTCTTTTCCGTATATATATGTGATCTATTCCATATAAGGTATATAGAGGGGATTGTATTTTACACTGGTCTCAAATATTCTATTGAACCGTCGCATAGACACAATGTGTAGTTCAATAATAGCAACATTGTGTTAGTTATTTTTTGCAACAGGCCATATTGATTGGAGGCACATTTATATTGTGTATTAATGCTTAATGTATGTATGTTTTTAGTTTGAACTGCAGTTCTCTGATACATGTTTAACCAATATATGTTTAATACATTTTTATAATTATAAAGTCTTGGGTTATTTTGTATTGGAACTAGTGTTTGTGCAAGATCCCTCAGATGTCAGCAGCTGGTTCCCATACTGGACAATATTTCAATTACAGCGCACCATCTTTCCTTCACTCTAATATACAGGCCTGATTGGTGGATTGCTGCAGAGATGGTTGTCCCTCTGGAAGGTTCTCCTCTCTCCACAGAGGAATGCTGTAGCTCTGACAGAGTGACCATGGGGTTCTTGGTCACCTCCCTGACTAGGGCCCTTCTCCCCTGATCGCTCAGTTTAGACGGCCGGCCAACTCTAGGAAGAGTCCTGGTGGTTCTGAACTTCTTCAATTTACAGATGATGGAGGCCACTGTGCCCATTGGGACCTTCAAAGCAGCAGATATTTTCTGTACCCTTCCCCAGATTTGTGGCTCGAGACAATCCTGTCTCGGAGGTCTACAGACAAATCCTTGGACTTCATGCTTGGTTTGTGCTCTGACATGCACTGTCAAGTGTGGGACCTTATATAGACAGGTGTATGCCTTTCAAAATCATGTCCAATCAACTGAATTTACCACAGGTGGACTCCAATTAAGCTGTAAGAACATCTCAAGGATGATCAGTGAAAACAGGATGCACCGGAGCTCAATTTTGAGCTTCATGGCAAAGGCCCAGAAAACTTATGTACATGTGATTTCTTAGTTTGTTTTTTTTTATTAAATTTGCAAAAATCTCAAATAAACTTCTTACACACTGTCATTATGGGGTATTGTGTGTAGAATTTAGAGGACAAAAATGAATTTATTCCATTTTGGAATAAGGCTGTAACATAACACAATGTGGAAAAAGTGAAGCGTTGTGAATGCTTTCCAAATGCACTGTATATATACATATATATTAAATATATATATATATATATATATATATATATATATATATACAGCGTACAAACAAACAGCGGCACTCAGGGACTGGTAATGAAAGTAGAAAAGTGTATTGCAGTCAATACATGGTCCATGTATTGACTGCAATACACTTTTTTACTTTCATTACCAGTCCCTGAGTGCCACTGTTTGTTTGTACGCTGTATGTATCCATTATTACTCCAGAAGGCACCGGGCACGCTATTGTGTTTAATTGAGTGCCGATCCGAACATCCTTTTATATATATATATATATATATATATATATATATATACAAAATGGAACAGTCTGGCACTCAGGACAATCAATCAGAAAAAGCGGGTGCCTTCCTTGAATAAATACACATAGGATCCAGAAAGATGAGAATGCACTCAGGCAATCTAGGAAAGAGGCGGCACTCCAATAGACAAAAATGCAATTTGTATTGATCAACTGAATATCTACATAATCAACATGTATGTCGACGTTTCAAGGCCCTTAGGCCTTTTCATCAGGACACGAAAAAGAACAACAAACAAACACTAAAGTCCTACCTTATATATATAGAAATAAGAAATGCTGAAAAGGTCTCACACGCAGCCCAGAGCCACGAGACTGGAGCGTCTGCCGGAAGTGGGGAATTCACCTGATGTCACCCTGTGCGGGGGTTGCCCAGCAACCTGAGACGCGGCGTCTGTCAGGGCCTCTGGAATGTAATGCACGCCGGAAGCCACCTGATCAGAGCGTCAGCCACAAGTGGGGGAATCCCACAGCCATTGATCGCCACTGTGGTTGCCCAGCAACCAGCGTTACCTCTCCAGACGGGCCAGTTGGACTGGGAAACACTATAAAGAACCAGAAACAGAAAAAGAAAAAAGCAGTGAAAAAGCACCTGTAAACAGACATTAACTAAACAGTGAAAAAAAATGTTGATAAAAAAACTAAAAGTTACATCGGCTATAGACCTAAGCTGAATCAAGAAAATGTATCAAAACATGGAGTTAATACTACGTTATATACTAAATAGACATACTGGGAACAGCACTGAATATATATATACAACTATAGCAAAAATGTAACACATGGCAAGAACATAGGCATATTATATACAGAAATCTAGACTTGATCCAAAACTACAGGAACACATTTAACATATTCTTTTCATTGAGGCCTCTCGGGGCCAATGTGTCCAAGTGAAAGATCCAATAGGCTTCGCATTGCCTCAGCCGCTTGGCTCTGTCACCCCCACAAATATCAACAGCAACATAGTCAATAATTTTATATTTAAGACTAGCTAATGAATGATTCGCCTGTCGAAAGTGACGAGCTACAGGCTGCTCTATATCCTTTCCACCAAGCGATGCTCTAATGGCAGATCGATGCAGAGCGGCCCGCTCTCTAAATGTGCGGGTAGTCTGCCCCACGTAGTATAGTCCGCATGGGCAAATGATGATATATACTACAAATGTGGAAGTACACGTCAATACATGGCGAATCGGAAATTTTTTGCCGCTGTGCGGATGCTTGAAATAATGCCCAGGTTCCAAGAATCTACAAGTAGTGCAGGCAATGCAATTGTAACAACCCGGCTTCTTCTTTTGAATAAAGGTATCTGGAGTAGGCGTGGGAGAAACAATGTATGTTTTCATAAGCATGTCCTTGAGATTTTTTCCTCTGGAATATGAAGGCATGAGACAAGTATTTTTCAATGCAGTTAGATCACCATCTCCTGACACAATAGGCCAGAGTTTTTTACTGGCTTGATTGACAGATGAGCTATTAGTAGAGAATTGAGAGATGAAAGGAATGCGCTGGTCTGTATTCTTTTTTGTGGCTGGTTTGAGCAGCTCGGATCTGGGTGTATGTAACATTTCTTGTTTGTTACTGAGTAATCCAGCTATAGGATAGCCACGGTGGCTGTACTTATTAACCAATTCATTCATACAAGATTCGACAACAAACCCACGGACCGTAATACTATCCTTCATCATAGCAGCTGTCACCCCCCATCTTTGAAGCGAGCTCTACCACGTTCTCAATTCATGCGAGCAGCCAGAATTATTAGCGATCCACATTCTGTTGAATCCTGTATGAATGAATTGGTTCATCCACCCACTGCGGAAGCAGGAAGGCGGAGCTCAGGAGTGGGCTCCGGCTGCCACTTCAAAGAAGGAGCTACTGGGCACCTGCTGGTAACAAAATCCCGGGAAATGGAGTAGGCAGCGCGGCGCCTCCCCAGGCCGCCGCTTCCCTGCAGCACAGGGCTGGATGGTTACGTTGCGCCGGCCATGGTCCTAACCCTCCCAAACCGCAGTCTACAACTAACTCCATTAGTGCCTAAACCTAATCTATCACCCCCCCTCACAGCCTAAATCTAACCCTCCCCTTAGTGCCTACCGCTAACTCTCCCCCTAACCCTAGTACTTATCTCCAGTATTCTAATACGTGTTGGGATTCCAGCGACGGCATTCTGACTGCCGGAATCCCAACAGTCGGGAATATGACCATATCAATAATAAATAATAATAAATAATATATTTAATATTTTGAATTAAATATACACTGTATATATTTCATTTAAAATATTAAATATATTATTTATTAAATGAATACACATACATATATTACCTTATTAAATAGATATATTATAAAAATTTAAAATGAAACACTTACCTTTTTTTCTGCAACTATTTGTTTCTTCTGTTTTCTCCACTCCTTATCAATTTCTCCTCTTCAGCTGGACGCCATCGGCACTGGAGACTGCCTTTATTCAGATAGCCAGGCCAGGTGGGGAGGGGAGGAGAGCCAGGCCAGGTGGGGGGGGGACAAGGTCAGGTGGGGGGAGGAGCCAGGTCAGATGAGGAGGAGAGGAAAGCCAGGTCAGGTGGGGAGGAGGGGGGAGAGCCAGGTCAGGTGGGATGGGGGGGGAGCCAGGTCAAGTGGGGAGGGGGGGATCCAGGTCAGGTGAGGAGGAGAGGAAAGCCAGGTCAGGTGGGGAGGAGGGGGGAGAGCCAGGTCAGGTGGGATGGGGGGGGGAGCCAGGTCAGGTGGGGAGGAGAAAAGAGCCAGGTCAGGTTTTGAGGGGGAAAAGAGGGGACTCTGGAGGGAGGAGGTCCGGGTCACTGGCCTGATTCGTGGTTTTAAAAAAAGGGGCGGGGCCAAATGTCGGGAGGGCGGGGCTTAGCGGCGGGCGGCAGCCCCGGTACAAGAATGCCTGGCAGGTCAGTGCAAACTCCTGTGTAATCCTGTGCTGTCTGCTGCAAGGCAGATTGCTGCAGACTCAGAGAAGCCAGACGCTGAAGAGGGGGCGGGCCGCAGATGGCATGTAGGCGGAGCCCTCAGTGGTGACTGATGGGCTCCGCAAGGGCTTATGGGGGGAGCTGCTGCTGGGCATGCGCAGTAGCTCCCCCGGTGACCATTTTGTTTGTTTACTGTATTGAGCTGCCCATCGGAGCCAAGCACCGATCGCGCCAGCATGGCCACTGGCAGTTCAGCAGGGGTGAGTGAAGGAAGGGCAGCGGCCACTAAAGGGAACACAAGGGCCGGCCCAGCGGGAACCGGCCCGGTGTCCCGGCGGCCCAATCCGCCCCTGCGTTAGAGAGCGGGCCGCTCTGCATCGATCTGCCATTAGAGCATCGCTTGGTGGAAAGGATATAGAGCAGCCTGTAGCTCGTCACTTTCGACAGGCGAATCATTCATTAGCTAGTCTTAAATATAAAATTATTGACTATGTTGCTGTTGGTATTCGTGGGGGTGACAGAGCCAAGCGGCTGAGCCAATGCGAAGCCTATTGGATCTTTCACTTGGACACATTGGCCCCGAGAGGCCTCAATGAAAAGAATATGTTAAATGTGTTCCTGTAGTTTTGGATCAAGACTAGATTTCTGTATATAATATGCCTATGTTCTTGCCATGTGTTACATTTTTGCTATAGTTGTATATATATATTCAGTGCTGTTCCCAGTATGTCTATTTAGTATATAACGTAGTATTAACTCCATGTTTTGATACATTTTCTTGATTCAGCTTAGGTCTATAGCTGATGTCACTTTTAGTTTTTTTATCAAAATTTTTTTTCACTGTTTAGTTAATGTCTGTTTACAGGTGCTTTTTCACTGCTTTTTTCTTTTTCTGTTTCTGGTTCTTTATAGTGTTTCCCAGTCCAACTGGCCCGTCTGGAGAGGTAACGCTGGTTGCTGGGCAACCACAGTGGCGACCAATGGCTGTGGGATTCCCGCACTTGTGGCTGACGCTCTGATCAGGTGGCCTCCGGCGTGCATTACATTCCAGAGGCCCTGACAGATGCCGCGTCTCAGGTTGCTGGGCAACCCCCGCACAGGGTGACGTCAGGTGAATTCCCCACTTCCGGCAGACGCTCCAGTCTCGTGGCTCTGGGCTGCATGTGAGACCTTTTCAGCATTTCTTATTTCTTTATATAAGGTAGGACTTTAGTGTTTGTTTGCTGTTCTTTTTCGTGTCCTGATGAAAAGGCCTAAGGGCCTTGAAACGTCGACATACATGTTGATTATGTAGATATTCATTTGATCAATACAAATTGCATTTTTGTCTATTGGAGTGCCGCCTCTTTCCTAGATTGCCTGAGTGCATTCTCATCTTTCTGGATCCTATGTGTGTGTATATATATATATATATATATATATATATAATATATATTAATGGCATGCAGAGATATTGCACATAGTGATGTAGTTACAGTTATCTCACAGTAAAGCATACAGTACTTGTCTAATTATGTGACATCTGCCCTTTGATTATTCCCTGTAACGCTATACCTATTACATTTCCCTCTCCTGTCCTGAAATCCGCCCCTCGCCCTTGCTATACAGACAGATACTAAAGATGACTGGTTTGGTTTTTCAGAAACTAAACACACCCGAACTCTGGGGGTTCGGAGTAGAATAAAGTTCCTGCTGGGTCGGCTGTAAGTTCTAAATTTGGATTTAAAAACCAAATCCCGGGTTTATGATTGCATGTAAACACGTCCAAATTACATGATTGTAGCTGTTTTTATCAATTTGAAAGAAATCCAAAACCAAAGCAGAAAAGAACCAAAACAGTTGAGGGTCCGCGCACATCTCTGACAGATACAGTGAGACATACAGTATGATAAACATGGAGCAGGCAATGACACAAGTTGGAATAACTTGTTTGTACACACTATACACATGCTACCACATAAAATGTTTAACATCTCGCATAGAGGGAGATGTATCAAACTTTTGAGTGAGATAACTTGGAGAAGTTGCCCATAGCAACTAACAAGCATTTATCTAGCACAGCCTATATAAAATGACGTACGATTAGAATCTGATTGGTTGCTATGGGCAACTTCCCCACTTTATCTGTTCCCAAAGTTTGAAACATCTCCCCCATAAGCATTTGTAGAAAATGTATTACCTATAATGGTTTCTTTTTTCCTCTGGTCTCACCCAGTCACAGGACAGAACGAAGTAGTTGGGCAGGAACTGAGATATGATACCAGGACTATGGTGTAATGACATTCTTCTACTATTGATGGCAGGCATTTAGGCGTAAAATATTTTCAGGGCCTCAAAGATGAATCATGATGCCACAATACAAAATGTACTGTATGGTTCCAATCTGATTGCTTGTTCACAAACTTTCATGTACAATGAAATGTAGAACGGTTCTGAAAATTGTCCTAGCATGTGCCATAGAGGAAGCATGGTGCAAAGGAGAAGGCAACAAGTTTTGTAACCAGCATTTGGAACTCACCATTTCAAACAGGTCTTTCAGAACAATGAGGAAACCATTACGTATTGCACATTCATCTATACTTCTATCCCATGATGTACCAGTTGACTTAAAATAATAACAATGGGAACGAATCAGTTTCCATCCACTGGGGCAAGTAGTGCAGGAGCCTTCTGTGGTGTCCACTGGGGAGGAAAGGGAATAGTGAGGGAAATGCAGTAAAAAGGAATTGACAGACGTGACAGTCATCATTAAAGACATGGCAGTCATCATTAGAGGCACGACAGTCATCATTAGTGGCATGACAGTTATCATTAGAGGCATGGCAGTCATCATTAGAGGCATGATAGTCATCATTAGAGGCATGACAGTTATCATTAGAGGCATGAAAGTCATCATTAGAGGCATGGCAGTTATAGAGGCATGACAGTCATCATTAGAGGCATGGCAGTTATCATAGAGGCATGACAGTCATCATTAGAGGCATGGCAGTTATCATTAGAGGCATGACAGTCATCATTAGAGGCATGGCAGTCATCATTAGAGGCATGGCAGTTATCATTAGAGGCATGACAGTCATCATTAGAGGCATGGCAGTTATCATTAGAGGCATGGCAGTTATCAGTAGAGGCATGGCAGTTATCAGTAGAGGCATGACAGTTATCATTAGAGGCATGACAGTTATCATTAGAGGCATGATAGTCATCATTAGAGGCATGGCAGTTATCATTAGAGGCATGACAGTCATCATTAGAGGCATGACAGTCATCAGTAGAGACATGACAGTTATCATTAGAGGCATGGCAGTTATCATTAGAGGCATGGCAGTTATCATTAGAGGCATGACAGTCATCATTAGAGGCATGACAGTCATCAGTAGAGGCATGACAGTTTTCATAGAGGCATGAAAGTCATCATTAGAGGCATGACAGTTATCATTAGAGGCATGGCAGTTATCATTAGAGGCATGACAGTTATCATTAGAGGCATGGCAGTCATCATTAGAGGCATGGCAGTTATCATTAGAGGCATGACAGTCATCATTAGAGGCATGGCAGTTATCATTAGAGGCATGGCAGTTATCATTAGAGGCATGGCAGTCATCATTAGAGGCATGACAGTCATCATTAGAGGCATGACAGTCATCAGTAGAGGCATGACAGTTATCATTAGAGGCATGACAGTTTTCATGGAGGCATGAAAGTCATCATTAGAGGCATGGCAGTCATCATTAGAGGTATGACAGTTATCATTAGAGGCATGACAGTTATCATTAGAGGCATGATAGTCATCATTAGAGGCATGATAGTCATCATTAGAGGCATGGCAGTCATCATTAGAGGCATGAAAGTCATCATTAGAGGCTTGACAGTTATCATTAGAGGCATGGCAGTTATCATTAGAGGCATGACAGTTATCATTAGAGGCATGGCAGTCATCATTAGAGGCATGGCAGTTATCATTAGAGGCATGACAGTCATCATTAGAGGCATGGCAGTTATCATTAGAGGCATGGCAGTTATCATTAGAGGCATGGCAGTCATCATTAGAGGCATGACAGTCATCATTAGAGGCATGACAGTCATCAGTAGAGGCATGACAGTTATCATTAGAGGCATGACAGTTTTCATGGAGGCATGAAAGTCATCATTAGAGGCATGGCAGTCATCATTAGAGGTATGACAGTTATCATTAGAGGCATGACAGTTATCATTAGAGGCATGATAGTCATCATTAGAGGCATGGCAGTCATCATTAGAGGCATGACAGTTATCATTAGAGCATAAGAGGAGCAACCTTGAGGACGGGACACATGATGCTACAACACAAAAAATGCATTAAAAGCTCAGATAATGCTTGTGCATGAGCTGACCGATGGTCACACATGCGTGAAAGACAGTGGCGTAACTTCATCCCAGATGCCCGGAGGCAAGATAAATGTTGGTGCCCACCCCCCCAAATTAAAATATACCACCCCCCCAGCACCTATGCCGGCCCCAGCTGCCGCCGCCCCCCTATGCAGTTCCTTTTATAGAATGCCCCCAATAATGGTCCCCCTATGCAGTGCCCTCAGTAGAGGCCCCCTATGCAGTGCCCGCCTATGTAGTGCCCCCCAGTAATGGTCCCCCTATGCAGTGCCTCCAGTAGTGGTCCCCCTATGCAGTACCTCCAGTAGTGGTCCCCCTATGCAGTGCACCCAGTAGTAAGACCCCTGTAGTACCCCCAATAGTAAGGCCCCTGTAGTGCCCCCAATAGTAAGGCCCCTGTAGGGCCCCCATATGATGCCCCCAGTAGTAAGGTCCCTGTAATGCCCCCTGTAGTGCCCCCAGTAGAAAGGCCCCTGTAGTAAGCCCCCTGTAGTCCCCCAGTAGTAAGTCCCCTGTAGTGCCTCCAGCAGTAAGCCCCCTGTAATGCCCCCAGTAGTAAGCCCACTGTAATGCCCCAGTAGTAAGCCCCCTGTAATAAGCCCCCTGTAGTGCCCCCAGTAGTAAGCCACCTGTAGTAAGCCCCCTGCAGTGCCCCCTGTAGTAAGCCCCCTGTAATGCCCCCTGTAGTAAGCCCCCTGTAATAAGCCCACTGTAGTACGCCCCCCTGTAATAAGTCCCCAGCAGTAAGCCCCCGTAGTAAGCCCCCTGTAATGCCTGCAATAGTAAGCCCCCTGTAGTAAGCCCCTTGTAGTGCCCCCAGTAGTAAGCCCAGTGGTAAGCCCCCCCCCCTGTCATCATTAGAGGCATGACAGTTATCATTAGAGGCATGACAGTCATCATTAGAGGCATGAAAGTCATCATTAGAGGCATGAAAGTAATAATTAGAGGCATGACAGTCATCATTAGAGGCCCCAGCAGTAAGCCCCCATAGTAAGCCCCCTGTAGTAAGCCCCCTGTAGTGCCCCCAGTAGTAAGCCCCCCCACTGTCATCATTAGAGGCAGGACAGTTATCATTAGAGGCATGAAAGTCATCATTAGAGGCATAGTAAGCCCCCTGTAATAAGTCCCCAGCAGTAAGCCCCCGTAGTAAGCCCCCTGTAATGCCCACAGTAGTAAGCCCCCTGTAGTGCCCCCAGTAGTAAGCCCCCTGCAATAAGTCCCCAGTAGTAGGCCCCCTGTAGTAAGCCCCTTGTAGTGGCCAGCCCCCCCTGCGCGGAAGCACACACACATACAAAAAAATATATATATACTTACCTTAAACCCCGCTCCAGTGCCTGCTGCCGTCCGTCCCCGGCGCCCGCTCCTTGGAACTATGGGAGTGACATCATGACGTCACTCCCATAGTGCACTGCGGGACCCGGAAGCCGGAGCTCAGGAGTGAGCTCCGTCCTCTGACTACCGCCGGGGGGAGAGAAGGAGCCGGGCGCCCGCTGGTAACACATTCAGCGGGTGCCCGGCAAATGGAGGGTGCAGGGGGTGTGATTGCACCCTCCGTAGTTACGCCACTGGAGGTGGAGCGCCAATCAGCGGCGCTCCTTCTCCATGCAGCTGCGGGTGACAATGGAGCCAGGTGCCCCCTTTAGGGCTGGCGCCCGGCGGCAAATGACTCCATTGTCTCTGGGAGTTCCGCCACTGGTGGAAGAAGTCCTGGGTCATAAACCAAGAAGTCCTTATAACACAAAGGACAGCTCTTATTGGGAGAGCTGTCCTTTGCAATTTTAGCAGCGATTGTACAACTTACAGGCATATGGCCTTATACTTGCTATCAGTGGCAGACTGCATCCAACCCGCCCTGAATGTGCAAATCACTTGTAGCCAGACGCCAGTGATTTCTTGCTGCACTATGTGAGGAACGTAAGATCTGCTTTGTGAGGATCAGAGACCAGTATATGGCAAGGAGAGTAGCCAACAGAAAGGAAATATGATATGAGCATGCCATTCACCCCGTAGTGCCAGAAAGTGGGCTAAAGTAACTTCTGTTCTTTCTGTTTTCTATTTGACAAGGCATGCTGGGACTTGTAGCTCCAGGACAGCTAAAAAGCCACAGGTTGCTCAACAATGGATTAATATAAGGTATACAGTGTGCTGCTCTGTGGTTACAGTTTCATTAAGTCGGCAGAGGGGGAGTTTTCATGAGTCCACAAGTAAAGGCCATGAGAAAAGTCACCCACTGGCGTTTAATGCATGGGGAAAACCCACTGATTCCTCACTTTACACGGAATCAATGGGTTCGCCTGCGTTAAATCCTGATGGGGAAAAGGCTAATTGAACTCTCCCCACTGTTTATTAGCATATTTTAGTTGTATTAATTTTATTATTACATGTATTCATAATGAGGATTATATGAGACATATGATATTGAAGTGATTCATAATTGTAAAATTGTAGAGAAGAATGGTGAAGAGCATAGGTGTAAGGGGTGCAGCTGGTATGGGACCCAGGGCTGAGGGGGGCCCATCTTCCTTGTCAAAGTTATATGTGTTATATTCATTTTATATACATACACATAGGGGCCCTTATAATCTTATGCTATGGGGCCTTCAAATGCCTAGTTACACTCCTGGTCATACCAGCGTGATGACATAATTATAAATATATATATATATATATATATATATATATACTTTAGGTGTAACGTTACCTTTCTGCTTTATTTTTGACAGGTCGCCCATGATGTTGGAAACTGCAAAAAAGGTAAACACAAAATTATGATGTGTAGGAGGAAAAAAAGAACTTTTCCACCACTTTCTTACATTGCTATTCCAGCCCCTTCAATCCATTGTTATTCCTAGATCCTTCATGTCATACTCTCTATGGAGTTCAATTAAAAAGGTCCATTACTATAATTATTTACAGTGCCATATATGTTTCTTCTTTGTGCAATGAAGGAAAAAAAGGATAGCGCATTAAGCAAAAACATCCAAAAAGACAGAACAAGTAAAGGTGTAGTTGTGGAGAGAGGTGGATACAAGACACATTCAATAAAGCTTAAGCACTCCTGGTACTCCCTTTTAGCCAGCAATGAGAAGTGTATACTGGTGTGCCGAGAGCAGAGGAGTAGCGTGGAACCATGGAGCCCAGAGAAAGTGCATATCATAGCGCTCCCCACCCTTCCTCCCTTTACGGAACGGCCAGCCTGCGGGGGGTATACTGAAGTGAAGAGAAAAACAGCAGTGGCAGAACCACACTGGGCATTGAGGCCCCATTGGGGGAATAGAATACTTCGGTGATGCATCTGACATTAAGGGGTAGCTACTTTGGCACTGCTATATTTATATATAGCACCTAGGATCTGACTTTTATCTCCTTTGAATCATTATTAGTCAATAGAGGAGATTGTGTTATATATTCTGTTCATTTAACTTAAATTGACAGAATACATGAACTAGAGTGAGATTCTACAGGGTGCACAGCTTATTACTGCAATTATGGCCCCAAGCAGCTTTCACTGGAGTGGAAACACCTATGGGAAGCTCCATTCTCAGCTATGCTCCTACTTCGCAAATATACATTGCACCTATATTAATGTGAGTGCTACTAATAATCATGTCATGTTCTGTCTACCACCATTATTATTATTTCAGGTCGCCTTATATTTTTTAAAAGATCTTTCAAATAACACTTTGGTCATGTCTGGGAACACCTCATTACTTTACATAGCAAAGCAGTGACTTTTTTTAAACTCATACCTTATAATTGAAGTTTAAGATTTTACCTCAGATGTGTCACTTTTAAGTCCATTGAAGCACAATGAATGAATGAGGAGAGAAGGAGGGGATCAAAGAGGAGAAGGGAGAGGAAAGTGCAGATCAGAGAGGGGTGGTGATAGAGGCCAATAAGAAAGGAGTGGACAGGGGCAAAGAGCCGATCACAGGGTAGAGAGGGGAGGGAATTGAAGAGGTGAATGTAATCAATCTGACAGGAAAGGGGAGGTGATAGAAGATGATCACAGAGGAGGGAGGGCCAGAGGGGAGACAATCTGGGCAGCTTGAGGGAGCATGAAATGTAGAAACGGATCTCAGATCTGTAATTTATTTAGGAAATAGAGAAAAACATATCGAGATTAAACGAACAGGCGGCTGTCATACTGTACACTGCCCCATGAATTCGGGAACCCTAGATGGTGCCCTTTGTCCATTTTGACGCCCGGAGCTCATGCTTCACTGGAACCACCCTCGCTACACCACTGGCCGAGAGTATGTGTGTGTGGGCAGTGTGTGTCTCCTCAGAACTGGTCTTGCCCCCCAGTACATAGCCTGTCAGAGCCCTTGACTGCCCTGTGTATGGGGGAAAGGGTGGTTTGCACACAGTACAAAAAAGTGGCCAAAGCTTGATCGCAGACACTGCACAGAAGACCCAATGCGACATACCCCCCCCCCCTCCACAGTAAATGGGCCCAACTGGACTCTCGGCCAATGAGTGTATGGGCTTCATTTTATTCTTAAATGTTCCATGTGTAGGAGAGCAGAGCTAGCTCATTACCTAGTAGCAACAGAGTTATACTGACCACCAACACTAATCTACTCCCTAAAAAGAGCTATATTAGCATATTACCATCTGCAAGCACTGTCTCTGCGAGATTACACCAGTTCACACTGCAGAATGGAGCTTTATGATTTATGATGAACTAACTGTAATACATATAATGGTGAAATTGAATAAGCCCTCCCTGTACTAAGTTAACCAACCCCTATAATTGCCCTACTGTGAACCCCATTGTACCTAGTGCTTTTCTCCAGGCTCGGTGGATCCATCCTCAGTAGATGGGAAGGGCCTTAAGATACCCCTCACACCATTCCCTTATGATAATAATGACCAGTGGTTTCTGACAAGTGACAAAATCCCACCGCGATGTCCTAGTAACCAGGGAGACAGATTTTACAGACTGGGGATTGTGGTTCCCACCGGACTAAGGTCACGGAGTAGGACTGCTCTGAATCTGCCAATGATAGGTTTCTTGGTGTTCACAAACGTGTATGAATGGCAAAATTCCCAGGATGGCGATAGCTGGGGGTTCTCACTTCCAATACATCACCATTTTTTTGTATATTTGACTGCTATTTCACCGTTTATTTTCTTCATATATCTTAATTGAATCTGCAACTGGAAGCCTAAGTCCAGGCTTCCAGTGCAGTGTGCAAATGTGATTAACCAATGCATTGCCATGTCATGCATGGGCAGATGGGACCGGGACTGGCAGACAAGCCAATATAGTCAGTGAGCATGGCATCAGTCAGTAGCCACTGTGGTATTTTAATGGAATATTGGGTAGAAAAATTAAATTTTCTTACTGTGATTTGTGGCGATAGAAAATCTTCCTTATCACCCAGTCTCTATAAATGGGCCCCAAAGTGTTATTTATAATAAAGGCAGACATAGAACATTAATAAAAGTAATGGCTGTGCAGTAGCAAGAGATCGCACTTTTCACGACAAATTCCACCACCTTCAAACCGAGGAGCACCGGTCCTTCCCGCAGATGTCTCATCGGAGCAGAGATTGTTATCACTTTGATGTGTACTAGTCAGTCCATTTACTGTACTGTATGGGCACCACTGTTCTCTTCCAGTGAGCTTCATATATGAGATATAGGGAAGCAGAATTTCCCATTCACAGATTTATGGATTAATATCTTAGGTTATAGACTTACTCAACAGCTGTAACTATTTTAGTGTCCAGTTGGATACAGGTGTAGCCAACTGGACATCTCGTGGAGACAGTGCTTGCAGATGACGATATGTTAATATAGCTCTTTTTAGGGAATAGATTAGTGTTGAATGCTATATCACATAATAATACTTACCTGATTTCCACAGTTCTGAGACTTCATTTTTCAGCTTAGAATCTGAGACTGCAGGGACAAAGAGGGATACATTATATAACATTTCAGTCTACAGAATCTTTTAAGATCTAGAATCACTTGACATTATTGTGAACTTAAAATATATCTTGGCATGAAAGATTTCTTGCCATCATATTTTTAAAGATATAAATGATGCAAGTCTTTCTACACTAAGTTTATTTACCAAGTGGCGGCTTGTAACAGCCACCGCATCCCGATGTATTAGGCTCAAAATTCAAAAGGACAATGCTTTTAATGGCAAAACATCCAGTGGCTCCACCACGGGATGTAGGTATATTGCCGGGGGCCCACCAATTACCAATGTATCACCACCCCTTACCACTGTGTCACCACCACTTACCACTATGTTACCACCCCTTACCACTGTGTCACCACCACTTACCACTGTATCACCACCCCTTACCACTGTCACCACCCCTTACCACTGTGTTATTACAACCCCTTACCACTGTGTCATCCCCACTTACCACTGTGTCACCACCACTTACCACTGTGTTACCACCCCTTACCACTGTCTTACCACCCCTTACCCCTGTGTCATCCCCACTTACCACTGTATCACCACCCCTTACCACTGTCACCACCCCTTACCACTGTGTTACAATCCCTTACCACTCTATCACCACCCCTTACCCCTGTGTCACCACCCCTTACCATTGTATCACCACCCCTTACCACTGTCACCACCCCTTACCACTGTGTCCCCACCACTTACCACTGTATCACCACCCCTTACCACTGTGTCACCACCCCTTGCCACTGTATCACCATCCCTTACCACCGTATCTGTTTCCTCCCTAATCCTCCCTTTCCCTAGCCTAACCCTAAGTCTCCCCGGGGGTGTCTCAAATTAACCCCCCCACCACCACCATGGCTAAGTGCTAAGGACGGCCGGACTTACCGTCCGGTGTCCTTCGGCATTCCGGCGTTGGGATTAAGATAGGCATCGGTATTTCGACACCTATCTCAAGTCCCTTGTCGGGCTTCTGCTGTCAGGATATAGACCGGAGGCATTTAGGGCCTGATTCAGAGCCGCTCGAAAGCGGCCACTCGTTCGCTCCGAGCGATGTTCGCACAACTGCGCATGCGTATGGGTTTTCGTACGCATGCGCGAACCAGTCAGTGCGGCCGAAAATCGTGTGCTCGCAAAATAGCGAATGCCTGATAATTTGAGTGACAGAGTGAGGCGTTTGTGGGTGGTAACAGGGGAAGGTGCTTGAAAACGGGGAGTTGAGATCAGAACGCAGGCGTGCCAAACGGTCAAAACGGGCGTTTTAAGGGTGTGCATAATTAACAAAGCAGCGTCATCAACCACGTCAGTTGGGTGTCTTATAGCCAGAACTGCTCGCATGATTGCGGAAGGAAAATGCAACCACAAGTATAGCGAGCAGTTCATTCGCCTTTCGATGTACTCGATTAATCTAATAAATAGCGGAGATGACGTATGATGCGAGCGGCCAGGGGGCGTTTTTTCAAAATTACGACCGCATGTTTTGTTCGCTCGTTCAGACATGGAAGCGTCAACAGACCGCAAAGAGCGAACAGTCAATTTAAATAGCCTGCCCCTTTTTATGAACGAGCGAGCGCAAATAGCGTCCGGCTCTGAATCAGGCCCTTAGTCCACCGGTCTATAAACTACATCCCCCAGCTGACAGGTAAGAGGGAGGGGGGCGGTGTCAGACCCAGGCCCCATCCAACAAGCCCGGGCCCGGGTAATTAGTACCCGCTTTCCCCCCTCTCGGCGCCCCTGTATAAACGATCACTGGTCAAGCTATTCATCATGTGGACTAACCTCCTTCATATGCTGCTGCTGCCACCTATATCAACATACTGTAGGTTCTGCTAATAAATAGCCTAATGAATGTGTCTACACTCCCAATATACTCCTCTCCTACACAATGCTTTATACTGTACCCAAATAAAGTCAGACTTCTCCCTATATTCTTTATGTAACTCACCATTATGCTTTATCACTGTGAGCTCATCAGCCATGGTGTAATCTGAAAAAAAGGAAGAAGGAAGTTTGTAAAAAATGAGAGCTCCAAGCGCTGATGCTATTTGAGACGCAATGATTAACATGTCCAGATGGTGGCGATATTGGTGGTGTTTGTGCCTTCTGAAGGAATGATCTGAGTTGTTCAAAGCATTCCAAAGATGGTAATCAGTGGGTTAACCATTGATGGTGCTATCGGTGGTTAACATTGATGGTATGAAACCATCGACTGAGAAATATTGATGGTTTGCACCCACCGATAGTCATCTCTGCAGCATTGAACGGTGGGCCAATAAGGAAAGGGGTGGAGCTTAGTGGCGCCACAGGGTTCAGAGCTAAGCTCCATTCTCTGAACTGAGGGGGTGATTCAGCAAGGATCGCAATTGCAAAGCTGCACGCAGACAGCTTTGCAATTCCATCCTTGCTAATATGCAAATGCAGCAGGAGGTGTATAACATGCCCTGGTGCATTTGCGATCCAAGCACTGCGACGGAGGTCGCAGGCTGGGATCACCATTGCGACCCATCGGTAGTCGATGGTCGCGATGTTGGACTCCGCAGGGCCACCAGCCAGCTGAGTAAGCCTCAGCTTACTCAGACTGGCCTGCTTGTGAGCTCAGGACACTGCGTCCCTGGTCTTGCCACTCCCGGAAAACCGTGCAAACACGTCCCGTTTCTGGGAATGCTGGACGACCTGGCACCGCCCCTAAATGCCTCTGCCTGTCAAGCAGGCAGAGGCATCGAAGGGGCTGCGTGCGACTACAAAGGACCCATTCTGCACACTCGCAGGATGGGTCCTGCATACACGCAGATTCCCGATAATCGGGCAAAACAATTAATTTCTGCCTACTCTGCCATTAATAGCGGAGAACTATACGTTGTCAATGGCAAAACCATCAACCATCAGTGGCAAACCATTGAGGATTGTTAACTATCGATGGTCGATGGTCATCCCTACTGCTGAGTTTGACCGAGAAAGGCTCCTGATAGTTCACCAGCTGCAAAAATGCAATTTAAGTTGTGGGTGGATATATTTAAACAAAGACAGACTGTGCATTTTAGGGGCAGTACCTGGTTCAGTGGGTAGAAACCAGTGGCGTATCTCGGGGTGGTCGAGCAGGGCACGCTCCCTGGGCGCCAGTGGACCAGTGGCGCAGGAGAGGAGGGGCCCCCCACCAGCCGCAGTCCAGGACACTGGTTTCAAGTCAGTGTAGTGACATAGTGCAGAGCTGGACGGGAGGTGCCGAGGAGTGGACATCGGCAGGTTGGGATTCAGGTAAGTGTTGTGGGATTTTTTTTTGTGTGTCTTTGTCCTGTATATGTAAGTGACACTGGCATTGCATAGGGGGGGCACTACTGGGGGCACTGCATATGGGGACTACTACTGGGGGTACTAAATAAGGGGCACTACTGGCGGCACTGCATAGGGGACAACTACTGGGGGCACTAAATAAGGGGCACTACTGGTGGCACTGCATAGGGGGGACCACTACTGGGGGCACTGCATAGGGGGGATTACTACTGGGGGCACTATATAAGGGGCACTACTGAGGGCACTGCATAGGGGGGACTACTACTGGGGGCACTATATCAGGGGAAATACTAGGGGCACTGCATAGGGGGGACCACTACTGGGGCACTGCATAGGGGGGGACTACTACTGGGTGCACTATATAAGGGGCATTACTGGGGCACTGCATAGGGGGTCTACTACTGGGGCACTGTATAAGGGGCACTATGGGGAGCACTACATGGGGGGACTACTACTGGGGACACTGCATAGGGGTGACCACTACTGGGGCACTGTATAAGGGGCAATGCATAGGGGGGACCACTACTGGGGCACTGCATAGGGGGGACTGCTACTAGGGGCACTGTATAAGGGTTTCTACTGGGAGCACTGCATAGGGAGGACAACTACTGGGGGCACTGCATATGGGGGACCACTACTGGGGGCACTGTATAAGGGGCACTGCATAGGGGGGACTACTACTGGGGGCACTGCATATGGGGGACCAATACTGGGGTCACTGTATAAGGGGCACTGCATATGGGGGACCACTACTGGGGGCACTGCAGATAGGGGACCCCTACTGGGGCACTGTATAAGAGGCACTATTGGGGCACTGCATTGGGGTACCACTACTAGCGGCACTGTATAAGGAGCATTACAGGGGGCACTGTATAAGTGGCACTACTGGGGGCACTGTATAAGGGGCACTACTGGGGGCACTGCATAAGGGGCACTGTATTAGTGGCACTACTGGGGGAACTGCATAAGGGGCACTACTGGGTGCACTGTATAAGGGTGCATTACTGGGGGCACTGTATAAGGGTGAACTACTGGGGACACTGTGCAAGGGGTACTACTACAGGGGGCACTGCATAATGGGCACTGCTACTGGGGACATTGCAAGAGGGGCACTTCTACTGGGGGCATTAAGGTGCATATGGAATGAAAAGGAATGTTCCCAGAGTGACGAGAAACGGTGGTGTGTCATGTTGACATGCCCCCATTTTCCAGTGACCATGCCCCTTGTAGCATGTGACCATGCCCAAATTTTCGTAACGCGGCGCCGAAGGCGCACGCCCATACTTGGCAGGGAGGCTCCATTTTCTAACTTGCCCTGGGCTCCAAATACCCTAGTAACGCCACTGGTAGAAACAGAGCTTTTTTTCCTCAAAACAATACACAGATTTTACATGTTCTTACATATACTTTCATAAGACTCTTAGGTATATTACCATTAGGCATGAGCGGGTTCGGATTTAAAAAATCCAAACCCCTCCCGAGCCCCCCCGATCTGAGCCAGGAACCAAGTCTGGCTTGGGTTTTCCCACCAGACTCGGTTCCCGGAACCAGGCAAAACGTCATCCTCCTGTTGAATTCTCGCGGGTTTTGGATTCCATAAAAGGTCCTCGCGTCTGCGCCATTTTTCACTCTGGCTCTGGACTGTCGAAGCTGGATAATTGGCTGAGATAAAATTAGATCTGCGCGATGCCATTTGTGAATGGCAATGAGACGCCATTTTGCGACTGGCCGCCCAGCGCCATTTTAGTGAAACTCGCCACTATATGTACATACGGCGATGCTATTATTTGCGTCGTGCGATTCCCACGCAATAGAAAAAACTTAAAAGTCCTCACCACAGAAAATACAGACAGTCGCTAAAACATATAAACTAATTATCCCTGCAAGACACGCACCATAATGTACTCCACAAAACACATAGTCGCACAACGCTAACTAGTGTCTTTTCCCAATTCCCCAATACTTACACACTGCACACTTACATGAAAGGTTCCCTAGAATTAAAGTGTAATATTCAAGGTTTATTCAGTGATTATTAATGTTGTGTAATAAAGGTTATTTGATATCTAAGGTATGCTCATATTCAGTCAAATTCTTCAGAACTCATTGGACAGCGCTTCACAGTGCAGATGGACAATGACCCGAAGCATACTGCAAAAGCAACCAAAGAGTTTTTTAAGGCTAAAAAGTGGAATGTTATGCAATGGCCAAGTCAATCCCCTGACCTGAATCCGATTGAGCATGCATTTCACTTGATGAAGACAAAACTGAAGGGAAAATGCCCCAAGAACAAGCAGGAACTGAAGACATTTGCAGTAGAGCATCACCAGGGATGAAACCCAGCATCTGGTGATGTCTATGCATTCCAGACTTCAGGCTGTAATTGCCTGTAAAGGATTTGCAACAAAGTATTACAAAGTGAAAGTTAGATTTAGGATTGTTTAGTTTGTCCCATTACTTTTGGCCCCTTAAAAAGTGGGAGGCACATATTGAAACTGTTGTAATTCCTACACCGTTCGCCCGATTTGGATGTAATTACCCTCAAATTAAATCTGAAAGTCTGCAGTTAAAGCACATCTTGTTTGTTTCATTTCAAAGCCATTGTGGTGGTGACTAGAGGCCAAAATATGAAAATTCTGTCAATGTCCCAATATTTATGGACCTGACTGTAAGTGCGCTCTCTGACCCCAATGGAGAGTCTTCTTGCTGTGCTGTTGACGGAGGTTTCTAATGCTGATGCCGGTATCTTGGCCCACAGCGCGTGTGTATATAACAACTGTACCTGGGGTCTGTATGATTTATTTGCTCTAATTGTCTTTAGATCACAGTGTGTTACCATCTGTTTTTATGTTGAATAATAACTTTTTGTGCTTTGGAACCACATTCAAAGTTTGAAGGCATTTATTTACTGTGCGACTTATTACGCTAAATTACGACAATTCTAGAAGGTATAGGCAGGATTTAGAAGGTATAGGTAGGATCACAGAGAGGTTTAAATTAGATATCGATAGGACAGTGAAGGGGGGGTGGGGGTTGCTGTGCTGGTGCTGCTGTTGTCCATAGGGGCTGTGGGCCTGATTCAGAGCCGCTCGTAAGTGGCCGCTCGTTCGCTCCGAGTGATGTTCACACATCTGCGCATGCGTATGGGTTGTAGTACGCATGCGCGAACCAGTCAGTGCGGTCGAAAATCGTGTGCTCGCAAAATAGCGAATGCCTGCTAATTTGAGTGACAGGATGAGGCGTTTGTGGGTGGTAACAGGGGAAGGTGCTTGAAAACGGGGAGTGGAGATCCGAACACAGGCGTGCCAAACGGTCAAAATGGCCGTTTTAATGGTGTGCATAATTAACAAAGCAGCGTCATTGACCACGTCACTTGGTTGTCTTTTAGCCTGAACTGCTCGCATGATTGCGGTAGGAAAATGCTACCACAAGCACTGCGAGCAGTTCATACGCCTTTCGATGTACTCGATTAATCTAATAAATAGCGGAGATGACGTATGATGCGAGCGGCCAGGGGACGTTTTTTCCAAAATAGTGAGCGCATGTTTCGTTCGCTCGTTCAGACATAGAGGCGTCAACAGACCGCAAAGAGCGAGCGCTTAATTTAAATAGCCAGCCCCTTTTTCTGAACGAGCGTCCGCAAATAGCGTCCGGCTCTGAATCAGGCCCTGTGTTCAAAGTCTGTAGGGGCTGGCTGGGCTGTGTTGTGCAGTGCTGTTGTCCCATAAAGGCTATGTTGTTCATAGAGGGAGGGTGGGGGTTACTGTGCTGGAGCTACTATTGTCCTTAGGGGCTCTGGGCCTGATTCAGAGCCGCTCGCAAAAAGCGAGCGCTTGGTCTGAATCAGGGCGGCCACATGTTTTTTTAAAACCGGCCTCCTGGCTCTCGCATAGCTGTGGGTGACCACCCACAGCTTTTGCGAGCGGCCAGGTGATGGTCGCGACCATCGCGACCATCGGGCTTGTGACGAGACCCTTGTGGTAGGGTCTCGTTCCCGCAAACCCCAGTGAGCTTCTGGCTCTAATAGAGCCAGAAGCTCAACACTGACATCACTCGTGATGTCAGTGGGGCCACCCCCAAATGGCAGGCGTTCCTCTGTATGGCAAGCCACCCCTCCGACCCACTTACCAAATGGGGCGAGCTGTCGATCAACATCGACAGCCGCCCCTTTTGGATGCGAGCGCACAGAAACGCGCACACAAACACGCGCACATGGCCATCGACCAGCTTGCGAGCGGGTCTGAGTCGGGCCCAGTGTCCAAAGTCCATAGGGGCTGGCTGGGCTTTGTTGTGCCGTACTGTTGTCCCATAAATGCTGTGTTGTCCATAGGACATACTTGCCGACTATCTGGCTGCTCCTTCCGGGAGGGAGCAGCCAGATCGGCAGAACAGGGGGCGTGGCTGGTAAAAGGGGGCATGGCCGGGCGGGCTGAAGGCCGTTTCCGGGTGTGACAAGGGGCGGGGCCACGCGATCGCGTCATTTTGGCCCCACCCCCGCTACACAATGCCAAAATGCAGGCATTGTGAAGCAGGGCGCGGGGCCAAAATGACGCGAATCGCGTCAGCGCCCCCCCCCCCGCTGAAGGGGGCTTATCAGGTACTGACAGGCGGGAGACAGGGGATCGGCAGCATGCGGGAGGCTTGCCTGCCTTTCCGGGGGGGCGGGAGCTGCACCCGTTTATCGGGAGGCTCCCGCCCGAATCGGGAGGGTAGGCAACCCTGCCATAGGAGCTGTGTGCAGACAGAAGAGGGGGGGCTTCAGTGGCTCCTGTGTCACTGTAGTCCTAAAGGGGTGCTGTAGTGTTGTCCAGGGGGTGCTCTGTCCATCAGGGGTGCTCCCCTCAAGTGCAAAACATTTTTTTTCTGTGTTTGTGTGCGCGTTAGCCGCACGTGCATCAACAAAGTAGCAGTGCCAAGCGTGCACCTGTTTCATAAGTCAAGGGCCGACTGGTCTGTTGAAGGGTGGTGTAGCTCCCAAAGTGCCCCAAAAAATTAAAACATTTAAAAAGTGTTTATTTTTCTGTGTTTGTGTGTGCGTTAGCCGCACGTGCATCATCAAAGGATGAGGATTACACCTTGCCTCTGTAGAGCCAGTTTGTGCAGGGACAGATTAATTGCCAGCTTGTTTTGTGGGGGCCCAAACGAACCAATCATTTCAGCCACAGTCGTGTGGCAGACCCTGGCGCTGAAATTATTTTTTTGTTAAAGTGTTCATGTCCTGTTTATACAACATAAGGGTGGGTGGGAGGGCCCAAGGACAATTCCATCTTGCACCTCTTTTTTTTCTTTGCATTATGTAAAGTTTGGGGCCTAGTTGTTCAAACTGTCATCCTGTCTGCCACTGCAGTGTCACTCCTAGATGGGCCACTTGTTTGTACTGCCCACTCGTGTCGCTTAGCATAGTCATCCAGCTAACTTGGATGCTACCTTTTGGCCTAAAAACAATATTGTGAGGTGTTCAGAATAGACTTGAAATGAGTGGAAATTAATGTTATTGAGGTTAATAATAGCATAGGAACAACAACAAAAAAAATAATTCTGTGATTATAGCTGTTTTTATACAGAACCAAAACACAAAACCCAGAACCCAAAACACGGAAGGGTGGTTTTGGCAAAAGCAATCCAGATCCAAAACACGAAGAAAGATCCAGATCCAAAACCAAAACACGAAAGTGTCCGGTGCACACCCCTAATTATCATATGGCAAAGCATAGCAAATCTACCAAAACAATAGAACCAGTAGCGAAAGGAAGGCAGAAAGTATCCTGGGGCCTGACAAAGAGATGAAGCCATGAACCAATAATTGGTGTGGGTGTGGCTGTTTCCGCTTTAGCATTGCTGCAATCTGACATCTACAGGGGGAGGAGGGGTAAAATTCCCAACTTGCCATAGCCACACTCCCATATGTATGGCCACACCTATATATATGTATATATTAGGGATGTGCAGGCTCGGATAGGTTCGAGTTTGCACGTGGAGTTCGGATTTTTCCCTCCAAAAAAACGGAACCCAGAACGAGGCAAAACGTCATCTTACATGGACGAACATCATCATTCCTGGTCTTTTGTCCAGGAATGATGATGTTCGTCCATGTAAGATGACGTTTTGCCTCGTTCTGAGTTCCGTTTTTTTGGAGGGAAAAATCCGAACTCCACGTGCAAACTCGAACCTATCCGAGCCTGCACATCCCTAGTATATATATATATATATATATATATATACACCCCTAAATGTATGTGGTCACACCCCCATATATATATGGACACACCCCTATATGTATGGTCACAATACAAGGGCCTGCAATTTCTCATGATGGCCCTGCCTGCCACGCTGTAACTAAGGCCTGATACAGAGGTGGACGCTATTGCATGCATGATGGAGAATTTTTGTGGAGTCACATTGGCGGTAATATGCTTCCTCTTGTGTAATAATGTGCACTGAACAGTGCAAGCTCTGAGACGCCCACTTTCAATGCCCGGGGACAGCAGAAATCCGCTGGTGGTTTTAAATACTCCAGTGTCTCCTTCTAAAATGACTCTAAACATCTCCCAGGAATGCACATGGTCTTGTGGCGCCAGCTCTAATCCTCCAATTCCATACACAACAGCCTACGGAACTTCACACTTAGGGTGACGCATGCGATGTTGGAGTTTTCTGGACTGTTTGCGCTTGTACAGTAGCAAATAACTGCTCAGCTTTGCAAACATCACCATTGCCTCCATCTTTGAATCAGGCCCTAATTTAGGGAGATTCTCAGTATACTGGTTTTACTCACTCATTGTAACTATGCTGGTAACATACTGTACTAGAATAGAATATCAAACCAGTTGCTTCCTGATCCTGTGTGATCCATATAATCAGGGGCACTGAGGGGTGGAGCGGGTACTAATTTCCCGGGCCCAGGCTTGTTGAATGGGCTCAGTGGGGGCCCGGGGTGCAATGCAACCCTTCCCCCTAACTTGTCAGTAGTCGAGCACACGCTGCTGTGTGCTGAGCTGCAGTTGGAGTCTTCTCTGCCTGTGGGGTGGAGCAATCACACTGATCACGTCACCCCCCCTCCAGATTTGCATCAGGCTTTAGAGGGTGGGGACATGCCTTAGCGATTATGACACGCCACCTTCCCCCGGCCCAGCTCTCTATGGCCCTGCATATAATGAGTGATCTCGTTGGCAATGGATGGCTAGGCAAATAGCAGATTACATTGCTACAATACCACCCAGGTAATGTGTGTATTCATTTCACCAGATCTCTTTCTGGCTTTTGTTTTTTGTGGAGCAGAACAAAAGTATGTTATTATTAAATAATAATATTTAATATTAAGGGGTCTATTCATTATGTTAATTATAAGGGGCCGGACGGCCCCCGATTATTAAGCTCCCAACTTGCTGCTAGAAGCAGAGGTGGAAACAGCTTATCCGAAAATCAGCTGCCTGTAGCAGTGAAACTTTGCACTGTCAAATCTGAGCAAACGTACTTGTCTATTATACCAGTTCAGAGCGCGTGGTCTCCAGATCTGATCCTAAACTTCTAATGGAGCCATTTTTACACCTCCATGTTGTAGTTTTGGCACAAGAGCATTTCTATGCACACATTGGGCCTGATTCAGACCCAGATGCTATTTGCGGCCGCTCGCTTTCAAAAAGGGGCCGGATATTTAAATTGAGCGCTTGCTCTTTGCGGTGTGAGGACGCCTCTATGTCTGTGCAAGCGTCCACTAAATGCGCTCGCTATTTTTTCAAGACGCCCCTTTGCCGTTCTCAAATCACGTCATCTCCTGTTTTTATTAGATTAATCGGGAACATTGAACGGCATCTGAACTGCTCGCAGTGCTTGAGGTAGGAATTACTTCCCGTAATCACTGCGAGCAGTTCAGGCTAAAAGACAACCATGTGACGTGATCGATGACGCTCCTTTGCTAATTATGCACTCCCATTAAACACCCTTTTGACCGTTGGGCACGCCTGCGTTCGCACAACCACTCCCCCGTTTTCAAGCACCTTCCCCCGTTACCACCCACAAACGGTACATTCTGTCACTCAAAATAGCAGCCCCTCTGTGTTTTACGAGCGCACGATTTCCGACCGCAATGACTGGTTTGCGCATGCGCATTGCGAACCATATGCATGCGCAGTTGTGCGACCATCGCTCAGAGCGAGTGTGCGGACGCTTACGAGCGGGTCTGAATCAGGCCCTCTGAGCAATGTAATAAACACGTCAGACACAATAAAAAATGTCCCCATGTCCCCTCACTCTCATGATTAATATAGTAAAACCCTTTCCTCCTTACTTCACCTATTCACACATGTATTTCCTGTATGTAATCGTATTTCCATCACTCTGTGGTCTGTACACTCCATCGTGTCATCAGCATGTGCCCGTTTTCCCCTATACCTACTCTTCTAATACTTACAATAACCATATAAGAGTCCAGTAAGGATGGCCAAGATAATGAATATTAAGACCAATAGGACCACCAGAGCTGTTGCTATCCAACCACGTGTAGCCTTCTTCTGCCGACCTGGTGTAAACAATGGATGGATTATAGCGCAGATCTTAGCTTGCAACAGAACAGAATAAAAACACAGCAAGATCATCACAAAACAGAGATTTGCCTGATCCTACAATACCTGGTGTCACACTCAGTGGCCAGCAATCATTTATGGCTTAGCATATTATATTATCATTAGTTATACAGTCTAAACGTATTATACAACACTTTACAAAGAATATGTAATGATTCACGAAAGTCGCTGCACCATTGTGGAATACAATATATATGAGTTCCCTACCAAATGGACACACACACACATATAACTACCAATTTCTTCAAATTAAGCTACCAGTATGTCTTTGAAATGTGGAAGTAACATGGAACGGCTTTAGGTAACCCAAATAGGGGAGAACATAAACACTTCACACAGATAGGGCCTTGATTGGAGTTGAACCCATGGCCATCGGGCTTTGAGACAGCAATGCTAACCACAGTGTCACTCATTCGCCATAACATTTCTGAATATAACTTTTGTGACAACTACCATGCCATGGAGCATGGTAACATGTGTGACTACATCCATCAGCATCTCAATAAGGAGTTTAGCAGAAAGCTCAGTGTAAAGCTGGGGTGTGTCCTGCTGGAGGAACAAGGGGGGACCTTAGGACCAGGGGAAGGTCAAGAGAGGGGAGGGCCTGTGTGCAGCCTCAGTTCGTGTCCTCTTCCCCTCTCTCGCTGGTGCATGTCCTCCGTAAACTCTAGCACTGTGCCAGAGTCTACTGCATATGTGCCTATCTCCAGGAAAATGAAGTGTACACACCCTGCACCCATTATAAATATCCCCATGAATGTGGGGGAAATTTAAAATGGAATATTTAGAGTTGAGAGGGTTGCGTTTTGCCATCAACCCCATAACCTCCTACTTCTTTGGGGATTCAAGAGGCTGTCTACTCTCCTGGGAGACCTACCTGAAACCCAGGAGTTTTCCAGACATAACCAGGAGTGTACACAAGTATGGTATTAGAGGATGGAGACCAATGTCTCAACCTAAACATTTGGTAGTAATAGTCTGTGTGATACAGGCATTAGCAAGTTCCCGGTGAGTCTGCCCAATGTTTTAAAGGGGCAATCATTTAACAGGGAAAAAGTTTGGTTTTGCCTTTTAAATGATTGCCCTTTAAAACTTTGGGCAGACTAACTGGGAACTTACAGATGCCTGCATTTCGCAAGCTATTACATTTACCCATTAGTTACTGAGGCTGCTACCTTTGAAAAAAATCATGTCACGCTAGTTATTGAGTAACAATAATCCTATCTACTCGTAATTGTACCCTTGTGTTCTTCTCACCTGCAGTCCTAAAAAACCCTTCATTGAAGTTATATGAAGAATCATCCAACTCTGAAAGAAATGACAATACAGAGAATTAATATTATTTTAATTTAAACTCTGCTAATGCATAAAATACCCAACTGTGTGGCCTCATTGTTAACACTACCAGATGTACCCATGGCAAGCCCTGAGCATGAATTCTAGTTGGAACCATGGTTTATGAACTTGAAAGTATCTATTTGGGTTCATGCGGCTTAAGCAGTGCTTACAACTGGGTACACACTAAGGGGTATATTTGTGTGGGTTTTTTTAGAAGTGGAGTTGTTGCCCATAGCAACCAATCAGGTTCTAGCTATAATATTCTAGAAGGTTCTAGATAAATAATACGTTAAAGTGAGTGCTGTGATTATCAGAGATGTATGAGTTGTTTCATCCCTTGACTGTCCTTAATTAAAATCTAGCAATAAGTGGTGCCCCCTCAGGGCCCCCTGTGCCATGTACTAAGGGCCAGGGGTTGCCACTCCCACTATCTGCCACCCCCAGCCAGCCACCATTAACTGTCACCCTCATTCTATCCCTGCCACCCCACTATCTGCCACCCCCTGCCAGTCACCCCACTATCTACCACCCCCTGCCAGTCACCCCACTATCTGCCACCCCTTGCCAGATACCACCATGAACTGCCACCATCCCTCTGCCATCTTTAGCCAGCCCCCATTATCTACCAACCTCCTTCTATGCCCTGTCACCTCTAATATCTGCTACCATGATTATACCCCCCTATCTGCCAGCCCCTCTCTGCCCACCGCAGCACCCAAGAGTAGGCAGGTCTACATCACAGAGTCTGAATGCAATACAGCTTTATATGGGCAGAGGGAGGAGGGGGTTACCCAGGGGCCGCTCCAGGGAGGAGTGATGGCGGATGCTGTGTGCCAACCTAGGCTCATGTGCCAGCTGCTGTCACCAGTGTTCACCTGCAGTTTTTAAAATATTAATATATAGTGCTCAGGACTTAGAAGTCCTAGCATAGCCTGACTATCTGGGGGGGGGGCACTTTCTTGCACATGGCACCAGAGTTATGGCTCTGATAAATAGTGTTAGCCGGGTAGTGAGCATTAAGAGAGCAGCTCACATGAGCAAAAATACAAAGGAGGTATGATCCTTTCACATGGAGACTAATATAAGTCGATTTATGCACATTATTTTATGTTCCTGTAATCAGTATCTAAAGGGTATGTACTATAGGCCTGATTCAGTAGGGATCGCAACTGTGATCACAATAGCGATTATGCACACAGTCTCACTGCGAAGATGTGCTAATGATTGCAATCGCAATGCCATACGCAGCCCAACATAAGGACGCCAGCCTCACCTTACACACATTCGCAATACTTAGCAAGACTGCGAGACCATCAGTAACATCGAATACAATCGGAGCCTCACGCACACTTGCACAAGCTCTGACCTTACTCAGGATTTGCTGACTTCATCACACGCAGTGAAAGCCCAAGCTGTGTATGGCATCGCAGTGGCTAATTTATGCACGCCCCTGTAATGGGGTTCCACCCTGTCACCATCCCCAAACAGTACTTCCTGTCCATCACTCTGCAATGGGTCTGCGTAGTCACTGCAATCACAGTCCTGGTCGCTTTCCTGCACAGTCCTACGCATGCGCAGAACGCAACAATCGGCCGATTTTGCGTAACCGCAGTTGCGATCGCTGCTGAATCAGGCCCCATGTTTTTTGACTGCAGCTCTTTTACAATTTTTTAAATTATATATTTATATAATTAAACAACTTAATATACTGCCCGGGTCAAACCTGGCAAAGGACACGTGCTGTATGGAGCAGCTGTCTCCACTCCAGAGCAATACTGAATAGTTGTATAGGATCTGCCATCACAATTCGCTGGGAGTCGAATACATAATTAGCAGAGGACCAGTGATGAATAATTTATGCCCCTTAGGCCCCTACTTACCACAATCTGCATTTCAAATGCGGTGGTAGTGTGATCATTTCACCTAAATTCATATTACGAATTTAGGGACTATCACAAGAATGTATTAACGGGATGTAGTTATGAGACCGGTGGCCTCTTAATCCCGGCAAGGGATTTAACATAGGCATCGAAATACCGATGCCTATGTTAATCTCGACGCCGGAACGCCGAGGACATTGGACCGATCGTCCTCTCTGCCGGGTAAGTATACATTTAGCCCAGGAATGGGGGGGTTAGGTTTAGGGACCGCAGGTGGACTTAGGGTTAGGCACCCCCCCGGGGAAGGTTAGGGTTAGGCTAGGGGAAGGGGGGGTTAGGTTTAGGCACCCCCCGGGAGGGTTAGGATTAGGGTGCGGGGAGGGGGGGTTAGGTTTAGGCACCCATGGGGGGGAGGTTAGGGTTAGGCACTAGGGGGGGAGGTTAGGGTTAGGCACCCCTAAGGGTGGGTTAGAGGGGGGGAGAGGGGAGGGTTAGCATAGTTACCACCGGGTATCAGGATCTTCACCTGTCGGCCAGTCACTGTCGGGATTTGAACCGGCGGCTCTTGAGCAGCCGGTATTTCAATCCCATTCCGTATTAACATTCTCAAGCAGGTACAGAGCTCAATTCTCAATGTATTTTTCACAAAAAATACAGTGAAAGTGCCTCCACACATGCACCGCTGCCGGCTAGCGCTATCCCACAACCCCACCCCCCTTGCCCAACCACTTGCACTTACCTGCCCGGTGATGGGTGAGCTCTCTCCTCCGGTCAGCTGGTTGCCAGGCCTGGTCTGTGACGCCGGTCATCCGGTGTGTGCTGTAAATTGAGATGCCCATTTACAGCACTGCTGAGAGGGGACACAGTGCAGGAGCCCCGGCGACTAGCTGACCAGATGAGAGAGCTCACCGACCAGCTGACCCCTGGGTGCAGGTAAGAACCTGATTTTTTATTAACTATTTTTTTTCCAGTAATCAGCTAGTGGTCTATTTAGACCACATGGTTGAGCACAGGAGGCCGGCTGTCAGAGCAGAGCAGAGCAGGAGTTGGGGAACCAGGGAGAACCCTGCTTAATGCCATCTCCAGATGGCGCTGTTGCAGCAGAGAAACCACCTGGTATTTTTTCACAATTCCCCTTAGTACATTTCAAGCACATCGCATTTTCCATTTAGGCCCGTATTCAATTTGAGGCGAAAAAGACAGGTGGAAAAGTATCGCCGTATTCAATTTGAAAGACAATGTAATAGGTGGAAAAGTTTTGCCTCTGAATAGCAGGCGGAAAAAAGTGCAGAATTGGGGTTTTGGGGTGCAACATTGCGGGAATCCCCGTGCAGCCTTCAGATAGTCCCCCAAAGGTAAACTGCGTCAAAATAAAAAACAAAAAAACACTTCAGAACACCCCCCAAAAAAATATCACTTTTATTTTGGGGGCGAAAAAAAAACATGTTGGGGATAAAGTTAAAAACTAGCTTATTAGACTCCAGGGGAGTACCCAAGTATGCCCTAGGTGTTTTTTCATTGCAGGTGCTTGCAGCAGGTGGATTTTTCATGATTTTTTAAACTTAACTTTAGCAACTTTAAAATATGCTGACCCCCATTTTCAAGTACCCCAAATTTGCTGGGATAACTTATTTTCTGCAAAAAAACCTCCTGAATACTATTCTGCACCACTAATACAAAAACGCTATTTAGCAGCTATTGAGCCCGTTTAAAAACACCAAATACCTTTGATCAAGCCAAATCGGGGGTAACCATAGCTAACCCCCATGTCAGAGCATCTTTTGGGTGGTGTCAGGCTGATTTCCCCAAATCTGACAGGACTTTCCGCTTGTTTAAGTTTCGCCGGGACCCGTTTTCACGTACTTTCAAACTGAATAAGGGGATACACGGGCACGCGTGCAATACTTTTCCACCTGCAAAACACGCGATGTAGGCGAAAAGTCCGGGAGGCAGAAAAGTATCGCGGGTCCACTCAAACTGAATACGGCTCTAAGTATGGGAAACGTGATCTGCTTACTAAACATATGCAAATTAAAAAGCTTGGAGTCATTTTTCACGAAAATTTCTCCAAAAGCCCTTTAATACATTTCAGTGAAACTAAAATAATGTGAAATGACTGTGAAAACACCAATTTTCACGTCATGTTAGTAAAAAAAATGATTGATAAATAGAGCCATTGAGATATTGATTTGTAATATAATTCACGTGGTATAGGGTAACTGAGACCAATTATTTCACCTTTGAGCACAGAAGTGGTTGTAGTCTGTAATTCAGATCAAAATGGTTCTTGAATTTGATATTAGATTTAAAGTGACATTAAGACAGCTAGTTTCACGTAAAGCCTAATTAGTTTAAAAGTCCATAGTGTGTTCACTGATTTACATTTACAGTATATCTGATTTCCATATGTAACCCTGGTTAAGGGTTAGAGAAATATATTATATAAATAAAACTATAATTTATGTGGTAATCCATATTTTTACAACTAAAAAGGGAATTTATGTATATGTTTAGAATAAATTCATGGGCATACAGGTTTGGAGGCCAGGACAAGTTTCTCACAGGCGGCCAAGGTACTAGCTCCCACCCAGAGAGGCAGTGTCAGTCACAGAGCAAGCACTGATAGGGAGACATTGCACGGACAATCAGTGGTGATGCTATGACAGCTGAGCTGACAGGAGGCGGGGTGCTGCTGCTGCACGGTGGCTGTTCTGCCTGATATCACAGCGTCAGCTTTGGGGAGCACTGTCAGAGTAAAACTCTTAATAACACCATACCAGTTACTGGGGGAGATGTATGAAGCCCAGAAGCGGTATCAGCGCATGTTATGTGCGCTGATACCGCTTCTCCCCGATGTATGATCGGGGGTCTGGGCGGTAAATGACAGGGGCGCTATGCGCCCCTGTCATTATTGGCGCTGCTATCTTGCGTCAGGGCCATGTACGAACGGTCATACCGCATGACCGTTCGGCCGGCTGTAGCTGTCGTTATCGACAGCTACAGCCTGGCACTGCCCTATCCCCACAGTAGGGATAGCGCTGTCACTTCTGTGGCTGCTGTCAGCTCCAGGCTGCGCGCGGTGATCTTGCGATACTTTCGAGATCCCGCGCATGCTCAGTGGAGCCGGCCGGGACAGAGACACAGGGTATTAGCACTAGGCTGATGCGCTGCTGTCTCTAATGGGTAGCGCCGGAGGGGGGAGTTAACGCTTCCCCTCTCCGGCCGATGAGATGTTCTTACATTTCATCGGTAGTGCATCCTGCTTCACCTCGGTAAAGAGGCGAAGCAGGAGGAAGCAGTATAGCGGCACGTTAAGTGCCGCTATCATACATCTACCCCACTGAGTCTAAAGCTGGCTACAGATATAGCGATGTGCTCACAATCCGACATCGTGTACGATTTGGCGTGAACTCTCCACGGGAGCTCCCTGGCAGTTGTGAGCACGATTTGGTCCAAAAACCTGCAGATTTGACTTAGAATCTCACAATTCATCGCATCGTACGAATCGTGAGTTTTATCTTGACTTTCCCAAAACAAGAGAAGAGGCTCTTCATGATTGGTGGGAAATTTAACTAATAATAACAAAGGAAAGGGCTAGCCAGGGTGTATAAAAAGCAGCCAGTATTTTAACCCTGTGCACATTCTGCTTTGCTACTAGTGAGGCTAGGTGTGTACCTGCTGAAACCTGTACATTGCTACTGTGCTCTGCTTTGTATTTGACTTTTACCTTTTACAAAGTGTGTTATCTACCTGCAAGTGTTGTGCAACTGCATTCTATCCTGTTCCTGAATTCTGTGCTGATGCATCCCTATCAGTATAAAGTGTTGGTCGGCCAAGCTGGGGTCCAGTTGATCCAGGAGAGGGCCAAGCGAAGGAGAAAAACATGCTGGACTAAGGAGTGGCTGCTACAAAGGGATACCCGCTCTCACATGTCCCTGCTGATGGAGATCAAGGACAATAACCGGACGACTATCGCAACTACCTGCACATAGATGATGCCACCTTCCAGAAGTTGCTGACTATGGTGACCCCCCACATCCGGAGGCAAGATACAAAGTGGCAGAGGGCAATCCCTGATGAAGAGAGGCTGGTGGCTACACTGAGGTACCTGGCTACAGGAAGGTCATTTGAAGACCTGAGTTTGGTACACTCATCTCACCTCAGTCCTTGGGTGTCATCATTCCAGAGACCTGCAAGGCTGTTAAAATGCTGCAGTTCCAGTATTGCAAGGTAAGAAAAAAAACACACACTACACATTTGTTTCTTGTGAAAGAAAAAACGTTGGGTTTTTTTGTTCAATTTAACTCTTTATATAACTGTGCATTAACAAAACTGTGCTGCATAGCAGTCATGAACACAACACTATGCAATTGTAAATATATTACATAAACAAGTGTATAAACAGTACAAAACAGCATTATCACCAAATTTTATCAATCCCAATAGGTAGCCTGCTGTATGTTGTACGGTGGGTCAGACACCAGACTGAACAGGCCATTACACACATGGCACAAGTACAGATTGTGGCCCCGGCTTCCAGCAATCTGTACTTGTGCCATGTGTGTAGTGACCTTGTCCAATTGGTGTCATCACCACCATATAGCATACAGCCAGAACCTATTGGGAGTGATGAAATTTGGTGATAGTACAGAAGAAGAAGCAAAAGAAAAAACATTAAGAGCAACGCGGCAAATTCTCCTCTGCATCCAGCAGAGCATTGTAAACGGTGCTGCTTGTGTTTGGGGTGCTGGGTGGGGGAGTAATCTCCAACTGGGCTGGGGGGTGCCTGACATAGGCATTTGGAGCAGGGGAATAAAGCATAGGGTCAGTAATATAGATGGTCATGCAATTACTGCTTAGGGATCGAATGAGAAGCTCATAGATGAGCCAATGGAAATTTTTGGAATTTACCGCATCCAGTTTTGTCATCTGACTATTAATGTGAGCAGTAAAGTCGTCAATAGCATCAGGGGCTTTTTGAAGGATGCTTTCTGCTTTTTGTAGAAACAACTCCTCCTGTTCTGTGTGTTTTTGATTATTATTTTTTTTGGGGTGGTATCAAGGAGGATGATGATGCTCAGGGTTCAATGGGTGTGGCCATTGTGGTGACGTTTTCCACCTCGCTGTCCCCGATCAAAGTTAGGTCCGGCGTGATGGACAAATCAGGATCTTGGGTGGGAGTCTATATAGGGAAAAAAAAAAACAATATTAAAGTTATGTTTATCTAAAAAAAATGTTTTCTATTTTTCCAGTTTCCTAACACCGTGGAAGAGTGGAAGAGCATCGCTGAAGAATTTGAACAATGTTGGAATTTCCCTAACTGCAGAGGAGCCATTGATGGAAAACACATCCACATCAACCCACCTGCCAACACCGGATAATATTACTACAACTACAAAGGCTTCTTCAGCATCATTCTCATGGCAGTGGTGAATGCCAACTATGAATTTTTGTTTGTGGATGTCGGCAAGAATGGCCGTGCTTCAGATGGTGGGTCCTTCAAACAGACTGCTTTCTACCAGAGACTCACCAACAAAACCCTCCACTTGCCACCACTGGATAAGACAAAGATGGCCTAAATTACGTTTTCATCGCAGACGAGGCTTTTGCATTACATAAACATGTGATGAAGCCATTTGCACAGAGGGGCCTGACCAAAGAGAAGAGGATCTACAACTATCGTCTATTCCGTGCACGGCGCATTGTGGAAAATGCGTTTGGAATACTGAGCAACTGGTTCCGCATTTTCCACACCACCATAAACCTACGTGTGGAGAAAATAGATTGGGTCATGTTGGCGTGCTGTGTGCTACATAACTTTCTGCGAAGGAAAACTACACAAACGAGGACAAGTCCCAGCTAGACCAGAAGATGTAGGACCTCCGGAGGAGATTGCCCAGTTTACATCAGTGTCTGCACCGACAAATGCAACAACATCAACAGCACGTGCCAAAGAAGTGAGGGAGGAGTATATGGCCTATTTCAACGGACCAGGTGCGGTGCCATGGCAGGAGGGCTATCTGTGAGATAAATGACTACAGTGGACAACTTCTTGTGATTGAGCAACAAAAAAACTTATGAACTATGTCTCTACTTACCAACAAATCCTCAGACGGTGCAATCACTTCTGACGCCTCCTGGTCTCCCTCTCGCTCGGCCATCAGGACCACTGACTGGCGTTGTGGCTCTTGTTCACTTAAAAAACTTATAAGATCATAGTACCAGAGTGTTGGGTGGTACACGTTGTCACTACCAGCCCCTGAACTTTTGGACTCATCCACTTTTCGCTTTTCTTTTATATACACGGTACACAGATTCTATATTTTGTGCCGTACTGCTTTAAGGTCAGCATCC
The DNA here is from genome assembly GCA_031769625.1 of Taudactylus pleione. Classification (NCBI taxonomy): domain Eukaryota; kingdom Metazoa; phylum Chordata; class Amphibia; order Anura; family Myobatrachidae; genus Taudactylus; species Taudactylus pleione. The sequence continues at coordinate 2,743,151 of JAUIMM010000252.1, read as the reverse complement.
GCAATGAACCCTATTTGTATATTCCAAAAGGACATTCAAAGCTGCCAATTTTGCTGACTTGTGGTGGTACTGTCAACAGGATATCCTCCAAAGGCACTCCTTTTCCTGGAGGATCTCTAGGAAACCAGTAACAAATTCCCATTCACTATCCATGGACATTGCTAGGAGGAATGTTATGTGTTTTTTATATGTATTGTAATCTTTTTTTTTTCCATGAATGTTCTGTGTTTTTATATGTATTTTAATCAGTTTTTTTCCAGGAATTTTCTGTGTTTTTATATGTATTTTAATCAGTTTTTTTTTTTCAGGATTGTTATGTGTTTTATGTGTATTTTTGTCTGTTTTTTTACAAGAATGTTCTGTGTTTTTATATGTATTTTAATGTTTTATTTTTGATGTTGCAATGTATATTTTTATGTTGTTGACATACATTCGTTTATGGTGGTATATTCAAACATCATAAACTAATGTATCACAGCAACAAAAACTAATTTTATATATGTATCGGTGTTGTTGTAATTTTTTAATATTTGTTGTTAAACTAAATTTTTTTAATCAATTTATAACATTTTTGAGTGATTTTGTAATGTGAGGTTATTTTATAGGTGTCACGTGACATTGGTGGGTAGTTGGGTGGCACACATTGGTGGGCAGTGGAAGGTTAATGCATGGTCCAGCCACCGCCCGCCTTATTATGGCGGGCGGTGGCTAAGTCATGCATTTATAACTGGCTGGCACACATTAGTGGGTAGGGGGGTGGCACACTTTGGTGGGTAGGTGGGTGGCACACATTTGTGGGCAGTGGGAGGTCAATGCATGGCCCAGCCACGGCCCGCCTCATTACGGCAGGCGGTGGCTGGGTCATGCATTTAGAAGTGGCTGGCACACATTGATTGTCAGTGGGGTTGCATTAAATACAGTACCAATACTCACCAAACTGGGTAATCCTGCAGACTCTATCGTGCTTTCCTTTTCCACTCTCCATGGAACTGCACAAGATGGCGATTGGGCGTATCCAGGGACCTGTGCATCAAATTCCCCAACGTACGATATGTCGTGAGTAAAAAAACCTCTCGATTTGGATCAAATCGTGTCCCTGATTGGCAAATCTGGCCTACAGCACGCCAAATCTGAAGATGCGAGGTGCGACGAGCGGGGACGCGCATCGGCATCGTGATCAGGAGTAGAACTTCATGATTTGGCCATATATTTTACACGATTTGTCCTCACGATTCATCGAAATCGGGTAAAAAATCGCCATGTGTGTGGCCAGCTTAAGTGCCAACCTTTTGGGAGGAATAAATATCAACATAACTGGTTATTGGAAATAAGTTCACTACAGTTGATAAAACTCAGCGTGAAGTTGAAAAACAATACTTCCAATGCAGTACTATGGACAAAGAGGGGTCTTCAACTATAACTTAAGGTGCATATCCACTTGCCGATGGGGTAATGACAGTACAATTATAACATCGTAATCGTACAGTCATTCCTCATCCCCTGTAATGGCTATACTGAACGATATGTCATTCAGTGCAGGCACCCTCCCTCATCTCCGAACATGCCCAATCTGTCGTTATCGGCAGATTGACCAGGTTGTTCAGGCGATGATTGATGTTGAAAGCGACCAGCGGGAGTGCGCATCAACATTTTCATGCCCGATCTTTGCACGATTAATGAGCGATTGAACGATAACGATGTCGTTATCGTTCAATTGCTCTGTTTAATCGGCAAGTGGATACGAGGCTTAATAGAATTATAAATTAGCCAATGTTACCTACAGACTGTTACTGAAATAGACATTGTTGCAAGGTATGCAGTTAAATAGGGACGTAGACATAGGTGCTTTAAAAGCTACATCCTAAGCTGCAAAGTGTCATCCAGCCAGCAGGAAAAGGACAATTAAACTAGGGGCCGGTTTCAATTAGATGCGATAAGCAACATTTTGGCGATAAATTATCGTGATAATGCAGCGATTGCGCAATTCAATGATCTCTTCTGTGATAATTGCATAGACAGAAACCAGCGATAAGTTTTCACCATCTCAGAGCAGGTGAAAAAAAAATGCAAAATCTCTATTTTTGGCTAAAACTGTGGGATTTGTTTCAGAACCCTCTGGACACCCCCCCACCCCCTAATGTTAGATTAGCCAAAAAGTTGTGCTTAAATAGCATGATTTGTGCAAAAATTACATGTAAATTTTAAGTCTAAAAAAATAACAGCAGTGGAAAATGGGTTTAAAGTAGTGGGCCTGGTATTTTGGGGGACTGTATGGATGCGACAGGTGTTTTCAACATTGCAGGTAGCTGCTGCAGGTGTATTTAAATTTTTTTTTTTTAAAGTGCACTTTAAAGACACAAAAATATACTTACACCCATTGCAATGCACCCCCAATTTACGTCCTGCGGTAATTTTCTCAAAAATATTGCTTTTTATCATTTTTCAACACTTATGCAAATACGCCAATTGACCCAATTTAAGAACGCAAAATATTTTTATTACGGCCATTAATACGCTTCTATATTGATTTCCAATGTCAGTTAGCCATTTTTTGGAGTACAGACTGATTTCTCTAAATGCGGAGACATTTTCGCCTGTTTTGCCATGAAGAATTATCGCACGTATACGGATTCGCCTGTTTTACAATAGGATTTGGCAAAAAACAGGAGCACGCATTGCCGGGATAGGCAATAATATCGCACAAAAAACGGGCGATAAGTGCGATAATATTGCCGGCTATAAATTATTGATTTATCGCAGCTAACTGAATCCGGCCCTAAATGTGCTAAGAAGTGATAAGAACTGAGCCTGCGGCAGCACCACAGTCATAGGATTAACAGTATAACTGATCATACTCCTCAGGAAAGCAACTATATATTCATGGACTTTGGAAAGTTAGGTTTAGTCCAGAGGATAACGCTAAAGGTAGATGAAGAATAATCTACTTACCTAACCAAGGAGATACAACAGGACTTTCAGCAATTGACACTAAGGTTTAATAAGTATATTCATTGCTATCGGTGTATAGTATTGTTCTTTTGTTCAGTTAAAACGTAAATGCCTATATACTGTATGTACAAACAGTGCATGCTATTGTCTGACGTGTACTGAACGTTATGTTGCTATTTCTAAAGAAAATGCTAATATAAAAACTTTGAAATTATATTTAAAGTGTATTAATTGCCTAAAGTCTTCTAGAACACTTGGAGACTCTGGGGTAAAGAAGAAGAACAGGTTTACTTAATTTTTACACTATAATATCCTGTGCAGGGGCAGATTGGGATCGAAAACCAGCCCAGGAAATTTTTGAAAGCAGCCCTGATGGGGGCGGGCTCTGTAGAGAGGGTGGGGTCTGCAGAGGGAACGGGTTACTCTCTTCTTTTAGAGCCTGATTCTAAGCTGGACGCAGTCGTGGCTGCAACTAACCCCTTGCATGGTGCACAGCCGTGCCTCCGAATGTGCAAGGACTGAGACACCCACTTCTGCATTTAGACTTTACCATCTGGCATACCATCTGCTAGATTACCCATCTAAGTATGGCCCATGGCTTCTAATGTGAGCGATTCAGCATCTCTGCACGCACCTACTTTCATATATATACAGGGCCGGACTGGCCATCTGGCAGTTCTGGCATATGCCAGAAGGGCCGCTGACCAGATGGGCCGGACCAGTCGTCGAGAAGCCCAGATGAGCCGAGCAGATAATAAGCCTCTCAGAGCTCTAGGCTGCTCAGCGGCAGGAGCACAGTCACACAGTGTGGTTTGCGGTCACTCCCATTGTGTTTGTAATGCAATCAGAGTGGCTGGTCCTGGCTGTCAGTCAGCTTCATGCAGCTCCACTGGCCAAGTTTCATATTTCGAACTGACCATTGTGGGAGGAGTCATAGAGCACTTCCCCGGCAAAGGGAAAATGGTGTAGCCTGCAAGCAGGAGCCAGAGCAGTAACAGTTAAACCCCCCCCCCCCTGCGGCCCGATATACCCCTGGCTGGAGCAGATGGTGCCACTGTGAACAGGACTCAGATCCCCGCAAATCGCGGCAATATGCCGCGAGGGGGCAGGGCCTAATGGGTACCCGCCCCCACATCAACAACCTGCAGCATCAGCTACATCAAGGTGAGTGTGTGAACCTATTTATAATGTGCTAGGGTGTATGTTTGTGCTAGGTTGTGTATGATATATTCATGTGTTAGTGTAATAAACATAAGATATATTTAGTTAGAATATATGTATATACAGCATATACAACGTATATATGTATGCATACACACACAGTATATATATAATATATATATATATATACATACGCACACATACATACATAGATAGATATACAGAGGCGGATTGGCCGTTTAATTCATCTGGAAAATTCCTGGTGGGCCGAGTGGACTGTGGACTGCCTGTCGTATGTGGCCCCCCCACCCCCAGTAGCGCATCACCCTTGTATGACTGGCAGCCTCCTGGCGGCTGACAGAGGCACACCCATGGAGGAACTGAAATCATGAGAGAGGATGCCGCTGTTCTCTGACGAGACCAAGGCACCCCGTCCCCACTCCAAGTACTATGCCAGCAACAGACAGTTACACACAGGGCCTGATTCAGACCCGGTCGCAAGCGCTGAGCGCTCACAACCGGGTCGATGGTGGCCCACAGCGAATGCGCATGACGGAGTCGGCTCCGTCGTGCGCATGCGCAAGATCCAGCTAGCAACGGGCAATCCGTCGCTCCGGGTCTCGCACCAAGGGGGGCGGGCTGTTGATGTTGAGTGACAGCTCGCCCCCTTTGGTGGGTGGGTCGGGGGGGGTGGCTGCTCAAACAGAGGCGTTCCCATGAGAACGCCTACCGTTTGGGGGGGCCCCACTGATATCACAAGTGATGTCAGTGGGAGAGCTTCCGGCTCTGGTGGAGCCGAAAGCTTTCTGGGGCTTGCGGCCACGAGACCCTACCACACGGGTCTCGTCGCAAGCCCGATGGTCACGATGGTCTTGACCATCGCAACCATCATCATGGCCACTCGCATTAGCTGTGGGGTGTGCCAAGCCCAGGAGGCTGCTCCAAAAAAAAGAAAAAACCCGGCCCTGATTCAGAGCGAGCGGCTCTGAATCAGGCCCACAGTTTGGCAGAGGGAAAACAGTCAGCGTCTAGCTGCCTGGATAAGTAACAACTTGGTGTGGGGACGGCGTGAAGCGGCAAGCGGGGTATGCATTGCAGGACGGTGCTGGGCTGGAGAGGCAACGTCCCCACGCTCCACTGCACCGTCCTCATGCTACATCCTGCCATTAAGTTATGCCCGGCTCTGGCTGTCCCCAGCTCAGCTCCTCCTTCCAGGCTCTGTGAAGTCTTGCCTGTGCAAAAGTGAGCCACAGTCAGGCGCAGATTAGTGGTAGACTTCACTGTGTTTGGGCCGGTGAAATAATTTTTTCGTGTATATTTTTTTATTTTAATTTTCTAAAAATTCGTGCCATGGTCAGCGCTGATCAGGAGCCGGCCTGGCCTCATCACATATTTACTAGAGACGGAGCAGGAGAGAGGCCCGCCTCATTTCCTCACAGCTCAGCCTCTCATTGACAGCCGCTTGCCAGACTGACTCCTGGGCTTGGCACAAAACTAGTCCCTTCTCCCACCTACCCGGGCCGCACCGCCAGGGAAAGGCAGTCACCTCTAACAGACACACAATGAGATCCAGTCTCCCAGATCCCAGCAGCAGCCAGAGTTAGAAGGGCTTCTCAGGAAGCTGCTATGTGAGCATGCAGTGCTGCAGCGAGTGTGCAGAAATTGTATAGCAGCAGGTCAGTGCTCCCATCCCAGTGTCTTCCCTTTCTCCAGCCCTGTGTCCCCGCACCATTACTGACCTCCCAACCTAGTGTCTCCCATCCTGCCAGCCCAGTGTCTCCCCCATCCCTCCCCCAACCAGCCCACTGCACCTCACTGCCCCACCTAGAACCCCTAGCCAGTCCAGTCACAGTGATCACTCTAATTCATCCCAGTGTTCCCTCCTCCCACCACTATTTCACTGTCTCATTCCCATCCTACCCACTGCCACCCATCACAAGATTACACCCCTATCCAGCCCAGTGTCCCCCACCATCTCACTGACTCCCCATTGCAGTGTCTCCCCCCTTCCCTCACCAATCAGTCCACTGCTCCCATCTAACTGCCCCCCAGCAAGAATCCCCAGCCAGCCAGTCTAGTCCCAGTGTCCTCCCCTCATTCAGCCCAGTGTACCCCCTTCTCTAGCCTATTGCTCCTCCCTCCCACCCCTTTCTCAATGCCCCACTTCAATCCAGCCCAGGACCTCCCCATTCTCAATGCCTACCATCCAGCCCAGTGTCCCCCCACATCTCACTGATCCCCCATCCCAGGGTCTCCCCCCTTTACTTCCCCAACCAGCCCACTGCCCCATCTAACTGCCCCTCAGCAAAAAACCCCCAGGCAATTACAGTGTCCCCCTCATTCTCCCCAGTGTACCCCCTTTTCCAACCTAGTGTCCTCCCTCTTATCACCATCTCATTGCCCCCTTCCCACCCAGTCAAATGCCTCCCCCCTATATATCACCCACTGCCTCTCCCTGTCACCTGCTGCCTGTGCCCTCTCACCGACTGCCTGTCACCCTCTCCCTGGGGTCACCTACTGCCTCTCCCCATCACCCTCTCCCTGTCACTTACTGTCTCTCCTGTCACCTTCTCCCTGCCACCTTCTGCCTTTCCCTGGCATCAACATCCCCCGTCACCTCTCTCTTCTGTCATCCTCTCTCCCTCTCTCCTGTCATACTCTGCCTCTCCCAGACATCACCCTCTGTTAGGCCATTTACAGCACAAAGCAACCTTTTCTCCTGGACACTCTGCTATAGGAATTGTGTGTGATTAAGTTTTTCATTTAAGTGATTTACACTATGAAGAGTCGGTAAGGGTTAATATACCGACACTTGTTGGTCAGTATGCTAAGCCCCTCTCCCTACCCTAGCCCCCCCTCTTTGGTGCCTAACCCTAACCTCCCCCCTAGTGCCTGACTCTAACCTCCCTGGTGCCTATCCCTAACCCTTCCCCCTTAGTGCCTAACCCTAACCCTCCCCCTAGTGCCTAACCCTTCCCCCTTAGTGCCTAACCCTAACCCTCCCCCTAGTGCCTAACCCTTCCCCCTTAGTGCCTAACCCTAACCCTCCCCCTAGTGCCTAACCCTAACCCTTCCCCCTTAGTGCCTAACCCTCCCCCTAGAGCCTGAACCTTCCCCCTTAGTGCCCAACCCTAACCCTCCCCCCTAGTGCCTAACCCTAACCCTTCCCCCTTAGTGCCTAACCCTCCCCCTAGAGCCTGAACCTTCCCCCTTAGTGCCTAACCCTAACCCTCCCCCTAGTGCCTAACCCTAACCCTCCCCCTAGTGCCTAACCCTAACCCTTCCCCTTAGTGCCTAACCCTAACCCTCCCCCTAGTGCCTAACCCTAACCCTTCCCCCTTAGTGCCTAACCCTAACCCTCCCCCTAGTCCCTGACCCCACACCGTAAACCTAACCCCCCCCTAACACCCTGATACTTAACTTCGGTATCCTGGCGGAAATAAAAAGCTTTTTAAGGACAGGACGTCTAGGGAGCAAAAATGTCTAGTTAGGGCCCTTTACATGGCAGCTCAACAATGAGAAGACGAAGGGCATAGCCCATACTTACCTACTTTTTTATTGTCCTCTCTCAGCGGGTGGAGTTTATGTAAGACGCGTCTGCATCGTGACGTCATACCTAACAAAACCAACTAAATACCAAGGGGTCTATTTACTAAGCAGTGTTAGGAGACAGAGTGAAAAGTGAAAAATTGCCAGCCAATCAGCTCCTAACTGTCATTTTTCAAATACAGCCTGTGAGGGCAGTTAGGAGCTGATTGGCTGGCACCTTATCACTTTTCACTCTGTCTCCTAACACTGCTTAGTAAAAAGACCCCAAATGTCTGACTATGGCACATGTCCGAATCCCCTGCAGGATGAGCCAAGTTGTGTGTATTTTTTTAATACAGAGAATGATGTACACTTGTACATACCTCCCAACATGACCCTCTCCAGTAGGGACACAATGCTCTGGTCCTGGACTTCCCTGGTAATTTATGATTGGTGGAGGCTCTAGAGTTGGGGCTGCAGCACAGTCCAAAATTCAAATATGGGAGTCACACCAACTGCCAGTGAGTCCCAGCCAGTGATGTTTGGCAGTGTGTGAAATGACAGTTGGTGTGGCTCTCCTATTTGAATTTTGAACTGCGCTGCAGCCTCACCTCTTACCAGGGAAGTCCAGGACCAGAGCATTGTGGACCTCATTCAGAGTCAGTCGTTGCGGCCGCACAGTCGCAGGGGAAAGGGTCCAGATATGCAAATGAAGCGATCACAAGTTGCGGTCCTAAGATGAGATCGTTAGCTGAACGACCGAGGGTAAGAAGCGGCCGTAAGACTAAAGCACGCCCCCTTCTCGTTCACTACACACGTCATCTCCTGGGATATAAGGATTAATCGCGACCATCGGGAACCATCGGAGCTGGTCGTAGAGCTTAAGGTTGACCATACCCTCTCTTAAGCACTACGATCAAGTCAGTGTACAAACCTCCCATGTCACGTATGCCATGACACTACTTTGTTAATTATGCACTCCCATTAAACGCTGTTCGCATAATTAGGCACCGCCTGCGTTCGGATCTCCAGTCCCCCGTTTTCAAGCACCTTCCCCCTGTTACCACCCACAAACGGTTCAATCTGTCACTCAAACTAACTACCTGGCTGTGTTCAAGGAGAGAGAAATTTCTGATCGTAACAGCTAGTGTGCGCACGCACATTGCGAACTTTATGCATGCGCAGTTTAGCGAACATCAGTGGCGTACGACTGTGCGGCCGCAACGACCGACTCTGAATGAGGTCCTGTGTCCCTCCTGGAGAGGGTCATGTTGGGAGGTATGCTTGTATGTTGCTCTAATGTTAATTATATTTGCAATAGCATAGACTAAGAAGTGGGAGGAGTCAGGATAGTAAGGGGAGGAGTCTATGCCAGGAGCCAAGTGCTGACGTGAGGTGGGCCTGTGTGCTTTAAATGCCAGGGCCTATTTTTAGTCCCAGTCCGGCCCTGTATATATATATATATATATATATATATATATATAGATATATATATAAAACATATATTATATATATATACAATATACACACAGTATATATACATATCTGCACACACAATATATATATATATATATATATATATATATATGTATATACGAAATTTGTGTAAGGCGGCACTCGTGGGCTATTTTCAAGAGCAAGAGTCAGAGACGCTAGGTCTGGTCCAACGTTTCAGTCCTTCCAGACTTTTATCAAGAACATACATAACAAACATACATAAGATACCTTTATAGACCAGTCTGCCAAGTGATCGCCACCTAGCACATGCGTCCTCGGCGTCCCCGTCGACGTCATCACAGCGGGACCAGGGAAGCGGCCACGTCATCAGTTGCGACCCGATGACCTCATCCGCTTCCCGTCTCCACGGCAACATATGACGGCGGAGCAACCAGACCCACGGGCGGCAGTATATCACCTGGAAAGCAGTATTAACATGGACAAACAAAATAAAAAACAATCACTAGTGTCACATGTATAATGATGCCTAAGCATTGATCACCAACAATAAACTTAAATGTGGTGAAAAAATCCCTTATCGATATTACATACTACAAACAAAGGTACCTATGTGACACATTAATTAAAATGGTAGAACAAGAAACAAAAGACTGAAGAACAGGATATCTCCTGGGAATCTAACCCCCCAGAAAAATTATACATATGCACACATCAAATACACTATAAACACTGAATTAACTAGAGTTTCTTTGAACCCGATGTTTTTTTTTAAAAAAATGCACACTCCATAGATTCTTGATGGATAATGTGCTATTCTAGATAGATAATATGTTTATTCTGTTCAAAATAACAAACTCACATTGCTAATAAGCAAAGGTGCCAAAACCAAGGTTCCTTAAATAACACAATCAGGAGTCACCACTACAAGACTATAAGAAACATGAGAAATAAATATTCTCGTTTAAACCCAACGGGGCCACAGTTTCCAATTTATGTATCCAAAAGGTTTCACACTGCAAAAGTTTCCTGTCACGATCACCTCCTCTTCGATTCTGAGGGACGTGATCTTTTAATTTATACTTCAATGTAGCAAGAGGGTGCCTCAACTGGGCAAAATGTTGTGCGACCGGTTGGTCAATTGTTTTTCCCTCCAAAGCTAGTCTGATTGCAGACCTATGTTGCGCCATTCTTTCACGTAAAATGCATGTTGTCTTGCCAACGTAGGCCAGGCCGCAGGGGCATTTGATCATATAAACTACAAAACGACTAGTGCAAGTCATTAAATTTTTCATTGGAAATTTTTTTACTCGAACGAATGTTTGTCCATGTTAATGTTGTTTTCCAGGTGATATACTGCCGCCCGTGGGTCTGGTTGCTCCGCCGTCATACGTTGCCGTGGAGACGGGAAGCGGATGAGGTCATCGGGTCGTGACTGATGACGCGGCCGCTTCCCTGGTCCCGCTGTGATGACGGCGACGGGGACGCCGAGGACGCACGTGCAAGGTGGCGATCACTTGGCAGACTGGTCTATAAAGGTATGTTATGTATGTTTGTTATGTATGTTCTTGATAAAAGTCCGGAAGGACTGAAACGTTGGACCAGACCTAGCGTCTCTGACTCTTGTTCTTGAAAATAGCCCACGAGTGCCGCCTTACACAAATTTCGTACATTTTGGACACGTGAGTGGCCCGAGGAGGGCACCGGGGGTACTAATAGTTTTTCCTTTGGTGGAGTGCCGGCCTTGGCAGAAATATATATATATATATATTAGGGGTGAGCGAATTCGGATTTCTGAAATCCGAACTGCCCCGAGCCCCCCCGATCCGAGTCCGATCCGAGTCAGGCTCGACTTTTTCCGCCTGACTCGGATCTGAAATCGAGGCAAAACGTCATCATCCCGCATTCCGAGTCTCGCGGGTTTTGGATCCTATATAAGGTACCCGCGTCGGCGCCATTTTCTCACTCGGCTGTGGACAGTGAAGAGGGAGGGTGGGAGTTAGGGATGGCAGGGCTGTGTAGTGTAGTGTAGTGCTGCTGTTGTCCACTACTTCAAAGTCCATAGGGGCTGGCTGTGTTGTGCTGTGCTGCTGTTGTTAATAGGGGCTGTGTCCACTACTTCAAAGTCCATAGGGGCTGGCTGGACTGTGTTGTGCAGTCAGTTCTCCATAGGGGCTGTGTCCACTCCAAAGTCCTGTGCAGTGTCCCAGTCCTAAAGGGGTGGTGTAGTGTTGTCCAGGGGGTGCTCTGTCCATCAGGGGTGCTCCCCCCAAGTACTAAAAAAATAATATATTTTCTGTGTTTGTGAATTGTGTGCGCAGTAGCCGCACGTGCATCAACAAAGTAGTGCCAAGCGTGCACCTGTGTCATAAGTAAAGGGCCGGCTGGCTTGACCGTTAAAGGGTGCTGTAACCCCCAAAGTACACTCCAGTCCACTCCAAACCAAAAAAAAAATTATTTTCTGTGTTTGTGAATTGTGTGCGCAGTGGCCGCACGTGCATCAACAAAGTAGTGCCAAGTGTGCGCCTGTGTCATAAGTAAAGGGCCGGCTGGCTTGACCGTTAAAGGGTGCTGTAACCCCCAAAGTACACTCCAGTCCAAACCAAAAAAAAAAGATTTTCTGTGTTTGAGAATTGTGTGCGCAGTAGCCGCACGCGCATCAACAAAGTAGTGCCAAGCGTGCGCCTGTGTCATAAGTAAAGGGCCGGCTGGCTTGACCATTAAAGGGTGCTGTAACCCCCAAAGTACACTCCAGTCCAAACCAAAAAAAAAATATTTTCTGTGTTTGTGAATTGTGTGCGCAGTAGCCGCACGTGCATCAACAAAGTAGTGCCAAGCGTGCGCCTGTGTCATAAGTAAAGGGCCAGCTGGCTTGACCGTTAAAGGGTGCTGTAACCCCCAAAGTACACTCCAGTCCAAACCAAAAAAAAAAATATTTTCTGTGTTTGTGAATTGTGTGCGCATTAGCCGCACGTGCATCAACAAAGTAGTGCCAAGCGTGCGCCTGTGTCATAAGTAAAGGGCCGGCTGGCTTGACCGTTAAAGGGTGCTGTAACCCCCAAAGTACACTCCAGTCCAAACCAAAAAAAAAAATATTTTCTGTGTTTGTGAATTGTGTGCGCAGTAGCCGCACGTACATCAACAAAGTAGTGCCAAGCGTGCGCCTGTGTCATAAGTAAAGGGCCGGCTGGCTTGACCGTTAAAGGGTGCTGTAACCTCCAAAGTACACTCCAGTCCAAACCAAAAAAAAATAATTTTCTGTGTTTGTGAATTGTGTGCGCAGTAGCCGCACGTGCATCAACAAAGTAGTGCCAAGCGTGCGCCTGTGTCATAAGTAAAGGGCCGGCAGGCTTAACCGTTAAAGGGTGCTGTAACCCCCAAAGTACACTCCAGTCCAAACCAAAAAAAAAATTATTTTCTGTGTTTGTGAATTGTGTGCGCATTAGCCGCACGTGCATCAACAAAGTAGTGCCAAGCGTGCGCCTGTGTCATAAGTAAAGGGCCGGCTGGCTTGACCGTTAAAGGGTGCTGTAACCCCCAAAGTACACTCCAGTCCAAACCAAAAAAAAAATTATTTTCTGTGTTTGTGAATTGTGTGCGCAGTAGCCGCACTTGCATCAACAAAGTAGTGCCAAGCATGCGCCTGTGTCATAAGTAAAGGGCCGGCTGGCTTGACCGTTAAAGGGTGCTGTAACCCCCAAAGTACACTCCTGTCCAAACCAAAAAAAAAATTATTTTCTGTGTTTGTGAATTGTGTGCGCAGTAGCCGCACGTGCATCAACAAAGTAGTGCCAAGCGTGCGCCTGTGTCATAAGTAAAGGGCCGGCTGGCTTGACCATTAAAGGGTGCTGTAACCCCCAAAGTACACTCCAGTCCAAACCAAAAAAAAAATTATTTTCTGTGTTTGTGAATTGTGTGCGCAGTAGCCGCACGTGCATCAACAAAGTAGTGCCAAGCGTGCGCCTGTGTCATAAGTAAAGGGCCGGCTGGCTTGACCGTTAAAGGGTGCTGTAGCCCCCAAAGTACACTCCTGTCCAAACCAAAAAAAAAATTATTTTCTGTGTTTGTGAATTGTGTGCGCAGTAGCCGCACGTGCATCAACAAAGTAGTGCCAAGCGTGCGCCTGTGTCATAAGTAAAGGGCCGGCTGGCTTGACGGTTAAAGGGTGCTGTAACCCCCAAAGTACACTCCAGTCCAAACCAAAAAAAAAATTATTTTCTGTGTTTGTGAATTGTGTGCGCATTAGCCGCACGTGCATCAACAAAGTAGTGCCAAGCGTGCGCCTGTGTTATAAGTAAAGGGCCGGCTGGCTTGACCGTTAAAGGGTGCTGTAACCCCCAAAGTACACTCCAGTCCAAACAAAAAAAAAAATTATTTTCTATGTTTGTGAATTGTGTGCGCAGTAGCCGCACGTGCATCAACAAAGTAGTGCCAAGCGTGCGCCTGTGTCATAAGTAAAGGGCCGGCTGGCTTGACCGTTAAAGGGTGCAGTAACCCCCAAAGTAGACTCCAGTCCAAACCAAAAAAAAAATTATTTTCTGTGTTTGTGAATTGTGTGCGCAGTAGCCGCACGTGCATCAACAAAGTAGTGCCAAGCGTGCGCCTGTGTCATAAGCAAAGGGCCGGCTGGCTTGACTGTTAAAGGGTGCTGTAACCCCCAAAGTACACTCCAGTCCACTCCAAACAAAAAAAAAATTATTTTCTGTGTTTGTGAATTGTGTGCGCAGTAGCCGCACGTGCATCAACAAAGTAGTGCCAAGCGTGCGCCTGTGTCATAAGTAAAGGGCCGGCTGGCTTGACCGTTAAAGGGTGCTGTAACCCCCAAAGTACACTCCAGTCCAAACCAAAAAAAAAATTATTTTCTGTGTTTGTGAATTGTGTGCGCAGTAGCCGCACGTGCATCAACAAAGTAGTGCCAAGCGTGCGCCTGTGTCATAAGTAAAAGGCCGGCAGGCTTAACCGTTAAAGGGTGCTGTAACCCCCAAAGTACACTCCAGTCCAAACCAAAAAAAAAATTATTTTCTGTGTTTGTGAATTGTGTGCGCAGTAGCCGCACGTGCATCAACAAAGTAGTGCCAAGCGTGCGCCTGTGTCATAAGTAAAGGGCCGGCTGGCTTGACCGTTAAAGGGTGCTGTAACCCCCAAAGTACACTCCAGTCCAAACCAAAAAAAAAATTATTTTCTGTGTTTGTGAATTGTGTGCGCAGTAGCCGCACGTGCATCAACAATGTAGTGCCAAGCATGCGCCTGTGTCATAAGTAAAGGGCCGGCTGGCTTGACCGTTAAAGGGTGCTGTAACCCCCAAAGTACACTCCTGTCCAAACCAAAAAAAAAATTATTTTCTGTGTTTGTGAATTGTGTGCGCAGTAGCCGCACGTGCATCAACAAAGTAGTGCCAAGCGTGCGCCTGTGTCATAAGTAAAGGGCCGGCTGGCTTGACCGTTAAAGGGTGCTGTAACCCCCAAAGTACACTCCAGTCCAAACCAAAAAAAAAATTATTTTCTGTGTTTGTGAATTGTGTGCGCAGTAGTCGCACGTGCATCAACAAAGTAGTGCCAAGCGTGCGCCTGTGTCATAAGTAAAGGGCCGGCTGGCTTGACCGTTAAAGGGTGCTGTAGCCCCCAAAGTACACTCCTGTCCAAAATAAAAAAAAAATAATTTTCTGTGTTTGTGAATTGTGTGCGCAGTAGCCGCACGTGCATCAACAAAGTAGTGCCAAGCGTGCGCCTGTGTCATAAGTAAAGGGCCGGCTGGCTTGACCGTTAAAGGGTGCTGTAACCCCCAAAGTACACTACAGTCCAAACCAAAAAAAAAATAATTTTCTGTGTTTGAGAATTGTGTGCGCATTAGCAGCACGTGCATCAACAAAGTAGTGCCAAGCGTGCGCCTGTGTCATAAGTAAAGGGCCGGCTGGCTTGACCGTTAAAGGGTGCTGTAACCCCCAAAGTAAACTCCAGTCCAAACAAAAAAAAAAAATTATTTTCTATGTTTGTGAATTGTGTGCGCAGTAGCCGCACGTGCATCAACAAAGTAGTGCCAAGCGTGGGCCTGTGTCATAAGTAAAGGGCCGGCTGGCTTGACCATTAAAGGGTGCAGTATCCCCCAAAGTAGACTCCAGTCCAAACCAAAAAAAAAATTATTTTCTGTGTTTGTGAATTGTGTGCGCAGTAGCCGCACGTGCATCAACAAAGTAGTGCCAAGCGTGCGCCTGTGTCATAAGTAAAGGGCCGGCTGGCTTGACCGTTAAAGGGTGCTGTAACCCCCAAAGTACACTCCAGTCCAAACCAAAAAAAAAAATTATTTTCTGTGTTTGTGAATTGTGTGCGCAGTAGCCGCACGTGCATCAACAAAGTAGTGCCAAGCGTGCGCCTGTGTCATAAGTAAAGGGCCAGCTGGCTTGACCGTTAAAGGGTGCTGTAACCCCCAAAGTACACTCCAGTCCAAACCCAAAAAAATATTATTTTCTGTGTTTGTGAATTGTGTGCGCAGTAGCTGCACGTGCATCAACAAAGTAGTGCCAAGCGTGCGCCTGTGTCATAAGTAAAGGGCCGGCTGGCTTGACCGTTAAAGGGTGCTGTAACCCCCAAAGTACACTCCAGTCCACTCCAAACCAAAAAAAAATTATTTTCTGTGTTTGTGAATTGTGTGCGCAGTAGCTGCACGTGCATCAACAAAGTAGTGCCAAGCGTGCGCCTGTGTCATAAGTAAAGGGCCGGCTGGCTTGACCGTTAAAGGGTGCTGTAACCCCCAAAGTACACTCCAGTCCACTCCAAACCAAAAAAAAATTATTTTCTGTGTTTGTGAATTGTGTGCGCAGTAGCCGCACGTGCATCAACAAAGTAGTGCCAAGCGTGCGCCTGTGTCATAAGTAAAGGGCCGGCTGGCTTGACCGTTAAAGGGTGCTGTAACCCCCAAAGTACACTCCAGTCCAAACCAAAAAAAAAATTATTTTCTGTGTTTGTGAATTGTGTGCGCAGTAGCCGCACGTGCATCAACAAAGTAGTGCCAAGCGTGCGCCTGTGTCATAAGTAAAGGGCCGGCTGGCTTGACCGTTAAAGGGTGCTGTAACCCCCAAAGTACACTCCAGTCCAAACCAAAAAAAAAATTATTTTCTGTGTTTGTGAATTGTGTGCGCATTAGCCGCACGTGCATCAACAAAGTAGTGCCAAGCGTGCGCCTGTGTCATAAGTAAAGGGCCGGCTGGCTTGACCGTTAAAGGGTGCTGTAACCCCCAAAGTACACTCCTGTCCAAACCAAAAAAAAAATTATTTTCTGTGTTTGTGAATTGTGTGCGCACTAGCCGCACGTGCATCAACAAAGTAGTGCCAAGCGTGCGCCTGTGTCATAAGTAAAGGGCCAGCTGGCTTGACCGTTAAAGGGTGCTGTAGCCCCCAAAGTACACTCCTGTCCAAAATAAAAAAAAAATAATTTTCTGTGTTTGTGAATTGTGTGCGCAGTAGCCGCACGTGCATCAACAAAGTAGTGCCAAGCGTGCGCCTGTGTCATAAGTAAAGGGCCGGCTGGCTTGACCGTTAAAGGGTGCTGTAACCCCCAAAGTACACTCCAGTCCAAACCAAAAAAATAATAATTTTCTGTGTTTGAGAATTGTGTGCGCATTAGCAGCATGTGCATCAACAAAGTAGTGCCAAGCGTGCGCCTGTGTCATAAGTAAAGGGCCGGCTGGCTTGACCGTTAAAGGGTGCTGTAACCCCCAAAGTAAACTCCAGTCCAAACAAAAAAAAAAATTATTTTCTATGTTTGTGAATTGTGTGCGCAGTAGCCGCACGTGCATCAACAAAGTAGTGCCAAGCGTGCGCCTGTGTCATAAGTAAAGGGCCGGCTGGCTTGACCGTTAAAGGGTGCAGTATCCCCCAAAGTAGACTCCAGTCCAAACCAAAAAAAAAATTATTTTCTGTGTTTGTGAATTGTGTGCGCAGTAGCCGCACGTGCATCAACAAAGTAGTGCCAAGCGTGCGCCTGTGTCATAAGTAAAGGGCCGGCTGGCTTGACCGTTAAAGGGTGCTGTAACCCCCAAAGTACACTCCAGTCCAAACCAAAAAAAAAATTATTTTCTGTGTTTGTGAATTGTGTGCGCAGTAGCCGCACGTGCATCAACAAAGTAGTGCCAAGCGTGCGCCTGTGTCATAAGTAAAGGGCCGGCTGGCTTGACCGTTAAAGGGTGCTGTAACCCCCAAAGTACACTCCAGTCCAAACCAAAAAAAATATTATTTTCTGTGTTTGTGAATTGTGTGCGCAGTAGCTGCACGTGCATCAACAAAGTAGTGCCAAGCGTGCGCCTGTGTCATAAGTAAAGGGCCGGCTGGCTTGACCGTTAAAGGGTGCTGTAACCCCCAAAGTACACTCCAGTCCAAACCAAAAAAAAAATTATTTTCTGTGTTGG
This sequence comes from Taudactylus pleione, assembly GCA_031769625.1. Lineage (NCBI taxonomy): Eukaryota > Metazoa > Chordata > Amphibia > Anura > Myobatrachidae > Taudactylus > Taudactylus pleione. The sequence goes on along the minus strand of JAUIMM010000252.1, from coordinate 2,725,657 downwards.
TGAATTGTGTGCGCAGTAGCCGCACGTGCATCAACAAAATAGTGCCAAGCGTGCGCCTGTGTCATAAGTAAAGGGCCGGCTGGCTTGACCGTTAAAGGGTGCTGTAACCCCCAAAGTACACTCCAGTCCAAACCAAAAAAAAAAATATTTTCTGTGTCTGTGAATTGTGTGCGCATTAGCCGCACGTGCATCAACAAAGTAGTGCCAAGCTTGCGCCTGTGTCATAAGAAAAGGGCCGGCTGGCTTGACCGTTAAAGGGTGCTGTAACCCCCAAAGTACACTCCTGTCCAAACCAAAAAAAAAAATATTTTCTGTTTGTGAATTGTGTGCGCAGTAGCCGCACGTGCATCAACAAAGTAGTGCCAAGCGTGCACCTGTGTCATAAGTAAAGGGCCGGCTGGCTTGACCGTTAAAGGGTGCTGTAACTCCCAAAGTACACTCCAGTCCAAACCAAAAAAAAAATTATTTTCTGTGTTGGTGAATTGTGTGCGCAGTAGCCGCACGTGCATCAACAAAGTAGTGCCAAGCGTGCGCCTGTGTCATAAGTAAAGGGCCGGCTGGCTTGACCGTTAAAGGGTGCTGTAACCCCCAAAGTACACTCCAGTCCAAACCAAAAAAAAAATTATTTTCTGTGTTTGTGAATTGTGTGCGCAGTAGCCGCACGTGCATCAACAAAGTAGTGCCAAGCGTGCGCCTGTGTCATAAGTAAAGGGCCAGCTGGCTTGACCGTTAAAGGGTGCTGTAACCCCCAAAGTACACTCCAGTCCAAACCAAAAAAAAAATTATTTTCTGTGTTTGTGAATTGTGTGCGCAGTAGCCGCACGTGCATCAACAAAGTAGTGCCAAGCGTGCGCCTGTGTCATAAGTAAAGGGCCGGCTGGCTTGACCGGTAAAGGGTGCTGTAACCCCCAAAGTACACTCCAGTCCAAACCAAATAAAAAATTATTTTCTGTGTTTGTGAATTGTGTGCGCAGTAGCCGCACGTGCATCAACAAAGTAGTGCCAAGCGTGCGCCTGTGTCATAAGTAAAGGGCCGGCTGACTTGACCGTTAAAGGGTGCTGTAACCCCCAAAGTACACTCCAGTCCAAACCATAAAAAATTATTTTCTGTGTCTGTGAATTGTGTGCGCAGTAGCCGCACGTGCATCAACAAAGTAGTGCCAAGCGTGCGCCTGTGTCATAAGTAAAGGGCCGGCTGGCTTGACCGTTAAAGGGTGCTGTAACCCCCAAAGTACACTCCTGTCCAAACCAAAAAAAAAATATTTTCTGTGTTTGTGAATTGTGTGCGCAGTAGCCGCACGTGCATCAACAAAGTAGTGCCAAGCGTGCGCCTGTGTCATAAGTAAAGGGCCGGCTGGCTTGACCGTTAAAGGGTGCTGTAACCCCCAAAGTACACTCCAGTCCAAACCAAAAAAAATATTATTTTCTGTGTTTGTGAATTGTGTGCGCATTAGCCGCACGTGCATCAACAAAGTAGTGCCAAGCGTGCGCCTGTGTCATAAGTAAAGGGCCGGCTGGCTTGACCGTTAAAGGGTGCTGTAACCCCCAAAGTACACTCCAGTCCAAACAAAAAAAAAATTATTTTCTGTGTTTGTGAATTGTGTGCGCAGTAGCCGCACGTGCATCAACAAAGTAGTGCCAAGCGTGCGCCTGTGTCATAAGTAAAGGGCCGGCTGGCTTGACCGTTAAAGGGTGCAGTAACTCCCAAAGTACACTCCAGTCCAAACCAAAAAAAAAATTATTTTCTGTGTTTGTGAATTGTGTGCGCAGTAGCCGCACGTGCATCAACAAAGTAGTGCCAAGCGTGCGCCTGTGTCATAAGTAAAGGGCCGGCTGGCTTGACCATTAAAGGGTGCTGTAACCCCCAAAGTACACTCCAGTCCAAACCAAAAAAAAAATATTTTCTGTGTTTGTGAATTGTGTGCGCAGTAGCCGCACGTGCATCAACAAAGTAGTGCCAAGCGTGCGCCTGTGTCATAAGTAAAGGGCCGGCTGGCTTGACCGTTAAAGGGTGCTGTAACCCCCAAAGTACACTCCTGTCCACTCCAAACCAAAAAAAAATTATTTTCTGTGTTTGTGAATTGTGTGCGCAGTAGCCGCACGTGCATCAACAAAGTAGTGCCAAGCGTGCGCCTGTGTCATAAGTAAAGGGCCGGCTGGCTTGACCGTTAAAGGGTGCTGTAACCCCCAAAGTACACTCCAGTCCAAACCAAATAAAAAATTATTTTCTGTGTTTGTGAATTGTGTGCGCAGTAGCCGCACGTGCATCAACAAAGTAGTGCCAAGCGTGCGCCTGTGTCATAAGTAAAGGGCCGGCTCGCTTGACCGTTAAAGGGTGCTGTAACCCCCAAAGTACACTCCAGTCCAAACCAAAAAAAATATTATTTTCTGTGTCTGTGAATTGTGTGCGCAGTAGCCGCACGTGCATCAACAAAGTAGTGCCAAGCGTGCGCCTGTGTCATAAGTAAAGGGCCGGCTGGCTTGACCGTTAAAGGGTGCTGTAACTCCCAAAGTACACTCCTGTCCAAACCAAAAAAAAAAATATTTTCTGTGTTTGTGAATTGTGTGCGCAGTAGCCGCACGTGCATCAACAAAGTAGTGCCAAGCGTGCGCCTGTGTCATAATTAATGGGCCGGCTGGCTTGACCGTTAAAGGGTGCTGTAACCCCCAAAGTACACTCCAGTCCAAACCAAAAAAAATATTATTTTCTGTGTTTGTGAATTGTGTGCGCATTAGCCGCACGTGCATCAACAAAGTAGTGCCAAGCGTGCGCCTGTGTCATAAGTAAAGGGCCGGCTGGCTTGACCGTTAAAGGGTGCTGTAACCCCCAAAGTACACTCCAGTCCAAACCAAAAAAAAATTATTTTCTGTGTTTGTGAATTGTGTGCGCAGTAGCCGCACGTGCATCAACAAAGTAGTGCCAAGCGTGCGCCTGTGTCATAAGTAAAGGGCCGGCTGGCTTGACCGTTAAAGGGTGCAGTAACTCCCAAAGTACACTCCAGTCCAAACCAAAAAAAAAATTATTTTCTGTGTTTGTGAATTGTGTGCGCAGTAGCCGCACGTGCATCAACAAAGTAGTGCCAAGCGTGCGCCTGTGTCATAAGTAAAGGGCCGGCTGGCTTGACCGTTAAAGGGTGCTGTAACCCCCTAAGTACACTCCAGTCCAAACCAAAAAAAAAATTATTTTCTGTGTTTGTGAATTGTGTGCGCAGTAGCCGCACGTGCATCAACAAAGTAGTGCCAAGCGTGCGCCTGTGTCATAAGTAAAGGGCCGGCTGGCTTGACCGTTAAAGGGTGCTGTAACCCCCAAAGTACACTCCAGTCCAAACCAAAAAAAAAATTATTTTCTGTGTTTGTGAATTGTGTGCGCAGTAGCCGCACGTGCATCAACAAAGTAGTGCCAAGCGTGCGCCTGTGTCATACGTAAAGGGCCGGCTGGCTTGACCGTTAAAGGGTGCTGTAACCCCCAAAGTACACTCCAGTCCAAACCAAAAAAAAAATTATTTTCTGTGTTTGTGAATTGTGTGCGCAGTAGCCGCACGTGCATCAACAAAGTAGTGCCAAGCGTGCGCCTGTGTCATAAGTAAAGGGCCGGCTGGCTTGACCGTTAAAGGGTGCTGTAACCCCCAATGTACACTCCAGTCCAAACCAAAAAAAAAATTATTTTCTGTGTTTGTGAATTGTGTGCGTTGTGGCTGCACGTGCATCAACAAAGGAGCAGCGCCAAGCGTGCGCCTGTGTCCCATAAGTAAAGAGCCGGCTGGCTCATTTCTTAAAGGGTGGTGTAACCCACAAAGTGTACTACTCTGCAGCAAAAATAAAAAAATATTTTCTGTGTTTGTGTGCGCTTTAGCCGCACGTATATATCAATATAACATAAATGGAGGACCAAACTTTCTCCGATAAAAATAAAATAGGGAAAGATCAAGAACCACTTACTCCTAGTGCTGTTGCTGCTGCTGGGAGTTGTTCATCATCCCAGAGAGGAAGTAGGAACATCACTACTTTTACTAAACGATTGACCCTCCAACAGTCCCTAGCGATGAGGATGAAGTACGACAGCAGTCATCCTGAAGCAAAACGTATAACTGAGGCCTTGACTGCTATGTTGGTGTTAGACGTGCGTCCGGTATCCGCCATTAGTGCAGTGTGATTTAGACAATTGATGGAGGTAGTGTGTCCCCGGTTCCAAATCCTGTCTAGATTCCACCTGCATCCTCAAAGCAGCAGTGACAAGCGTGCGTCTGTCTGTTAAAGGATGGTGTAACCCTCAAAGTGCGCTCCACAAACAATAAAAATATTCTTCTTTTTTCTGTCTTTGTGAATTGTGTGGGCTGTAGCCGCACTTGCATCCTCAAAGCAGCAGCGACAAGCGTGCGTCTGTCTGTTAAAGAGTGGTGTAACCCTCAAAGTGCGCTCCACAAACAATAAAAATATTCTTTTTTTTTTTCTGTCTTTGTGAAATGTGTGGGCTGTAGCCGCACCTGCATCCTTAAAGCAGCAGCGACAAGCGTGCGTCTGTCTGTTAAAGGGTAGTGACACCCTCAAAGTGTGCTACACAAACAATAAAAATATTGTTCTTTCTTTTACTGTCTTTGTGAATTGTGTGGGCTGTAGCCGCACTTGCATCCTCAAAGCAGCAGCGACAAGCGTGCGTCTGTCTGTTAAAGGGTGGTGACACCCTCAAAGTGTGCTACACAAACAATAAAAATATTCTTCTTCTTTTTTCTGTCTTTGTGAATTGTGTGGGCTGTAGCCGCACTTGCCTCCTCAAAGCAGCAGCGACAAGCGTGCGTCTGTCTGTTAAAGCGTGGTGTAACCCTCAAAGTGCGCTCCACAAACAATAAAAATATTCTTCTTTTTTTTCTGTCTTTGTGAATTGTGTGGGCTGTAGCCGCACTTGCATCCTCAAAGCAGCAGCGACAAGCGTGCGTCTGTCTGTTAAAGGATTACATCGGTGACAGCATCCAAGTAGGCATGTCAGACAGTCCGTACCTGTACTGGCAGGAAAAAGAAGCAATTTGGAGGTCCCTGTACAAACTGGCTCTATTTTACCTGAGTTGCCCCCCCTCCAGTGTGTACTCCGAAAGAGTGTTTAGTGCAGCCGGGAACCTTGTCAGCGAAAGGCGTAGGAGGTTGCTTCCACAAAATGTGGAGAAGATGATGTTCATAAAATGAATTATCAACTCTTCCAGGGAGACCAGCCTCCAGAACGTACAGAGGGACATGTGGTTGTGGATTCCAGCGGGGACGAATTAATACTCTGTGAGGATGAGGACGTACACAACACTGAAGAGGGTGAGGAATCGGTGGATGAGGAGGATGAGGACGACATCTTGCCTCCGTAGAGCCAGTTTGTGCAGGGACAGATTAATTGCCAGCTTGTTTTGTGGGGGCCCAAACGAACCAATCATTTCAGCCACAGTCGTGTGGCAGACCCTGGCGCTGAAATGTTTGGTTTGTTAAAGTGTGCATGTCCTGTTTATACAACATAAGGGTGGGTGGGAGGGCCCAAGGAGAATTCCATCTTGCACCTCTTTTTTTTCTTTGCATTATGTATAGTTTGGGGCCTAGTTTTTCAAACTGCCATCCTGTCTGCCACTGCAGTGCCACTCCTAGATGGACCACGTGTTTGTGCCGCCCACTCGTATCTCTTAGCATAGTCATCCAGCTACCTCGGTGCAACCTTTTGGACATAAAAACACTATTGTGAGGTGTTCAGAATAGACTGGAAATGAGTGGAAATTAAGGTTATTGAGGTTAATAATAGCATAGAAGCAGAAAAACCCACAAATTCTGTGATTTTAGCTGTTTTTATGCTTTTTTTCAAAAAAATACAGATCCAAAACACAAAACCCAGAACCAAAAACACGGAAGGGTGGTTTTGGAAAAACGAATCCAGATCCAAAACACGAAGAAAGATCCAGATCCAAAACCAAAACACGAAAAGTGGCCGGTGCACACCCCTAATATATATAGATATATATATATACACACACATACACTCACAGTGTATATATATATACTCAGACAGGCAGACATATGTTGGCTATAAATAATGCAGGTAACTTACTGACTGTCAGAATTTGTAGGCTGCTGGCTCCTATGCTGGCTGCTGCTGTGCCTCTGTGTACAGTATAAAAACAAACAAATATAATTTGCGCTCCAAACTGGGAGTGCAGCCACTCGACTTACAAAATGGAGATCACTATCTCCAAAACAGACTTAGAAAAATACAGACAACAAGTCAGGCGATCTCCACTGGGTTATAATCAAAGTCTCTTGTAAGTCTCACGTGTGAAAGTCTTGATTGTTCTAATAAGAATTCCAATTTCCATCCTTCGACGTAAATAATAATAAAAAAAACTTTTATTTGGTCATAAGGCTCACAGGAAGCGCACATAGAAGAATGTTGAAAATTGAAAATGCGTACCAGAGGTAGGGGTGTAATCAGTACACCAGCATGCATGTAATTAAACAGATTAATATCCGGAATAGAAACCTGCTCCAGCACAAGTTAGTGCAGATAATCCTCCAGGATGTTCCCCTCTGGTGTAGTTGCTCCCTCTTTTCACCAACGCGTTTCGACCGCCAGGGTCTTTGTCAAGGTGTGTGTTTTGAGGTAAAATACAGTCCTTATATACCCCCTCCCTTCCTGTCATTGGTTAGGAAATGGGATATACTGATTTTCCTAGTATCCATTAAAAGATGCAATATATATATCAACATAATGATAATGAGCATAATACTTTCTTATAAATTTCATTGTTTCATATAATAACCTATTGTTTTATACAAGTGAATTTGTTACTTCCGGGTTCGGATGGCTGATGACACGCACCCAAAGGATGCTGGATGTTTTACTCACTGCCTTGTGACCCCATCACGTGATCATAATTATCTGATCATGAGTCTGTTGTTGCATGGTTACTGTGTGTAACTAAAGTAACCTCCCATGGTTGCATCGCGTGGTCGGGACTCTCCGATCATGTGTGCATAGCAACCCACGTGAACGACACGACATCCGAAACCAAAACAGCATCCATCAATTCCCAACACATATGGGTGGTGCCAAAAGCGGGTCGGCTGTCAATAGACAAAACGGTGCATTCCATAGTGTGGAACGCAAATAAAAAACCTATCAGGATTAAGTCAGAAACAAATTATCTAACAAAGTGTAACCTGCTGAGGAATGTGGTTTATATAATAAATGGGATATACATGTTTAGAGTGAACCATATATGAAAAAAGTGTCAATCCATTGTTGGCAAATCTAAAAGATACAGTCCCACAATGTGGGACCACAGTAGAACCCAAAGAACCAAAGGTGGTCTGAGGAAACCATTGGTTTGAAAGTCTCACAGGGTTTGAAACCATTCACTCTCCAGTCATTTTAAAAAACATAATTCTTGCTCTGTTGATGGGATTAAAACAGTGGTTGGCATCAAACAAATTAAACAACATTGGAGAAAAAGAGGAATTGACAATGAGCTAGCCAGAACTGAAATTAAAATGATTTATGAATTACGAACATTGGCTCCATCAGGTCTCAACAGTGAGTTTGAGATCAAATGTTTTTTATGATTTTGGTATGATTTTAGATTTCTTGTATATGTATTTATATTTTTATGTCTCACATTTTTTATTTTAAATTCTGAGCATACTACAGTCTGCACCTTATTTGCCATTTTGCACGTTAATTTATTATTAGTAGTGTTTCGCCCAAAATTAACAGCATTTCCTCAGACCACCTTTGGTTCTTTGGGTTCTACTGTGGTCCCACATTGTGGGACTGTATCATTTAGATTTGCCCACATGGATTGACACTTTTTTCATATATGGTTCACTCTAAACATGTATATTCCATTTATTATATAAACCACATTCCTCAGCAGGTTAAGCCATATATTAGTCCTAATACACTGAGGGCCTGATTCAGAGCCGCTCGCTCTGACAGAGCGCTCGCTCTGAATCAGGGCCGGTCTTTTTTTTTTTGGGATCGGCCTCTTGGCAGCTCGCATAGCCACCCACAGCTAATGCGAGCGGCCAGGATGATGGTCGCGATGGTCAAGACCATTGCGATCATTGGGCTTGCGATGAGACCCTTGTGGTAGGGTCTCATGGCCGCAAGCCCTAGAGAGCTTTCGGCTCAAACAGAGCCAAAAGCTTTCCCACTGACATCTCGTGGGAACGCCTCCGTTTGGGTAGCCACCCGGCCGGCCCGCCCACCAAAGGGGGCGTGCTGTCACTCAACATCGACAGCACACCCCCTTTGGTGTGAGACCCGGAGCGACGGATTGCCCGTCGCTAGCCGGGTCTCGCGCATGTGCACGACGGAGCCGGCACCGTCGTGCGCATGCGCTGTGGGCCACCATCGACCCGGTTGCGAGTGCTCAGCGCTTGTGACCGGGTCTGAATCAGGCCCTTTGTTAGATACTTTGTTTCTGACTTAATCCCGATAGTTAGGTTTTTTATTTGCATTCCACACTATGGAACGCACAGTTTTGTCTATTGACAGCCGACCCGCTTTTGGCGCCGCCCATATGTGTTGGGAATAGATGGATGCTGTTTTGGTTTCGGATGTTGTGTCGTTCACGTGGGTTGCTATGCACACATGATCGGAGAGTCCCGACCACGTGGTATGGTCAAATGCAGTCACTTTGGGGGCGAGTCAGCTCATTGCGTATCCCCGGACACCCTAGTCACGTGACCAGATAGTTCCAATCATGTGACAGTGACCATTCATCTGAATGCCCTTGGATGTGTGTCATGTGATCGGGGAATCCCGATCACGCGATGCAACCATGGGAGGTTACTTTAGATACACACAGTAACCATGCAACAACAGACTCGTGATCAGATAATTATGATCACGTGATGGGGTCACAAGGCAGTGAGTAAAACATCCAGCATCCTTTGGGTGCGTGTCATCAGCCATCCGAACCCGGAAGTAACAAATTCACTTGTATAAAACAATAGGCTATTATATGAAACAATGAAATTTATAAGAAAGTATTATGCTCATTATCATTATGTTGATATATATATTGCATCTTTTAATGGATACTAGGAAAATCAGTATATCCCATTTCCTAACCAATGACAGGAAGGGAGGGGGTATATAAGGACTGTATTTTACCTCAACACACACACCTTGACAAAGACCCTGGTGGTCGAAACGCGTTGGGTAAAAGAGGGAGTAACTACACCAGAGGGGAACATCCTGGAGGATTATCTGCACTAGCTTGTGCTGGAACAGGTTTCTATTCCGGATATTAATCTGTTTAATTACACGCATGCTGGTGTACTGATTACACCCCTACCTCTGGTACGCATTTTCAATCCCACTATCCGTGTAGATTTATGTTTTAGTTTTTAACATTTACTGTACTTCACTATATGTGATTTTTTATTTTTATTTTATGTGCGGTTCCTGTGAGCCTTATGACCGAATAAAGGTTTGTATTATTATTACTTACGTCGATGGATGGAAATTGGAATTCTTATCAGAACAATCAAGACTTTCACATGTGAGACTTACAAGAGACTTTGATTGTAACCCAGTGGAGAGCGCCTGACTTGTTCTCTGTGTACAGTATGTCTCCTGCTTGATGCAGGCAGCGTCCAGTGCTACCCGTGCACATAAATGATCCTGGAGGTGCCGAGGCGGGCCGCAGACAGCCTGAAGGTAGAGCCGTCAGCAATGACTGACAGGCTCCGCATAGGCTTATGGAGGAGTTCACCCGTCGGCCATATTTGTTTAGGTCCAGAAACACTGCCCGATCGGAGCTGAGCTCAGATCGCGGCAGAGAGCTGGGCCCTAAAAGGCATAAAAAGGGGCCGGCCCAGCGGGAAACAGCCCAGCATCCTGACGGCCCAATCCGCCCCTGATCCTGTGTCATAGTATATGTGCTGCATAGCTCCCTATTAAACATGGATGTTAGTTATAGCTTTTAAGTGGGTTTTCCGAAGCAGGCCCATACTGACTATTAATTCTTGGGTGGAGGCACTGATGTAGAAAAGTACACCACTCTACAGGATATTAAGGGTGAGTACAATAGACTACGAGGGAGTTAGTAACCGGGTGTCCCTTTAGAGGTTAAAGGGAGCTTACACATATCTCAGTCTAATTAATCAAATAATGAGCCAGCAGCAGCAAATGCATACCTCCCAGCCATGCCAGTTTCTGTAGGGCAATCCTGATTTCAGGGGACTGTCCCCCCAACCTGCAATCAGGATGCTCATCCCAATTTGCGCAGTTTGAGAGATATTTCCAGAAAAATAGTATTTTTATATGAGAAAGCCAATGTGGACATACCCACATCGTCAATGATGCACATTGTCCCTAGCGCTTGGTGAGGAGATCAAACAGGATATACAACAGCCGATTGGCTGGCGGCCGAATAAAAGAAGGCGATCTAAAAGGACAAGGGTGCTTCTGACGAAACGGTACCAGACCGAGAAACGCGTTAAGCCACGCCCCCTGATGTCAAACCAGGAAGCAAGCAGCGGCAGCTAGCGTTACACGCTGCAAGCCACGAGTCTGCAGAATCATAAGCTGTTCCATACACAGCACCGAGGACCGAATGCATTTTAGAGACACGGTCTTTCAAACTGCTCCCCAACGTCAGCTACTGGCGCCATATCGACAGGAACACTGTGCACAGTGAGTAACCCCTTCCATCTAGTGGAGTTACCATAACAACACCTGAGTTGCTGATTTATGGGAGTTCAATCATCTCTAACACTCGAAATGTTGATTTAATATGGAATCTGCTTGAATGCATCTGCACCCTACAATTTATTAACTTCTCAGTGTCTGATCAACACTAGAGGAATTTGTTGTATACACCCAGACCTCACTACTGACATTGCTTATGCCTGTCTGGGTCTTTCTGATGGCTTACTAACTGAATGGCTGCTGATTCTGCTTGCTTTGGCTACTAACCATATTGAGCTGAATATACATACATATTCATTTGTCTATATTAACTAATCCTGGTTGACATTACTGCATTTTTTCAACGAGATTTATTCTCAATTCATGTTATGTTTAATGTATATTTTTCTGTGATTGTCTGTGTTTTTATGTGATTGAATTTTTATTATCTGTGGTCCTACTACAGTTATATATGTATCTTTCAATATGTTTTACTTGAATAAATGTGTTTAAACAACTAATATCATCTGGACAGTTACAGTCAGCGCTCCACTACTTTTTCTTTTTTAACACTTATGTGAATAACAAATAGGAGGGTCAGCTCCTCCAAGTGGTAGCGAGTGAACTATATACATATATTCATTTCATCTCTCCATAGCGCCAAATAGGGAGTCCCCCCTTTTTTGGGTTTCTACCTTTCGTCAATGATGTGATCACACCCCAGCGTGCCATAACCATGCCTCCTCCCCAATTATCATCAAGCAATTTTTCGAGGTATGGAAAATGGCATCTGAAAGCCCATGGTCTATATTCACACTTTGCAATTAGGTGATCACCAAATGGTAATTTAAGCCCAAAATCAGGTTTTCATATAAATAATTAGGGAGAGATGTATCAAACCTGTAAGAGAGATAAGTGGGTGAGTTGCCTATAGCAACCAATCAGCTTCTGTCATTTCACAGACTATGTTAGACAAATGATACAGTAGCTTGTAGCTGATTGGTTGCTATGAGAAACTTCTTTACTTTATCTCTATTGAAGGTTGGATACATCTCCCCCTAAATGACCATTCTAAATAAATTGCAAACTAAATAAAATCAATGTTATCACTTTTGAAAGGGTTGTGTGACGTGGTAATTAATAAGCTTAGATGCCAATGCTAGGTGTGCAAATACTGAAACTGTAGCAGATTAGATAGAAGGAAGGATATAACAAACACATGGAGGAAGAGGGGTCATAAAAACAGGAGCAGAGATACACGTTATCTCCTTTCCCTAAGGATGCTTTCTCTGCAGTGCTGACTCTTGGACATTGTGACTCTACACAGCAGCGTAAGCAGTAACTCACACGCCTCTGCCTGGAAATAATTCTGTTCTCTCTGTCCTGTCCCTATTTACCAGGTACAGGGCATAATGAGTAATATGGGCATTTCCCTAGCTGATCCTAAAATTGGTTTAGCATCAACAATACCTACAGTCAGAAAAGTAGGGGAGGGTGATCAACACATGTATTGAAATATTACGTGCATGTAGCAGTTAGACCCACCTTCACATATGTGACATTTAGGGGCCTATTTACTAATACATTCTGCCATTATAATATGAGACATTTCTGCTTGTTTTAGTGCAGACTTCAGTGTCACTGGAATGTAACAATACAGACAGCAGGCAATATCACCGATATCTCCTGCTCTCTGTCTACCAGCCTTTGCATCAACCATCTCCATCGTTTTCTATGGGGATGGTATATAACAAGATGTGCATAGCTTTGCATGCGTGGGCTAACGCCATTTTTAGATGGCATTAGACGGTAACCTTTAATGGGGAAGCCCTGCTGGAGAGAGATCTAGTAATTCCTCTCTGGTGGGCTGCAGGAGATTCCGATGTGCCTTTTGTGTATTGAGCATGTGTAGATGGAAAACCAACCAGAAGCCTGCCCAGTGTCTGAAGGCATAAGTAATGTGATCGCATATCATACTGGCCTACACTTTTGAGCTCCTCTCCAGGAAAATCCTGGAGAGAAGGTGCAGCTGGTCGCTGAAGGGGCTGTTGTGTGTCATGAAGTCCATAATCCCGCAAATTGTGAATCTAAGAAGAGCCCCCCATCCCACGGATGAGCGATTCCCAGTATTACTCTCCCCATCCTGCCTACTTCATCAGGAAGTGGGCAGAGAGCGGGAGATTTCCCCACTCTTCCGGGGTTCTGGAGGACTACCCAAAAAAATCGATAGACACCCAGATGTTCCTTGAGAGTAAATATCTTGTACCGTATGAACACTTTATATCTTACTGATCACCGGGATAGGCTCTGGATTTAAAATGGTAAATTTGAAACAAAAAAGAATCCTAATTGCTGCGATACGAATCTTAATTTTCGGGGACACACCCTATATTATAATAAATACGCCCTTAAGTATCTTGAAGTGCATTAGTGCCCTCCATTGACCATTGTTATACACAACTGAAATACCTTGGTAAGACATTCCCACACGTTATGCACATTATCTCATAAAGGGGCCTATTCAATATCACTTAATTTTTACAAAAGCAGCTGAAAATTGACATTTTCAGCTGTAATTGTAAAAATTAAGTATTCAGGCCATTCATTACGAAGGTGAAGCAGGAGATATCAAAGATATCTCCTGCTTACCCTCCTCTGGCGGAATGGCCTGGACAGAATTCATCAAGCTACGAAAATGTTATATTTTAGGGGCTTGAGTGCGGGAGCATTCGCTTCCTCAGATGGTGAATGCTCCCAATACCCACTCCTTCAATATGGGAAGGAGTCCCGGGTCGCGAAGAGGGATCCTGTAGGATCTCTCCACCCCTGTCCGGCTCCTTCCACCGTATGTCGGGGCTCTTGTGCGCATGCGTGACCTGTAGGTCGCGCATGCGCAGTCTCGTCACTGCTCCGAAAGGAGCAGTGAAAAGTTTCACTGCTCTGAAAAGGAGCAGTGAAGCCACTCGCGGGACAGCTGATTTTGCAGCAGCTGTCACCGCACCAGGGCAATGATGAATTTCTCCAGAATCCGCGGTGAGTTAGAATGTTAATTGTCGGACCCCACTAAGTAACATCATGAATAAGCTCTATAGTCATTTTTTTTTAAAAAAGCATCAGGTTGTAATGTAGAGTTAATATAAAAGTAAGAGACCATTCAAATTCCACAAACTTTTGAACTTTTCAAAAATGTATATATTACTGGCAAATGAGGAGTTAACCCCAGAAGTGTCTGTTTTTCTGTCACACACAGAGTTCCTGTGGAGAGAGGTGTTATGCAATCAATGACCTGTTTATTTCTCTCCTTTATGAAGATCCATCTGCTACACCCCGTGACAGTGTGACACAGTAAGGCAAAAAGAAACTAAAATGCGTGAAGGGCGTACAGTGCCAGGGGGGCCCCATACTGCTCACCCTGTACCAACCAGCAGGGGCATATTAAGAGAGGAGGGGGCCTGTGTGGATTCCCTGTCCGGGGTCCCCTCCTCTGTCACCGGCAGCCAGCAATGCGCTGACCGTAGCAGTAGACTCTGGGCACTAGTCTGTGCCCAGATTCTACTGCGCATGCGCAGGTCACCGAGAAAATGGCAGCGGCAGCCATTTTCCAGGGGTTTTGTGCAGCACTGCTACAGCAAACGTGGGATTTCGGAGAGGTATGTATTACAATTATGAGTTCAGGGTGTGTGGTGTGGGACAGCTCCATGTACCCAGTTGTCCCGGTCAGGGCCGGATTATAGGGAGGGTGACAGGGGCTGTTGTCCCAGGGCCTCCACACATAGGGGACCCCCACACTCTGTCCCCGGCACCATCCCCAAGATGAACAGTGTTTGTTTTCTTTTTCAACAGACTCGGAGCCGCCTGCCGCGGCTTGCGATTAAGTCCCGCCCCTCTTGTTTTTTGGCTCTGACCCCTTCTGCTGCTGCTGCCTCTGAAGTAGTAATGTATATGTGTATCTGTGTGTGTATATATGTATGTATACAAGTGTGTATATATATATATATGTGTGTGTGTGTCTAGATATATATATATATATATATACATCTTCTAGACACACATCAGGCAGGCAGACCAATGTATGTGTTTGTGTGCATATATATATATTAGGGATGTGCAAGCTCGGATAGGTTCGAGTTTGCATGCCGAGTTCGGATTTTTCCCTCCAAAAAACGGGACTCAGAAAGAGGCAAAACGTCATCTTGCATGGACAATCATCATCATTCCTGGACTTTTGTCCAGGAATGATGATGAGGACCTCTCTCAGCGAAGCAAGAGCAGAACTCAATTACTGTATTGCCAAAACGTTCTCCGGTAACATTGTGCTAAAGCTTTTTTTCCAGAGACTTCTCTACTGAGTATGCGCAGTTATCCAGGAAAGTGGCTGATGCACCATTTTTCCCGGTGATTTCTGTCTACAGCGGCAGCCAACGTGGGACGAGGCAAGTATGATCATATGGGTACAGGGTGTGTGGTGTGCGCCCTCCTGGACCCAGGGGCACATGTGCATCCATTATAGATACACTAATGTCTGCACACTATATACAAAATGTTACCATTTATTCTTATTCAACAGGCTTTATAAGTTATTTATAAAGAGAGTATTAAAAAAAAAAATGTAAACGGTAACAACCCTCAACAAACGTGACCTGACAATGGGGCATATTCAATTGGGAGCGAGGTTTAGCGAGGAAAAAACCTCACACCCCTTGCGCCCAATTTTGGATTTACGCGGGTATGCGTGCTCCCGATACTTGCGGCATCCAGTTCAAAAAAAGTGGTCATGGGGTCTTCAGCCCTGAAAACCCTGTGCCGCGTAAAAAAAAAATGTAAAAAAACAATCACACTTACCTGCCCCGGGGTCTCCGATGGTCTCTGAGGTTCCAGGTGGCCTCCCCTCCATCTTCTCACTGGGAGGGGGCTGCTGGGAGGCACAAGGGCTGCTGAGAGATGTAGTTCTCCCAGCGCCTATTCCGGGGGGGGACACCGGGGGTCACACACACACAGTCACACACTCATACACACTTACAAACACTAAAGCTGGCCACACACTAGACCAACTTGCATCCAACCAGCCAACTAGTTGATTGGTTGGAATGAAAATCTGGTAACGTATGGGAGTAACTGATGATCAGCAATTTGCTCCTAAATGCAAGAAAACAGATGAAAAGTTTTTTAAATGTTTGATCTAAACTATTCGTTAAAACAACAGATTTGGTCCATTTTCCAGTGTTTGGGAGCAAATTGCTGATTGTCATTTGCTTTCATACCTTACCAGATTTTCATTCCAACCAATCAACTAGTTGGCTGGTTGGACAGATAATCTTTAGATGTGTGGCCAGCTTAACCCTGACTCACACTGCATACTCACCGCTGCTGCAGACCCGACGGTGGATGCGAAAGAAGATGCAGAAGACAGCGATGCAGAATGTAAGTAATTAAGGACTAATTAAGCTAATTGGAAACTTCCAATTGCTTAATTAGTCCTCAGGGGGGGGTGCCGCTGGGGTCCCAGAGCAAGTCCCACTGATTTTTCCTAAAAATAACGATTTTAGGAAAAATCTAACTTGCTCTGGAGATGCGTGAAAAGAAAATCTCCCAGTGCTCGAAATAGAAAAAAACACGCACACCTAATTGAACCGCAAAAATCCCGCACCTGCAGGAAAAACCACACAGGTGCGGGATTTTTGCTACTCTCATCCCCAATTGAATATGCCCCATTGTGGTGCATCAGCATGCACCAGTGTTATCTGTTACATACGTGGGTGCACAGACTCAGTAATGTCCCTGGAAACTACTTAAATTGCTGCCATCTATGGATACTTAATAAAGTCAAGTGTATTTTGTATTTTTCTGTATATTTTGTTACCTGGATTGGATTCATCCACTGATCGCTCGTAATCATTCTTCATTTCTCCTAGAGGTAATACCTGGTCCCAGACCTGTATCCTCGGTGTCTCTCTTCTCTGTGATAGATGTAACTCACCACTGGAGCAAAAAACAAGTTCACATGCCCTCCTGCCCTTCCTGTGATCATGTGGGAGGGGGGTTGCAGAAATCGTTGGAGATATAATTCAGGAAGCTTATTAAAATGCTGATATCAGCCTAACTCAAAATATCAGCAAAAATGCATAGTTTGTTCCCCATAGTGAAAGGATACATTTCAGTCATATTACTTTCTGCGTAGCAGTCAATGGTAGATGATACTTGTTGGGGTGGCAGTACAATAGAGCCATCTAGATCTTTTTGTTCCTGCTCATTGTCAGATACTATAGTAGTAGACTCCAGAACAAGTGGCACTGTGGGGGTTTGCACGCTGTCACTTTTAGGGCATAAATACAGATGTGTCCTCCTATACCTTTGCTGTGGTCACACCAACGGACCTGGCGATTTGGCTGCGCCAAGCGTCCTATTTTCTAAAATTTGTATATTTTTTGCACTTCTAAAATGACAAGAAGCAACAAAAACTACACTGCACATGGGAACGCCTCCATCTGGGCAGCCACACCCCCGCACGCCCACCAAAGGGGGCGTGCTGTCACTCAACATCGACAACACGCCCCCTTTGGTGCGAGACCCATAGCGACGGCTTGGCCGTCGTTATTCGGGTCTCGCACATGACGGAGCCGCCTCCGTCGAGCGCATGCGCATTTGGCCAACATCGACCCGCTTGCGAGTGCTCAGCGCTCGCGAGCAGGTCTGAATTAGGCCCTCACTGCGGTCGGCACTACACTGGGTAACTAGGACGGGCTGGTACCTGCCCTAGTTACGCCACTGTCCAGGCAAATATGTGAACAAAGTATACTTAAGTTTGTTTAACACGAAACACCAACAGAGTTAACACCTTTATAAACAATTTATGATTAGTACCCCATTTTTTCAGGCCCACTCATCCACAAGAACAGCAGAGAACAAGAATGAAGGAAGGTCTCTGATTCTCGCATTCTTTCCCTGCATCCTCTTTATGAATCCAACTGGAACCCTTACTTCATCGTGACTCCATGATCTTCATAGACATAATGTACTATATGTACTGTTTAATCTCTTGGTATGTCTGCTCTCGCTATCCATTTCTCATCTTACTGTATGTGCTGTTTAATAATTATCGCCTGACCTCCCAATCCCATAAAAGCACATACACATTGAGCTATAGTTATATTATCATAGTGTTATGCTGTCATAGTGTTATGGTGTTATACAGTTATACTCAGGGGAGTAACTAGAATTTTGTGGGCCCCATAGCAAAATTTTGAAGGCCCCCCCAATGATTATTGAGAGACATCTTTTTCCACCATAGTTTTTTCTAACATTGCTTATTTTGTCTCCCTACATATTTAAGAAATCATGTGGCATAAACAGCCAGACTGCTTTCCCACCAGAGCCTGGGGGTGGACAACACACAAGTATGAGCGGTCTATAGGCGCGGTCCTTTGGTTGGAAAGTATTGATCCCCACTAAATTCGGACATCGGTGATTAACCCCTCTCAGAGAAGAAGAAAAACACGACAGGCGATTATTCCACAATATGTATGTATTCGGCACTGGAAGGTGAAAACCTCTTTCAAACTCGCCTAATAACAGTGAGTTGCGTTCACTAAAAGGTATCTTTAGTATTCACCCCAACTCATTTACTAGTTCAATGGGCAGACAGTGCCCTCATATATATCCCTTCAGGGGTGTATTAAGAGAGGAGGGGGCCCGTGTTCACTATCCGTTCAGGGCGCCCTCCTCTCTAACTGGCTGCCGCCAGCGAACTGACAGCAGTGGTAGACTCTGGGCACTAGTGTGTGCCCGGAGTCTACTGTGCATGCGCAGTTTACCGTAAAAATGGCACGGCAGGCATTTTCCTGGTGATTTCCTACTGCACCTCTGTGGCCATTTTCCAGGCGTTTCCTGTAGCGCTATTATGTGGGATATCGGAGAGCTAAATATAAAAGTATGGGTGCAGGATGTGAGGTGGGGGCTTGTGTGCACCACACACTTTGCACCCATTATAAATATGCCCTTTTCCCTTTTGGGATTAGGCTCATCTGGGTCCAGGTATAGATGTTCCTCAAAAGGTTTCTTTACACATCCTATTGTGTACCCCACAGAAGATATAGCCTCATATCAGGGAATGATAGAAAAGCAGCATTCAAAAGATAAGGATGTCTTCCATAAAAAAAAGTTATTTATTCCACAGCATAAAAAAAATTCGTAAGAAGTGTATACAAACTGGAAAACTAGAATAGCAATCCCCAGGTGGGTCTACATCAACAGAAAGTCTCACAATTCAAACAAGTACTCACTCCTTACCTGGAATGAGCAGCACAAGGAAAGTAGATTAGTTGGAAAAAAATGGTGCGTCCACGATGATAGAGTGTCCCCCTTCACCACCGACGCGTTTCTGACCAATTGGGTTCTTCCTCAGGGTGTAACAGGATCTCCCAGATCAATCTCAGATGACATAGTCCGTATTCATGTGTTTCACATTACTGAATTTACGAAGCTACCGAGTTGCTGTCATTCGTGTTGTTTGATGTTGTAATCATTCAATATCATTCGTATTATTCATTTGTTTTTAGTGTTCGGTTTTGACAAACTCGAACGAACAGATGCATGCACGGATCAGGGAGATCCGTGATGCATGCATCTGTGTGTAAATAAGTGAACACAGAAGCACGGACGGATCAGTGAGATCCATCTGTGCTTCTGTGTTTAAAAAATGTAAAACAGTGTAAAAAAATTTAAAACGAACGGTGTGCCCCCCCCCCCCCCCCCTCCCAAAAGAAAAAAAAAAAGAACAACCATCCCCGAGCTTTGGAGACTCAGTCAGTACTGGTTGTTCTAAATACAGGGGATAAATGACATAGGGGTCCCCTGTATTAAGCACAACCAGCATGGACTATACAGAGCCAGCCCTGGTTGCCAAAATACAGGTTTGGAATTTACAGGGGAACCCTACATATTTTTTTCCCCTGTATTTCCATGAAAATGAAAGCACAGAAGCTGAGCTCCCTCCCTTGCAGATTGGAGAAGTACCTATGGAAGTGGCCGAACCTTATACTGGGTTATCAGATGAAGGAAAGAAGCTGGCATGGTTTACTAATGGATCAGCTACTCTAAAGTGGCCCATACAAGGTGCGATAAATCAGCCGATCCGACGGATTGGTACAATTTGGCTGCTATATCGCACCGTGTATGGTCATGATATCGGATAGCGCGCGTACCTGTGGGGTCGTACATCGCACCCCCAGACCTTACTGCAGGTTCAGTTGATCTGGGGAAACGATGTGCGATCCCGTGCAGCACTATGCGGGTGGGAGAGGGGGGAGCCGGCATATCGGACGCGCGCCCAGCCGATCGCACCATGTGTGGGGACCGATACATCAGATGTCGGATCCCCCGTTGCATTGCACAGGGCATATCGCACCGTGTATGGGCCACTTAACAGCAGCAGCATGGAGAATATGGACAGTGGCTGCTGTCACAGTAAGCAAACATAAAACATGAGTGGTAAAGGTGGATCAAGTCAATATGCAGAACTGCAAGCTGTAGCCATGCTCCTGGAAGAAACCCAAGGTCCACTCATCAACTACACTGACAGTTGGGCTGTGTTCCAAGGCCTGACCAAATTGAAGTGCACCTGGAGTCAGAAGAGATGGAAAGTACATGACAAAGTCATCTGGGGAGGAACCCAGAAATGGGTAGGGATCTGGACTCAAGGCAAGAGGAGAGGTGTCATTCCAATGTCCATATTGGTCTGAAGTAGCAGATGACGTGGTCCAAGTCAGAACCCTTGCTCTCTCTCCTGAAGAACAAACTGAACTGTATAATCTGGGATAATTGGCCTATGCTCAGTGTGGTCTCCTATGCCTGGGCACAGTGAAAATGCATCTCTATGACTCAACAAATGACCAGAGAAATTGTGGAGAAATGTAAAACTTGTCAGTTGCTGAACTACAGAAATAAGTGGAGATATGGGATCTATATACAGAGGTGAACTTGCAGGACAAGTATAATAGATTGACTTGACTGGCCCTATGCCTACAGGATGTTGGGGACGCTGTTGTCGGCCTGTTGGTGCTGGACCTGTCACTGTCTGTATAGGATCTGCTACAGACAGTGCTCGCTGATTGAAACCCCGCCACAGCCTATTATACTGCACCTGACAGCAACTCACCAAACAGCTCCTCAGCCTAGGAACCTTGGAAGCAGAGGAAAGATGTCATGACGTCTCTCCCATCCCAAGAGACAGTGCGCAGCAGTACAGGGTCGGGAGGGAGGCGGAGGCTAGGGTGCATAAATGACATGCCCCTACAGTAGGAAAGCTGGGTGCCAGCACTGCACCATTAATATATAGCAGCGGGCACCTAGCAATTACAAATTGCAGTGAGCAGCCGGTTCCGCCCTCAGGGCTATGGCGCTCTGTGCAGCAGCACCAGCCGCACCACCCTAGTTACAGCCCTGCCCTATGGTTATGCAGAAAAGTCACCATAACTGAGATGCTAGAACCATTTTTACTGAGTATGCAGTAGCAGGCTGAGAAGACGGTCATGACATTTTGGTTAAAAGTTATTTTTACATAACAAGGAGCTCTTTTGAATTTGACAGAAATGCAATATTTAATAACATGAAACATACATATTTAAAATTCCTTTGCAGAAATATACACAATAACACAAGAAAACACTTTGGTATAGATTCCTAATTGACATGTATATTATATATATATTTATATACTGTATATACTTTACTATTCAGAAAAAAGGAAAAATTAGTCTTGTATAAACCCCAATGGGAGTGGCCACTTTGTATCCTTGTAATAAGTAAAAGTTCAGAAAAGCCATAAAGTTCTGATGTAACCCTTGTCTCCAAGATATAAATGCCGGCTGTAATAGGTACTCAACTTCCCTTTAAAGTTGTTGGCAATGACACAGTTCCAATCAGCAGCACATCAGAGTAAAAGGCGGTATTAGTAAGAATTATACAGTCTTAGGAGGAATATCATCATCTCCTTTCTTAAGCTGGATACACACCTATACAATCATCGGGCCGTTCATCCAAGAGAGAACGGCCATTGGCTTGTACAGGTGTGTACGCTGTCCCGATGCAGGAGCGTTAGCCGATAAACAGATTTTAACGCTTCTGCAACGGTCGGAATCGGGAGGTTGCATCTTATGTACGGTTTAATATTTATCGGGGTGACCTCCCGATCCCATAGAAGCCCGTATACACTGTGCTATGTCTGCACAGTGTGTACACAGCTCACAGGGGGTCACACTGGGGACAGACTGCACGAATGATCGGGACAGGTTTCCCTGATCAGCCTGCAATCGAAAAAGTGTGTACCCAGCTTTAGGATCTTACCGCTTCTACTCTTGGGATCCAAACAAACTGTATAATCCCCATTTGCAGGGTCTTTATAGGGAGCACTGATATTGTAAAGTAATATTGCTCTTTGGGAAGAGAGTTTCCTTATATTTTTAGTTTCTCCGGCTGGTGGACAGGTTTCATGAATGAAGACGACTGGTCACAGGCAGCTACATGCAGACAGAAGGTCCCGAATCCTTGACGCGTTTCTCCGCTATAACGGGTAGCGGTTTCTTCAGAAGGAAAGACAGGTATGGTTCTTATGGTGCTCCGGTTAGCTGTTTTAAAGGACCATTGTCCAATTCACAGGTCTCATTAATTACATACACCTGTCTCTAGGTAATCAGTATAAAGCGCTAAAGTCTGTGTCTAGCATTGCTCAGTATATTCCACAAAGTAGGCAATCTTATAAACATATTAAGAAATATTGAGAAAACGGTCATGGCACACCTGCGTTTTCATGGCAACCCCCCCCCCATGCCGCCCACAACCAGTGCCTGCCTGTCAAAACTTTGCAAATAAATTGTAACTGCGAACGACATCAGTAATGAGACTTGACGCATGCCCAGATCACCGCTCACCTGCGTAACCATCTGCATTGTATTCATCTCTGAATAAGGCCCAGAGAATGTTGAATAGAAGTCTTTACCTTTTTCTTTATATAGACATATTTTCATTGGGTTCATAGTGGAGATTTGCGCAGACATCCGTGTTTTGGTTTTGGTTCTAAGTCATCGTCGTCTTATGATTTTGGCAAAACCACCCCCCAGTGTTTTGGTTCAGATTTGGATTTCTTTCAAAATGTATAAAAACAACTAGAATCATATAACTTGGGCCTATTTTTGTTCCTATAGTATTATTAACATCAATAACATTCATTTTCAGTCATCTCCAGTCATTAAAGACCCCTCACAGCACCTGAAATCACAAAGGAGGGACTTAGATCTAAAAACCGGATCTCACGTGTTTTGGATTTTAGCTGAGTTCTGAACTTGGCGAAAAGGCCCGAATCAGGACTCGGAACCCCAAAGTTCGGGTGTTTTTAGTTTTCAGCAAAACCAAACTGCTCATCCATAGTTTTTAGTAATTCTCATTGCATCACGTGCATTACATATAACAAATATGCGTAAACAATATTGTACATTTCATATTCTATAAAATAAACATGTATTTTTGCGATACAAAAATTCTAAATGAAAGTAGGTCTAGCAGACAGAATAAAGTGTCTCCCCTGCCATCATTAATATACTTTAGTGAAAGTCTTGTTTGCGTATTGTAATTATCATTTATGCTAAAAAAAACAAGACATACATTGCACTAAATGTCTATTGTCCCCCATATTGATTTTTCAACTAATAGCTGGGAATATGGCTATGATCATTTTGAAGTTAAAAACTGTGGGCCTGATTCATTATGGATCACTATTGCGATCGTGGCTGCGATTACACACGCAGATCTTTTGTGAAAATATGCTAATGAATGCTATCGCAATGGCGTCGCACTACCAGCATAGAGACGCCCACTACCGCTATCTCACATCTGTAATACCTTGCAGTCCTGCTTATACATCGGGAACATCGAGTAACATCGGACCCTCACGCACAATTACAACAGGTCTGACCTTACTCAGGAATTGGTAACCTCGTCGCACGCAGTGGGTGCACAAGCTGTGTATGCCATCGTAGTGGCTAATTTATACACGCCCAAGTATCGATGTTCAAATGGACAGGCGCGCTTGTGTCAGACATGTTGTAATTGTGCGTGAGGGGATGATGTTACTCGACGTTCCCGATGTATACGCAGGACTGCAAGGTATTACGGATGCGCCAAAGCGGTAGTGGGCGTCTCTGTGCTGGCTTTGGACGTCTCTATGCTGGCTGTGAGATTGCAGTCATTAGCATATTTTCGCAGCAGATCTCCGTACATAATCTCAGCTGCAATCGCAATAGCGATCCATAATGGATCAGGCTCATAGTTCTTTACATAGTCCTTGATTGCACACTTAGCAATTGGCCGGTCTTTTGCAGATGTAGTCTATTGTTTGGCTACAGTCCAAGTCATTCCATCTTCCTGTTATCATCTCTGCACAGTGCTCCCGATTGGCGGCATTATTCGGTTCACCAGCATACCAGTTACTGCAAAGACAAGACACAATGGAGCTCATTCTCAGTTGGGAGTAAGGCAATAAAAAAATGAATAACTTTGCACCTGGACAAACCATGTTGTACTGAAAGGGGAGTAAATACATTTATTTTGTTGCATGCAGGGTAAATACTGGCTGCTTTTACATGTAGCGCACAAATGCTGGACAGCTTTATTTATACAGCTCCATCAGATCTGAGTTCAGAAACGCTCCTCCCAAATCTAAATCTTTTTGCACATTTTATTATCTGCCCACCTGCAGTGCAGCATGGTGTTACCAAGGAACAAATACAAAATGAAAGTAATAATCAAGTTCAATTAAATACATTTATTCTGGGTGTAGTAGGTAACACCGCCGGCCGCATGGTTCAAATCCCGACAGCGGAAGCCCGGCAGAGGTGAAGATCCCGATCGCTAATAAGGTAAGTATACTAACCCTATTCCCCCCTAACCCTAACCTCTCCCCCAAGTGCCTAACTTTAACCCCCCTCTAAGTGCCTAAACCTAACCCCCCTGTCCCCGCAGCCTAAACCTAAGTCTTCCGGGGGGGGGTGCCTATAATCCTAACCTCCCCCCGGGGGTGCCCTATCCTAACCCCCCCTTCCTCTAGCCTAAACCTAACCCTCCCGGGGGGGTGCCTAACCCTAAGTCCCCCCGGGAGCCCTAAAACCTAACCCTCACCCCCCCCACCGCAGATGTCCACATGCCCGGCGCCCAGCTTACCTTCGTTCGTTATGCCGGGTGTTGGTCTCCCAGCGTAGGTCTAATGACAGGCGTCGAGATTTTCCAGGTGTATAAGAATAAAAGAATCCTACAAATCCTGTGAGGAGACAATCCAGGATAATAATTCCTATAGCGGTGGATGTATACCGAGCTCGGCTCTCACCCGAGTCCGTCACCGTTCTCTTAGACGCCTCCTCATGGGACCACGTGACTCTCACTCGCGTCTGTGTGCGGCTCTCACCCGCAAATGTTGGTCTGTGTTTGCCAATGTAGTGCGGCTCCTGAATATGCCGGCAAACAGCTCTCACCTGTATGCCTCTGCCCCTCTGTCTAACACGCAAGATGATATATGTGGAATATATAAATGATATAGGCTCCTGTCTCAGATCAACTGCCAACGCGTTTCTACCCTCTGCGGGTCTTTCTCAAGGCATAGTTGACCTGAAACCTCCCCTTCCTTTTATGATCCCTGCAGGTTCGGTATCCATATTCCCGTCTTAATATTAGATATACACATTACAGGGAAAATTAAAGCAATAGGCTTACTATAAAACAAAATCCGTGTTTAAATACACTTTAAGACAAATACACAAATAGGCATATCTTGTACCTAATGGACTTAATAATAGCCCCTGTTCTAACAGTAAAAAAGACTCCTATCCTGAAATCCAACACAAGTTTATTCCTTGCTAAACTCTGTGTGGTAAATAAGATATCATATGTACCTAAAGAAACCATTTAGTCTCAAATTCCCCATTTAAACCTCTGGGTTTAAGAGTTCTCAATTCATGGATCCACTTCATTTCAGCCTTTGCTAGCATAGCTTTCAAGTCACCCTGTCGCATCTTTTTTTCAGTGCACTCAATAATTTTAAAACTAACTATATTCTCAATAGAGCAACTGTGTATTTCTTTAAAATGTGCTGACATATGATGCGTTTCTAACCCATTGCGAATATTTCTCAAATGTTCAGACATTCTTATTTTAAAAGGGCGGCTTGATCTGCCCACATATTGCTTGTTACAATTACACTGTATAAGATATACAATGTTACTGCTGTTGCAAGTGAGGAATTGATTTATTTTGTAAGACTTTTTTGTAACACATGAAGAAAAACTAATAATCTTCTTACTTTCTTTACTTCCCACACTCCTGCACCCTATACGCATGCCGCATCGAAAAAATCCTTTTGAAATTATTCTAGTACTTAATCTTCTGGGTGGAGACATAGGACCTCATTCAGAGTCGGTCGAAGCGGCCGCATGGTCGTACGGGAAAAGGATATGCAAATGATTCCCTCGCAAGTTGCGTCCCTAAGTTCGGATCGGTTACTGGCTGACCAAGGGGAGGAAGCGGTCGGATGACAAAAAATACGCCCCCTTCTCGTACGCATTACACGTCATCTCCGGGCATATAAGGATTAATCGCGAGCATTGGTAACCATCGGAACTGGTCGTAGAGCTTAAGGTTGACCATACCCTCTCTTAAGCTCTACGATCATGTCAGTGTAAAAACCTCCCATGTCACATGTGCCATGACGCTACTTTGCTAATTATGCACTCCCATAAACCGTATGCACTCCCATAAAATGCCGTTCGCATAATTAGGCACGCATGCGTTCGGATCCCCACTCCCCCGTTTTCAAGCACCTTCCCCTGTTACCACCCACAAACGCCTCAATCTGTCACTCAAACTACCGACCTGGCTGTGTTCAAGGAGAGAGACATTTCTGATCGTAGCGGCTAGTTTGCGCACCGCATTGCGAACTTTACGCATGCGCAGTTTAGCGAACATCGGAGGCGTACGACCGTGCGGCCGCTTCCACCGACTCTGAATGAGGTCCATAGTGCTTTTAACTAACACATTTTTAAAATTCGGGGCTTTTTTGTATATGACAACAGGTTTGTCAGGTAACTCATTTTTCAGAATAGGATCAGCTTTTAAAATATGCCAATGCTTATTTAAAACCATTTCCAACTTTTTATAATCTTTATTGAACATTGGACCTCATTCAGAGCCACTCGCTATTTGCGGTCGCTCGTTCTAAAACAAGGGGTGGCTATTCAAATGAACCGTTCGCTGTTTGCAGTCTGTTCACGCCTCTATGTCTGAACGAGTGAACAAAACTTGCGTTCGTTTTTTGAAAAAATATGCCCCCTGGCCGCTCGCATCCTACGTCATGTCCGCTATTTATTAGATTAATCGAGTACATCGACCAGGGTATGAGCTGCTCGCTATTCTTGGGGCTGGTGTTTGCTACCACAATTTTCCGAGCAGTTCTGGCTCTAAAATAACCCAGTGACGTGGTCAATGACGCTGCTGTTTTAAATATGCACACCCATAATACGCCCGTTTTGACCTTTAAGCACGCCTGCGATCGGATCTCCACTCCCCGTTTTCAAGCACCTTCCCCTGTTACCACCCACATACGCCTCTTTCTGTCACTCAAATTATCAGGCATTCGCTATTTTGCGAGCACATGAATTTCGGCCGCACTGACTGGTTCGCGCATGCGTATTAAGATCCGTACGCATGCGCAGTTGGGCAAACATCGCTCGGAGCGAACGAGCAGCGACTTGCGTCCGGCTCTGAATCAGGGCCATAGTGACAAAAGATACGGAAAAATCTTTTTCTTGTATTTTTTGTTTTTTTACTAAAAAATGAATTTCGGCCGCACTGACTGGTTCGCGCATGCGTATTAAGATCCGTACGCATGCGCAGTTGGGCAAACATCACTCGGAGCGAACGAGCAGCGACTTGCGTCCGGCTCTGAATCAGGGCCATAGTGACAAAAGATACGGAAAAATCTTTTTCTTGTATTTTTTGTTTTTTTACTAAAAAATCTTCCCGTCTAGTCCTCTCGATATTTTGGAGGGTTTTTTCGATATTCTCCTTTTTATAGCCTTTATCTACAAACTGCATGACTAAAGATTGGACTTGTTCTTTATATACATCCTCACTGGTGCAATTGCGCTTTATTCTACAAAACTGACTATTAGGAACACCCTTTAGCCAGTTAGGATGATGACTACTACTAGTATGGATAAATGAATTGCTATCCGTGGGCTTAAAAAAGTTTTTTATGTATATCTTCAATTCCTTAATATATACAGTCAAATCTAAAAAATGTACATGTGTATCGCTAATAGTATAGGTCAACACAACCCCAAAGTTATTATTATCCAGGTTCTTTTGAAAAATGGAAAAAGCATCCAAACCACCTCTCCATACCATAATGATATCATCTATGTATCGATGGTATGCGACTAAACCCGCCCCCAGTTCCTGCCATACATGGACCTCCTCCCACATGCCCATGAAGATATTCGCGAAGCTGGGTGCAAATTTCGTCCCCATCGCCGTTCCAGACCGTTACACATAATGTCCATCTTTAAAGGTAAAATGATTGTTAACTAAAAGAAATTGTATACCTTCCAAAATAAAAGCTTTTGTATCCGTATCCAATGTTTCTACGTCTAATGCTTTTTTTACCGCATTTAATCCCACTTCATGTTGGATAATAATGTATAATGCCGATATATCGGCTGTTATCAATAGATCACCTTGTTTCCACTCTATGGCTTCTAACTTATTTATTGCATCAGTAATATCTCTAAGATATGCCTTAGCTTTGCAGGCTATAGGCTGCAGAAAGAAATCTATAATTTCGGATAGATTAGCTGTAGCAGATCCTATACCTGCTATAATTGGGCGTAATGGAGGATCTTCCACAATTTTGTAGATTTTTGGAAGTCCATAAATGACAGGCAAAATTGGATGCTCAATTGTTAAATATTGTTTCTCCTTTTCTGACAATACTCCATTTAATGTATATTTGTCTATTAAATTGTATAAATCCTTTTTAATATTTTCAATAGGATTCTTTTTTAAACAAATATATGTATTCTTATCTGCTAGCAAATCATACATTTTTTTCTCATATGTAGTGGCATCTAAAACAACTCCTCCTCCTCCCTTATCTGCTGCTTTAATTATAAATTATTTTTTGTCCTTCAATTTTTTCATGGCATCCCTTTCTATTTTTGAAATATTGGACATAAACTTATTATTTTTCCGGTTATTCTGCTTTGTATTATCACATAATTTTTCTAGATCTTCTGTGACTAACTTCCCATATGTTTCAACAAAGTTTCCTCTGCTGCTTACGGGATTAAAAATAGACTTCTTGTGAAAATTTATTTTCTCATTGCTGAAATCATTTTCCTCTTTTTTATCCGTAGAACAGGGGCTATTATTAAGTCCATTAGGTACAAGATATGCCTATTTGTGTATTTGTCTTAAAGTGTATTTAAACACGGATTTTGTTTTATAGTAAGCCTATTGCTTTAATTTTCCCTGTAATGTGTATATCTAATATTAAGACGGGAATATGGATACCGAACCTGCAGGGATCTTAAAAGGAAGGGGAGGTTTCAGGTCAACTATGCCTTGAGAAAGACCCGCAGAGGGTAGAAACGCGTTGGAAGTTGATCTGAGACAGGAGCCTATATCATTTATATATTCCACATATATCATCTTGCGTGTTAGACAGAGGCATACAGGTGAGAGCTGTTTGCCAGCATATTCAGGAGCCGCACTACATTGGCTGACACAGACCAACATTTGTGGGTGAGAGCCGCACACAGACGCGAGTGAGAGTCACGTGGTCCCATGAGGAGGAGTCTAAGAGAACGGTGACGGACTCGGGTGAGAGCCGAGCTCGGTATACATCCACCGCTATAGGAATTATTGTCCTGGATTGTCTCCTCACAGGATTTGTAGGATTCTTTTATTCTTATACACCTGGAAAAAAAGAGTCGCTGTGCCATGTGGGTGAGATTCCTGCAGTGTCCGGTAAGCCCACCCTGAACACATGCATATATTGTGGAGGAAAATATACAAAGTGTGCTATTATTTTTTCTGGAAAGACATTGTGATTTTTTCATTGTGGAAAAGGAGAGAAAATTTTTCTCTGATTTTTTTATCTAAAAAAGTTTGTGTATTAAAGTTTTATTTTATATGGAAAGATCATCGTCCTCTTTTTGGATCCGATTATGAACTTGTGGCAAAATTTTATCTAGAAATAGATTTTTGCTGTGGAAAAGATTATCCTAGAAGTTATATTGACGTTGGATTTTTGTCTCTGAGTACAAATTGAACAAATACAGCACTGTTTTCTGTTTGACATTGTGTGTATACACAAACCTGTTTTTAATTTGAATTAATTACACCTGGCTGATAGTTGTAAGTGAAATTACTACTGCAGTACGGAGCGCTTCTTTTTAAACCCATTTTTTCCTTATTAAATTGCTTCATTTATAACTTACGTGAACACTGGGGTCGTTCCATCCACCCAAATCCAGTCCTTTTTTTTGTCCTTTCTCAGCCCAATCCAGAACCTTTTATTTCCAATTACTGGTACCAATGCCTCCTGCAAAATGGTAACAGTTTTTATAAGCAGGGAAACCTCTCCACTAGAAATATGTAACAACCATTTATTGCCACATACAGCAGGGTAAAACAATATCTATACTAATATTATAAGAACATTCTGTCTATCTGTTTGTTCTAAGTTGGTGCAAAAAATCCGGAACCGATTTTTCAGTGGGAGAAGTGCTTTGGGCCTGCGTACATTTGATTAGGAAAGGCTACATAGCAGTCTGTACACAGGGCTCACAGTGACATAGGTGTGAGTGGTGGGTGAATAGGATAGGCTACATAGCAGTCTGTACACATGGCTCACAGTGACATAGGTGTGAGTGGTGGGTGAATAGGATAGGCTACATAGCAGTCTGTGCACAGGGCACACAGTGACATAGGTGTGAGTGGTGGGTGATTAGGATAGGCTACATAGCAGTCTGTGCACAGGGCACACAGTGACATAGGTGTGAGTGGTGGGTGATTAGGATAGGCTACATAGCAGTCTGTGCACAGGGCACACAGTGACAGTGGTGTGAGTGATGGGTGATTAGTATAGGTTAAATAACAGTCTGTGCACAGGGCTCACAGTGACATAGGTGTGAGTGGTGGGTGAATAGGATAGGTTACATAGCAGTCTGTGCACAGGGCTCACAGTAACATAGGTGTGAGTGGTGGATGAATAGGATAGGCTACATAGCAGTCTGTGCACAGGGCACACAGTGACATAGGTGTGAGTGGTGGATGAATAGGATAGGCTACATAGCAGTCTGTGCACAGGGATCACAGTGACATAGGTGTGAGTGGTGGATGAATAGGATAGGCTACATAGCAGTCTGTGCACAGGGCACACAGTGACATTGGTGTGAGAGGTGGGTGATTAGGATAGGCTACATAGTAGTCTGCGCACAGGGCACACAGTGACATAGGTGTGAGTGGTGGATGAATAGGATAGGCTACATAGCAGTCTGTGCACAGGGCACACAGTGACATAGGTGTGAGTGGTGGGTGAATAGGACAGGCTACATAGCAGTCTGTGCACAGGGCACACAGTGACATTGGTGTGAGTGGTGGGTGAATAGGACAGGCTACATAGCAGTCTGTGCACAGGGCACACAGTGACATTGGTGTGAGTGATGGGTGAATAGGATAGGCTACATAGCAGTCTGTGCACAGGGCACACAGTGACATTGGGGTGAGTGGTGGGTGAATAGGATAGGTTACATAGCAGTCTGTGCACAGGGTACACAGTGACATTGGTGTGAGTGGTGGGTGAATAGGATAGGCTACATAGCAGGCTGTGCACAGGGCACACAGTAACATAGCTGTGAGTGGTGGATGAATAGGATAGGCTACATAGCAGTCTGTGCACAGGGCACACAGTGACATTGGTGTGAGTGGTGGGTGATAGGCTACATAGCAGTCTATGTACAGGGCACACAGTGTGAGTGGTGGGTGAAGCCGCTGCTGCCACAAGTCTGTATAGCACTGCTAGTCACGTGGCCACTCCGCGTCAGGGCCCCTGTGCAAAGCAATACAGCTAGAACACCTCAAATAAAAAAAAATGTTGGCAGAAGCGATTTCATCGTGGGCGAAGCCGCAGGCAACAGCTAGTATAAACATAAAGCTAGCATAATATTTCGCTAGATATATTATGATGAAGAGATGGATGACAGGCAGGTACAGTACAGTCTGGTGGAGGAGCAAACACAAGCAAGAAGCCTAAGATTTTCTACTAGCTCACTGTAATGTAGGAATGGTCAAGGCAAAAACAAGTGTGGGAATGGTAATAAAAACATTAAAAAAATTGCTAAAAATCTATTTAATGCAGAGAATTCTAGTGACATCTGTACAATGTAGAAAGCATTCTGGTGACCAATATACAATACAGTGAACATTCTAGAAACCTCTGTATACTAGAGAGTTTATTGTAGTGCTTGCTATACAATACACAGACCACTCCAGTGACATACATACAGACGCGCCAAAAGACACGTCGGGCCCGGGTGAAGGGGGACGTGCCCTAGTCGCGGGAGATGTGGCCACGCCCCCTTAGGGGAAAAAATAAATAAAAATAATATTTTTGCAGCCTGCACCCCCCCCCTGCATACATACCATGAATAGAGCAGGATTTGCCATAGGTATTTTTGTAACCTGTATATTAGAGTTAATTCTAATGACCTGTAAACAATACACAGACTTCTGAATTTACGTGACCTCTGTACAATAGACAACATTCTAGTAACATCTATACCATACAGAGTATTAGGTGTCCTACATACAATACAGACATTACAGTATCCTAGTGAATGTACCAAACTGTGTAAATAAACACCTTATCTTAGTTATTTTCTCTTTATTCCCGGAAATTATTTTCCTCTGTATTTTCAAAAACATGTGTACATACAATGGGCGAGATGTAATAGGGTGCGAGTTTTGAAAAAGCACGAGTATAGAGCTATGCTCACACATTTTCAGAACTCACCCTATGTAATAGGGTGTGACAACATGTACAATAGACAACATTCTAGTAACATCTATACCATACAGAGTATTAGGTGTCCTACATACAATACAGACATTACAGTATCCTAGTGAATGTACCAAACTGTGTAAATAAACACCTTATCTTAGTTATTTTCTCTTTATTCCCGGAAATTATTTTCCTCTGTATTTTCAAAAACATGTGTACATACAATGGGCGAGATGTAATAGGGTGCGAGTTTTGAAAAAGCACGAGTATAGAGCTATGCTCACACATTTTCAGAACTCACCCTATGTAATAGGGTGTGGCAACATGAAAACTCACGTTTCTCACATCCCCACAAATCACAATGGGAAAAAACGCATCCAGATGTTTTGCCATTGTGAGCATAGAAATCAGGCAATGTAATAGAGTGCAAATGTTTCACTCGCACGCTATTACTGTCCAGGGCTGCCAAGAGAACTCCTGGGCCCTGGTACAGCAACTTCCAGGGCCCCCACCCCTAGAGGGGGTGTGGCCACAGCATTTTGGGGGTGTGGCATCCATTAAGCAGCTTCATTGAAACCAGCGAGTGCCGGACCTTGCATATATACTGTATGACACACACACATGTACAAACACATAATATATATGTTGTGACACAGTTGGTATAGGGGTCCCTCTCCGGGGGTAGATGGACTCCCTCTTTACACACAGCAGCCGTAGAAACAGGAGACAAGTCTGGGAATCTCGTACAAACTGGTCGGCGCCAGTCTTTATTGTTCCACACACAAAAATCTAAACAAAAGCATAAACATAAGTCCTAGCCCGGCTGGGCACTAACTACACAGCAGATTCCCTTGCTAAACAGTGGTAGGGCCTATTGCCCTCATCATCAACAAAACACGTGCACAGTACTTACAGGGTTTTAACCAATTGTCTCTGAACAGGCTAGACTGCCAGCTCCCCCCAGGTGTGAGAACACTCAGCCACAAACAAACCCAGCTTAAATCAGCCAGTTCCAGGTGGAAGCCCTAATGAGCCTGCTACCAGGCTGGAAGGCCCAAAACCTGGAGTGGCCTGTGGATGGAGCCCTCCCTCTCCTCACATCCTCACCCCCAGGTCCCATTCCGGCTTTTCACAGAAGCCGACATTACTAGTCTGCTTTTCTAACAGACTTCTCCTGGGGTTTTTTAAAAGACATAAGACAGGAATCTGGGACAAATATAGAAGCCATTCCACACTTCTCCAGTGCTTATATTACTGGAAGAGGATATTATAGTGTGATCACAAGAACAGACCTTGCATTACCTACAATATATTTTCCTGGCCACGACGCCAAAGTTCCACTACTTCTATATCTCAAGAACTGGCAACCACAGGAACTAGGTAGCAGGACCGACCCAATCAGTATGATGTTTAAATCACACAGTTCCAAGAGATCGGACTGGTGTAAAAAGGTTTTTAATGAAAATAATGAACCTGGCACAACAGAATTGGAGGACATAGACTCACTATTCTGGAACTTAGAAAAAGCACTCACCAAAGAAACTAAAATATGGTGTTACATTAAGGGACTAGAACATTACCTGAAAGTTAATCATATACCCAGAGGTCTTAGGATCCTGAAAAATCAGACTTTTGGATTGGAAGATTCCAGATTTAAGGAAGAGTAGGACTGTGTTCTACATGAATGTTCCTCCAATCTAATGAGACTCGTCATCAAAGAGAAAGACAAATTTCTTTGTAAATTGGAGGAAGATATTAAGATTAAGGAATCATCACTGAACAAATATAAGGACAGTGAAGACCTTAACATCAATCAGGAAACACTTACTAAAAAAATGGAAAGTATGGAAGATAATGTTATCAAAAATAAGGAAAGGAAATTCCAGAGGGACAAACAAGATTATGCTAATAACCGCGTGAAAAATTGGTCGAGATTCCGACCTCCACCCAGAGATCGCAGTATCCAATACCGGGAATCCAAACCATCAAATCCAAAGGCACGTACAAATAATAGGCCTAAAACAGAGAAACAGGTCTACTTCCAAAGAAGAGATCCGGTGGCTACTACGAATAGATTCTCTGCACTTAGCAGGAACAATTCAATTAACGAGGAGCTTTTTATCACCCGCCCTAATGAAAACCTACACTGACAACACATTGGAAATATCTAGCACGGGAAAATTTACCACATGCATCTCCGCTAAAAAGAAGATTACCAGACGAAGAGGAAAGAGAGGAGGTAGGAGGAAGAAACCCCAACAAAAGAAAACATTATCAGTAGACAAAGACCCCAGAGATCAAGGCATATTCAACCTGTCTTCACATACTCTAACAAAACCTGAAGTGTTAACACTAAGTAAAGGACTGACATATGCTCCAACACAAAAATTAAACAAATTTCAAATGTACATTGATATGAATAAGTTTATACGGAGATTGACATTAAAATGTCATTTTGCTAAGAATGAAAACGCAGCTATCATCAATTATAATTCCTTCAAATCTAACCTAAAACACTCCTCCAAATTTTATCCATTGGAGCCCAAAGGTCATCACTTGAATATTTTCTACGAATTGGTCAAAAAAGACCTATTGGACAGAGAAAATACAGACATCAAAAAACAAAATCTGACCAACGCAGAGAAACACGCCCTCAAAGAACTAAAAAATAACAAAGACCTGGTAATTAGAGCAGCCGATAAGGGAGGAGGGCTAGTGATCCAAAACAGGGAGGATTATGAAGAAGAGGCACTGAGTCTTCTCAATGATGTGAATTCTTATAAGCCACAACCTAAGGATCCCACAGAGCATTTTCTCAATTAACTCAGACCAATATTGGTACAAGCTCTCCATTTCATTCAATTTAATCTGCAAGGAGGAATACCAGTATATTCTGAATAATAATCCGATTATACCAATTTTTTATCATCTGCCCAAAATACACAAAAACATGGAGAAACCCCCAGGCAGACCAATTGTAGTTGGTATAGACTCCTTAACAGCAAATCTATCTAAATATGTGGATGTTTTTCTGAATCCCCAAGTTCAGAAACTTACCTCATACCTGAAGGATACTGTCAGTGTACTTAATATTATGGAACAATTGGAATGGAAATAAACTTATAAGTGGGTGACAGTGGATGTTTCATCATTATATACAGTCAGGTGCATAAATATTGGGACATTGACAGAATTTTCATATTTTGGCCACTATTCACCACCACAATGGCTTTGAAATAAAACAAACAAGATGTGCTTTAACTGCAGACTTTCAGAATTAATTTGAGGGTAATTACATCCAAATTAGGTGATCGGTGTAGGAATTACAATGGTTTCTATATGTGCCTCCCACTTTTTAAGGGGCCAAAAGTAATGGGACAAACTAAACAATCCTAAATCAAACTTTCACTTTTTAATACTTTGTTGCAAATGCTTTGCAGGCAATTACAGCCTGAAGTCTGGAACGCATAGACATCACCAGATGTCTATTAAAATTACGGATACAGGAACATCTTCGTAATATTAAAAACAAGGTGGAAAGTCATTCATTATCAAAACACTTTCTCGGTCATCATAATGCCTCTACAGATACTTTTACCTATAAAGCTATTGAAAATGTCCCCTTGGGTCCTAGAGGTGGAGACTTGTTAAAATTACTCTCACAGAGCGAGATGTATTGGATATATGAATTGAACACATTACATCCACATGGACATAATGAAAGTTATGAAATTGCACCATTTTTATAATTTTTATAGATGTTCAAGTACTCCTTTTAATTCTCCACCCCAATGTTTTATGCAGTTATTAAGTATTCTGCACAAGTTTTTTTCGAGAAGGTTTTTAGATAATATTTTGTAGAGAGTTATTTTAATAATTTTAAGGATTTTTAGGGATTTTTTTATTTAAATTTTAAAAAACTTTTTGTATTATTATCATAATTGTATCTCTAATATTTGTTTCAATACTGTCTTTGGATTCATAATATATCAACACGCGGTTACAATATAACAGTCTTTTATACACTGGGGATCCTGCCTTCTTCCTAGTAGAATTGCATCTAACTACTATGTATTGGATGAATCACCAACAAAATGGCGCCTCTCATGGTAAAGACTAAGTAGCCTGTACTTGATATAAACAGCACAGAGACAATAGAGGGCGGGATCAGTCAGGTATATTAGGAGACTCAGAATAAGGTCCCTCATAACCCCTGAGGAAGCCTATGAGGCGAAGCATGTTGGGAATTCTATCCAATACCATGCACCATTAAGAGACTATCCTGTATATCCCTGGAAATCACGATTCTACAAGAAAACTCTCCCTTAGGACTAGCCACCTTGTCTTTAAGATAAGTTTTTGAATTTCTATTATAACACTGTTTTAAAAATTATTTACCATGAAATAAAAAACATTAACAATTGGATACTAGTGACTGTAGTTCACTTTTAATGATATCCAAATTGGTGGCATACTGGAGTCGGGGGAAGAGAGCAATTAGAAAGGTGGAACGTGAGGGATTCCTGTCTAAAGACGGATTTATTGTTACGCTTAATATACAAGTGTACTTATGGTACGGGTACTCACTTCTAAAAAATGTTCATTGTATTATTTGATAATACCACACTATCAGGCGCTTGTCCCCTCTCTCTTCTTCTAAATATATATATATATATATATATATATAAACGCACACGCTATATATATATATATATATATATATATATTACACTTCGGGGAATCCGGTACTGGAATCCTGACACCTGTCAGAATCCCAGCATCCAGACCGCTGGCATCCCGAAGGTAAGTAGCAGGGTGAGGAGAGGTAGAGGTTAGGCACTAGGGGAAGGGTTAGGGAAATGCACTAAGGGGGGAGGGTTAGGTTTAGGGAGCGGGGAGGTTAGGTTCAGGTACTATGGGGGGAGGTTAGGGTTAGACACTGGGGAGGGTGGTTTAAGGAAAGGGGGAGGGTTAGGATACCGACTGGCAGGTGTCAGTATCCTAACCCTGTCGGGATGCTGACTGCCAGGATCCCAAGCACTGGCATCCATTAGAGATGAGCGAGGTCCGGATCTCAGAGATCCGAACCCACCCGAATTTCGGAGATCTGGGGAGATCTGAGCTATGCTCGGATCTCCCTGCCTGCCCTTCACCCGAGGCAAAACCTTGTGACCCCGCTGTCGGGTCGCGAGGTTTTGTATTGAGCGAGCTTAACACTGATTGGCTGAGAGAGCCGTCTGTCACGGCTCTCAGCCAATCAACGTTAGGCCCATTGAAAATGCACACAGAAGAAAAAGATGGCGCCCACCATCCCCCACCGCCTGACACCACCGGCACCCCCCGCTGCCAACACCGCCAACACCCCTGCACTGCCGACACTGTCAGCACACATGCACTGAGGACACCGCTGGCACCCCCACTCTGCCGACACCACCGGCACCCTGCATTGCGAACACAGCTGCACTGCCGACACAGTCAGCAAACCTGCACTGAGGATACCGCTGGCACCCCCGCTCTGCCGACACCGCCGGCACCCTGCAGGCGAACTCAGTTGCACTGCCGACATAGTCAGCAAACCTGCACTGAGGATACCGCTGGAGCCCCCGCTCTGCCGACACAGCCAGCACCCTGCATTGAGAACACATCTGCACTGCCGACACAGTCAGCAAACCTGCACTGAGGACACCGCCGGCACGCCCGCTCTGCTGACACCGCCGGTACCCTTCACTAAGAACACTGCCAGCACCGCAGCACTGCCATTCCATGTACTGAGGACACCTCCAGCAACCCCTGCACTGCCGACACAGCCAGCAAAACTGCACTAAAGACACTGCTGGCACCCCCGCACTGCCGGCACAGCCAGCAAACCTGCACTAAAGACACTGCTGGCACCCCCGCACTGCCGGCACAGCCAGCAAACCTGCACTAAAGACACCGCTAGCACCCCCGCACTGCCAACATCAACGGTACCCTTCACTGAGGACACTGCCAGCACCGCAGCACTGCCATTCCATGTACCGAGGACACCGTCAGCAACCCCGCTCTGCCAACACTGCTGTCGCAGTAAGTGCACTATTGGTGTATCCAACCCACACTGTATAACACACTGTATCATGTTGGAAATTAGAAGCTGAACTGCCACATGTTAGTGCCGCCCACTGTATAACTTAGCTTAGTCAGCCAGCTAGCTGGATGCAACCTTTTGGTCTTAACTAGATGAAACAAATAATATTGTGAGGTGGTCAAAATTGATTGGAAATTACTGGAATTTAATGTTATTAAGGTTAATTATACTGTAGGAACAAAATCAGGCCCATTTTATATGATTTTAGCTGTTTTTATGATTTTATAGGAAATAATCCAGATCCAAAACCAAAACACGAAAACAAAACACGGAGGTGAGGTTTTGGCAAAACCAATCCAGAACCAAAACACGAGGGTCGAAGCACATCTCTACTATATATATCTATGATATATATATACACAGTATATATAATATAACATATATATATATATATACACATATGATATATATCATATATATATTATATAGGATAGGTACAAAATGAGGTGCACTCACCAGTCTTCAAGTAGATTTAAAAGTTTGTTTCTTTATTCACAGCATAGGTACAGACAGCATCATCGACGTTTCAGTCCTACTTTGGACTTTTATCAAGATACATAAACATACCTCCCAACATGACCCTCTCCAGTAGGGACACAATGCTCTGGTCCAGGACTTCCCTGGTAATTTATGATTGGTGGCAGCTCCAGGTGTGGGGATGCAGCGCAATCCAAAATTCAAATAGGGGAGTCACACCAACTGCCAGTGAGTCCCAGCCAGTGGTATTTGGCAGCATGTGAAATGACAGTTGTTGTGACTCCCCTATTTGAATTTTGAACTGCGCTGCAGCCCCGCCTCTTACCAGTGAAGTCCAGGACCAGAGCATTGTGTCCCTCCTGGAGAGGGTCATGTTGGGAGGTATGCATAAACAATCCCTCCACCCCATATATATACACCTGAGTTTAATTGGAATATAAGGGAGAAGCACACCCACCAATCAAGGGTAGCATAATATTTAGCACAATTAAAACATACATAAAATGCATCAGCACAACGTGTGTATTACACACTATCTATATGATCTAATCCAATATCGCTGTACAGCTGAAGACAATATTTATTCATTCTAAATGTCACATTTACCTCTGTACGACTCCCCGGCTCCTTCCCGCTGTAGGCGCCATTGCATGACATCACAGTGAGTCGCCGGGTTGTTTCTGCGTTCCTAGGCAATGCTGAGGCAAACTGCGTTACCTAGCAACGCCGCTACTCACTACCAACTAACGGAAGCCCAAATGGGGCAATCACATTGGAGAGAGTATGCACTATATATTGTATACTATGTGGCTAATCAGTGATTAACAGTGCTATCATTCAGGTCAGTATAGTCTGACCGGAGACACAATGGATATATTATACTTCATATAGATAGAGACTATCAAGTCTCCTAATTTGTATAATTTAGGATATGGTCACAAACTGTATCAGAGCCAAAAAAGTATCAAGGAAAAAAGAAGAAAAATTATTAAAAAAATAAAATAAATAAACAAAGCCAAAATAGTAAATAAAAAGTAAAAAATAGAAAGTCAGTGTCCAATATCAATTAGGAGGATTCCATCTTGTCACAAAATCCACACAGTCCAGTCATCCGATCAAATACAAAGTATTCTCAGCATCCTAATTCAAAAAGATGCTATATTGTATAGAGCAGTGGTTCCCAAACTATGCGCCGCGGCACCCTGTGGTGCCTCGGGACACTTGCAGGGGTGCCTCAGGTTGGTGGTCCAGCACCAAATCAAATTCTTTATGGTCAATGTAATGTAAATAAGTGCACAAACAGAAGCGCAAACCTGTCCACCACTATATAACCAAACCTAAGGATAACGTATAAGCACTATTTACTTCACTGCATTTTTTGGGGAATTTATCAAAACCAAACTTTTGGCTTAGATGTGCCGTGAAAACAAAGCTGATGCACTAGGGCGCCGTGATTCATAAAAGATTGGGAAACACTGGTATATAGTCATTTAATCCTCTTGGCCAGATCGTATCTAATTTAAAGATCCAACTTGCTTCCCTTTTAAGTAGCAGCTTATCTCTATTACCACCTCTCTTGGGTGGTGGTACCCAATCAATCGCCATACA
Source organism: Taudactylus pleione (assembly GCA_031769625.1). Taxonomy (NCBI): domain Eukaryota; kingdom Metazoa; phylum Chordata; class Amphibia; order Anura; family Myobatrachidae; genus Taudactylus; species Taudactylus pleione. The sequence goes on along the minus strand of JAUIMM010000252.1, from coordinate 2,684,689 downwards.
CCTGAGGGATGCCAGAGGGTGTTGTGCCTCCAAAAAATGTTTAGCGACTGGTTTATCAGTCGAGCCCATTGTCAATCCAGATCTAATTGATGATCTATGATTTGCCATTCTTTCATGTAGGGGACAGACTGACTTTCCAACATATACCAGGGAGCATGGGCACCAAAGTATATAGATCACATGATCTGATGTACATGTCAGTCGATGTGTAATTTTTATTCTACGGCCTGTATGTGGGTGATAAAAAGAATCGCCAGCCATTATACTCCTGCATATGTCATACAGTTTGTACACCGAACACAGTCAGTTTTTACAGATGTTAGCCATGTGGTATTTTCACGTGTAGGAAGGTCCTTTAAGTTTGAGCCCCTCTTGTAGCTTATAAGTGGGGTCTTGGGTAAACGACCTTTAAAGACAGGGTCGGTGGCAGCTATTGGCCAATGCTGTTTAATAGCCTTTTTAAGAGCAATACCTGCTGTGTTGAAGGTGGTTGTGACAACAAAGGGTGGTTGAGTAGTTTTCCTTTTTTCTTTTGTTCCCATGTATATGGATATTGCGGGCTTTAGTGAGGCAATTGTTCACTATATCATTCGTATATCCCCTCTCCAAGAAACGTAGTTTCATCTCATTCAATTGTAGTTCTATGGTCTCTGTTTCTGAGTTGTTTCTCAAAACTCTCAAAAATGGAGAAACTGGGAAGTTACGTTTCAAAGGTATAGGGTGGTGGCTATTATATTGGAGGAGTGTATTACGGTCTGTCACTTTCCTAAACAGTTTGTGACCATATCCCCCATTGGTGGTAAATATTGTTACATCAAGGAAGTTGATCACAATGGCACTGGACTCCATGGTGAATCTAATCGGGGTATCCAGTCCATTAAGCTCAAACAACATATTTTGTAGTGCCCCTGTGGTGCCCTTCCAGAGAAAGAACACGTCATCAATAAAGCATCGATAATATTCAATATTACCTCCAAACCGCGGGTAGATGTACTGTCGCTCGTAAGAATCCATATATAGGTTGGTGTATGCTGGGGCTAAATTGCTACCCAGAGCGGTTCCCGCGGTTTGGAAGTAGTAGCGGTCACCATATTTAAAGAAGTTACATGTCAAGGTCAATTCTATTCTATATGATTCCCAGTATGGGATCGCAGAAGCACATTTCTTACAGTGTCAATGCCCTCACAGTGTGGTGTAACCGTATAAAGGGACGTAACATCCATAGTTATCAACAAGGCTCCCTCACATCTAAGTAGTGTCATAATACCTCAAATTAAGTAATTTGTATCCTGTATATAACTATCTGTAGTCTTTACGCTAGTTTGTAGGAAGCCATCAAGGTACTTTGCCACAGGTGAAAACAGTGAATTGCAGGCCAAGATATTGTAGCTCATGCACTAATGTGATGGATGCATTATATTTATAAATGAATTATAAAGAATACATTTACAGCTTTCATCAGCAGCAGCACAAGTCACTCACAGTTTTATAGCAGTCAGTGGCTCTTGCTGTGCTCCTCCCTCAGTCACACATATATGGATACCTATTTAAAACCTCTATGCAAATCCTGTCTATACCTTCTTAAATTGTCGCTATTTAGCGTAATGAGTCAAACAGTAAATAAATGCTTTCAGACTTTGAGTGTGGTTCCAAAGTACAAAAAGTTATTATTCAATATAAAAACAGATGGTTACACGCTGTGATCTAAAGACAATTAGTGCAAATAAATCATACAGACCCAAGGTACAGTTGTTACATACGGATGCGCTCTGGACCCAGATACCGGCATCAGCATAGAAACCTCCGCCAACAGCACAGCAAGAAGACTGAGGTCCGAGTTCAGAGAGCCCACATATATACTCTTTACAGGGATAGGCAATACAATAGACAAGTTTGGCATGATTCCATTGGTTCTTCTTAAAGGTGCTTCTGTAACAGGATAGTTCATAGGTCAATTCGAATGAACACAAACAGCCTCCAACAACCCTTTGTGTCCTTTTTCCGCTGCATGCTAATCTAAGCTGACAACATTACAGAGTACATTTTAATGTTTTAACTCTCTATAGTCCATAGTTTGCAGATGCATGTTGCGATCTTCTCACCGATGATACCGGAAATCTGTTGAGACACAGTGGATCAGTACAACACCAAACACGGTCTGCTTACCATGTACTAAACCTTAGATATCAAATAACCTTTATTACACAACATTAATAATTACTGAATAAACCTTGAATATTACACTTTAATGCTAGGGAACCTTTTATGTAAGTGTGCAGTGTGTAAGTATTGGGGAATTGAGAAAAGACGCTAGTTAGCGCTGTGCGACTACGTGTTTTTTTGGAGTCTACCTTGGTATGTGTTTTGCAGGGTTGATCATTTTATATGTTTTAGTGACTGTCTGTATTTAATGATGAGGACTTTTAACTTCTTTCTATTGCGTGGGAATCACACTACGCTAAATAATAGCATCGCCGTATGTACCTATAATGGCTGGGCGGCCAGTCACAAAATGCTGTCTCATTGCCATTCGCAAAATGGCGTTGCCCCGATCTAATTTTACACCGATCCTGTCTCAGCCAATTATCTGGCTTCGACAGTCTACCCTTTGATAGCAAACAACATGCTATCATACTCTGATCTAAAAACTAATTCAGGCTTACATTATGACATATATTATTCAATGCTATATTATGGGATGGCACAAGGTGGTTCTTAATCCATCAAGAATGTGTCTCTAGGAGGGGACATAAAACTACCCTTATACGCACACCGTGGATTTTGGAAGATCATGGGAAAGATGTGGGGATGCACCAATTCTATAAAAAAAAAGTCTTGAGGGGGGAATTGGGACTTACATTATTTTAGATGTTTTAAAATAACATTTTAATAACACATTTTATTCATATCTAAATCTTATACATTATACGATGGTACCTTCTAGTTCAGGGTTGTAATGCAGTCCTACATTCACCTCAGTATTCATATTGTTACTACTGGTCACCATCATAATTTCATTCTTCCGGTTTACCTTATCTTTACATTTTCCGCATTTCAACACAGTAGGAACACACCTGACACATAAGCCAATTACTATGATGACAACCAGTATGAGGATCAGGAGTTTACCTATACTCACAATCATTTCCTGGACCCACTCTCCTAGACCTGAGAACCATTTCACTGGGTTCAACCATGAAACCCATTCCTCTACCTTCTCCTCTACTTCAGCCACTGAAGCATTATGTTTTTTTCGAAATTCCCATTTCAGCTGCAGAATTTCATCCATCTTCTGGTCTATCACCTCCTTGGGGTTGCTGGTATCATTTGTAATGTAAGTGCAACACTTTACTCCAAATTGGGTGGCCAAAGTTACGCAATACCCTCCAGTGACAGCTGTTAAATAATTTAACACTAGTCTATGTTGCACAAGTTCTTTCTTGTAAGCTTGCAACTCCCTACCTGTATACCTAAACGTGTCATCATACATCTCGGTGATATCTATTAATTTAGCAAGATCTTGGATATAAGTAAATTTAGTTTACCCCGAGCGATCCTGGTAGGATCCAGTGCTACCAAAACTTGAAAGCCACTTGTCTCACTAATTAACTGTGTGGTTTTATGCACATCACCAGGTATCATATTTCTTTTGTCTCTGTGCTCATACTGTGTGTGAAAATATGGTGATGGTGTGTTTTTATGAATACCAAGCATTTCACCATGTGTGAGGGTCATAACCTCTGGGACTACTCTTTCCAGGTAACACAAACCTTCGGAACTCGGAGAGAGCCACTTATACACTTTCCTTCCACATATAAAATATACGTCATCGGGGAGAACATAAGGAATAGTATGCATCATGATCATCAAACACATTTCCCTCACAAATTATCCTATCTCAGGTTCTCCCATCTGGCAAATACATGTTTCTGGTTGTATAACCTTAGCACAGTACCCTTCTGGTATTCTACCAATCATTTATTTGGTGTTACTCAGTGTATATTTATACCGGAAGTGTCTTCCACCTGACCTAATTTTGCGTAACAGTTCATAATTCATAGGCTCACGGTCAGCTCTTTGTGAGAAGGTCATCGTCTGGTTATTCCCAGTCACCTCCCAACTTCCTGGTTCTTTGGAGTTGGTGATGTTTAAACATATAAGTGTTTTATCTGCCTGGTACTGGTGGAGTTTAAAATGGGGTGGTTTGGTAGTAAGATATTTTCAATCCAGTGCCTTCCCTTTTTGCAATTCTGAAATCTCAGATATGTTTAATGGGAATGGCACTAATCCTACATTATGTTGTCCTTGGGGCACGTGAGAGCACACCCAACAGTCGGTTTGGTTCAAAATTTTGCCCACCATGGTGTGATAATCCTTTAAAGGATACCTACTCCAATACTGGTTATACTTAGGTTGACACTGTCGGATGCATCTCTCATTGACTACGGACCCACAGAACTCACACATACAATAATCCTCAGACGATAGACCTTCACACTGTCTCTGAGTATCCAGAATAGCAGATCTCTTAACAATTACTGTACTAAGATTGGTCAAACACTCCCCTGATTGGCATAGCACTCTTCCTCTCGACTCCACTCCATCAATACTGCAATTAGCTCCCATCTCCTCTATCGGTCCCTCGTCACAGAAACCAGAGATCCCCAAACAAACCAGGATGATGGAAACTCTGGAAGAGAATACAAAAATGAACACAGCTGACCAGTCCATTGCCGTAGCATGGCCTACAAATTTCTTTTTAGCTCAGATATCTCACTGCAACCTTTTAACCCTCCTGGAACAAGCTCGCGATCGAAAGGTCCACGTTAGCTGCCTCGTCTCCGCCTTGTTTCACCACCGGTTGGTTGACCTTCTTGCAGTGAGTGGAATGGACCCAGGTATCTCTCTCGGTCACCTTCAAAGATGTGGTACTCGTCAGCAACACCTGATACGGACCTTCCCAACGATCAGTCAAACAACCTGAACGTGAAGAAATTTCTGATCATAACATATTCTCCAGGTTCAACATCATGACAGTTTGTTTCAGGCATATCATTCGACAACAATTTCAGTTTCTGCTGTTGCTGTTTTCACTGTTTACTCATTGTTATAAGATACCTTACAGTTACCTCGTTGTTACCTTTCAAGTCTTCCTGTGGACTTATAATCAAATGAGGTTATCTACCAAACAGTATTTCAAAGGGGGACAGATTTAGAGGGGGTCTAGGAGTGGTCCTTATGCTATGTAGGACCAACGGTAATGCTTCTGGCCATCCTAGTCCAGTCTCTGCCATGATCTTACTTAATTTATTTTTAATAGTACCGTTCATCCTCTCCACCTTGGCACTGGCTTGCGGTTGGTAGGGGGTATGAGGTCGACTATTAATACCCATCAGTTTACACATATTTTGAAAAACATCACCTGTGAAATGAGTAGCCCTATCACGCTCGATAATTTTAGGGATACCGTACCTGCACAAACTCCTGAACAATTTACTTGGCAGTAAACGCGGCAGTATTAGTGGCAGCTGGGTATGCCTCAACCCAATTGGAAAACACATCAGTGCACACTAATACATACTTGAGATTCCTGCAGAGTGGTAATTGGATGAAATCAATTTGTATTACCTGGAAAGGTCAGTCAGTGGGAGGAATGTGGGATGGTTCGGTAGGGAGAAGAAAAACCCGGTGCGCACCAGTATGCTCTCACCAATTTACACATACCTTGCTTTCCCAAATGAGTCAGACCGTGCGCTGCTTCAGCCAGGCTTGGGTAGTATGCTTTGGGAGCCACTGGCTTACCTTGTCCATCTCCCCAGAGTCCAGAGGACTCTTGCCCACATCCCTTGGACCTCCAGACTGACTTTTCCTGGATAGAACACAAATTTTGCATCTCAATTAATTTCAGCATATCAATTGTTTGAAAAGTCATGATTTGTTCAGTTGGTACATTCATTTTTAACCCTGCTGCCCATTTTGCAGCTTTGTCTGCCCTGTTGTTGCCCAGTGACACCGGATCATCCTCACATGTATGGGCTTTACAATTAATTACCGCCACTGTTTTAGGCAATTGGATTGCTGTTAGTAGTCCTTTTATATGTCTGGAATGTGCAATTGGTGTGCCTGCTGCTGTCAAAAATTTTCTCAGACGCCATAGAGAGACGAAATCGTGTACTACCCCGAAGGCGTACCTCGAGTCAGTGTAGATATTAGCAGATTTACCTTCCGCTAATTCACACACCCTCTTTAGTGCCACCAGTTCCGCCACTTGGGCCGAGTGTGGTGGGCCTAAAGGTTCGGCTTCTATGATGACTTCGTCATTTACCACAGCATAACCTGTACATAACTCTCCAGTGTCAGTTTGTCTATGACAACTCCCATCCGTGTAAAATGTCACATCTACATTTTCTAAAGGTGTATCCCGTATGTCAGGTCTTGCAGTAAAGGTTTGATTCAGATATTCCATATAATCATGTGCATCAATATACCTGCAGAACTCACCTTTCGCCAGTGACTCACCTCTCTCCACCCTTTGTGCATCATGTTGCACATATGGTAAATACGTAGCTGGATTTAATGTTCTGCACCTTTTGATGGTGATGTTTGCAGGTGCTATTAAGGCTAGTTCCCATTTTGTGAACCTAGCTGAGAAGACATGTCTGGTTTGGGCAGAGTTTAGCAAAGCAAATACAGCATGGGGAGTATAGACAATCATATCATGGATTAGTACCACATCCTCACTCTTACTCACCAATAGAGCAGTTGCTGCTACACTTCTTAAACACGTTGGGAGTGATCTTGCCACAGTGTCCAATTGTGCACTGTAGTATGCTACGGGCCTACTGGCATCACCATGTTTTTGTGTGAGGACACCTGCAGCACAACCATCAGCTTCCGTACAATACAAATCAAAGGGTTTTTCATAATCAGGAATTCCCAATGCAGGTGCTCTTGTCAGACTATACTTAAGATTAAGGAAAGCCTGCTCTGACACGATCAGGCTTTGAGGAAGAGCCTAAGGACCTCATTCAGAGGTGGTCGTTAGTTGCAAGCGGTTGCCCTGAATCAGGGCGGCCGCTTGCATCCTGAACGACCGCCTCCTTGTCAATCGCTAAGCTGTGGGTTAACACCCACAGGTCTAGCAACCAACATGGGTGATGGTCGCGATGGTCAAGACCATCGCGACCATCGGGGTTTTCGACCAGACCCTAAGGTTGGGTCTGGGCACTCGTAAGCCCCAGGGAGCTTCCTGCTCTGATCGAGCAGGAAGCTCCCCACTGACATCAGCAATGATGTCAGTGGGGCCGCCCCCAAACGGCAAGTGTTCCGGCGGGAACGCCTCTGTTTGGGCAGGCACACCCCCTGCCCACCTCCCAAATGGGGCGAGCTGTCACTCACCATCAACAGCTTGCCCCGTCTGCTGCGAGACCCCTAGCGACAGAGCGTCCGTTGCTATCCTGGTCTCACGCATGCGCATGACGGAGCCGGCTCCGTCGTGCGCATGCCCAGTGGGGCAACATCGAGTTGGTTGCGAGCGCTCAGCGCTCGCGACCGACTCTGAATGACCCCCTAAGTCCTGTAATGGCAAGGCCAAAATAGAAAAACCTGGGATCCACATTCTGCAGTATCCACACATTCCCAAGAAGGTACGAATTTGCTGTTGATTCTGCGGCAGTGTCATGTTCTGTATGGCCTGGATTCTGTCATTTGTCAGATGTCATAATCCCTGGGTTAGGCAATGTCCCAAGTATTTAACCCTGGACTGGCATGGCTGTAATTTGTCCTTAGCAACCTTGTGTCCTGTTTGCGAGAGATGAAGCAATAAAAGTTTAGTATCATTTAAACATGACATAAACGAATCAGTGCATAACAATAAATCGTCCACATATTGGATTAGAACAGATCCGTTGGTAGGTTGAAAAGATTGTAAACAGTCATGTAAGGCCTGGGAGAAGATACTGGGGCTGTCTATGAAACCCTGGGGTAATCGTTTCCATGTGTATTGTACACCCCTGTATGTAAAAGCGAATAGGTACTGACAGTCAGGATGAAGAGGTACAGAGAAGAAATCAGAACAGAGGTCAATGACAGTGAAATGGGTTGCATTGGGTGGGATCTGCATAAGAATGACAGCTGGATTTGGCACTACGGGAAATTGGCTCTCTACTACCTTATTAACCCCTCTAAGGTCTTGTGCCAGCCTATAACCCCTAACACCACTCTTCTTTACAGGAAAGATGGGACTGTTGGCTACACTTGCTGTACGAACTAAAATTCCATGCTGTAACAATCGCTCAATTATGGGATAAACCCCTAATTCTACTTCCTGTTTTAATGGGTACAGGGGAATTTTAGCAGCTTGCCTACCACTTTTTAGATTTACCATTACGGGACTTATGTTTGCCATTAATCCAGTGTCCTGTCCATCCTTGGTCCAAAGTGAATCTGGAATTTGGGATAAGATTTGATCTACCTGAGATGGATTTTTACCTGTACCAGTAGAGTGATACATTATTCTTTGGGGAGGGTCCAACATATCCATCACCTCGTGCGCAACTCTCTCTGGGATATCCAGGAATATACCATCTGGGGTACAATATATGACACATCCCATCTTACATAACAAATCCCTTCCCAGTAGGTTAGTAGGAGCCGCTGCTGCCAGGAGGAAAGAATGCCTGGTATGCAATGGGTCGATAGTGACCTCTGTGGATTTTGTTAAAGGATAATGTTGCACAATACCCGTTACACCTATTGTTGGTACTGTCTTGCTGGTTACCTGTAAGTTAGCGCTAACTTACAGGTAACCAGCAAGACAGTACCAGCTACATACTAAGGATATTTAGTACCAGCTACATCAACCATCATCACCGGTTCTTCCCTAGTACTTCCCGTTAACCTGACTATCTGTAGACTACAGGAATGACCTGACCCCATCGTTGACTCTCACCCTCCAATACAGTATTTACGGCTACAATTGGAGCTGGTGACTGCTGAAAATTCCCTGTACTCTGTGTATATCCCTTATGAGGATATCCAGGTAATCCCTGGTTAGGGGGTCCCACCCTCTTCATCTTACTGTTCTTACTTAGGTATCCCACTTGGTTGCAGTTGAAGCACCTTCATGAATGGGGTGGGTGAAAGGGTTGTTGTGTGGGTTGAGCAGTAGGGAAATATTGTGGGTGTGGATAAGGAGCTGGAGGGTAATATGGTGGTTGTGGATAGTATGGGTATTGTGGCTGTGTGTGATAAGTGGGGTAGGGCTGCGGTTGTGGTGGTGCAGGATTGGTGAGGACGTGTAGCTGTGCAGGTGCATGAGTGTCTGTTGGCTGTGATGTTACAGTCATTCCTTCTAGAGCTTGAATATTAACAGCCATTAACTTCTTGCTCTGGGTCTCTCTCTTTTTAAGGATGTTCTTATCATGTTCAATAGCGGATTCTATGAGGGTGTCTACAGTGACTCCCCTCCAGCCAGGTAGTGAGGTCTGAACTCGGGTCTTTAGGTTCTGTTTTAGACCATCCATAAGTACAGTGATGATCATTCCCCTGTGATGAGTGCTATCTTTAATATCCTCTAACCCAGTGTACTGGGTGATAGCCTGCAGAGCTCGGTTACAATAATTCTCTGCAGATTCACTCTCTTTTTGTTTTATGGTGAAAATTTTGCTCCAGTTAAATACTACTGGAAAATATACACCCAATTGAGTTATAATGCGGGTAATGTTACCTTGGTTAATTTCGTCTGTTAAGGGAACATCTCTATCCAATACACAATCCGTGATAAACTTTGTATTGCATGGAAGACAAGCCCTGAACACCACTTGCCAATCTTTATTGGTTGGCTCGTGAGCACTACCCACATTTTTCAAAAATCTTTGGCATTTGGCTAATTCCTTTTTAGGATCGGGAAAATCATTCATTATGGAATTTAGCTCCGTTCTTGTACAAGGACAATGCATTGCTACCTCCCTTGTGGGCACTACACTGTTCGCATCCACATTCCCATTCGGAACAGTTATTGTCCGGATGGGATGCAGACCGGCCGCACTGCTACTTTTGACCTTGTTACCTGACTGGGGATTTAGTCTATTACTGCTACGTATAGGGTAATGACTTCCTCTACGGGTGCAGTGGATGTTAACACTTGCTGTACTATCACTTATGAAGATGGCGGCACCACTTGTGCTTGTTGTGATGGAGCATCTAACATGTGTACAGCATGGGAAATGGCAGACATAACAATAGGCTCATCATCCGCATCATAAACATTTTCTTTGTGATTACTCAAGAGAGGGTACAAGTTACTTGTTACATTTTTATGGGTTTTTTCAACAACTGTAACAACTGTACCTGCACCCCCATCCACATAGGGCAGTGCTGGTGCGTGTGAACCACTGGCAATACCTTCCGCAATGCTACCTTGCTGCACGTGCGTGCTATCTCACGGCGCGCACGCACCGCAGTTTAGCGCTGCGTGTGTACTCTCCGGTAACTAGCGTCGCGTGCACACCTTTAAGCCACGCATCCCCCTCACGCTGCCATAATTTTAAACACTCGTTATATTTTACCTTTTTCATTTGAGAACGCACCATACAGATACTATCTCGGACATTGTTCAATACCTCCTTATCAAAGCTACCAATTCTGGGAAAAGGCCTAACACTCTTCATCGTCATTTTAAACCATACATCACAGTACCTAGTTGCATAAGCACCGTACTTAGAATGCATAATATGCCGTGCCAACCCAAGCGGCGCTTCCAACAGTAGCACATCATCTAACATCTCTACCGTTTGCTTGGCTCCCATTCTGGGAGAAACCTAAGCTTTTCAATAGAGAGTTAAACTGGTGAAAGACAGTCATGATACTTTCACTTACCTGCGGACGATATTAACAGGATGCGCCCACACACCTATGGAAGAATAACCAGGCTGCTTCCACGCACCTAATCCCTTTTTGACTACCTTTCAACTGCTAGCATGTAGGTATTCCAATAACACCTACCCTTTTCAGTGATTTCGTCCACCCTCTACCCAGTTCACAATCACAATTTAGCCAAAACTGTGCGGTTCAATTACAATGCTCAAATAACCCTAACTGATCACTGAATACTGCAATCACACTGGGAGGTGAACCTACAACAAAGACAACAACTACACCTGCTTATGTGTATAGAACGGTATCTACTGCCGAGCTACTAGGTATTCTCTTGCGCCTAGTCCTTAAGGGTCCTATGATACCCTTAACTAGGGAACAGTTGTCCCTACCAACAAATACTCACTGTTACACACCCTTTTCATGTGCAGAAAAATACACGTTTTTCCAGACTATGGCAACATTGATCAAGATGCTTACAACAATGCTGTCTATCAATGCACTCTCAACAGCTTTGTTCAAAACACGTGGCAGCAATACCGGAAGTATATGCTATTGTGCGACTAGTCGCATACACAATAATGCGACTTCTACACAACACGTATTATGACTTTTACGCTATAGTGCGACTGGTCGCATACACAATAATGCCACTTCCCCTTTTTAACACAAAAAACTATTGATGAAGGAAAACAAACTTTATCCTCCCTCGTCCCTGGATTCTTAATCAGCGCTCCTAAAGCCACAATAACAGGTAGCGGACTCTCAGCAACAAAGTGGTAGCAGATTTCGAAGGCACAATGCGTTCTCCTGCTATGGCGCCTCCACCCCTTTTGCTGAGAGATCGCTACCGAGTGTTACCTAGTGACCGGTAGCGTGATTTCACACTGCAAGCCCCCAACTATGGATACCTATTTAAAACCTCTATGCAATCCTGTCTATACCTTCTTAAATTGTCGCTATTTAGCGTAATGAGTCGCACAGTAAATAAATGGTTTCAGACTTTGAGTGTGGTTCCAAAGCACAAAAAGTTATTATTCAATATAAAAACAGATGGTTACACGCTGTGATCTAAAGACAATTAGCGCAAATAAATCATACAGACCCAAGGTACAGTTGTTACATACGCATGCGCTCTGGACCCAGATACCGGCATCAGCATAGAAACCTCCGTCAACAGCACAGCAAGAAGACTGAGGTCCGAGTTCAGAGAGCCCACATATATACTTTTTACAAGGATAGACAATACAATAGACAAGTTTGGCATGATTCCATTGGTTCTTCTTAAAGGTACTTCTGTTACAGGATAGTTCATAGGTCAATTCGAATGGACACAAACAGCCTCCAACAACCCTTTGTGTCCTTTTTCCGCTGCATGCTAATCTAAGCTGATAACATTACAGAGTACATTTTAATGTTTTAACTCTCTATAGTCCATAGTTTGCAGACGCATGTTGCGATCATCTCACCGATGATACCGGAAATCTGTTGAGACACAGTGGATCACTACAACACCAAACACGGTCTGCTTACCATGTACTAAACCTTAGATATCAAATAACCTTTATTACACAACATTAATAATTACTGAATAAACCTTGAATATTACACTTTAATGCTAGGGAACCTTTTATGTAAGTGTGGAGTGTGTAAGTATTGGGGAATTGAGAAAAGACACAGTTAGCGCTGTGCGACTACGTGTTTGTGGAGTACACCATGGTACGTGTTTTGCAGGGTTGATCATTTTATATGTTTTAGTGACTGTCTGTATTTATATGATGAGGACTTTTAACTTCTTTCTATTGCGTGGGAATCGCACGACGCTAAATAATAGCATCGCCGTATGTACTTACAATGGCGAGTTTCACTAAAATGGCGCTGGGCGGCGAGTCGCAAAATGGCGTCTCATTGCCATTCGCAAAATGGAGTCGCCCCGATCTAATTTTACACCGATCCTGTCTCAGCCAATTATCCAGCTTCGACACAGACCACTGTGACTCCGAGCTCTTTATTCTGACTGCACCACGGCCACAACCACTACTGCCCATGCCGATGATCACCCAGCATGTCCCTCATACTCTCCACCACCATGCTGAGCATCTGGAGCTTTGAGAAGAGATCACCTAGCGAGATGATGGATGATATCATCATCTCGCGAGACCGCTAGCTCTGCAGTGGCGAGGCGGCAGTAGATGTGAGTGAGAAAAACAGACAGTGTGGTCACGGAGGCTTACACTACCCTAGCACCGGGACTGTCCCCCACCTCCCGGGACTGCAGCCGCCACTCGCGGAGTTCTAATAAAGATTGCAAAAAAAAAAACTACAACACTGCGGACGGCCCGGGTCCCCTGGCAAGGCCGGGCCCGGGTAATCAGTACCCGCTCCCCCGCCTCTCGGCGCCCCTGTTACTGTCTAAAAACAGACCTGCATCAGGATAACGAGTCTAGCCTGAGCAGGTCCAAGTAACAGGTAGCCGGGGGACCCTGTGAAAGGGTTCCCCTGGCTGTGGCATTACACCTCTGCTAGAAAGAGTCCGGTGCTGGTTATGGAAAATACAGGGGACCCTTAATCAATTTGTCCCCTGTACTTCCGCAACCAAGACCAGTTCAGCAGAGCCATGTGCTGGTTCATAAAATACAGGGGAACCATATGCATTTTTCCCCTGTATTTTAAGAACCACGACAAGCTAAGCAGAGCCCAGTTCTGGTTCTTAAAATACCAGGGACCCCTAGGACAGGCTCTACAGAGCCTTGGCCTAGTTATGCTTGTTTACTTTTTTTTTTTTTACAACACAGAAGCCTTTACAGATCTTACTGATACATGGAGACTTTTGTATAACTCAGACCTTTTAATGTGAGTTACATTAAAAAGTTTGGATTTTCATAGGAGAAAACTCACCCGGACTTGCGTAATGTAATGCCTCAAACTCACAAGTACGCAGGCAATTATATTTGGTGAGTTTTGAGACAAACTCGGACCTTTAAATGTGCAAGAAGGTCCGAGTTTGTCTCACATTAAAAACTTGAACCCTATTACATCTCGCCCAATATAGTAAAAAAAATATATAGTGTAAATCTGTTCTTGTGCTCAATAAGACAAAGAAAGGAGACCACTACAAACAAAGCCTGTTTCTGTTTTCACAAATTTGTGTTGGCAAAGATTTCCATATACAGTATAAGAGCACTTTTTGGGATATAATATTGAAGTGTGGGGTTTAGAACACTTGTTTTTTTTTTTTAGTGGTCTCCTTTTTTGTGGTATTGGGCACGAAAGCATTTTCAATTATTATAAAGAGGATATCACAAGGAAAAGAAGTTCCTGAGATAAAGATAAAATAATTCAGATAAGCTGTCGATTTACACAATTTTGGTACGCCTACATTATAATATTTGGGGGATCCTATATTGCAGAGGTTCCCAAACTCGGTCCTCAAGGCACCCTAACGGTCCAGGTTTTAAGGATAACCATGCTCAGGCACAGGTGACTTACTTAGTACCTCAGTCTTTTGATATAACCATCTGTTCTCAACCATGGTTATCCTTAAAGCCTAGACAGTTATGGTGCTTTGAGGACCAAGTTTGGGATCCTCTGTTTTATTGGGATACTCTTATTAACCTTTGGACTAGAGATGCACGGTTCGGTTCTCCAGAAATCCAAATCCACCTGAATTTTGTGAATCCGGACAGATCCGAGTCGCGGTTCTGATCTCCTGAGGAGAAACTGACAGACTGATCTTCCCGCAGTTTGGCATTTGGATTTGAAATCTGAATTTCGGGTTTTGGATTGCAAATATTACGATTAAAGCTGCGTATTTGCATTGCAATACCAAAACACAAAGATGAACCTAGATCCACAACCAAAACATAGGTGTCAGCGCACATCTCTGCTTTGTACATCGTAAAACCACACTAGATGGCGCTGTTTCTGATTTATTGCTTTAGATTTATCTATTGACTTAAAGAACAAAAGTATTTTTGTAGAATTAGCTGCCACCCACTAGAATGGAGAATAAAACGCATTTGCGTCAGGGACAGATGGATGTCATCTGCGGCCATTAGCAGTGAACTGAGTGCTACTGGTGTTTTTGTCAGTGCAAGAACGGTACGGAGAAGACTAACGGAGGTTAGCCTAAAAAGTAGGATTTCCCGAAAAAAGCCATTGCTGAATAAAAAGCAGCAGCAGAAACGAATACAGTGGGCAAAAGACCACATTGCATGGACAGAAGGTCAGTGGAAACAAGTAATATGGAGTGACGAAACTAAGATATCGATATTTGGTAGTGATGGGAGAAAATATGTGAGATGTTGCATCGGAGAAGAGGTACATCCAGATTGCATTCAAGCGACAGCAAAGAATCCTACAAGTGTTATGATCTGGGCATGTATGACAGCAGATGCTGTAGGCCATCTTTATGTCATAGATGGCACACTGAACAGAAGAAAGTACATTGACAACATCCTACAACCAAAACTTCTACCTTCTATCAGGGATCTTTTTCCAGATAATGCCCCATTTTTTTCCAGCAGGATTCAGCTCCCTGCGACATTGCATGGATATGCAAACAGTGGTTCACGGAGAATGACATACAGGTGCTGGGATGGCCAGGAAACAGCCCAGACCTGAACCCATAGAACATTTGTGGTTCTGTTTGAAAAAACTGGTACATCTGAGGTGTCCATCCAATAAAATACAATTAATTGAGGCTATAATTGTCTCATGGCACCACATAATAAAGAAGGAAGAGCTCCAAACAGTGGTTGGCTCAATTCCAAGTCACTGTGCTGCTGTCTTGAAAAATAAAGGATACCCGACGAGATACTGATAGGGTGAAAATCCTTGTGTACTTATGATGTTGTTGTCCTAAGTGTTGTTTTCACTGCATGACTTCCCTTGTAATGCAAATATTTGACCTCTGTTTATTGTATTGAATGTAGCATTACATTTCCTTTCATTTGATATATTAATCATTGCACTGCATGAAGTGTAACAGTTTTTATAAGCATATGAAGTTGAAAAACATTAAAATTTCAAAAAGTGTCCACAATTTTGGCCACCACTGTATGTATATATATATATATATATATATAATATATATATATATATATCCACCCACACACAAGTATAACCCAACAATAAAGGCAATATATATACCAGCTGCACCTCTCAATTGACCCCCTGTTAGATGAGTGTCCAAAATAGTGTAGAGATGTAAAAAGAGAGGGCGCTTAAATAATTTTTCTAATCTTATTGCAGAATACATGTATTGTTTACATAAACACCTAAACATGCAATATATTCAATATCCATTCTTTAAAAATGGGTTTTGACAATGGATCAGTTCTGGACAGATGAAAAGATGAAATGTAGGCTCTTCTTATAGCAGACTTTTTAAATAATCCCTGGAGACTTTTTAAATGCATGGATGGAAACCAGTAATGTAATTCTCCAAGAGACCAAACTTTCCTTGGCATCGTGCTGGAATAAACCCTCACACCAAAAAACACCCAGACATAATAGGCCAAAGGGCCACCATTAATTCATATTTTTAAACATTTTTATTTTACATAAAAACAGTTAGTAACATGAAACTGTTAAGTCATTGAAAGAGTCTCCAGGGATTATTTAAAAAGTCTGCTATAAGAAGAGCCTACATTTCATCTTTTCATCTGTCCAGAACTGATCCATTGTCAAAATCTGATTTTAAAGACTGGATATTGAATATATTGCATGTTTAGGTGTTTATGTAACCAATACATGTATTTTATATATATATATATATATATATATATATATATATATATATATATATATATACGGACTACAAGTCACAGACTTTTGCTATACTGAATATATATTGACCAGCCTGAGAACTTAGGTAACGGACTACAAGTCTCAGACTTTTGCTGATAAGCAATGTTATTTAGCATATCACTGCATAGTATATTAGTTTGATGGGGTTTTTTTGTTTTTTTATTAGTTAGCTCATTGAGCCTGATATTAGCCTAGTGGTATGCGCTGTTTGTTTTACTTTATTGCTAGCCATATCAGTGGGAGGGTGCTGGGCTTGTTAGCAATCAGTAACTTGACATGGCAGGTCTCCTATATATGGGTCATTAGTAGGCTGGAATAGCCTGGCTGGAAGTGCCCTATATCAGAAGTGCACAAATCAAAAGTGCAATTTGAGATTAATACTGGCGTTAGACCGGCATTGAACCGAAGGGAAACAACCTATCTACACTTCTAACAACCTGATCTAGATCTGCAGAAAATAACATCAACAAAGGTGAATCCACATTCTCACTGCTACATGAGCCTGCTGACTGCATAGCCTGGACCTTCAATACTGGACTCTGGCCCTGATTCAGAGCCGGACGCTCTGATAGAGCGCTCGCTCTGAATCAGGGCCGGCCTATTTTTATTAATTTTTTTAACGGCCTCCCGGCCGCTCGTATAGCTCTGGGTGACCACCCACAGCTATAGCGAGCAGCCAGGAAGATGGTCACGATGGTCAAGACCATCGGGCTTGCGATGAGACCCTTGTGGTAGGGTCTCATTTCAGCAAGCCCCAGAGTGCTTTCGGCTCTAACAGAGCCGAAAGCACTCCCACTGACATCACAAGTGATGTCAGTGGGGCCGGCCCTAGACGGTAGGCGTTCCCATGGGAACGCCTCCGTCTGGGCAGACACACCCCCGGCCTACCCACCAAAGGGAGCGTGCTGTCACTCAACATCGACAGCACGCCCCCTTTGTTGCGAGACCCGGAGCGACGGCTTGGCCATCGCTATCTGGGTCTCGCGCATGCGCACGACGGAGCCGGCTCCGTCGTGCGCATGTGCACTGGGCCACCATCGACCCGCTTGTGAGCGGTTCTGAATCAGGCCCTCTGTTTGGTTGCTACAAAACTTTGTGCATCACCTTCTACTATTTGTGCTTAACAGATAATCTTAATGAGCACTGTTAATGTCAGCTTACCTCTCTAATAATGTATTTTTACCTTGGCTCTTTTACCTAGTCTTACATCATCTAGCTACTACCACTGTCTACTCTAATATTCAATTTCTGCTCCCATCAAATCTCCACTTTTTCTAAACTCTGTAATATATTTTTGTTGTGCTGACACTGTACCTCATCCTTACCATGACCATGTTGTCTTCAACTCCTCCCTTCACTCAGTTTCTAACTAATCTTTTGTTCTACCCTCTGATTCCACCTCTGTCCTTTTCCCCTGGTCTCCTCCACCTCCTCCTATCTCCCCTTCTCTCTCTCTGCCTTCCTTCCCCTCTTCCCCCATTACTCCATTTTCTGTATCTTATAACCCCCAAGGATCCTACTACCCCACTACTAATCTCTCCTCCCTCACTTTTCTCCCTGTCACTTTACCCCACCTCCATCCACGTCTCCTTAATTTCCCTCCCTGCCCACCTCCTACAGGATCCCCCCCTAGCACAGGAGCCCGAATGATCCCTACACTCTATTCACCTCTGTCTCCCAAAGTAAACTCCTCTCCACGCTATAGCAACCCTAACAATCTCATTCACATTTCTCCTATCAACTCTGTCAATCTATCCTGTGCCCTCTGGAATGCCAGATCAGTCTGTAACAAACAGGCCCCCACCCATGAACTTTTCATCTCCAACTCCCTGAATCTCCTTGCCATTACTGAAACCTGGATTTCACCCTCTGACAGCACTTCTCCTGCAGCTCTCTCCTATGGGGGCCTCACCTTCTCTCACACTCCCAGGCCTGGGGGTCGTGTTGGGGTCCTTCTATCTCCTGGTTACTCATACCAACTTATACTCTCAGAACAATCCCTTACATTCTCCACATTTGAAGTTCATGCTATACACCTCTTCCAACCAGTACACCTCAGAGTAGCTGTCATCTACCGTCCCCCCGGCCCTCCCTCCAAGTTCCTTGGCAACTTTGCTTCCTGGCTGACTCACTTTCTCTCCTCAGACCTTCCCTCTATTATCCTAGGTGACTTCAATATTCCAATTGATATCCCCACAGAATCCGCTGCCTCCAAACTACTCACCCTCACTTCCTCATTTGGCCTCTCCTAATGGACCTCCTCACCCTTCCATGCAAGTGGGCATTTGCTAGATCTGGTATTCACTCACTGTTGTGATATTTCTGCCTACTCCAATTCCCAATTCCCCCTCTCTGACCATCACCTTCTCTCTTTTAACCTATCCATCTATCCTTCCCCTCCACTACCTCCGAGAGCCACCATCACTAAGCGTAACATTGAAGCTATTGACACTGCTTTCTTTTCTTCCCTACATGAATCACTTCTCTCCCCTATACTCTCTTTGTGCGCTGAACAAGCTGCTTCCCTATACAATGTCTCCCTTACTTCTGCTCTTGACTCTGTTTCTCCGGCGATCACTACTCACCCTCGCAAATCCACACCTCAACCCTGGCATTCCAAATACACCAGATACCTGCAAAAATGTTCATGAACTGCCGAGCGACAGTGAAGATCACGTTCTCAGGCAGATTTTCTCCATTTCAAATTTATGCTGTCAACCTACAGTGCTGCCCTTTCCCTCTAAACAGTCATATTTCAAGAATCTCATCTCCTCCCTGTCCTCTAATCCCCAGCGTCTCTTTTCCACCTTCAACTCCCTCCTCTGCCCACCCCCTCCTCGTCTCCCCTCCTTGCTCTCTGCCACTGACTTTGCTACCTATTATACATCTAAAATTGATTCTAAAATTGATTCCATACGTCAGGACATCATATCCAACCAGTCCCCCAGCTCTCCACCTCCTCCTTTCCTGGATCTCCCCTCCCCATCCATTTTACTGACTCTGACATCCTTCTCCCATGTGACTGGAGAGGAAGTTAAGGCCTTTATCCAGTCCTACCCCCTTCCACCTCTCTCCTCGACCCTATCCCCTCCCACCTCCTCCGCTACCTCTCTTCTTCTGCCTGCTCCCATCTTGCCCACCTCCTTAATCTCTCCCTCTCTTCTGGCACTGTTACTTCTGCATTCAAGCATACCCTTGTCTCCCCCATTCTTAAAAAACCTACCCTTGATCCTAACATTCTCTCTAACTACCGACCAATCTCTCTCCTCCCTTTTGCCTTCAAACTCCTTGAACGTATTGTTTACAACCAGGGCCGGACTGGCCATCTGGCAGTTCTGGCAAATGCCAGAAGGGCCGATGCCAAGATGGGCCGGTCCGGCTACTGAAATGCCCAGCTGAAAATCCCTCCCAAAATGGCCGCAATGCAATGCTCAGAGGGGAGAGGTGGCTCTAGTGTTCCTTAGGGAAGCACATGCTCGGCTGGAGGCGGAGCTAATGCTTCCCTGGGTGTTGCACACCACTAGAATGCCAACACCCCTGCAATCACAGCAACCACCCCAGTGGTGGACCACCACGCGATCAAAACCTCCCCCCCCTGCGGGTAACCCCCCCGCGATCACAAAAGCCCCCCATCACAACAGCCCCCCCCTGCGCGGGTTCCCCCCCACAATTACAACCGCGCCCACCCCCTACGGGTAACCCCGCCCCCCCACGATCACAACAGCTCCCCCCACAGGTTCCCCCCCCACAAACACAACACCGCCCCCCCCCCCCGCAGGTACCCCCCCGATAAAAACAGAGCCCCCCGCGGGTGCAACCCCCCTCCCCCTGCGATCATAAGACATGAAATCACCGGAGCAGAGCACCACTGTCCCCGTCTGGATATCACAGCAGAACCAACTTGCAGTTAGGTGCTGATGCTAGAACCCCCTTATATAAGTGTGTGTAAGTAATATATATATATATATATATGTGTGTGTGTGTATATAGGTGTGTGTGTGTATATGTGTGTGCATATATATATATATATATATATATATACATATAGGTGTATATATAGTGTTGATATATATATATGTGTGTATAGGTATGTGTATACGTATGTGCATGTGTATATATATATATATATATATATATATATATATATATATACAATCCAAATTACCGGCACTCCTGTTGTATGAGCAGATAATTCCTTGCTGCGGTGCTCACCCTGAGGATGGACGTCCCCTGTGTGTATAAATTTCCAAGAAGGAGGCACTCACAAGCTGGATAGACATGAAAAAATGCTAATGCTTTATTGCATTAGCGCATCTACGTTTCGGGGGTACATTCCACGTCATCAGGACATATATATATAGCGAGAACCTTGGTTTGCATTGTTTTCTTTGAATTATTTGAATTATGGAGGGAAAAATCCGAACTCGGCGTGTAAACTCGAACCTATCCGAGTCTGCACATCCCTAATATATATATATATATGGGCTATACGAACAAGCAGCGGCACTCAGAGACTTCAAGATTTAAAAAATGTGTGTTTAATCCATACCATTAAACACACTTTTTTGAAATCTTGAAGTCTCCGAGTGCCGCTGCTTGTTCATATTGCCCATATACAAGTCTGTTTCCAGAGGGCACCGGAGCAGGAGATATCTCTGTGTGGAGAGTTTTTAGTCCGTTTGTAGTTTATTTATATATATATATATATATATATATATATATGGGGTGCCACATCAATGCCCTATTGCCTAGGGATTAATATAGTGTCCAGAAAGAAGTGCACTCACCAGTCTTGAAGTAAATAATGTCTTCTTTTAATGCAATAAGATCAAACACAGTCGGCCATCAACGTTTCGATCCTCACATGGACGTTGTCAAGATACCATCTTGACAAAGATCCGTGTGAGGATCTAAACGTCGATGGCCGACTGTGTTTGATCTTATTGCATTAAAAGAAGACATTATTTACTTCAAGACTGGTGAGTGCACTTCTTTCTGGACAATATATATATATATATATATATATATATATAACAAAAGACAGAGACCCTGCACTCACATTCATAAATAAATATCAGTCGGGGTGCTTCCAAGGACACTAGGTCCCTATATAGTTCAGAATTGTATCCAATGAGGAAGGATGCACTCTCCTTTAAAATCTATAAAGCAGTTTAATGTTGTCACAATATTTCTCGATAATTTAGTCCTTATAGGTCACAAATATTTAGTCGTAGTCGACGTTTCGGTTCCCAGATGAACCTTTTTCAAGACTTTCACATAGTGGACATCATAGACATCACATCAAATGGTAGACATTAATGTGAGACTTTACAGAAATCTGAAAAAATAACAAAATACACAAAATGACTTGTCTAGCAGGCTCCTAAATACTCAAAAAGACACATACACCCATGTGTAAGGAAAACACCTGTCACCTGACTCTAATAATTAGCCACCAGATCTTAGTGAGAATATTGCAGTTAGCCCATGAAAGCACAATCATAAATGTTAAATAAATGAATACCTCCATAGGGTTAGTCAGTTAACCCCAATTAATATGGAGCTCAAAGGTATGTCCAAACTCCTAAGGGTAGATAACATGAATTTAAATAATACTCAGAAAGGGTCACTGTAGCCAATAGTGTGTGGATAGTCCATGAATAATAATATCTACTTAAAGCCTCATCCAGCCAACATCAAAGGCCCGCTGTTAGGATATTGCTGATATATAGACAGCACTATCTGAAAAAATGACAAGGCAAGGTGATCACACCTTTAAACGTACACTGGCACATAGCGATTAATAGCATAACCCATGTGGGCTTACCTTACTGCGATACTGTAGGCCAAAGGGAGTGAAGAGAGGACACACATGCCGCCGGCGTCTGCTGCATATCAGCTGTATGGCGCCTCGCGGCTATTTAAACCCGCTAGCCAGAAGCTAAACACTTCCGCGTGTCAGCCTGACACGCAGAAGTACGGTGGCCTTAAGAGTACAAGATATATGGTGACACAAACGCTAGCTGATAGCGTGTAAAAGATACCAAGGAGAGTCCATATACTCTCTGTAAGATGAAGTGTATATGTATAACAGTATTA
Organism: Taudactylus pleione; assembly: GCA_031769625.1. Taxonomy (NCBI): domain Eukaryota; kingdom Metazoa; phylum Chordata; class Amphibia; order Anura; family Myobatrachidae; genus Taudactylus; species Taudactylus pleione. Next base: position 2,661,904 of record JAUIMM010000252.1, on the reverse strand, counting down.
ATTACGGAGCCTGCTTAAACTAACCGATACCATTCCAAACATAAGATTATTACAGACAATTACATACATTACAATAACATCAAAACAAATACACATACACATATATATATTCACGTACATGCTTATATATATGTTAACAAATCTACACACATATGCATCTAAACAATATTCATATAATCAGACCCTTATGAGTCATATCGTCTTAACAAAGAAATTTTTTTTTTGTAAAAAAAATTTTAACAAATTTTTTTTTATATATATATATATATATATATATATATATATATATACCCCTATTAGAGGATTACTTATTCATTAGTGGACCCAAGCAGTGTAATCGGAACATTAGTACATAAACAATGTCAATTATTAAAGCTTTCAAAATAGTACACTAACCCTCATTTTAGGATTTATTCAGAGAAAGATACCTAGAGGATTATTCTCGTTCAAACCTCTAGGAGTCACTGTGTCCAATACATGAATCCAGAAACTTTCCCATTTTTTTAACAACAATAATCTGTCAATCCCTTGTTTTGGAGGGATCCAGTCTATGAGTTTACACCTAAGTGTTGCCAATTGGTGAGATTTCTCAAAGAAGTGTCTCGCTACTGGCTTATCACTTTTGCCTGTAGCGTGTGCTGCTCTAATGGAGGCCCTATGGTTGGCCATTCGATCTCGAAACCTACGAGCCGTAAGGCCTACATAATATAAACCACATGGACATATTAAAATATATATCAAATGGTCTAGAGCGCAATGTAATCTATACTTAATATGAAATAACCGTCCTGAATGTGGGTGCGGGAAGGTAGGGCCAATCATCATCGATGTGCAAGTCACACAACCACCACATGAGACACAACCCGGTCTTTTTACCATGATTTCTGAAACCTTATTAGGTTGACCTGGGTAAAGGCGTGGTCTCATCAACATCTGTTTGAAATTTGGTCCCCTCCTATAAGCCATCATCGGCGGTGGCATATTGTGGAATGGTAGCGTCCTATCGCTAGTGATAATGGGCCAAAATTTCTTGAGTGATTTCTGTGTGGCTTGAGCTTGAGCATCAAAGGTGGTGGTGAATATAAGACGTGGTTTAATTTCACTTGTAGTAGCTCCTCCAGTCTGGGCCTGGGCAATTTCCCTTGCCTTATGTAAACATTTAGATAAAGTGACTTGTTTGTAACCACGTGCTAGAAATCTTCTAGTCATCTCAGCCACTTGTGATTCCATCTTGTCAATATCAGAATTAATACGTATAACTCGTAAATATTGGGACAATGGTAGACTGTCTTTCAATGCCGTAGGATGATGGCTCATTGGCAATAAAGCCAAATTCCTATCAGTGGCTTTCCTGTATAAAGAGGTAGTGAGTTTTTTTTATCAACAACACTAATAGTAACATCAAGGAAATTAATTTCGTTCGTGCTTAATTCATAAGTGAATCGGATCGGTGAATTTAGCCCGTTAAGATCTGTTACCATTGATACAAAAGAATCAGCTGTATCTTGCCAAAGAAGAAAAATGTCGTCTATAAAGCGGCGGTAGAATCTAATCTTGTCACCGTATTTTGAAAGAATATGTTCTTTTTCGTATTGCGCCATATATATATTGGCGTATGATGGAGCTAAATTGGAACCCATTGCGGTTCCTGCGATTTGCATATAGTAGCCATCTTTATATTGCTTATTGCTCGTTGGCAATAAAGCCAAATTCCTATCAGTGGCTTTCCTGTATAAAGAGGTAGTGAGTTTTTTTTATCAACAACACTAATAGTAACATCAAGGAAATTAATTTCGTTCGTGCTTAATTCATAAGTGAATCGGATCGGTGAATTTAGCCCGTTAAGATCTGTTACCATTGATACAAAAGAATCAGCTGTATCTTGCCAAAGAAGAAAAATGTCGTCTATAAAGCGGCGGTAGAATCTAATCTTGTCACCGTATTTTGAAAGAATATGTTCTTTTTCGTATTGCGCCATATATATATTGGCGTATGATGGAGCTAAATTGGAACCCATTGCGGTTCCTGCGATTTGCATATAGTAGCCATCTTTATATTGCTTATTGCTCGTTGGCAATAAAGCCAAATTCCTATCAGTGGCTTTCCTGTATAAAGAGGTAGTGAGTTTTTTATCAACAACACTAATAGTAACATCAAGGAAATTAATTTCATTCGTGCTTAATTCATAAGTGAACCGGATCGGTGAATTTAGCCTGTTAAAATCTGTTACCATTGATACAAAAGAATCAGCTGTATCTTGCCAAAGAAGAAAAATGTCGTCTATAAAGCGGCGGTAGAATCTAATCTTGTCACCGTATTTTGAAAGAATATGTTCTTTTTCGTATTGCGCCATATATATATTGGCGTATGATGGAGCTAAATTGGAACCCATTGCGGTTCCTGCGATTTGCATATAGTAGCCATCTTTATATTGAAAATGGTTATTACATAGCACCAGTGTGGCTAATTCCACTAGAAATTCCGTAGGTCTACATAAATTGGACCTAGTCAAAAGAGCTTTCCTCAATGACCCTATCCCCTCCTGATGGGGGATCACAGTGTAGAGCGACTTCACATCCATAGTTGCTAGTATTACATTATCCAAGTCCTCAATACCTCTAATACACTGTGATCCCCCATCAGGAGGGGATAGGGTCATTGAGGAAAGCTCTTATGACTAGGTCCAATTTATGTAGACCTACGGAATTTCTAGTGGAATTAGCCACATTGGTGCTATGTAATAACCATTTTCAATATAAAGATGGCTACTATATGCAAATTGCAGGAACCGCAATGGGTTCCAATTTAGCTCCATCATACGCCAATATATATATGGCGCAATACGAAAAAGAACATATTCTTTCAAAATACGGTGACAAGATTAGATTCTACCGCCGCTTTATAGACAACATTTTTCTTCTTTGGCAAGATACAGCTGATTCTTTTGTATCAATGGTAACAGATCTTAACGGGCTAAATTCACCGATCCGATTCACTTATGAATTAAGCACGAACGAAATTAATTTCCTTGATGTTTACATAAGGCAAGGGAAATTGCCCAGGCCCAGACTGGAGGAGCTACTACAAGTGAAATTAAACCACGTCTTATATTCACCACCACCTTTGATGCTCAAGCTCAAGCCACACAGAAATCACTCAAGAAATTTTGGCCCATTATTACTAGCGATAGGACGCTACCATTCCACAATATGCCACCGCCGATGATGGCTTATAGGAGGGGACCAAATTTCAAACAGATGTTGATGAGACCACGCCTTTACCCAGGTCAACCTAATGAGGTTTCAGAAATCATGGTAAAAAGACCGGGTTGTGTCTCATGTGGTGGTTGTGTGACTTGCACATCGATGATGATTGGCCCTACCTTCCCGCACCCACATTCAGGACGGTTATTTCATATTAAGTATAGATTACATTGCGCTCTAGACCATTTGATATATATTTTAATATGTCCATGTGGTTTATATTATGTAGGCCTTACGGCTCGTAGGTTTCGAGATCGAATGGCCAACCATAGGGCCTCCATTAGAGCAGCACACGCTACAGGCAAAAGTGATAAGCCAGTAGCGAGACACTTCTTTGAGAAATCTCACCAATTGGCAACACTTAGGTGTAAACTCATAGACTGGATCCCTCCAAAACAAGGGATTGACAGATTATTGTTGTTAAAAAAATGGGAAAGTTTCTGGATTCATGTATTGGACACAGTGACTCCTAGAGGTTTGAACGAGAATAATCCTCTAGGTATATTTCTCTGAATAAATCCTAAAATGATGGTTAGTGTACTATTTTGAAAGCTTTAATAATTGACATTGTTTATGTACTAATGTTCCGATTACACTGCTTGGGTCCACTAATGAATAAGTAATCCTCTAATAGGGATATATATATATATAAAAAAAATGTTGTTAAAATTTTTTTTTTTTAAAAAATTTCTTTGTTAAGACAATATGACTCACAAGGGTCTGATTATATGAATATTGTTTAGATACATATGTGTGTAGATTTGTTAACATATATATAAGCATGTACATGAATATATATATGTGTATGTGTATTTGTTTGGATATTATTGTAATGTATGTAATTGTCTGTAATAATCTTATGTTTGGAATGGTACCTGTTAGTTTAAGCAGGCTCCGTAATTAATACTGTTATACATATACACTTCATCTTACAGAGAGTATATGGACTCTCCTTGGTATCTTTTACACGCTATCAGCTAGCGTTTGTGTCACCATATATCTTGTACTCTTAAGGCCACCGTACTTCTGCGTGTCAGACTGACACGCGGAAGTGTTTAGCTTCTGGCTAGCGGGTTTAAATAGCCGCGAGGCGCCATACAGCTGATATGCAGCGAACGCCGGCGGCATGTGTGTCCTCTCTTCACTCCCTTTGGCCTACAGTATCGCAGTAAGGTAAGCCCACATGGGTTATGCTATTAATCGCTATGTGCCAGTGTACGTTTAAAGGTGTGATCACCTTGCCTTGTCATTTTTTCAGATAGTGCTGTCTATATATAGGCAATATCCTAACAGCGGGCCTTTGATGTTGGCTGGATGAGGCTTTAGGTAGATATTATTATTCATGGACTATCCACACACTATTGGCTACAGTGACCCTTTCTGAGTATTATTTAAATTCATGTTATCTACCCTTAGGAGTTTGGACATACCTTTGAGCTCCATATTAATTGGGGTTAACTGACTAACCCTATGGAGGTATTCATTTATTTAACATGTATGATTGTGCTTTCATGGGCTAACTGCAATATTCTCACTAAGATCTGGTGGCTAATTATTAGAGTCAGGTGACAGGTGTTTTCCTTACACATGGGTGTATGTGTCTTTTTGAGTATTTAGGAGCCTGCTAGACAAGTCATTTTGTGTATTTTGTTATTTTTTCAGATTTCTGTAAAGTCTCACATTAATGTCTACCATTTGATGTGATGTCTATGATGTCCACTATGTGAAAGTCTTGAAAAAGGTTCATCTGGGAACCGAAATGTCGACTACGACTAAATATTTGTGACCTATAAGGACTAAATTATCGAGAAATATTGTGACAACATTAAACTGCTTTATATATATATATATATATAATATATACACACACACACTAATGTTCTGTCCTCCAATACAACGCGCCTCATGCCTCTCCGATATGTATATATTGTGCATTGGATGTTTCAGGGCACAAACCCTTTTTTCAGGGTTTGTGCCCTGAAACCTTGACCCTATCTCAGTGTCCTGGAGATTTTTTTTCCCTTGAAGTTATTAGACCCAGAGTGCCATTCAGTGCACTATATATATATATATATATATATATATATTGTAATCATGCAGACGTTTGTCTGTCTGTGATGTGCCTACACTGTACGAGCAGTCAGTCAGTGTAGGCACATCAATCATCTGCAAATATGCTGAACCTGACGTTATCGTCAGTTTGTACACCATACTGTATATGCCCGATGACAGATGTCTAAACGACCAGCGGGAGCGCGCATCGCTGGTCGTTTTAGAAACTTTTTTAAACGTTGTGCAAACGATTTTCAAATAATTATTGAAAGATTGAATGGTAATGATATCGCTATCATTCAATCGCGCAATTTAATCATCTAGTGGATGTTTGCATTAAGGGGCATTACTGTGTGGCATACTGTAAATTGAATTTGGGGTACTATCGTGTGGTCACGCCCTTTTCCAGCGAGACTACACCCCTTTTTTTTTCAAAGCGCGCCTACGCTCTTTTCCTCCTTGAGCTGTGGAGGTGGGCACCAATGCTCTTTTTGTACACAGAGCAGCAAAATATGTACTTTCGGCTCTACTTTGGTTGTACAGATGTGTCCTCCTCCGTGTTCAGCTCCCCTGCCCTAAAAAATCATACAATGATCACTATCTAATCCTCTACAACTGCTAAGCTAGGGCTTGGTCAATTGAGAAAATGCCTTTCCTTATCCTTGTGGGTGACCTACACCAATGTGGTGCCAGCTTTATCTAACAGAACCAACCAAATACCAAATGTCTGACTATGGCACATGTATGAATCCCCTGCAGGATGAGCTCTGCTGTATGTATTTTAATACAGAGAATGATATATACTTGTATGTTGTTACTTATTGAGGATGTTATTAATTATATTTATTTATAAAAGTATAGACTAAGAAGTAGGAGGAGCCAGAAGTAGTGAGGGGAGGAGTCTACGCCTGGGGCCTATTTTAGTCCCAGTCCGGCCCTGTTTACAACTGCCTCACCACATTTCTTTTCTCCCACTCCCTCCTTGACCCTTTTCAGTCTGGCTTCCATTCTCTCCACTCCACTGAAACTGCCCTCACAAAAGTCAGCAATGACCTCCTTGCTGCCAAATCCAAGGGCCACTACTCCCTGTTCATTCTCCTTGACCTCTCTGCTGCTTTTGACACTGTGGACCACCCTCTACTCCTGCATATCCTTCACTCCCTTGGTCTACATGACATTGCTCTCTCCTGGCTGCCCTCTTACCTCTCTGATGGCTCCTTCTCTGTTTCCTCTCACGACAACTCCTCCCCACCACAGCCTCTTACAGTAGGTGTTCCCCAAGGTTCTGTTCTTGGACCTCTCCTATTCTCTCTCTATACGTCCTCTCTAGGTAAACTCATCCGCTCTTTTGACCTCCAATATCATCTCTATACTAATACTCAGATCTACCTTTCCTCACCTGATTTTTCCTCTCTCTACTGACTCGTATCTCTAACTGTCTCTCTGTTATCTCTTCCTGGATATCCCAGCGATTTCTCAAACTTAATATGTCTAAGCCTGAGCTGATCATCTTCCCACCCTCCCACAAAACATGATGTCCCACTATTTATTTATCAATAGATGGCATAACTATCTCATCTAGTCCCAAAGTGCGTTGTCTTGTAGTCATCCTGGACTCTTCCCTCTCCTTCAAACCACATATTCAGAACTTCTCACAGTCCTGTCGTTTCCATCTCAAGAATATTTCCAAGATCAGACCCTTTCTCACCCAGGATGCCACCAAAACCCTCATACATTCACTGGTCATCTCCAGATTGGACTACTGTAACCTCCTCCTATCTGGCCTCCCCAAATCCCATCTCTCTCCTCTCCAGTCTGTGCTCAATGCTGCTTCTCGGCTCATCTTCCTCTCCAAACGCTCTACATCTGCCTCCCCTCTCTTACAAGCCCTCCACTGGCTCCCCTTCCCTTTCAGAACCCAATTCAAGGTTCTCACACTCACTTACAAAGCCCTCACCCATTCCTCTCCCATTTACATCTCTGATCTCCTCTCCCTTCACTCTTCTGACCGCCCTCTTCGTTCACTTAATACACGCCGCCTTTCATGCCAAATGATTACTTCCTCCCACTCCCGCCTCCAAGATTTTGCCCACACTGCTCCCCACCTTTGGAACTCCCTCCCTCTCCCCATCAGACTCTGCACCTCTCTACAATCTTTCAAACGAGTTCTTAAGACCCACTACTTCATTAAAGCCTTCCAGCTCTCATCCTAACTTGCTGCTACACCTTCCTTCCTCCCCGCCTAGCCCATCTGTGTCACTCCTGTTCATCTGCCCCTCCCTTAAAGAATGTAAGCTCTTTCGAGCAGGGCCCTCTACCCTCTTGTGCTTCTCCATACTGTAATTTAATTAATCTCTTACTCCTCACTAGGGCAACCAAAACTCGGCTGCTTATGTGGGTGTATAGGTCGCTAATATAGCAATGTTTATTATACATGTCCATGTCCTGCTTTGTATTGTATTGTAAGTCACTGGTTACTTATTTGTTCATGTACTTTATAAGGCGATGCGGAACACTTGTGGCGCCATATAAATATATGATGATAATAATAATATATATATGTATATATATATATATATATATATATATATATACATATACAGTGGCGGCTCCAGAGCACAGTCCAAAATTCAAATAGGGGAGTCACACCAACTGCCACCCTAACGCTGCCAGACATCTCCAGCCGGGACTCACTGGAAGTTGGTGTGACTGTCCTATTTGAATATTGGACTGTGCAGCAGCCCCACCTCTGGAGCCGCCACTGTATATATATTACTATTAGTATATCAGTCTTTGCATGCACATGGTGTATGGGGCATGGTGAAGATTACTTAGTGGCTTTCTACATCAGTGGAGGAAATATGTTAAATCCAGTGGACTGGTGATACAATACCAATTCTATCTTGCTGCTCAGAGTGAGGAGGGTGGAGCCACGTGTGCTGCAGTCCTTTTGTGAATTCTCCCAGGTCTGATGAGATTTGGACAAAAAATAGCATGTGGAGCCCAGCAACGTCCATTCAGCGGGGCATATACTGCAAATGCCTGTATGAGAGACAAAGAAATGCCAGGAATCAGATGGAATGATTCAATTGTTTTTTTGGGCGGCCATTAATTATCACACTTGTTACGCCAAAAGCACAGAGCTTAGCCGTGTAAAGCGGCTAAACCCGTCTACAGTAAAGTCCTGGTTAGGCCGCCCAAACTACCGTGACTTTTGGGATTGGCATCCATCCAGCCACCGGAGCATTGGAGAAAACCAGCTCTGATGTAGGGTGGCAAGGTCTGCATCGCTGTTGGCATTCCAGTGCATCCCAAAGGGGGTCTGATGGGTTTGAGAGCAGGGACCTGTGCAGGCCAATCAAGCTATTTCACACCAAACATGGCTAAACTTTTATTTTTTAGCTGTACTGTCCTGTTCCACTAATCTAAAACTAATGCAAAGCAGTCAAAGTCCTGGTCCATCTATTATAGGTGGCACCAAGTGAAGTAATAGACCATAGAATTCTCAAGAAACCTGCAGATGATAACTCACGTCTCCATTCTTCATGCCATACAGCCATCCAACAGCTACTGTATGTGTACAATGGAGGTGTGTTATTAAAGACGGGATGGATCAGATGTGCTCTTTACTCCCTCTAGTGGTGAGAATGGATATGTAAGAATTGCAGACGAGTCTCTCCATACTTACCCAAATGTTTTTTAATGGATTGTATATCAGTCTTTATAGCATTTATTTCATTCACTGAAAGATACAAATGGAAATCAGATTTTCATAGATAAATGAGCAGAATAGTTATTTATTTGATGCTGGAAAGCAGTGGGTAACAGGTAACAGGTATAGCATATGTGGGTCCAGCAAAGTCCTGGCCCATCTATTATAGGTGGCACCAAGTGAAGTAATAGACCATAGATTTCTCAAGAAACCTGCAGATGATAACTCATGTCTCTATTCCTCATGCCACGCAGCCATCCATCAGCTACTGTATGTGTACAAAGGAGGTGTGTTATGAGTATATCCTCCCCGTCTATCCCATCTGTGTCACACCTGTTTGTTTGTCCCTCCCTTTTAGAATGTAAGCTCTTACGAGCAGGGCCCTCTACCCTCTTGTGCCACTCCCTTCTTTACTTTCATCTACTTTTTACTCCCCACTAGGGCACCTAACACTTGGTTGCTTATGTTCTGCTGCTTATGTGGGTGTTATGGTCGCTAATGTGTGTATATTATCCATGTCCTTGTCCATGTATTGTATTGTATTGTACTGTCTTTTGTCACCTATCTGTTTTCATACGTAGTAAGGCGCTGCGGAACACTTGTTGCACCATATAAATAAATGATAATAATAATTAAAGACGGGATGGATCAGATGTGCTCTTTACTCCCTCTAGTGGTGAGAATGGATATGTAAGAATTATAGACGAGTCTCTCCATACTTGCTCAAATGTTTTTTAATGGATTCTATATCAGTCTTTACAGCATTGATTTCATTCGCTGAAAGATACAAATAGAAATCAGATTTTCATAGATAAATAAGCAGAATAGTTATTTATTTGATGCTGGAAAGCAGTGGGTAACAGGTATAGCATATGTGGGTCCAGCATCATGCTGTACAGACTCCATTCACATGGGGATGTAGTTAGCAGACCGGCGGCCGGGATGCTGCCAATCTAAATCCTGACGGTGGAAGCCCGACACAGGACTTAAGATAGGTGTCAAAATACTGACGCCTATCTTAATCCTGACGCCGGAATACAGACAAGACGCCAGGCTGAATGAGGTAAGCCAGGGGCGTCTTAGCTGCTAGCCGTGGTGGGGGAGAGTCAGGTTTAGGCAGCATAGCGGGGTTAGCGCTAGGTTTTAGGGGGGATTAGGGTTAGGCACCCCTAGGGGGCTGGTAGGCACCACTGGGGAAGCGGGGTTAGGGTTAGGCACTAAGGGGGAGGGTTAGGTTTGGCACGAAGTGGGGAGATTTAGGTTTAGACACTAACATGGAGGGTTAGGGTGCAGGATGGGGAGGGGTAGGCTACAAGAAGAGAGGTTAGGAGGAGAAGGGGGGGTTAGTATAGTTACCCGACCCCTGCTGGGATACCGACCATCGGGATGCCGCTGTTGGTATTTTGACAGCAGGCATCCCAACTGTCAGTATTACATACCCATTCCTTTACACGGGAGAGGATTATAAATTATGAACTGCGTGGAGGATGAGGATAGAAGTAGTGTATAATACAGTCAGAGCCGGCCTGAGCCAAAGCATTTTGGTAAGTGAATATAGATTATCTCGCCCGATGGATGAAGAAATGATATTATACAAATATAAGCTCACTGTATACAATGATGTATAAATGGGTGCACTAAGGTGGTTGCCTTTGGCCACAAAGACTTTGCCTTATTGAATATGCTGCAACTGTAACTCTCAGCAACTGAAACTTTGAAGAGTATTATAATAGTGAGTTCAAGTATTAACTGCATAAAATAAGAAGTCATAATAATATTTGACTTATATTCATGACAGAGCAGGATTATTCTAATGCTAGTCTGGCAAATGGACCATAACTGAAATGACCTGACAACTTTGATATAAACAGGATTTGTAATCAGTGCCCCATATCACATGACATCTTGTTCCACTATCAATACTATCGAATCTATATTCACAAAGCAGGTCTAATAAATGACATTCTCAGAAATAACAAGTAACAATTCTGGTGGTGAGTGCAGATTGCATTGTGGTGTGTCTTTGTGAGCCTTGTACAGCAGGCAGGTCTCATTTGGTTCTATCTCTGGTGGATTGGTAACTGCCGCCGCAACTCGCGGCGAGACGGACACCTAATTAATGGGGGGCAGACAGGGTATTATGATAAATAGGTCCCTATAGCAGTTAATATTTATCCACACAAAATTATACAGTTTTGAAGACTTTATCCCTTTAAACACTAGGGGGTAAATTTACTTAGAACCGAGTCTGATCGAGTTTTTGTTTTTTTCAACTCGATTAGCATCGCCGCCGAAACTAGTGATCTGTGAGTTTCAGAAGTATCAAATTTACTAAGAAATGAGTTTAGCTGAGAGTGAGCTGGCCGATGGTGAAGCAGATTGAGATTTCTCCCCCAAGTAGCAGGTTTTGAAGGAGATTACTCACCAGATATTGCAGTGTTTTCTCTCTGCCTAACTTTCCCGAACAAGCAGCCTGCACATATCAGTGAGATATGTGAAGGTTGCTTGTGTTATACCTGTTAAAAAGGGTTAAAAGTTTTTATTTTTTAATTATGTAGGGTCCCCCCCCCCAAAAGCATAACCTGCCCCATGCTGCTCAGCCAGTCCTGGTTCCTAAAAATCCGGGGGAAAATAGGAATACAGTCCCCCGTATTTTAGGAACCAGCACCTGGCTGCAGGGCCAGTCCTGGTTTTAACCATAGAGAGGAATAAATACGTAGGTGTCCCCCTACATTTAAAACCAGCACCAGACCCAACCCGACCAGGGTGTAATGCCACCGCCAGGGGACCCTATCACCGAGTCTCCATGGCCAAAGCATTCACAGCCCAAGCCGGTCAGCCTAAGCTGGGGATCTCAGGGGAGGTGGGGACCCCCCCGAGAAGGGGTCCCCCCTCTCCTGACACACCAGGCTTAGTCTGAAGCCCGGGGCTCTTCCCTGCACCCCTGGGCTGTGTGTATGGGGTAATAATAGTGGAAATAGTTCAAAACTACTGTATTTTACAGTGGAACTACAGTTGCCAGTATGCCTGCCCTTTGGCACTTGTGGAACTACAAGTGCCAGCAGGCGGTCGGCACCTGTACCCCCACTGAAAAATAAATAGTTAAATAACGACAGTACACACACACCGTATACAGTATAACTTTAATACATACACCTATCCCACTCACACATACAGTACTTACCTGCTGCCAGATGTTCACGTCCACTTGTCCAAGTAAAAGCCACGGGTGTACCTGAAAAAAAGATCCTATACTCACCTCTGTCCTTGTGCTGGTCTCCGTAACATCCATGGGGGTACGGGTGCCGGCCACCTGCTTGCAATTGTAGTTCCACAAGAGCCAAAGGGCAGGCATGCTGGCACCTGTAGTTCCACTATAATATACAATAGTTTTGAACTATTTCCACCATTATTACCCCCGTACACACAGCCCAGGGTGCTGGGAAGAGCCCCGGACTTCAGGCTAAGCCTGGGGTGTCGGGAGAAGGGGACCCCTTCTTGGGGGGCGTCCCCACCTCTTCTGAGATCCACAGCTTGGCCTGACTGGTTTGGGGTGTGAATGCTTTGGTTGGGGAGACCCGGTGATAAGGTCCCTGGCTGTGGAATTACACTTGGTTGGTTTGTGTCCGGTGCTGGTTTTAAATATAGGGGGACTCTTAAGCAATTCCCCCCCCCCCTATATTTAAAACCAGGACTGGCCCTGCAGCCAGGTGCTGGTTCTTAAAATACGGGGGAACCTTACTCCTTTTTTTCCCCGTAATTTTAGGAACCAGGACTGGCTGGGTAGCCCGGGGCTAGTTAGGTCTTTTGAAGGGGGGACCCTACGACTTTTTTTTACAAAAATGAACCCTTCATTTACTATATACAGGCAGAAACATATATGGATCACACTGATCTGTGAATGTTTCTGCTGAACTCGCAGCTCACAGGCAGGTGAATTGATTTCATGAACTTGGACAGTTGTTTTGTCTGTTTTCATGAGAGTTTAGAAACTCTCATCTTGGTAAATTCCCGAATCCTATCTTCACTAGTGAAAAGTTACTCGAGTTTGGTCCATGGTGAAGTCAGTGGCGTAACTATAAATTTTGCTCCCCCCTGCCAAAAATATTTGCAGTATTTTTCCTCCTTGTAGTAATGCCCCTTACACATTATACCACCCACCGTAATGCCCCTTACACATTATTCTACACACCATAATGCCCATTACACATTATGCCGCACACTGTAATGCCTATTGCCAAAGTGCCACTTACATATTTGCCCCCTGACACCATTTTAAACCCCACACTAAGGCTTCTAATTACTTTTAAATTACCTGATTGTTGTCAGGGGTCTTATACAGTGCCCCCAGTAGTGGCCCCCTATGCAGTGCCCCTTATATAGTGCCCCAGGTAGTGGTCCTCCTATGCAGTGCCCCTTATACAATTCCCCCAGTAGTAGTCCCACCAGTGCAGTGCCCCCAGTAGTAGTCCCACCAGTGCAGTACCCCCAGCAGTAGCCCCCCCCCAGCAATGCCCCCAGTAGTAGTCCCCTCCCCCTCAGGAATGCCCCCAGTAGTAGTCCCCCATAGCAATGCCCCCAGGAGCAGTTTCCCCCCAGCAGTGCACCCAGAAGTAGTCCTCCCAGCAGTACCCCTAGTAGCAGTCCCACCCAGCAGTGCACCCAGTAGTAGTCCCCCCAGCAGTACTCCTAGCAGCAGTCCCACCCATCAGTGCTCCCAGTAGTAGTCCCACCCAGCAGTGCCCCCAGTAGTCCCCCCCAGCAGTGCTCCCAGTAGTAGTCCCACCCAGCAGTGCCCCCAGTAGTCCCCCCCAGCAGTGCCCCCCAGTAGTAATCCCCCCCAGCAGTACCAGTAGTAGTAATCCCCCCAGCAATGCCCCCCAGTAGTCCCCCCAGCAGTACCAGTAGTAGTAACCCCCCAGCAATGCCCCCAGTAGTCCCCCCCAGCAGTACCAGTAGTAGTAACCCCCCCAGCAATGCCCCCAGTAGTCCCCCCCAGCAGTACCAGTAGTAGTAACCCCCCCAGCAATGCCCCCAGTAGTCCCCCCCAGCAGTACCAGTAGTAGTAACCCCCCCAGCAATGCCCCCCAGTAGTAGTCACCCCCAGCAGTACCAGTAGTCCCCCCAGCAGTACCAGTAGTAGTAACCCCCCCAGCAATGCCCCCCAGTAGTAGTCCCTCCCCAGCAGTACCAGTAGTTAACCCCCCCAGCAATGCCCCCCAGTAGTAATCCCCCCCAGTAGTAGTAACCCCCCAGCAATGCCCCCCAATAGTCCCCCCAGCAGTACCAGTAGTAGTAACCCCCCCAGCAATGCCCCCAGTAGTCCCCCCCAGCAGTACCAGTAGTAGTAACCCCCCCCAGCAATGCTCCCAGTAGTCCCCCCCAGCAGTACCAGTAGTACCGCGGGGTCTGCGGGGGCTGTAGTTACGCCACTGGGTGAAGTGAAGAGTTTGGTAACTCTCCAGAATTTTCCTGTAGCAAAGAGACTTCTCTCCCGAGTTTGACATTAGTAAATTTGTGCGTGGGAAAAAAATGCCCAAACTCTCCAGAGAATGCTAACTCGACCCAACTCGAATCTTTGTAAATTTACCCCTAGGTCAGCAATGCATACTAGAATAACATCACACTTAGACATTATCTGAATGGGGTGTTTCCTACACTGCTGTGTACATCACTGTAAACAGAGAACACTTTGCAGGATCATTTGCATTTACATTGTATATATGTACTTAACTGCTAGCTGGAGTGCCCAGTACCTCTGTATCTCTCCAGAGGTCATAAAAAACATGGTGGTATTCATGCTCATGACTATAAGTATAATAGGCAGCAGCAGACCCAGGGGCGGAAGTTCATACCTGGAGCTCGGAGGCAAGATAGTTGTTGGTGCCCCTCCTCCGTTCGTATTCATCCAGTCCCAGCAGCACTCACACACACATTCCCTAAACCACATTCAATTCCAACACACCAGCAGCACCCAGACACACACTCTCCTCCTCTGCATTCTCTGCCAACACCCAGACACACACCCTCCTCCCTGCATACACTGCTAACATGCCAGCAGCACCAACACAAACCTTCCTCCCTACATTCACTGCTAACAACCCTGCAGCACTGAGACACGCACACTTCTCCCTGCATTCACTATTAACAACCTAGCACCACTCAGTCACACACTCTCTCCTCTGCATTCACTGCCAACGGGTTGGAGCTCGGGATCCCGACAGTCAGAATTTCAACACCGGCATCCCGACAGGGCTAGAATACCGACATCTGTTGGTAAGTATCCTAACCTACCCTTAAACCTAACCCTCCCTCCATGCAGCCTAAACCTAACCTCTCCCTTCCACAGCCTAAACCTAACCTCTGCCTTTCCGCAGCCTAAACTTAACCTCTCCCTTCTACAGCCTAAACCTAACCTCTCCCTTCCACAGCCTAAACCTAACCTCTCCCTTCCACAGCCTAAACCTAACCTCTCCCTTCCACAGCCTAAACCTAACCTCTCCCTTCTACAGCCTAAACCTAACCTCTCCTTTCCACGGCCTAAACCTAACCTCTCCCTTCTACAGCCTAAACCTAATCTCTCCCTTCCACAGCCTAAACCTAACCTCTCTCTTCCACAGCCTAAACCTAACCTCTCCCTTCTGCAGCCTAAACCTAACCTCTCCTTTCCACGGCCTAAACCTAACCTCTCCCTTCCACAGCCTAAACCTAACCTCTCCCTTCTGCAGCCTAAACCTAACCCCCCCTAGTGCCTAACCCTAACCCCCCCTAGTGCTTAAACCTCCCGATAACCCCACTACTTACCGTCGGGATGGCGGCGGTCAGGATGCTGCCGGAGGGATTCTGTCTGGTGTCGGGATCTGGCGACAGCATTCTGAGCGCAGGCATCCCGACAACCGGGATGTAAATTACATTCCCTGCTAACATCCCAGCAGAATCCAGAAACACACCCTTGCCCCCTGCATTCACTGGCAACCCCCAGCAGCATCCAGACACACACCGTCACCCTCTGCATTTACTGCCAACACCCCAGCAGCACCCAGACACACACCTGCCTCCCTTCATGCACTGACAAAAGCCCAGCAGCACCCAGACTCCCCCTTCCCTGCATTCACTATTAACAACCTAGATGCACCCAGACACACACTGTCTCCAAGAGAGGATTGGCAGCTAACCAAGGGTCCACCAACACTCTTTAACCACACTCTCTCCCTTTGCATTCACTTTCAACACTACAGTAGCACCCAGACATACACTACCCACCCCCTGCATTCACTGCCAAAACCCCAGCAGCACTGACACACACCTGCCACCCCTGCATTCACTGCCAACACCCCAACAGCAACCAGACAGACATTTGCCACCCCTGAATTCACTGTCAACACCCTAGCAGCACCCGAGACATACCCTCCCCCTGCATTCACTTCCAACACCCCAGCAGCACCCAGACACAAACTCTCCCCCCTGTATTTACTGCCAAAACCCCAGCAGTCTATTTCTACTCCAATAGATTTTTATTGAATTTTTCAAAAAGGAATTACAAAACAATACAATAACAAAGTAAAATAATATACAACTACTCCTACTAATAATAATAACAAAATGAAATGAATATAAGGGGGAGGGTATACACACACAATTGGAAAGGGAAAAGAAAAAAAAAAAGAAGAAAAAGTGGGTACCACAATCAACAAAAAAATAACATTATATTACTCAATTATCACAGCATATAAATAAAAATACCATAATAAGCAGAACAGGGCAAATGGCATTAAATAGAAAAATACCAGCACCAGAATAAAAAACTGATAATGTAGATAACCTAAACTGCTAAAGACATATCTCTGAGCCGAAGGTCCTCACCCTCACCATCAGTTACATATTCATTCCATTTGAACCATAACATCAGCGGTGATGAAGTGGACGTGGAATAACTTCTGCTGTTTCCATCAGGAATGCAAACTGTACCTTATGGATAATCTTATACATAGAGGGCAAGGTAGGAGATTTCCATAGTTGCGCTATTGCTGTTTTAGCTGCTATTAGGATGTGGCCCAATATATAGCAGTCGTTGCTTGACAGACTAGAAGGATAAACATGGAGAAGCGCCAAGGAAGGGGATGGCTGTATACTAACATTCAAAACTTTGGAAGCTAGATCAAACACCTCTTGCCACAAAGCCTGGAGAAGAGAACAGCTCCAGAATATGTGAAATATGTCTCCAACATTCACACAACACCTCCAGCAATACTTTGACTGAGCAGGCCACATTATGTGTAATTTGGCTGGAGTGAAATATAACCTATGGAGTATCTTATACTGTAACTCCAAATGATTATAACATTTGGACAATTTGTGGGCAGTTATATAAATAGATTCCCATTGCTGAGAAGTATACGACTCCTGAAGTTCTAGCTCCCACTGAACTTGGGATTTGGACTTAACAGAAGGACCAACCCCAACACTAAGGTTATACCAAAAGGTCATAAATCCCTTTGAGTTACCTCTTGGCATTTTAGTAAAAATGTCTGCTGAGGGCAACTCCAAGGAGCCGCTTACTTTAACAGAATTAGTGCTGTATACGGAGATAGGTAAATAGTTCACCTGGTGGCAAATGGAATTGGGATTGTATTTGAGGGAATGGAATGAGTGAGGCAGAGCTCGAAATGTCTGCAATGGTCTCAATCCCTCGGGAACGCCAGCTCGCTATAGGTAAATCTGGTATCAGACGAGAGAGCACGACCAAAGATAAAGATTTAGCTGGCAATATAATACATTTCAACTTAAATACCATATAATCCCATATCTTGAGGGACAGCAGTCTATTTCTAAACCAGGATAAGGTTTGTGCAAGTGAGTACTGATAATGATGTTAGCCAATTGAATTATTGCTTTATCAGCTAGATTTCTGTTGAAATATCACCATCACCACTTGCTCCATCATCTGAGTGTGCTACATCTCAAGAACTGCACCGGACCACAAGTATAAGGAACTGTGGCCCTGATTCAGAGCCGGACGCTCTTTATGAGTGCTCGCTCAGAATCTGGGCGGGCTGTTTTTTTCTTCAATCCGGCCTCCTGGCCGCTCGCTAAGCTGTGGGTGACCACCCACAGTTTTTGCGAGCGGCCAGGTGATGGTCACTGATTTTTTTAGACAGTCACCACTGCTTATTCCACACCAGTTATAGGATAGACAGGCAGTTAGCAGCCCCAGTATTGTAACACATATTACTAGGTCCAGAGAATAAGTGTGTATACGGGTGGAGAGCTAGCTGAACATGTAATGTAGCCAGGGCACCTACTGTCACAACTCTTCGACGGATTGTGGATGCGGCCCGTATTTAGAGAATTGGCTAGACCTATGCCTGAGGCGCGGAGTCTAATGTGCCAGCGGTATTCACCAGGGACCCTCGCAAGAAGGTATGGACTTGGCTGCGTCCGACACACAGGTCGCGGCCCTCAGGTTAGGTTCCCCTATACAGGTACTGGTGGACACTGGATGAGGTGTAGAAGAATAAACGTAGTCGACAGGCCGGGTCAGAACCAAACAGACGAGACGGTACCAGAGAGCAGACGTAAACGGGTCACAGGGAGCAGCCGAGGTCAGAACCAGATATCAGGATCAGTACAAGTGGTCAGACGAATTCGGAGTCACAAACAAGCCAAGGTCAAGATCAGGATAATAGGTAAGTACTAGGAACGCTGGAGTATGGTATGGAGCCTGTCTGGTGCCAGAGACTTCCTCTTATAGAGAAGGTTCAAAGAGCCGCGGCCGCCTGCACTTCCAGCCAGCATGCGGTGGACCCGGAGCGGACGTCATGGCAGCAGGCGCCAGGAACTCCCTGCCTGCTGCCTGCCGCAGATTCCAGTGCTGCCGGACCCGGTAAGTGGCAGCCGGTGTCTGGCGCACTGTGACATTATCCCCCCTTCTAGGGGTGGGCACCGAACACCCCACAAATGGTTTGTTGGGAAACTTCCGGTGGAACTTCTGAAGAAGCTGAGGCGCATGAATGTCAGAAGCCTTGACCCAGCAATGTTCCTCAGGACCATAGCCCCTCCAATCAGAAACTGAACAGCTCCTCTAAAAACCTTAGAGTCCAGAATCTGTTTCACTTCATATTCCTCTTGATGGTCTACCGGAATCGCAGGAGGAGGGCTGCAATGAGTTGAGAAGCGATTGAGCACCAAAGGCTTGAGAAGAGATACGTGAAACACATTGGATATTCTTAGAGTGTTTGGAAATTTCAAATGATATGCCACTGGGTTGATCACCTGTAAGATCTGAAAAGGACCAATGAATCTGGGAGCAAATTTCATTGTCGGAACCCTTAATCTCAGATGTTTGGTTGACAGCCAGACTTTATCACCAGGAGCTAGCACCGGACCCTTCCTCCTTCAACTATCTGCAAACAGCTTGTACCTTGAAGAAGTTCTACACAAATTCCTCTTTACCATCTTCCAGACCCTAAAGAATCGATTCACTGTACCACTTACTGGTAACACTGGATGCAGACTATACTGAACAAAGAATGGAGAATGTCCCGATGCCTCATGGTACAGGTTATTGTGGGCAAATTCAGCCCAAGGTAGCAGAAAGACCCAGTCAACTTGATTGGCTGAAACATACATCCTAATGAATTTTTCCAATTCTTGTTTACTCGTTCAGTCTCGCCATTACTCTGGGGATCATAGGCCGAAGAAAAGCTCAGATTGATGCCAAAGCACCTGCATAATGCTCTCCAGAACTTAGAGGTAAACTATACCCCTCTGTCGGAAACAATGTCCTTAGGAAACCCGTGTAACCTAAAGATTTCTCTTACAAAAATCTCTGCCAACTTTGGTGCTGAGGGTAAACCTTTCAAAGAAATAACGTGAGCGGCCTTGGAGAACCTATCCACCGCCACCAGAATTGTGTTGAACCCTTGGCATGAAGGCAGATCAGTCACAAAGTCCTTTGAAATGTGAGTCCAAGGGCAATCAGGCACTGGTAGTGGCAACAGGGAACCCGATGGAGAGTGTGGTGGAATCTTGTACTGAGCACAAATATGACAGGCTGCCACGGAGTCCTTTACATCCTGATGGATCGTCGGCCACCAGTACCACCTGAGGATCACTTCCAAGGTTTTTTGATGCCTGCATGCCCACTGAAACATGAAGAATGTGCCCACTGAAGTAGTTTAGCCCGAAGTTCTCAGGCTATGAATGTTTTCCCCAGTGGAATCTTGACCCTCTTGGTGGCTGCTAAGAAACAGGCAGGGTTTAGAATGGCCTTATCCTCCTTTACTTCTTCCATTTCAGCAGCACAAAATTCTCGAGTCAGGGCATAGGCCTTGATGTTCTTATTACCCGGCCGGTAAGTAATCACTAGATTAAATAGATCAAAGAATAATGACCATCTGGACTGACAATAATTTAAACAGTGAGCTGTCCTGAGGCACGTCAAATTCTTATGATCGGTGTAGACTGTTACGGGGAATTTAGCTCCTTCTAACAAGTATTGCCAAGTAGAGCCAGTTTGATGGCAAGTAGTTCCTTATCACCAACAGCATAATTCTTCTCTGATGTAGAGAACTTTCAGGAGAAGAACCCACAGGAGTACCACTTATTTCCTTTGTCTCTCGGTGACAGGACTGCCCCAACCCCAACTGTGGAAGCGTCCACCTCCAGAACCCGAAATGATGTACCCCAGAAATGTCAGTTCATTTTGTTCAAAAGAGCATTTCTCAAGTTTGCAGAAAAGCTGATTAGCTCGGAGTTGAGAAAGCACCTCACACACATGTTGATGATGACTTGCTGTATCTACAGAGAATATTAGGATATCGTCCAAATACACCACTACGTATTTATACAACAGATCCCGGAAAATATGATTCATGTATTTTTGAAACACAGCTGGGGAATAGCTCATGAACAGAGATCATAAGTGTGGAGCGGGACGCCGCCACCCACCTAAATCCTACTGCCACTTGGCACCGACACTGCTGACTTTGAGTTCAAAGACATTTGACTCTCTCTCACCTGCGACGTCATTATTTAATGTATATCTGCACGAATATTAATGTATGTATATTGCTAGACCACTAGACCTATTTACTATTTGCTAGGCATTCGAACCATCTGCTATCAATTTTATTTACGATTTTGTACCATCCAGGCATCCTGTTCATGAGCTATTCGCATGTACATGTTTTTTACTCTATTAATATATTAAATTGATTTATTACTAATTCGAATTCAGTCTCATGAGATGACTAACAGGTTATCATAATCAGACCATACAGTTTAACATCGTATTCTTAGGACCGACTATCACCCAAAACACTTTAGAGGTGAGTGCAGTTAAATCAAGAGATATGGTAAGAATTTACCTTTGTTATCTCTGTTTCTACGAAGTCCATAGGGTCCACAGGGTGACCTTGGGGTATAGCTGGATCCTGGATCCTCGGGCACCACGGAGTTAAAGCTTTCAGCTGCTCCCAGGATGCACTTGGGTCCAACCTCCCCTATACCCCGCCCCGAGCCACAGGCACCTCAGTTGGTAAGCAGCCCAGGCCGGAGGAGGAGACGAAACAGAGAGAAGGAAGACTGGAACACACAAGAACCATACTCACAGAAATGGGAGACGGAAAACCGGTGACCAGTCACACAGCCCATATGAAGCCAGGTGCGTCAGGGCGGGTGCCCTGTGGACCCTATGGACTTCGTAGAAACAGAGATAACAAAGGTAAGTTCTTACCATATCTCTTGTTTTCTACTTCAGGGTCCATAGGGGTCCACAGGGTGACCTTGGGGATGTCCCAAAGCAGTCCAACTAAGGGCGGGGATGCTCCTGTGCTGATAGGAGAACCCGGCGCCCAAAGGATGCATCCTGAGAGGCAAAGGTGTCAAACGCATAGAACCTCAAAAAGGTCTGAATGGAAGACCAGGTGGCCGCCTTACAGAGCTGAACAGCAGAGGCGCCACGTCTAGCAGCCCAAGAGGGACCCACAGACCGAGTGGAATGAGCCTTAACAGAGGCTGGAACAGGTAAACCCTCCTGCATATAAGCCTCAATAATAACAGAACGAAGCCAACGGGCTAGAGTCTGTTTGTTGGCAGGCCAACCCCTCTTGTGAAAACCAAAGAGGATAAACAAAGAATCCGACTTCCTCACAGAACTAGTCCGGTCCACATAAACCTGGAGTGCACGGACAACGTCTAAGGAAGTCTCCCCAGCCGAAAGATCAGGCGACTGAAAGGCTGGTACAACAATTTCCTGATTAATGTGGAACCTGGAAACCACCTTAGGCAGGAACTCAGGACGAGTGCGAAGTACCGCTCTGTCCTGATGAAAAATCAGAAAAGGGGGACGACAAGAAAGCGCCCCCAAATCTGAAACCCTCCTGGCAGAAGCAATTGCCAAGAGGAAAACAGTCTTAAAAGTTAGCCACTTGAGCTCCACTGACTCCAAGGGCTCAAAAGGCGGACCCTGTAAGGCCCGAAGAACCACCGCCAAATCCCACGGGGCCACAGGTGGCACAAAGGGAGGCTGGATTCTTAAAACTCCCTGGAAAAAGGTGTGTACATCCGGCATAGCAGCGATCCTGTGCTGGAACCACACCGACAGAGCAGACACGTGCACCTTCAGTGAGGAAAGACGTAATCCTAAATCCAAACCCGACTGAAGGAAATACGCGAAACCCGGAACACCTGGGGATCATACTTTCTGGCCTCGCACCACTGAAAGTAAGTGTGCCACACTCTGTGATAGATCCTCGCGGAAGCAGGCTTGCGCGCCCTCAGCATGGTGGTAATAACGGCGCTAGAAAAGCCCCGAGACCTCAGGACGGCTGTCTCAAGAGCCACGCCGTCAAAGATAGTCGACCCAGATCCGGGTGAAGACAGGGCCCCTGAGACAACAGGTCCCGCCGTTGAGGTAGGAGGAACGGAGCGTCGATGGACAAGCTCCGCAGATCGGAGTACCACGGCCTTCTGGGCCACGCTGGGGCCACCAGGATCAGTGTGCCTCCGTCCTGTTTGAACTTGCCCAGGACCCGAGGCAGCAGAGATATCGGAGGGAACAAGTAAGCCAGTTGAAACAGCCATCTCACCGACAGCGCGTCTATCAGACTTGCGCCTGCGTCCCTTGTCCTTGACCCGTACACGGGCAGCTTGTGATTGTGACGGGACGCCATCAGGTCCAGTTCGGGCAGCCCCCACTTGTCCACGAGTAGTTGGAATACCTCTGGATGAATCGACCATTCCCCGGGATGCACGTCGTAACGGCTGAGGAAGTCTGCCTCCCAATTGAGGACTCCTGGGATGAAAACTGCCGAGAGAGCTGGAAGATAGCGCTCTGCCCAAACCAGGACGCGGGACACCTCCGACATCGCAGCTCGACTGCGAGTCCCTCCCTGGTGATTGATGTACGCCACCGTGGTGGCGTTGTCTGACTGCACCTGAACGGCCCTTCCGTGAAGAGCGGTGCCGGACGACTGCAGGGCTCTGTATACTGCCCTCAGTTCCAGGATGTTGATGGGAAGAATCGCTTCCTCCGCCGACCAACGACCCTGAAGTGACAAGGAGCCTGTCACCGCCCCCCAACCCCGGAGACTGGCATCTGTCGTGAGCAGAACCCATTCCGGGATCCAAAAGGGGCGCCCCTCTATGAGATGAGCTGTCTGCAGCCACCAGGCTAGGGACAGACGCACCTCCGAGGACAACACCAGCATCTGAGAGCGGATCCTGTGTGGCAATCCATTCCATTCCGAAAGAATCAGCCCCTGCAGGGGCCTGGAATGGAACTGGGCAAACTCCACCATGTCGAATGCCGACACCATGGACACCAAAACTCTCATTGCTGAGTGCACCGACACTCTGCCCACTGCTCAGACAGCCGTGAATCTGCAGCTGTAAGGAGGAGACCTTCTCTGGAGTCAGAAAAATCCGTTGCTGACGAGAGTCCAGCAGGGCCCCCAAATGAACCATCCGCTGTGATGGGATGAGGGAGGACTTCTTCCAGTTGATCAACCAGCCGTGCGCCTGTAGACAAGCGACCGTCAGGTGGAGATGCTGGATCAGTACCTCCGGGGAGCTTGCCAGCAAGAGGAGGTCGTCTAGATACGGTAGCAACCGTATCCCCTGGCTCCGAAGGTGAGCCGCCATGACCGCCATCACCTTGGTAAATACCCTTGGTGCCGTGGAGAGACCAAAGGGTAGAGCCCTGAATTGGTAGTGGTTGTGGAGAATAGCAAACCGCAGAAACTGTTGGTGCGATGTTGCTATAGGCACATGGAGGTAGGCGTCCTGGATATCCAGGGAGACCATATAATCCCCCGGTTCCATCGCCAGAATGATGGAACGCAAAATTTCCATCCTGAATTTGGGAACCCTGAGAAACCTGTTCAGGGACTTCAAATTGAGGATGGGGCGATGAGAGCCATTGGGTTTCTGCACCAGAAACAGCGTAGAGTAATACCCCATCCCACGTTGAGACTGTGGTACGGGTATAATGACCCCCGACGTCAGCAAGGCCTCTATGGCTTCCTGAACCTGCAAGGCCTTGGTTTTGTCCTGAGAAGGACTTGTGCAAAAAAACTGGCAAGGCGGCCTGTGCCGAAAAGACAGGGCATACCGCTGGGAGATCACTTCTCGCACCCAGGCATCCGTGGTGGTATTGTGCCAGCACTGGGCGAATTGAAGAAGTCGGCCTCCCACTCTGGGGTCCCCCAGAGGGAGGCCCATCCCATCACGCAGAAGGCTCATCTTCTGGCTTGGAAGAAGGGCGCCTAGCACTCCAGGCTTGCTTCTTTGGCTTTGAGGCGGTCTTGGGTGCGGACTGCCTCGGGAAGGACTGACCCTTTGCCTTGCCCTGAACCCAAAAGGAATGAAAGGCCGAGCTCCGGACCTTAGCAGGTGTAGTAGCTGAAGGGAGGAAGGCTGACTTGGATTTCGCCAGGGTATCTACTATTTTGTCCAGGTCCGGACCAAATAGTAATTCTCCATTAAAAGGTAAGGCCTCCAAGCCTTTCTTTGAATCCGCGTCTGCTCTCCAAGACCGCAACCACAAGGATCTACGAGCAGACACTGCTGCCGCCGAAACCCTAGAGGTCAACAGGCTAGCATCCAAAGATGCTTCTCCAATGTAGGAGGCGGCATCTCTCATCTGTCCTAACAACGCCCTCTGGATGTCCGGAGCTTCATCCGTAAACGCGTCCTCCAAGGCGTTGGCCCACCCCTCAATGGCCTTGGCCACCCAGGAGATGGCCATGGACGGCCGGGCTACAGCCCCTGAGAGAGAATAAATAGACTTTAAACAAGTCTCCACCTTCCTGTCCGTAGGATCCTTCAGCGAGGATATAGACGGCAATGGCAAAGTAGCACTCCTGATGAGGCGCGTTACATGGGAATCGACTGCAGGCGGAGTTTCCCATTTCTTACAATGCGCCTCCGGGAATGGATAATTGGACGCCAAGCGTTTCTGTGGCAGGAAACGCTTACTGGGTGTCTGCCAGGCCACCGCCATGTGATCAGTCAACTGATCAGACAAGGGGAACGCTGCAGAAGTAATCTTAGCTTTTTTAAAACTAGGATACCTCGACTTGGGAGCGGGTGCCTCATCCTCAATCAGAAGAATGGCCCGCACCGCCTTAACCAGAGCCCGCACATTGATGGAAGACTTAGTGTCTACCTCCTGGACTGAGGCATCTGAGGCTGTTTCATCCTGCACCTCACCATCATCCGAGGACCCCTCAGAATCCGGAAGATGCGCAGCCTGCGCCATGACTGAGCGTTTAGACGCCCTGGAGGGCACGTCACTGCGCAACATCGACTGAAAAGCCGAAGATGTTGCCGCCAAATCTTGGACAGTGTGGGAAAGCGCATCCACCCAGGGTGGAGGAGCTGCCACAGGAGCCTGAAACGGCACCACAGCCTGCTGTGCCACAGGGGTGGACTGAATATACATTGGCAACCCCGCATAGGGACCAACAGGCTGAGACCCCGGGGGAGTCTGCAATAATTGTGGGACACCCGGGGAATGGGGGATGGCAAGCTGAGGCAATGCCCTAGTAGGGGCGGCAGTCGGGACCGACAGACGGTCCGCGATGGACACCAGCACCTGGGAAAACATCGCCCATGGTGGCTCCTGCGACATGGGAGGTTTAGACATACCAGGGAGCGCCTGGCACCGTCCGCACAGGCCGTCCTGTGACAAATCCTCCCTATCCACTCCTGCAGAAAAGCGCCTGCAGGAGAACAATACCGGAGCCCCGGAGTGCTCAATCTCCTCCTCGGACATGACGTTGGAAGAAAACGTGCGCACTCAACCGTGTGCTGGACAACAGCCCACAATATGGCACCGTGTAGCACACAACTGTATGTGACGGACCTCACAAATACGTGATCTATATAGGTGAGGTCAGTAGAAACACCCTTCCCCCGCACACCTGTAGGGCTTGTAGGAGAAGGAAAGGGATAGGTATAGGCTGACAGTAAGTAGAAAAAAGACACAGACAGGCAGCACTAGCAAAAGTCACATACCATGCAGGAAGATATACTCACTGCACCTTTCCACTACAATCAACCTGCCCAGATTCAGTGTCTGGGAGGGCTATAGCGCTGTGTACACTGTCCTTGTCGGGGGAGAGGTACACAGGGGGACCGGTCCGCGTGCTCCCTGAGAGTATCTGCGCTGCCACAGAGAAAATGGCTGCTGGAGACCTCAGAGGAGGAGTGGCCGAGTAGCTGCATCTCAGCGACGCCAGACTACGTGCTGAAAGGCGCGCTGAGCTGAGGGGAGGAGCCGCTAGACAGGGAAGGCTTCCTCCCCTAGCTAGCATATTAACCCCCGGGTTGCCGGCAACCCGCTTGCCGCGATATTAACCCTGGTGGTCTAGTGGTCTGGCGGGGTATGCCTCCGCTGGAGGGGGGGCCCGCCACCACCGCTAGCGCCCCCGGTCTGTCCCCTAGACCAGGGGCATGGGACTGCATTTGAAAGGAACCCGCGCACCGCTGCTAATCAGCGGTGCGCGGCTTACCTGATCTCCCCGGCGTCTTCCGGCAGCAGTCCCGGGGGAAACCAGAGTCCGGCTAGTACAGACTCTGGCTTCCCCCGCCGCGATCCCCAGTTCAGTGCTGGCGTCGCGGCGCCAGCAGGGAGAAGGAGCGGCAGCGTGGGCGTCTGTACAGACAGCCCAGCGCTGCCGCTCTGGAGAAAAACTGTAGAAAAAAATAATTAAATAAATTTAACTAAGTTTAATAAAAAATTAAAAGCTTTAGTGGGCTTCTCCTGCAGCCCACCCCGCAGGGTGACCCGACTCTGGCCGGGCACCATCTAAAACTGAGGTGCCTGTGGCTCGGGGCGGGGTATAGGGGAGGTTGGACCCAAGTGCATCCTGGGAGCAGCTGAAAGCTTTAACTCCGTGGTACCCGAGGATCCAGGATCCAGCTATACCCCAAGGTCACCCTGTGGACCCCTATGGACCCTGAAGTAGAAATTGTATTATTGCATCTATACCTACAAGAAGTAGTGGGCACTTCTTAATTACTTACGGCACACCCCACCCCATTTATCTCTGGTGCGCCAGATTCTTTTCAGAATTTGCTTACCTTCCAGCCTACCCTAAACTATACCATCACTCTTAAATGATACCATCATACTGTAAATTACAACATGAAAGGACTCAATAGATTATAAGTACTGTTCTCTCCAAGGCAATCCCTGGGGAAATCTGCTCAGACACAGGGGGTCATTCAGACCCGGTCGTTAGCGCCGATGCGCTCGGACCGGGTCGATGGCCCCCCACAGAGCATGCGCACGCCGGCGACGGCGCCGTCGTGTGCATGCGTGAGACCCGCTACGACCGACAGCGCCGGTCGTAGCGGGTCTCAATCCAAAGGGGGCGAGCTGTCGATGTTGATTGACAGCTCGCCCCGTTTGGAAGGTGGGCCGAGGGGGTGGCAGCCCAAACGGAGGCT
This sequence comes from Taudactylus pleione, assembly GCA_031769625.1. NCBI lineage: Eukaryota > Metazoa > Chordata > Amphibia > Anura > Myobatrachidae > Taudactylus > Taudactylus pleione. Next base: position 2,633,920 of record JAUIMM010000252.1, on the reverse strand, counting down.
TTCCTATGGGAACGCCTGCCGTTTGGGGAAGGCCCCACTGACATCACTAGTGATGTCAGTGGAGAGCTTCCGGCACAGACAGAGCCAGAAGCTCTCCGGGGCTTACGACAAGAGAGACCCTAGGGTCTCGTCGTAAGCCCCGATGGTCGTGATGGTCTCTGACCATCACGACCATCACCGGAGTGGTCGTTAGAGCTGTGGGTGTTAACCCACAGCCTAACGACCGCAACAGAGGCGGGCGGTCAGGATGCAAGTGGCCGCCCAGTTTCTGAGCGACCGCTTGCATCCTCCGACCGCCTCTGAATCAGGCCCACAGTGCTTGGAACCAGGCTTTTCCTCACTCTTCCTGCCAGCAAGGCTCACCTTGCTTTCAGCAGGCACGCATCATCAGAAGATCCTCAAAGATCTTCCCATGCTTAGCAGTCCAGCAGGAGATGTAAGCCATAGACATCCCTGTCTCCCTGAATAATGCCTGGTTGTTGGGCACCACTCTTTATTCTGGCTCTGGCTCAATCATCCATTGCTTCTGAGTACAAGGAGGGAGCTATCTCTTCTAGCTAACCAAAACGTAATTCTTATATCTATGCTTGTGAATTCTGGGTACGAGGCGGATGCCTCTCTTTTCTGGATCAGTTTTTGGCTATTATTTCGGCTAGGACTAGACAGTGACTGGGGGGAGATGTATCAAGGTGTGGAAAAAGAGAGATAAAGTACCAAACAATACGTTTCTAACTGTCTTTTTTCAAACCCAGCCTGTAAAATGACACTTAAAGCCGCATACACGATATATCGTTCAGTGTGTATGCAGTGAACGACCAATGATGTTTGCTGTCGTGCAAACATACAGGCCAATCTGACAATATCAGGGATGTGGCAGGATGACATCACTGAACGATATTGTTCAATGTGTACACCTGATATCTTTCACCAATATTTTTCACCAATATCTTTCAGCACATCGTCTACTGTGTATACCCCTTAAGGAGCAGATTGGTTGGTATTTTATCGATCTCCACTATCTTTCTCCAAGGTTTGATACATCTACCCACCGGGCTCCTACCGTCTCACTCCTTGATCGACTACCAGTGAACATTACACATAGTCTGCAGGTGACAGGTTCTCACAATTAATCTCAACAAAGGAGCCTGATCACTGATAATGACGTTAGCTGTGATAATACCCTATACTTATTCTGTGAGATCCAGACTCAATGGCATTTCCTGTGGGTATTACACTGCCCCCTGTGTGCATGATCTAGGCACCCATAGTACTTGTAGCAATACATATAAACAAAATATAAGTGTATATACTATACATTACATAAAATTGTATACAGTATAGAGCTAGGTCTGGTCACCTTTAGGAGAGTGGGTCCTGGGCAGCCTTAAACCTAATTGAACATTCCTGTTACTCACCTCGCCTGAACCGAAAGACATTACTAGGGAACAAAGGCATGCTAAGTATTTCTGCCATAGTAACATCACAATGAGATGCATTAATTGTAGAACAAGGGTAACCCCTTGCTTCATCACCACAGAAGGATATAAGACTAATAGTAGTTAGAAATGGAACGTTAGGAAGGGGATAAATGTATAAGTTATGGACCACAGGATCAGATTTGGGCCATATCGTTGTACTGTACACGCTTGTAGTTTCACATGGATTATATATTTGGTAATAGAAGAAAATCATTATTTTAGGGCCTAAAAAAAGGCACCAATATAGATATGTATTTACTAAAAAAAAAAACTAGTCAGTGACTCAGAGAGGGGTTCTGTATTGGTTTGGGGGGTGTTGGAGCAGATGTGATGGGGGGTGTTGGAGCAGATGTGAAACCTAAGTCCTAGAAGTCCCTGCCTACAGCGGCCAATATTTGTATCTACTCAGTGCAACATTTTGCAGAGACCAGGCAATGGGTGAAAGAGGGTGATAGAGGACGATTGTGTCTTCCACTCACCTTGGTTGACTTTCTTCAGGTCCTCATTCCAAAGGTCTATTTCCTTCTTGGTTGACTCTTGGGCTAGAGAGACTATATTAGAATACAGTAATACATTAGTACATAAAACAAGAATTCCTAGATGTTAAAACATTTTCTGTGGTACTCAGTTTCTAAAACTATTTCTAGAGAGTATTATAGAATATGTAAAATAATATGAATAGGAAGGAGATTGTTATAAGACATCAGCCTCTTCATGTGAAGACTTTAACTGCGCTGATCTATAACAATATGACAGATTGTACAGCCACATAGAGTAAAGTAGTCCTATACAACACTGTATAATATTATAGTGAGTGGTCCATACTGCTCCTCTCTCTCTAAATTCTGCATTATACGCACATGTATTCTCCCTTTAGGCTTGACTCATATCATTAGAAATAATATCATTATCCTTTATTTAAATGGTGCCACAAGGGGTCCGTAGCTCCTTACATAGAATAGAAAAAGAAACAGCGCAAACACAACAACAAAAAAGTGCAAAGATTAACAGTACAAAACATTGCAGAACATGGGATAAAAGCTTATATAAACATTGCAGAACATGGGATAAAAGCTTATATAAACATTGCAGAACATGGGATAAAAGCTTATATAAACATTGCAGAACATGGGATAAAAGCTTATATAAACATTGCAGAACATGGGATAAAAGCTTATATAAACATTGCAGAACATGGGATAAAAGCTTATATAAACATTGCAGAACATGGGATAAAAGCTTATATAAACATTGCAGAACATGGGATAAAAGCTTATATAAACATTGCAGCATTTGCAGTCATAATACCCATAGAAGTGGCAACGGCTGAACCCAAAAGGTCGGTATTATAGTTGTCAGTGGGAGGAGATGATGGGATTAGTGAGGGAAGATAAAGAATGAGGGAAAAGCACTGTATTGACCCTTTGTATTCGAAGATATTTTATTTTATTCTATTTTCAACATGTCAGAATTGTGCCGATTGATGATCATATGTTCATGCTTATTAATTTAACACTCATTAATTTAATAAAAAATTTAAATAAATAAATAAAAGAATGAGGGAAAAGGTCCCTGCTCGTGACTGCTTACAATTTAATGGGGAGGGGCAGACAAACAGGGGTGACAATAAAATGGGGAGGGGCAGACAGACAGTGGTGACAATAAAATGGGGAGGGGCAGACAGACAGTGGTGACAATAAAATGGGGAGGGGCATACTGACAGGGGTGACAATAAAATGGGGAGGGGAAGACAGACAGTGGTGACAATATAATGGGGAGAGACAGACAGACTGGGGTGACACAGAGGAGACAGACAGTGAGCGAGGAGGTTGCAGTGTTGGGCTAGGATGAGAGCTGAAAGGCTTTAATAAAAAACTTGGTTTTCAGCGCCTGTTTCACACTTTTTAGAGAGGTAGAGACTCTGATAGGGAGTAGGAGAGAGTTCCAGTGGTGGGGAGCAGCATGGGCCAACTAACTCATGGGTGCATAATGACAGTGACACAGTGGTTAGTGTTACTGTCTTAGTGGTGGGGTCTTGGGCTCGATTCCCACCAAGGTGACTGAAGTTTATATGTTCTCCCCATGTTTACTTTGGTTTCCTCACGATACTTTGGTTTCCAGTAACCTGCTGGTAGGTTAATTGGCTTGCCAAAAAATTAGCCTGAGGGCCTGATTCTGAGGTGGATGTAGACATGGCCGCAGCTGCATCTATTTGCGGCCGCCTATCTGTGACTCTATGCAAATGCCATTTCAAAGTCCTTCCCTGGTGTACATCTGTGCATCCGCATGTACAAGGCCTGAGACGCCCACAGTCAGTGTCCATACACGCTGTAATATTGCCTGGTGCATCTTTAGATGCCACCATCGGTGCACCAGCCCTATGGTAGGTGCAGACATACCATCTGAGAAAGGCTACTAAACTGAATGATGGGGCGTTTGAGTACACAAACACTTCAGTGACATCCCTGCGCCAAAATGGACAATCTCTGTGCGTCTGTTTAGACACCTCCCAGTAGAACTGTTTTCAAGACATTTTCTAATTCCCGCCGTAGGAGTTTTTAGTGATTTTAGTAGTAAAAAAAAAAGTTGCTCAATTCAGCCAACATCAGTTCCCCAGCGTCTCGGTGTGGGGCCTAATTCAGAGATGTACGTAAACCTGATGTTTGCGCACAGCTTCAAAGTTTCAGAAGCTACATTGCGCATGTACAGATCTGGGGCTGCGATGTCGCCCGCAGTGCCCCAAATGCGGCACAATGATTGACATGCTGCTGGCATTTGGGGACGACGACAGGAAGTGTTCTGAAAATAGGGGCGTTAGCCCTGATTTATGGGCGTGCTGTAGTCAGTGGCTGCATCCTCGGGCACAGCTTCACTGGAACAGGCAGTGTGATTTAGCTGGACATCCTGAGTAGCCTAAAGGTTGCTAAGGTGGCCGATGGTCACACAATTGATCCGATGCTGCGTCCTTGGACATAGAAGCAGATCACAGAAGTCGGCAGTGGGCGTCTTTTAACTCAAGGTGCATATTGTAACACAGCCTCTGCGTACAAAGATGCTACGGAGTTACTAACTGCGTCCATCTCTGAATCAGGCCCTGTAAGCTCCAATGGAGCTGGTACTAATGATTACTATAACGTGGAGCACACTTGCCTACTTTTGAAAATGCATTTCAGGGAGATCGTAGAAGCAGCACCTATGAGTGTGGCGGTAATGTGGGCGTGTCCTGCTACATCGGAGAGGCGTGTCATATAACTGACTTATATCCACATGTAAACCAGCCCAAAAGCAGTTAGTAAGATCTACGTGTTGATGAAAACACACTGATACTTTTTAGAAAATACATGTAGCCATAGGGGTCATTGTGCCTTATACACAATGCAGGGAAAGGATACTAATGATCCCATTTGAATGTATATATCTCTGTTTTTTTATTACTATAACAGCTTCATAATAGGGATAAGGTGCAATCAAGGAGATTACTAGACTCTACAGGGAGTCAGGGAGATTGCTACTATTCCAGGGAGTCTCCCTGACAATGAGGGAGAGTTGGCAAGTATGAACTGGTGCTACTGTATGCAATCTGTGGTGGCAGTGGTGCCATACGAATTATCAGTGATGATGATACGTACATGGGTACAAGTAGAGGTGGCTGAAGAGTGTCAAATAAGTTAATTACAGTTATCCATTGAAGGCGATGCTTACCATTTTGCTTCAAGTCTGTGAGTTGATCAGAGAATTTAAAGACTGAAATGGAAGCAGATGAGGTCAGGTCATTCCACGCACCATCTTTGTCATAGACACAAAAGATCTAATGTAAAGTTAGGAGCACATACATCTCAGGCGCCAGTTCTGTTAGAGGGCGTGATACCTGCGATACAGGGATGCGTATATATATATATATATATATATATATATATATATGTGCCATATACGGGATCCCCTGATGCGCTGCAGAACTGTGGATTTTTGTTCTCACCTCTAAGGGAGCAAGAATAAATCCGCAATGAAGGTGCAATTAAACGCAATTTAGAAGGCCAGGTATAATTAGTAACATGGTTCCTCCAGTAACCGCAGGACAAGCCTAAATTATCTAAAATCATAACCATTGACTTGTCATATAATAATATTCACTTACATTTTTATTCATACAACTTTCATAGATGACACTGGGCACCTAGTATGTGTGGGTTTTCTTTTTATTTAAGTTAGCATGGAAATTAATTATTTACTGTATTTAAACTCTAATTCCAGTTTTGGGAGGAAATATTAATCCAAAGCGTTAGTGGGGTGAGTGCTCCATCTGACGCAGTGGTGCCTTCCTATAACCATGGTCACATGAGGCTCTTCTTGCTCCTGTCAGCAGGATGTCATCCATTGACATATTATATATACTGCCTATATGATAAAAGTCCTACCTTGGCCAGAGCTAGGAGAGTCATGGAGACATTAGGGATACTCTACTAACTCTGGTATCAGGGCAGTTTTTTTCCATACAACACCAGGGATGTAGGGAGGGCAGTTCCGGTGGAGCGCGAGGCGCCACGCGCTGCACCTGGTGACTGGCCAAAGAGTCTAACCGGCAGCTGACAGTGTCACATAACAGACCATTGCGCTGGTGCTGCGCCGTGGCAACCTGCGCGGTTGCACTTGACAGACAGTAGCACCAGCAGCTAAGCCCGGCCGGCTGACACTAGTCGTGTAATTAGGTGGGCAGCGTTTTTACATAACAGCCAAAAGCTAAACCCAGACGGCTGAGTTTTTAAAGACCCGTAACAAAAGGGGGGGGCAAGGTTCAGAACGGGGACAAACGTGTCCCCTCGCGGGCTTGCTTCACTCGCCACGCTTGGGGCACAGTGGCTCACTTCGCTCACCACAGGTTTATATTCCCCCTCTATGCCCACGTGGATAGTAACACTGGTAGCTGACTGGTCCTGCTGCAGCGGTCACATGACATCAGAGGTCCTTTCTCCAATTTGGATCTAGCAACAACCGTGAAGGTGAGAAGGAGAATCATTGGCTGAGAGGTTTTATAGTGGATGATGCTGGCCTGCTATAATCAGTGGGGAGGGGAGCAGAGGCAGATCCAGAAAGATCACAAAGCTAAACACAGTTATTCTCCCGGCAGGGCACTCCTGCACAGTGTAATTCGGGCATATTGGTAATGGGCGCATTATTGGGTGTGGGTGACGGGCCAGAGGTATTGTGGGGTCAGCACAATACGAGCGGGGCGGGCCAGAGGAGTAGTGGGACAGGACGGAGGAGGTATGGGGCGGGCCAGAGAAAGAGTGTGGGTGGACTAGAGGAGGTGTGGGGCGGGTGGGCTGCCGCAGGACAAACATCAGGGCGGCTGGGACTCCTCATCTATTGCACACACACAGCAACAGCATACAAGTGTGTGCTCAGCTGCTACTGCACAGGAACTAACTGCGGCTGTTATGCCCACTGACAAGGACGGCAGTTACTCTATCATTCATTAAAAGCTGGCAAACTAGCAGTGACCAATGATATCGAGTCTGCATTTTGAACTTGATCTTATTGGCCGGGGCTTATCTGCAGGATCTAATGATTGGCTGATGTCCTGGAGCTGCAGCTGCTGTGATTGGCCTAAGCAATTTGCCACATTATTTAGAAGTACAGGAAAGGAGAATTTAGAAATCAGTTTGAGGGAAGGAGGGAGCATTAGCTGGAACAGAGAGAGGATTAGAGGAGGGGGGAGAGGAGACATACAGTGCATCCGGAAAGTATTCACAGTGCTTCACTTTTTCCACAGCCTTATTCCAAAATGGAATAAATTCATTTTTGTTCTCAAAGTTCTACACACAATGCCCCATAATGACAACGTGTAAAAAGTTTTGTTTTTTTTCGATTTTTGCAAATTTAATAAAAAAATAAAACTAAGAAAGGTTAAGGCTGTCTGGGACCCCCTCTCTTGGCAGGTTGTGGGGGGCCCACTGGGGGCTGTTCTGCACTTTGAGGGGGCACTACATAAGAGAACACTGCGTAATGGGTACTGCTACAGGAAGCACTGTATAAGGGGCACAACTACAGGGAGCACTGTATAATGGGCACTACTACAGGGGGCACTGCATAAGGGGCACTACTATAGTAAGCACTGCATACGGGGCACTACTACACGGGGCACTACATAAGGGGCACTACTACAAGGATCACTGCATAAGGGCCACTACTACAGGAAGCATTGCATAAGGGGCACATCTACAGGGGGCACTGCATAATGGGCACTACTACAGGGGGCACTGCATAAGGGGCAGTACTACAGGGAGAACTGCATAAGGGGCACTACTACAGGGGGCATTGCATAAGGGCAACTACTACAGGAATCACTGCATAAGGGGCACATCTACAGGTGGCACTGCATAATGGGAACTACTACAGGGGCATTGCATAAGGGTCACTACTACTGGGGGCACTGCATAAGGGGCACTACTTTAGTAAGCACTGCATAAGGGGCACTACTACAGGGGGCACTAGATAAGGGGCACTGCTTAAGGGCCACTACTACAGGAAGCACTGCATAAGGGGCACACCTACAGGGGGCACTGCATAAGGGGCACACCTACAGGGGGCACTGCATAAGGGGCACTACTACTACATGAAGCACTGCATAAGGGGCACAACTACAGGTGGCACTACATAAGGGGCACTACTACTACATGAAGCACTGCATAAGGGGCACAACTACAGGGGGCACTGTATAAGGGGCATCACTACAGGGGGCACTGCATAATGGACACTAACCAGCGTTCCCAGTGATGCAGTGCGCGGGTGACATCATGATGTCACACGTGATGTGAGGAGCCTGCATACCTGCTAGATCTAGTTAGATTCAGGCAGCAGCAGTGACAGCCCTGATAGCGTGGAGCCAGTGGTGCCCAGAGTTGTAAGGTAAGTACTGCACAGGGTTGTGGGGGGAACAATAGTGGCTGTTCTGCACTGGGAGGGGGCATTGCATAATGGGCACTATTACAGGAAGCACTACATTAGGGGCACAACTATTGGGAGCACTGCATTAAGGGGCACAACTACAGGGGGCACTGCATAATGGGCACTACTACAGTGGGCAATGCATAAGGGGCACTACTACAGGAAGCACTGCATAAGTGGCACTACTACTGAGGGTAGTACTATAATAAGCGCTGCATAAGGGGCACAACTACAGGGGGCACTGCATAAGGAGCACCACTACAGGGGGCACTGCATAAGGGGTAATACTACAGGGGGCACCGCATAATTGGCAGGTTATAACCTATGTTCCCAATTATCTAGTTCTACATTGACATAGAAACTGTGCAACCTGTCTTGAGCTGAGGTTACACACTGGCAGGAGAGGAGGGTTGGTGAGGTAGATTTTTCATGGTGGTATGTAATGGGCATTACTGTGTGGCATAATGTGTAAGGGGCATTACTGTGTGGCACAATGTGCTATAAGGGGTATTACTTAGTGTGGTATAATGTGTTATAAAGGGCATTACTGTGTGGCATAATGTGTTATAAGGGGCATTATTATGTGGCATAATGTGTAAGGGGCATTACTGTGTGGCATAATGTATTATAAGGAGCATTACTGTGTGGGATAATGTTTTGTAAGGGGCATTACAGTGTGCCATAATGTGTTGTAAGGGGCATTATGGTGTGACATAATGTGTTATAGGGGCATTACGGTGTGGTGTGACGTGTTATAAGGGCATTGCGGTGTGGCATAATGTGTTATAAGGGGCATTAGTGTGGCACAATGTGCAAGGGGCATTACTGTATCATGAAACGACACACCTTTTTGAGAAGGTGTGCCTAGAAAAACATCTTCTTTGGGGGGTTTTTTGGGTGGGCACCAGAAACTTTTTTGGCAAGGGGAGCAAAATTTATAGTTATGCCACTGCCCCTGGGAAGAGTATCTTATGTATAGGGATAGATTGAACAAATCATTTGATCACATTAAGTGCATTGCTGTAAAAAGCATAATAATACAGAGTATTACTTACCAAGGGTCCAGTGTTCCACTTGATCCAGTGAGTCCTTCAATGCCTATTGGACCATTAATGCTTTATTTGATCCTACTGAATGTATGAAAAATAGGCCACACTGCAGGAGCTAGGAGAGGATCACCAGGAGCTAGGAGAGGATCACCAGGAGCTAGGAGAGGATCACCAAGATCTAGGAGAGGATCACCAAGAGCTAGGAGAGGATCACTGGAAGCAAGGAGAGGATCACCAGGAGCTAGGAGAGGATCACCAGGAGCTAGAAGAGGATCACCAGGAGCTAGGAGAGGATCACCAGGAGCTAGGAGAGGATCACCAGGAGCTAGGAGAGGATCACTAGGGGCTAGGAAAGGGTCACCAGGAGCTGGGAGAGAATCACTGAAAGCTAGGAGATGATCACCAGGAGCTGGATCACCAGGAGCTAGGAGAGGATCACCAGTAGCTAGAAGAGGATCACCAGGAGCTAGGAGAGGATCACTAGGAGCTAGGAGAGGATTACTAGGAGCTAGGAAAGGATCACCAGGAGCTAGGAGAGAATCACTGGAAGCTAGGAGAGGATCACCGGGAGCTAGGAGAGGATCACCAGGAGCTAGGAGAGGATCACCTGAGCTATGAGAGGATCACCAGGAGCTACAGTAGGAGAAAATCACTAGGAGCTAGGAAAGGATCACCAGGAGCTAGGAGAGGATCAATGGACTGCAGCAATCATTGTGGGACCAACCAAAGCCTGGACTCCAGGTAAGTAATACTCTTGTTTAATCTTTAATTCACTGCAAATTCCTGCACAACTGCAAAATATAACAATCTGCCTTCTTGGAACTGTTACTTACAATAGATGAGCGTGATGCTGTTTATCAGAATGTAGAGCACCGATAAGAGGATCAGCCAGACCACTAACATTAGTTTAAAATTACCACCTCTTTGGCTCTTCTCAGAACTTGGTGCATCTAAAAGAGACATAGAGAGATAATCTTTACAATTTCATATGGGCAAGGGATCTATATGATGTCCTTACTGATATTTATATCTCAGTGGGTTAGTGTACGTCGTCATCTGGGAAGGTGTCTGGGCCACATATCTGGACAGTCAAGTTCCAGAATAAGCTGATTTTTGCACATCCAAACAATGATGGAGACACAGGGCCTCATTCAGTGGTGGACGGTTATTCCGTCGCGGCTGCAGCGGTAGTGAGAATTCATGCTAAAGCCACAGACGCAGTAATCTGTACAGACGCCCACAGGCTGCATCTCCGATCTGACACTTGCGGACAAAGACTCACTATTGGTCGCACCATCGAATTTCTGAGCAATGCTTTGGCTTCTCAGAATGTCTTTTCAAACTAAGGGCCTGATTCAGAGCCGGACGCTCTGACCAGAGCGCTTGCTCTGAATCAGGGCCCTCCTCCATTAAAATGGAGCGTCCTCCTGGACGCTCGTATAGCTGTGGGTCACCACCCACAGCATATACGAGCGTCCAAAAAGCTGGTCGCGATGGTCTTGACCATCGCGACCATCGGACTTGCGAGGGAAACCCTGCGGTCGGGTTTCCCAGCCACAAGCCCTGGAGTGATTTTGGCTCTATCAGAGCCAAAATCACTCCCACTGACATCAATAGTGATGTCAGTGGGGCCGGCTTCAGACGGTAGGCGTTCCCATGGGAACGCCTCCGTCTGGCAGGCACACCCACCAAAGGGGGCGTGCTGTCAATCAACATCGACAGCACGCCCCCTTTGGTGCGAGACCCGGAGCGATGGGAAGCCCGTCGCTCGCCGGGTCTCGCGCATGCGCACGACGGAGCTCCCTCCGTCGTGCGTATGCGCAGTGGGGAACATCGACCCACTTGCGAGCGTACTGCCGCTCGCGAGTGGGTCTGAATGACCCCCTAAGTTGCCAGGGACACTGAAGCTGCGTACAAAGACAGTCGCTGGCTGCGACATGCCCACAGAACACTAGCGACATGCCCATGTTACCCTGCCCCGTTACCTCCCATAAACGCTGACTGTCAATCACTCTGCATCCAAATACTCACTACAGCTGCCATCTGTAAACCACCGCGACACATGTGCAGTGTGACTCAGTTGCATGCGCAGTTTATAAACGACTGCGCAAACATTGATATAGCGTCCGCCTCTGAATCAGACACTCTGTGAGCAGCAGGCATTTTGGATGGGTAGGAACTTCAGATTGCTAATGGGCACTAAGGATGTATTCATATCAAACAATTCTGGACTTGGCCCATATTCAATCTCTGTGATGTTAAGATGTTTTTTCTATATATTAAATAAATCATCCCCTTTTTCATGAATTGTTATATGAGCAGGTCCCCATCATTGCAAATATTTTGTCTTTAAACTAATATTTGCTGCTGTTTAGTGTAAAATAAATTACTTAGCTATAATTTTCTTCTGTTCTTGATTCAACAAGGAAGAATAAAATACCCAATACAGGCTAAATGGACGGCTCTGGTGGACCTTACAGCAGAGAGAGGAGGGGGTCCATGTGCAGTCTCCGTCCAGGGCCCCCTCCTCTCTACCTGACTGCCGGCAGCACACTGAAGGCCTGATTCACACCCGCTCGCCAGCGCTATGCGCTCGCAAGCGGGTCGATGGCCGGGCAGTGCGCACGCGCAAGCCCCGGAGCGAGCGAGAAATTCACTCGCTCCGGGGCTCGCTACAAACTGGGTGGCTGTCGATGTTGATCGACAGCTCGCACCGTTTTGTAGGTGGGGAGGCTGGGTGGCTGGACAAACGGAGGCGTTCCTGAAGGTACGCCTGCCATTTGTGGGCAGCCCTACTGACATCACCAGTGATGTCAGTAGTGAGCTTCTGCCTCTATTAGGGACTTGCGGCAGAGGAGACCCTACCACAAGGGTCCCATCGCAAGCCCGATGGTCGCGACCTGGCCACTCGCAAAAGCTGTGGGTGGTCAGGTTTTAAAAAAAACATGCGGCCGCCCTGATTCAGAGCGAGCGCCTCTGATTCAGGCCCTGAGCTCAGCAGTAGACTCTAGTGATGTGCCAGAGTCTTCTGTACATGCCCAAGTCAGCGAGGAAATGGCGCAGCGCAAAACGGATGCGCAAAACGCCAAGCAGATTATTGGGGAAAAGATTATACAGTTTTGTGACTATATCTTTCTAATGCAATAACATAGACCAACGCGGTCCAATAAGTCTATTCTCCCTAACAGTGTGATCATTGAATGTTTTACATATTTGCAGCCATATGTATATAATTCCATTTCAGCAGAATACTTCCCTTTTTTAACAGTTGGCAGGTTTTTATCCCTTCTCACCTGTCAGGTCTCTAAACGCTGCATTTACAGCTGGTGATGAGAAATCTAGACCTAATGAAAGAAGATTGGAGAAAGTGCTATTATTGGATGACCCCAACTAACACCTCACATGTATCACAAAGCATTCATCTCCGCACAGACATACTAAATACAACTATTCCATAGGGCAGGAGCCTTTATTGTATACACGACTGCACTAGTACAACGAGAATAGGATATGTTCCTAGGCTGAGAAGTTGAGTACAAGTATAAATGAATAAATGACTTGCCCCCTGACGCTATAATGGCTATAAATGTTGGGCAAAAATAAACATCCATATTAATTTGGCATGATTACTGTATGTACTTTTAGCTCTTTCATTTGTATTCCTACTCTAATTATTAATGTATATTATTCTATATGTCTGAAGGGAAATAAATTATGTGGCAACCTTTTACAATACCTACAATTACTCACTCAAACTCTAGGGCAGGATGGTGACACAGTGGTTAGCATTGCTGTCTCACAGCACTCTATCTATGTGGAGCTTGTATGATCTACCTGGGTTTCTTCCAGTTTCGGCAGTTCCCTTCAAAAACATACAGGTACGGATATATCCATAAACATCTAGCCTCCATATGCCATGTTGTGTAGGACGCCCGATGCGAGTGAGCAGCAAGGTCACGTACACCTATGTTAGCGCCAGGCATCTTTTGCATCTTTTTTGCCTGCTTCTTAGTTGCAATGTGATGCGACTAGGATGCACTAGGAGACTGTGCTGAGTCATTTGATATGTGACACTTGTATATCTTTGGATTGCCTCCTGTCCGCCCTGATGCCAAAGACTAACATTAGCTCCTTTCGTGGACATGTTAACTTGTGGCGCCAGTGTCTAAAGAATGCACCTGGTCATAGGCGTATTTATAAAGGTTGTATGGTCTGCGGTGCACACGGGCCCCTGGGTTCAGGGGACCCCTACACCTCAAACCCTGTGTCAAGGCACTAGGATTGGATGAACTTGGTTCAGGGACCAGAAGCTTGGCTGGAGTTTGACTGGAGTGTAGGAAGCTTGGGGGTCTTATGAAGCTCCTCCTCATGAGAGAGAACAGATGCAGATATACTGGTAGTGGGTGGAGCGGCTGAAGATCTAGTATAGTCAGAACTGGTTACGGATGTACTGAAGGGGTGGACCACGTGGTGTAGTGGTTCCCACAGAAGGTAGCAGACAGAACTGAGAACTGGATACTCAGAATACTTTAGAGTGAGCGGACAGATTGCTAGAAGCAGTAGAGATACAGTACTGAAGAATGCACTGTAATGGGGGCTGCGCCTGGAGTTGGAGACAATGCTGATAGCTGTAGCAGCAGAGAGTACTGGAGACTGCACTACCAGCTGGAGATAGTGCTAATAGCTGTAGTAGTGGTGGATACTGAAGACTGCGCTTGGAGCTAGAGACAGCGCTGATAGCTGCAGCAGAGGTGAGGACTGGTATCTGTGCTAGGGGCTGGAAACAGCACTGATAGCTGGGGAGGTGGGGAGTTTGACTGGGGCGGTACACGCAGGTGTCCTAAGGCGAGCTCAGGGAGGACAGAAACCTCCCGTGGAGCAGAAGGGCAAATGAGTACAGGTGTCTGCACTGGAAGTTAGAGATAGTGCTGATGACTGCGGTAGCAGTAAATAACATAGCAGAGCTGTGAGCTTGACACCGCACAGGTGAGCTGAACATGATAGTACGGCAGGACAAAGAATGAGACCGCACAGGTGATCTGAATAGGAACGAAATGCAGGGCAGAGGATGAGACTGCACAGGTGATCTGAATAGACAGATTTGTAGGGATACAGCCTGGAGCCAGGAAATAGACACAGGAGTGATGTTGTTCTGGCCATGGTCAGATTCAGTAGTTGACTTATATAGAGCCCTTATTCCCTATAGGCTGCACAAGTCAGGTGGTTAGAGCTGCAGGCCTAATTGGTGGAAAAGGCATCATGTGACATGGCCAACTGGGTGCTCCCGGCCATTATCCCCTATATGGCTGAGCACGTTTTGCATGTGAGCCGCCTCTGAAAGGCAGGAGCAGCTATCACAGAGGACTATGCTAGGTCAGACTTCAGATGAATTAAAACTTGCTTACCGGTGGGTACCAGATCATCTGTTGGACATACTTATTGGAAATCCAGTCAGTCAGCAGTTTGGCAATCAAGCTGAACTGTGGCACAAACTTACTGTAAGCGCAGGGCATACTAAGGAAGGCACTTACTTCCTACTGGAGTGTCGAGGACAATTTAGAACAGCTTTGACTTTGACCGACTCAGATTATATCATGCTGCCTTCAACCTAGTGCCGAGAATATAGCACTTCGGCCATCTCCATCTGACACTTCTCAAGATATATGGTCAGCAATGACTGATTGATGCACCTTATTACCTGAGCCATTCCCAGCTCACTCTAAAGCTGGCTATGTCATCCAGGTATGCCTGGGCAAATAACTGACACCATTAGACAGTATAAGGTACTATATTGTCCAATGGAAAGAGGCTTTCTTTTTTGAGAAGGGCATGGCAGTGAAGTTGAACAGTCCAATAGGAGAGATGAAAGCAGGTCACTACTGCACCTCTCCGGTAAGAGCTGTCTGCAACTATCCCATATTAAGATCTATGGTGGATGCATAGCTCGCTGCCCTGAGCCTATCTAATGGCTCATCTATGCAGGGCATGTAATAAGCATCTATCACAGTTACCTATTTGAGCTAGAGGAAGTCCATGCAGGACTGAATGGTCCCATTCTTCTTGGGGAATAACACAACACTTATTGCACAGGGGCTTCAAGATGGTACAATCACTGCCAAGGCTATTATTTGCTCAACCTCAGTTTTGACAATTATACGCACCATGGGGTTCAACCAGTGTGTAGGTTTCCAAATGGGGTGACTCTAGCTGGTATCAACAGTGGACAATTACATGAGTGCACCCAGGTTTGCTGGTGAGTTTGGGCCACTGCACCTGCAATACCTCTTCTATCTGTCTGGCCTGTCTCAGACAACTGTTCCTTTTTCTCAGACAACTGTGTTCCTTTTTGAATGGCTTATATTCCTGTATGCCTTTTGACTTTGGCTAGCAAGTCCAATAGGAAGTCTGTTTGGGGGTCATCCAATACAGGGTAGCAGACATTATCCTGATACAGGTACACCTTGACCTGGTTGAAGTAAGAGGTCCTTAGCTGGAGGCCTAAGCTATTTAACAACTATGGGCCTGATTCAGAGCCGGACGCTATTTGCGCTCGCTCGTTCAGAAAAAGGGGCTGGCTATTTAAATGAACCGTTCGCTCTTTGCGGTCTGTTCACGCCTCTATGTCTGAACGAGCGAACAAAACATGCAAACGTAATTTTGAAAAAACGCTCCCTGGTCGCTCGCATCATACGTCATGTCCACTATTTATTAGATTAATCGAGTACATCGAAAGGCGTCTGAACTGCTCGCTATTCTTGTGGTTGGTTTTTCCTACCACAATCATGCGAGCAGTTCTGAATATAAAACAACCAAGTGACGTGGTCAATGACGCTGCTTTGTTAATTATGCACTCCCTTAAAACGCCCGTTTTGACCTTTAAGCACGCCTGCGTTCGGATCTCCACTCCCCGTTTTCAAGCACCTTCCCCTGTTACCACCCACAAACGCCTCATTCTGTCACTCAAAATAGCAGGCATTCGCTATTTAGCGAGCACACGATTTTCGGCCGCACTGACTGGTTCGCGCATGCGTATTAAAATCCGTACGCATGCGCAGTTGTACGAACATCGGTAGGAACGAACGAGCGGCCGCTTACGAGCGGCTCTGAATCAGGCCCTATGTATGCAGCCTTGCCATGACTCTGTACCACAGCAAAGGGCCAGTCCTGGCTAGCTTGCAACTTGTATTTCTTGGCAAAGACTAGCACCATAACCTTCTGTCCTATTGCCAGTTTGCATTATACAGTAATTCTAAATATTCAATAATGGGTACTTCAGGTATCCTAAAAGTCCCTTCCCAGTTCTCATTAACCAATTCCAGAGGTCAGCACACCCAGGGCCTTCATCCCCAGCATCTCCTGGTCTCCTCTATCTCTTCCCTGGCCCTTCCCCATGAAGCCATGGCCTTTTTTTGGGTGCATTATGTCCCTTTAAAAAATTAGGGAGGCGCCAATGCTCTTTCTGGCACAGGGCACCAAATAGTCTAGTTACGGCTCTGAGCACACCATTTGGCCATAGTGTAACTGAAATGGGGAGAAACTAGACATTTTGAAGCACTTTTCAGCAGTTTACGGACAGCTTCCCTCAGACCAGTCAACAGATTAAAATTCTAGGTATAAGATTTGACCATGGTGATTATGCCTCCCTAAATTGGGATAAAAAGCTGGAAGATGCTACCTGGAACGTAGAGAACTGTAAGGGATGGAAGTTATCTCTCAGGGAAATGGTTGATCTGTGTAAAGGTGCATACACATGGTACGATCTGTACCACCACCGACTTGAAAGATATCTTTCAAAGATATCTTTCAGTGAGTCATCCTGCTACATTCTCTGAACAGGGAAAATTGACGATATCGTCCAAGTTGGCCTGCATGCATGGACGACGAAAGATATCTTTATCGTCCATGCGTTGGTCAATCGTTCACTGCCTAAAAGTGAACGATATGAATGATATATCGTTCAACGATATCGTTATCGTTCATATCGTTCAGGAAGATCGTCCAGTGTGTATGCAGCATAAGACTTACTTGATCCAGATTTTTCTGTATGTCAGTTATGTGTGGTTCTTGCCTAAATCTAAGTGGTCCAGATTGAATTCCTTGTTCTTACTGCTGCTGTGAGGAGAATAGTATCAACATCGTCAGGAGAGGTATCACCTACAGGAAAGAAGGACGGGTGAACCCTGTCGTCTTTTTTGTAACAACTTTTTTTTTATGATCCCCCTCCGGGAGTAGAGGGACTTAGATTTTGGGTGCCCCCCTTCCTTAAGTCGTGGTCAGAGGGAGGCCAATTGAAAAGTTTTCAGATTCGGCATGGTTACCTCATGATCTATGTTATAAAGAGCTTGAGGGTGATGGAAGTTCGTGAAGTCAAACTTCTCCAGGAGGGAGTTGGGGAGAATAATTTTTCAGACCCACTTTCATGTCCCGCTGTCACTAAGGGACTGTCCGAGTGATGTCGCTTCAGCAGGGTTAGCTCTAGTAAATTCAGAGGATAACGCAGAAGTTAAAAGATATCACTTAGTTTTCTGTTCATGGAAGGCTTTATTTAGGGGGGAACCTCCGGTGGAGGAGTGCCAGTGAACGTGGTTGTCCATGGGAGGAGTGTACAGGGTGGAGGAGACGTTGGACCACTTCCTGCTTGAGTGTCCCTTCAATGTAAAAGTATATGAGGAGGTATCGAAGGCCATTGGTATCCCATGCCTTTCAGATCTCAGTTATCCTGAGTGGGCTTATGGGGTAGTCAGAAGATACAGTGGATTTAATTTGACCACTATTTATTTAGTTAGCTTAGCGGTTAGATTTCACATTTGGAACTCATGGTGTCAGGTATCCCTTAGGAAAAAAGGTCCTCCTCTATGAAGAGGTGGTGGTTCTAATTCTTCAAGAGGTGAAAGGGATGATGGATCTGGATAAGGAGAGGATGGATGCTGTCAGCTGTTCTCGTTGGTGGGGCCAGCTGAAACCTCCTTTAGTTGGTGGCAGACATTCTCTCTCAAGTCCAGCTTTTGGTCTCTTTAGCTGTTCTTTCACTCCCTGTAGATTTTGTAGTAAGTATTTTGTTTGGACGGAAAGATTTGCATACATCTACCTGTAGGTGGTAGGTAGTGGTGATGGGTAGTGATAGATCAAGTAAATTAGGTAGTTATTTCCTTTTATTTGTGTGATATTTAGATAATTTATATGTAGGAGCTGTTCAAATACTTGCTTAGTTTTCCCTTGTAGGGTGATGGACTGTATATAGGGGGTAGGTTAGGATAAGTTATCTGGTATTAGGATAGGAGGTGGAATAGTATGATGCTAATATTATGTTCACATTGTAATTAAATTTCCTTTTTGATCCTATGTATTTATTAATTGATTTTCAAAGTGTATGTATTTTATTATACAATTTTATGTATTTTATTATACTTGTTGCAAGTTTTAATAAATGAAACATATTCCCAGCAAGCAAGCAGAAGCTGCTGCAGAGTTCTCTGCCAGTTCCCCTCCTCCGAGTGGACATATCCCCGTAGCCAGGGGCGGACCATTTGGGGGACGGGGCCACTGCAAACATGTTTCTTTATTTTACTTGTTTTTAAAAAAAAAATATATATATATATATATATATGGCCGCGGACTCCTGCCTATTGGTCCAGGAGTCGTCAGTCAATTCATTGGTGAGTCAGTGGGATGGGGCCAGGGGGGTGGAGTTATAGCTGATCCAGCAGCACTTGCTGTTGGATCAAGTTACCCGGCAGCCGCGGCTGTGTGAGCTCCAGAGCCTTGAGGGTGGAGCTACTGGAGGCTGTGTCAACCATAGAGGAGAGTTCTTCCGGTTGTGGGAGCGGCCAGGCTGGGGGCAGTGTGAGGAGAGAGGCACTGGGGACTCTGTGCAGTGAAGGAGAGTGGCAATGACAACAGCTGCATACAGAACTTCACTCTTCACTGAGGAGCTTCAGGTGTGTGAGCAGCGCTGCTAGGGGCAGGGGCAGTGTCAGTGTGAGATGGAGGAGAGAGGCACTGGGGGCACAGTGAGGCAGAGGAGAGCACAGTGATAACAGGTGTGAGGAGCTCCAGCTGTGTCAGGTGGAGGAGATTTGGGGCTGCTGTGTGAGGACCAAAGGCACCTGGCAAATATGAAAAAGTTTCAATTAAGAAGAAAGAGGCACACGCACCAGAGGGAGAAGATAAAGCAGGACATGTTTGTTTTCAGTAAGGTATTGGGCCCTTTAAGGATGTTTGCTTGGTGGGATCCCTGTTATTGTGGTGCAGGGGGAGCCCTAAGGTTAGCTGCATGGTGTTACCCCTGGATGGGGTGTGGTGTAGTGGTATGGGGTTGTATGCCTTTTGTATAAGGGAGCAGGGCTTGGGGTGGAATGCCCTCTATGGCCCCCAGTATATGGGAGCATGGGTTGGTATGCCCTCTATGGCCCCCAGATAGTGAAGCAGGGACATTGGCATGGTGCTATGAGAAGGGTCAGTGTGTGCTGTAGGGGGGCAGTTGGGTGTCAGTGAGTGGTGAGGTGGGCAGTAAGGGGTTTAGTGTGTGCTGAGGGGCTCAATGTGCGGTGGGGGGGCACAGAGGAGATGGCATTGGAGAGACACAGGGTTGGCACTGGGTAGACACGGTGTTGATACTGTGGAGACACATTGGTATGGTGCTGGAGACAACCCTGGAGAGACACAGTGGAATGGTGCCAGAGACACACATGTAGTACCGCTACTTGGAGTAGAAGAAAAGGCTGCGGCACAGTAATCTTTAGTAAGACATCAATTCTAAAGAAACCATATTATTGATATATATGGTACCAAAATTAGCAAATATATTTTACAAATATAAAATTGTTTGATCAGGGAAACTCACATTATGCCCTGCCCCAAAACTTTTGTTACTATGTATTATCTGGTTGAACCTTTGTTGCATGATGATGATATTGGCTTTATTAATAATTCTGAATAACGACTACCGACTGAAGACACTGTCTGTCCAGGGAGGAACAATTTTTTAAGAGGTTCCCCACAGAAAAACCACCATATAGGTAAGGTGTAGTTTTATGCAGTACACAGTATAGATTTTTTATATTTATTTTAATATGGGAGGCCCCCCTTTCACATAGCTTTGGAGCTATCTGCCCCTGGTAACACCCCAACACACAACATAATGTATTGACAGTTAGCATCCCTGCTTTATTCATAGACTTTACATTTCTCAAAAAGCAAATTGTCTAAACTCTTTTGCCAGAAACATCTCTGGGATATGGTCTGTTCTACAGCAAAACTCGATTTGTGCTAAGTTTCACCTCAGATTCACTAATCTCTAGTGTGAATCTCTAACATAGCATCACTTGTACCAGCAAAAACATAGCTATGGTATAGTTCCAAGTGTTTTGCAAATGTAATAAAACTGTCACAATTCTAGCTGGGATAATATGGATGTTGGCTGCACTTGTAAGATTGGCGTAGACCCAAAGCAGAGTCTAACGTATCGGTGGTCTTCACAAGGGACCTCCACAAGGAGATTTGTGATTCACTGTGCCTGATACATAGGTTGCCGCTCTCTGACTGGGGGCCTGATTCAGAGCCGGACGCTCTGACAGAGCGCTCGCTCTGAATCAGGGCCGTCCCTCCTTCAATTTGGAGCGGCCTCCTGGCCGCTCGCATAGCTGTGGGTGACCACCCACAGCTATAGCGAGCGGCCAAAATGATGGTCGCGATGGTCAAGACCATTGGGCTTGCGACGAGACCCTGCGGTAGGATCTCGCTGCCGCAAGCCCAGGAGTGCTTTTGGCTCTATCAGAGCCAAAAACACTCCCACTGACATCACTAGTGATGTCAGTGGGTCGGCCCCAGACGGTAGAACGCCTCCGTCTGGGCAGCCACGCCTCCGGCACGCCCACCAAAGGGGGCGTGCTGTCAATCACCATTGACAGCACGCCCCCTTTGGTGCGAGACCCATAACGACGGCTTGACCGTCTTTATTCGGGTCTCGCGCATGTGCACGACGGAGCCACCTCCGTCGTGCACATGCGCACTTGGGCACCATTGACCCACTTGCGAGCGTTCAGCGCTCGCGAGCGGGTCTAAATCAGGCCCAGGGTTCCTAATGTACGGGGCTGGTGGATTCTGGAGGAACCAAAGGCAAAAGGGGCACGTGAGGCATATGGAAGAGTGGTCATCGGAAACCGGTCAGCAGAATCAGGTCAGAGGTAAGCAGAAGTCGGAGCCTGGAAGTCTCTGTGAGCTGTACCAAAGGAGCAGGCAAGGAGAAACGTCAGACGGACCTGAACACAGGTAAGTATGCAGTGAGTAAAAGCAGAACATATATTGGAGATCAGGATGTGAGCCTAATGGTGGGTACACACTGGGCGATATTACTGAGGGACTGCACGATTACGACATCGTAATCGTGCAATTGCTCAGTAATCGTGCACAAATCGTGCACTTTTATGTCGGAAACGACGAGCGATGCGCACTCCCGCTGGTTGTTTCCGACATTGTCCATCGCCTGAACATGCAGCACAATCTGACGACCTCGTCAGGTTGCTGCATGTTGGGGAATGGGGGAGAGAGCCCGGCGCTGAACGATATCGTTAATGATATCGTTCAGCGGCTGTGCTCAATGTCATGAACGACATTGAGCACAGCCTGCCGGGGACACACTACACGATATCGCTCAGGGAGCATATCGTGTAGTGTGTACGCACCTTAATACTTTGCCACTGAATAGTGCCCAGAGACTTCCTTACATATGCGGGATTCAAACCTGGCAACAACGTGTTGCCACTTTTTAGCCCTCAGTAAATTTTAAACAGAGCAGCGCGTGTGTCCTTAAAGGAGCCAGAGCCGCCTGTAGCAGAGCTGTCTGCAGCAGCTGAGGAGAAGGAGAGGAGATGCCCGCAATGAGGAAGAACCTACTGAGACGGGTGATGAGAGGCAGAAGATTGGCACCTTATCGCTAGTGAAGTGCGGCTGCCCAGGGAGAGCCAGCGACAATGGACCTAATAAGAGGGAGCCGGGCCGCCGCTGCTGCAACAAAAACAGTGCAAAGTGCTACTATAAATTGGGTACAATTATAATATAAAATGTAAATAGTATTAAATTACATATTGCTTAGTATCTAAATCTTAACCCTTTCATGCATAGAGGCCTCTACAGTGAACAACTGTTTATCCCCTCTCCCTTTTGATATCACTAGTGCACGGTGTCCTTTGATTTGGACCTCTACGAATCTTAGAAGGTATGCCACCTAGTGGCAGATTTTAATTCCTACAAAAAACAGTAAGGTCAAAATAAAATGGCTTCGAAAAATTCACCAACACTGAGCAGCTCAGGGATTTCTGATAGTACAGCAGGTGAAAAAAATTAATTCAAGGAAAGTAACATTTGAGGCATAATATGCTAGATGTTTTGATCAAATACTCAATTTATTTTTTTTGCAGTTGATGTTAAATCATATGTCCACTTCAGTGGACGTCGTGCAATACAAAGATCCATACTCTGTGCAAGGCTTTTCCTGGCATATAGGTCTAACCTAAGTATTTTCCTCATATAATAGCCGTATAGGCCAGTTTTGACAGCTGATAGCCTTATATGTATCATTATATGTTATCTTAACTTTTTTAAATTGTAAATTATTTAAAATATGTATAATTCGTAGCAGTGGTAAATGCTTTATTAATATTGTTTTTATTTTCTCCAGGCATCAAGAGCATCTAGCAACAGGGTTAGGCACAGAGTAGCAGAAGAGATTCCATCAAATTCCAGTGATACTGACACTGGTGATGGTGAATGGTGGCCAGACCCAGAGGGAGAAGGAACAGGGAGCTATAGTAGCTGCAGTGACACTGACAGTGATGATGGTGAATGCTGGCCAGACCCAGAGGGAGAAGGAACAGGGAGCTATAGTAGCTGCAGTGACACTGACAGAGTGGTGATGGTGAATGGGAGCCAGACCCAGAGGGACAAGGAGCAGGGAGCTGTAGTAGCTGCAGTGAAACAAAATGATGATAAAGTAGTTGTGATAGCAAAAGGGAAACAAAAACACAGTACATTGTGGAAAACCAAAGACAATGCTTTTGAAGGAGGCTTGCCCACATTTTTCGGACAACACAAAGTAAATGCTGAGGGTACAGAACCCATACACTTCCTATACAATTCCTATGCTATGTACAGATCTGTCATCTCAGGATTTTGTAATCTGTACAGCGAAATGAAAAGAGCTGGGGCGCTGAATACTTCCCAGCTCTCTGCCTGGCACTGGCTCCACCCCCTTTAGACTACCGGCCTTTACAACAGGTCTGACGTGATCTGCTGCTCCCAGGCACCAGCGCATGCACAGAGGGAAGAAGACATATCAGGCTCCGATAATATGTCTGTCAGTGTCTTCGCACTGCTTCCCGGGATCAAGGAGTGGCCTTAACAGGAGGATGTCGCCGGACAGGAAAGTGTACATGAATGACAACAAAACATCACTATATACTATCAGGTGCATAAATACTGGGACATTGACAGAATTTTCATATTTTGGCCTCTATTCACCACCACAATGGCTTTGAAATGAAACAAACAAGATGTGCTTTAACTGCAGACTTTCAGATTTAATTTGAGGGTAATTACAT
The DNA here is from genome assembly GCA_031769625.1 of Taudactylus pleione. Classification (NCBI taxonomy): domain Eukaryota; kingdom Metazoa; phylum Chordata; class Amphibia; order Anura; family Myobatrachidae; genus Taudactylus; species Taudactylus pleione. Next base: position 2,609,851 of record JAUIMM010000252.1, on the reverse strand, counting down.
ATAAATCAGATGAACGGTGTAGGAATTACAACGGTTTCTATATGTGCCTCCCACTTTTTAATGGTCCAAAAGTAATGGGACAAACTAAACAATCATAAATCTAACTTTCACTTTTAATACTTTGTTGCAAATCCTTTGCAGGCAATTACAGCCTGAAGTCTGGAACGCATAGACATCACCAGATGCTGGGTTTCATCCCTGGTGATGCTCGGCCAGGCCTCTACTGCAAATGTCTTCAGTTCCTGCTTGTTCTTGGGGCATTTTCCCTTCAGTTTTGTCTTCATCAAGTGAAATGCATGCTCAATCGGATTCAGGTCAGGGGATTGACTTGGCCATTGCATAACATTCCACTTTTTAGCCCTAAAAATTCTTTGGTTGCTTTTGCAGTATGCTTCGGGTCATTGTGAATCTGCACTGTGAAGCGCCGTCCAATGAGTTCTGAAGCATTTGACTGAATATGAGCATATAATATTGCCCGAAACACTTCAGAATTCATTCTGCTGCTTTTGTCAGCAGTCACATCATTAATAAATACAAGGGAACCAGTTCCATTGGCAGCCATACATGCCCACGCCATGACACTACCACCACCATGCTTCACTGATGAGGTGGTATGTTGTGGATCATGTGCAGTTCCTTTCCTTCTCCATACTCTTCTCTTCCCATCACTCTGGTACAAGTTGATCTTTATCTCATCTGTCCATAGGATGTTGTTCAGGAACTGTAATGGCTTTTTTAGATGTGGTTTGGCAAACTCTAATCTGGTCTTCCTGTTTTTGAGGCTCACCAATGGTTTACATCTTATGGTGAACCCTCTATATTCACTCTTGTGAAGTCTTGTCTTGATTGTTGACTTTGACACATATACACCTACCTCCTGGAGAGTGTTCTTGATTTGGCCAACTGCTGTGAAGGGGTTTATCTTCACCAGGGAAATAATTCTTCTGACATCCACCACAGTTGTTTTCCGTGGTCTTCTGGGTCTTTTGGTGTTGCTGAGCTCTCCGATGCGTTCCTTCTTTTTAAGAATGTTCCAAACAGTTGATTTGGCCACACCTAATGTTTTTGCTATCTCTCTGATGGGTTTGTTTTGATTTTTCAGCCTAATGATGGCTAGCTTCACTGATAGTGACAGCTCTTTGGATCTCATATTGAGAGTCGACAGCAACTGATTGCAAATGCAAATGTCACACCTAGAATCAACTCCAGACCTTTTACCTGCTTAATTGATAATGAAATAATGAGGGAATAGCAAACACCTGTCCATGAAATAGCTTTTGAGTTGATAGTCCCATTACTTTTGGACCCTTAAAAAGTGGGAGGCACTTATAGAAACCGTTGTAATTCCTACACCGTTCACCTGATTTGGATGTAATTACCCTCAAATTAATTCTGAAAGTCTGCAGTTAAAGCACATCTTGTTTGTTTAATTTCAAAGCCATTGTGGTGGTGAATAGAGGCCAAAATATGAAAATTCTGTCAATGTCCCAATATTCATGCACCTGACTGTATATATATCGCATTGATGTGATAATATATATAGTAATACTTTTCGGAAGCCAGTTCATGTTCTACATGAATAGACCCCTTGTGTTCAGGGTGCTTCTCCAACTTTCACACAAAGCGTTAAAATCGTCAAATTGAGTATGTGAAAAAGGGTAACTTTGTAGGTATGACACAAACTCAGATGTAACTGACAATATTTGTGTTATAAACACTGAGGACATTTTTTGTTTCTGGATAAATATATATATCCATAAATAGGCATAAAAATTGTATTGTTTTCAACATAGCAAATTTTTTGTTTCTGGAGGAAAAATGCAGTAAGCGACATGATAAGAAGAAATTGGAACCATACAAGGCATTTGTTTTTCCATTATATCCGACTTATTTGCAAAAAAAAAAAAATACTGTTCCACGATAATAGGGCGACTTTTTAAATTAAAAACTACACTTTTCTACATATAAATGAAGCTTTACAGGCATGCACATAATTCCCATTCTCTCCCCACACCCCTAATAACACAAACTCCTTACCTATAGATGGTGGCTGAAATGTTGGGACTGCCTTCGGCACTAACGATAAAAAATAATAGTCAGGCATACAGTAATATACATACAGTCTTCAGTAGTATTAAATGAATAAATGTAGGATAGCGCCACAGTGTCTATCCCGGACCCAAGAGACACACACACTCAAGTAAATATATAAAGACAATTTATTATACCAAATGTGCAATTTAAGTATCACAAGATAAAGCTGACATAATAGATTTGTAGCAGTAAATGGTGCAAAGGCAACTTAGTACCATCTAATCTAAAAACATGGGAAAATATTCAGACACACATAAATTAAGTGAGATTCTCAGTAAAGAGCACCAGCTGTGTGCTCAAATCTCTTATAATTATGCTGTGTCTTATGTATCCATCTGTTTAAAAAATTAAAAAATGTAGCATATGCATATGAAAAATGTGGTCCTTTCTGTGAATAAATATAATATTCGTTTTTAGACCACTTTGTAATCAGTCCTTTTCGTGAGAATCCGAGGACCTGTGTTTATTTTAGAGGTAAAGTTCGTCTGCTGATCCATTTATAATTTCCGAGCATTTACGGATCCAAAGTATTTGGCCAATGTAACATATCCCGTTCTGTGCTATATTAGATATGATGGGGCCGGACTAGAAGGTCCTTTTATTGCCCGCTTAGGGTAGCTCAGGCTGGGAGATGTGAACAAAAAGACCGCTCACCTGGTGTCCGTTCCTCATTTATGATATGCCGGGTCCCAATTCCACACTGATGCGAAAGCCAAAATCGCTGTAAGCTGTATATCTGCTGGCTAGTCAGGACGACTGACAGCACACGCTGGACTCTGGACTTGATGGTATATTGAGCTCTACGGAGATGCTCCGTAGGAGCAACTCAACTACGGAGCACCGGTAATCATGGCAAGAGTTTAGCCAGGAACTGTGGTGGTGCAGGTCTGGGATCAAGAGATAACACTCTGCACAAGTCTCATCACGGAAGGTTGCAGTTCAAGAATGCAGGCTTAGCTTCAGGGACACCCTAATGCATTTCTTTCTCATTAGAGAATTTCTTCAGAAAGATGTCTATTAGCAGGAAGATGTCATACTTAAGGGGAACGCCTGCCAATCAAATTCATTCATTAATCAGAACAGCACCTGCAATCTATTTTGTCCCTGTTTAAGCTGCTTTTCCTGACACACATAAGACCAAAATTAAATTATTTACTAAAAAATTTAAATTTTTCCCCTTAAAATATAAAAATAGTTGTATAGACACTTTTTGCAAAACAGCCTAATGCAGTTTAAACAGTTATGCAATAAAGCCACTAGACCAACTAACCATAACCTGACCCCCCAAGAAAGAATGGCATTAAAAAAACCTTTCAAAAGATAAGTCGATAACAATTAAACCTGCAGACAAGGAGGGAGGGGTGGTAATACAAAACACTTCTGACTATGTGGCCGAAGCTCTTCAACAACTTGGTGATACAGACTTCTACACACCATTGACTCAGGACCCTTCCCTTTCATTTCAGAGTTTTTGGATGAGGCTATGGGAGACAATGTGATATCCAAGAGATACTTAGATTTTTCATTCACACTTCACCCCGTTACAGCAGTTTTTTATTATTTGCCCAAATTTCACAAATCACTTACTAATCCACCGGGGCAACCTATAATTTCAGGTATATGGTTACTAACAACTAGTTTATCTACGTTTGTTGATTATTATTTACAATCATGTACAGCCTCTCTGAGATCCCATCTGAAAGACACCACCCACTTTCTAAATAAAATTAAAGGCATCATTTGGAAGGATAGTTATCAGTTTCTAATGTGTGACGTGTCGGCTTTTTACAGCAACATCCCACATGACAAGGGTTTGGAGGCCGTAGATCATTTTCTATCTTTACAGATGGAGATCTCAGAGAGGCATAGACATTTTCTCACAGGTTCTATATTATTTATTTTGAAACACAATTTTTGATCACTTGCACTACTTACAACCCACTGGGACGGCCATGGGGACCAGGTTCGCCCTGAGATTCGCCAACCTCTATATGGGGAGAGTGGAGGAGGAGCTCATTTGGGGGGTGGACCTCGGGGCGCACCTGGTCCTATGGCCGATATATCGATGATGTATTCTTTATTTGGAATGGGGAAGATCACTCGATTTTAGATTTTGTTTTACACCTTAATAATAATTCCTTTAATTCGGTATTCACTAGCACTTTCGCAAGTCGAAGATCAATTTTCTAGATATCACATTGGAAGTCATTGAGGGTGGCATCACCTCCTATACATACAATAAGGAGGTGGATACCAATACCTTCATTGACTTCTCTAGTAACCACCAGAAAAGCTGGCTTTCGAATATACCTCAGGGACATTTGCGAAGGTTAAAACCTAACTGTTTCTCAGTACAGAAATATGAAGAACAGGCTCTCAAATTATGTACAGCTTTAGGAGAGAAAGGCTATCCTCAAGCTTTATTATCTCAGGCAAAAATTAAGGTAGCCAATATAGATAGGGACACATTGGTAAGTATGCCCACTGGCTCTGTTGGAGAGAATAGAAGTGTGAGTACAGATAAAGGAGATATATACAGTAATAAGACCATTTACAGAAAGAAAAAACTAATAGATTCATCTGTAATATTTGTATCTAAACATAATCAATCTGCGAACCAAATTAAAAGAATTATTAAAAATAATTACTCATTACTACTATTGGATCCATTACTAAAGGAAAGTCTAAATAAACAACCCACAATAATTTTCAAAAAAGCTAAAATCTACAGAGTCTGCAAGCACCTAGTATATTTAGGTCAGAAGCCAAACATGAAACCTCATGGTTAAGAGCAAAAATATTGGGAAGTTTCTGTTGTGGACACACGAGGTGCATAACATGTGGGTTTATACAAAATAAGAGCATAGCGATTAGATCTACAGCAACCAACACTGTTTACCAATTGATCACTTTTATAAATTGTGAGACCTCAAATGTAATATATTTACTACAATGTAAGTGTGGGTTACAGTATGTTGGCCGTAACACTCGCCCCTTGAAAAATCGATTTTTAGAACATCACAGAAACATACTTAATAAATTAACAACCCACAGTGTTCCTAAACACCATTTAGAACAACACTGTAGAGACATCACGGCCCTGAAACTATGGGGATTAGAGCATATACCTAAAACATTGAGGCAGGAGGATAGATACACCAGACTCTGCATGAGAAAGGCTTACTGGATCCACCAACTAAGCACCCTCTGTCCGGATGGGCTCAATGATACGGTGGACCTTGAGTTTCTTTAGCAGAGCGGTGTTCCAACTCTCTATTCCATCTTTTTTCTGGAACATCTGGGATTTGGTCGTTCATTGCTGAGTGGTCTCATCCACCAGCCTTATGTTGAGGTTTATAGAGAGATAAACTTAGATTTGAACTAATGTCCCTCAGATACCTAATAGTGAGGGGATTGTCTTCGCTAGCTATAAAAATATTTTTTTAACTAAAAACCAATAATAGAAACTCCTCCTTATAATAAATACAGGTTGAGTCACTAAAAGGATAATAGTGGATAACACTGTAAAAGACGCATAATTAATATCATTATGGGAGGAAAAGGAAAAAAAGAAAAAATATATATATATATATATTTTTTTACCTTTATTAACAAGAAAAATATACACCTATACAAACTCATCTCATAGAGTTACATCACAGATTAATGATAAATATAATAAAATATCTCAATTAAGATATTATAGTTTAAGTGCTTTTTTTTATTATTATTATTATTATTATTTATATAATTCTCTTTGGGTTGTGCTCAGAAAATTAATATTGTGAAGGGTTATACATCGCTTTATAAGATCAGATACCCCTACCCTCTTAGGGTGAAACTAAAATCTATGTTACTATTGGTTTGGTGGATAGTCTGGATAAGTGCAGTCAATCCCAGGCTGCACCTGTCCTTTTTTTTTGTTGGTTGGAAAAATGAAAAGTGGAGAAATGTGAAGCGAGGAATCATATGTGGTTTTGTTGTATTTGTATTTTTTCATTGCTATGTGAAATATGTGATGTTTTATGTTGAAATCCGTCCGGCGATTGCCCAGAGGCCTACATGCACCAAAGTAATACTGGACCTCCCCCACACAGCAGATATTTCTTGGGAAACTAGAATACTCCAAAGTGTAAATGTCGACTGGAAATGCGAACACTAGATCTCGAACAGATGAGGTGTCAACCCGTAGCCCAGTGGGATTAAAACTTGTCTTGTGGAACGCTGGGGGACTAAATTCACCTATAAAACGTAAGAGGGTCATAACACACCTTAATAAACAACATCCTGACATAATATTTCTACAGGAAACACATTGGCAGTTGGGGGATGAGGCTGCCCTTCGAGCTCTGTGGATAGGCACATGTATCACGGCCTGTCACCATAATAAATCCACCATAATAAATCCAGAGGTGTCGCAATTTGGTTCAAACATGATTTACCATATAATATCTTGAATCAAATCATAGATAAACACGGGGTTTATAATACTAGATATTGAAATTAGACACTCTAAGTTTACTTTGATAAATATATATACACCAAACTCAGGCTCCCAGTCTTTTTTTAACCACTTAACCAAATTATTACAACAAAGAGATAACTATCCATTGATTATGGGTGGAGACTATAATATAATACTAGATCCACACATGGACAAGGCCCCCCCACCCCCTAGACAAGATACAGCTACATGGAAAATACTCCCATCTCTACTAAATACACTAAATTTGATAGATCCTTGGCGGCTGCTAAACCCTACAGATCATTCATATACTCATTTATCAGCAGCACATGGCTCCTTGTCTCGAATCGATTATATCCAATTGTCGGACGTTTTGATGGCTAGACTAGAAAAAGCAAATCTGGACAATATAGTAATTTCAGACCACGCCTTAATATCAATAAATCTAACCTTTCCCTGTTATATATATCGAGATAACATTTGGCGTTTTCCAGTAAATATGACTTCATCAGAGGATTTTAAAATATATTTAAAGTCAAAGTGGTCTAATTTTGTAGATGACAACATTGAGCACTGGGACAATCCTAGCCTAATGTGGGAGACATCAAAAGTTGTATTACGAGGACATATCATTAGCTATATGGCCAAACGTAAAAGAGACATGTCAGCGAATAGACACTCCCTGACCACAACGATGCATCAAGCATTTAATGCATATACCACAGATCCCTCCCCAGATAAATTAAGCCAATATAAACAAGCCAGACAATTTTTAGAGGATTTTATCCTTACCCAGGCTAAACAAAACATAGAGATCTCTAAACACAAATATTATAGGTGGGGGAATAAAGCAGGCCGCTTTCTAGCTAATATGGCTAAATCAAGAAAACCTAGGAATCACATCAAAGCAATTCTTAACCCCACAACTAATCCCTTGTCAGTGATTCACAGAATATCCTTTCACTATTTAATGAATACTATTCCACCCTTTACTCCTCGCAAACCATTGATATTGAACAGCAGAAATTGTTGTTAGATGAGGCACGCCTTCCCATGCTTCAACATGATCAAAGAGAGGCTTTGGACGCTGACATTACTGAACAAGAACTCAGAGATACCATAAAAGCATTACCAGCAAAAAAAGCTCCAGGACCGGATGGTTATTCCGGGGAATATTATAAAATTCTCCAGGAGGATATCTCCCCATTATTATTGGACCTCTACAGACATATCCATCGTAATTACCCTTCCCTTCCATTCTTTAATAACTCACATACTATTCTTTTACCCAAACCGGAGAAAGATCCTCTTTTATTAGGATCATATCGTCCCATTTCTTTGTTGAATGTAGATTTAAAAATCCTAACAAAAATAATGGCCACACGTTTACAAAATATTTTACCGTCATTGCTAACAGAACACCAACTAGGATTCGTATCCGGCAAACATTCAGTGAAGGGTATTTGTGCTGCTTTAGCCGCTACTATTGCATCTAGCAAAATACCTAACGCTCAAAACATGCTTCTAAGCCTTGACACTCATAAGGCGTTCGATACGGTCCTTTGGCCACACTTATTTGAAATTTTTTTCTCAAAGACAATTTACTCCTGATTTTATCAGACTGATTCGGTTTTTGTATAATTCACCCACTACCTCATTACTAATAAATGGAATATGTGGCTCGCCGATAAAACTGGGTCGACGTACGCGTCAAGGCTGCCCACTTTCACCCCTACTATTCAATCTTGCAATAGACCCTCTTCTCCGAATCCTTCAGCAGTGGCCAGAATTTCGTGGGATTAAGATAGGCACACATAATATCAAGCTCACAATTTACGCAGACGATATTCTGTTATATATTGCTGATCCTCAATTTACCTTGACGAAAATTATACACAGGATCGAACAGTTTGGTGATATTTCGGGGCTTAAAATTAAAGAAAACAAATCCACTGCGATGTTATTACACCCCACCCTGCACATCCCGTCGTGGAGTTTCTCATTTTTATTTTCCTGGGCCTCTTCACATTTGGATTATCTAGGTATTCAAATACCAAAAAATCCCGCTCTTTTATATGAAAAAAATGTCACTCGTACTATTCGAAATATCACAGACGAGCTTCGCAGTTGGCAACACTTAACTCTCTCATACTTGGGGAGAGCGACTTTAATAAAAATTATGACATTCCCTCGCCTTCTATATGTGCTACAGGCACTACCTATTTTACTCACATCAAAAGACATTCAACTTATTAATAAACTATTTAGGTCTTTTATATGGCAGAATGGTAGGGCCCGGATAAGTTTAAGGAAGCTATGTCAACCTAAGGCAAACAGGGGAATAAACTTCCCAAAAATTCTTGACTACAATCACTCATCACTGTTGGGGATATTGATAGACTGGCTGCACGATAGGGAGGTTTATGCCAATACATCAATAGAGTCACAATTCCTTCCCACTATGGATTTAAAATATTTTTTACACATACATGATCAAGAAGTACCAATAGAAATCCAAGATAATCCTTTGCTCATGACAACTAGACGTTTGTGGCATATTTTACGTCACAAACAACGACTAAAGCATTCAAATCAATATATCTCCCATTATTGCGTAATTTGGATTTTCAAGAAGGAAAGGCAACATATCCCTTTACAATTTGGAGGGTCGGAGGTGTGCATACCATAGGTAATTTGTTGGAATTTGATGAGAAAAGACCCCTGACGTTCCTAGAGGCAATGGAAAAATTTGAGACCTTAAGGGCATATCCCCTGGCATATTTCCAGGCAAAACATTATATCACATCAATAATGTGGGTATTCTCACCCTCTGACTGGAATAATCCATTAGACAGATTAATAGGTAGACAGAACCCCAACAAGAAGGCCATATCTATATATTACAAATTTCTTGGCGAAGAATTGGATCATACATTGGTTAGCCAAGGTATGCGACAGTGGTTGACTCAATTCCCAACCCTCACAATAGAAGACTTAGTAAGAGGGTTATCAAGATCACGTGCACTGCTGAGTGCTAGTGCATACAATGAGTTATTTTTAAACATTTACCATAGAACTTATCTATCTCCCCACAGAAGATACAGAATGGGTCTGTCAGACACTCAGACATGTCCTAGATGTGATGCAGTAGAGGCAGACTTATATCATTGCATATGGCAATGTCCAGTAGTCCAGGGCTTTTGGAGAAAAGTCAAACAAGACGCTGAACGACACTTAGTAAACTATGTACCCTTCACACCCGAATGGGCGGTATTGGGTATTTTCCCAAGGGGGCAGAGACTTACCCAAGGTAGCAGAAAACTATTAATAGCAATAAGTGCTGCAGCTAAAAAAACTATATTGCAGGAATGGACCCACTCCACTCCCATAATCTTCACATTGTATAAAGAAAAATTGCGATTTATCTTCAGAATGGATTGGGTGGAGACCATGTTCAATAGAGAAATAAAGGTCTCTTCTTTTTTTGAGACATGGCAGAGTTATATCCCCACCTTGTCAAATACAATGCAAATTTATAACTGTATGCGAAAAACACAATGGTATGAGTCACAGCTATTGTTAGGAGACTCATTAATTTAACTGCCGATAAGGTGGATTGTGCATTTAAATAGAGAATGTTGGTGTGATCGATGGGCGGATCGCCAGATGGAGATTTACTATGTTATATGTTTTCATATTTTCTATTGAGAATTATTTAAATGCAAATATATGTTGTATATATGATAAGAAATAAACGATAAAATATTTCTAAATGTTTAGTAAGAAAAGAAAAAGAAAAATTCACAAGAATTAATATGTGACAGCATGTAAGATTGAGATTAAGATTAATGGGAAAAGATCTAAACAATAATGGATTTCAAGTATATAATTTGAACTCTGTGTTATACGTATATTCTTTTCTTTGCATGTCTATTATGTATATGTAAATGATTTCCTTGCTTAGGTGAAAATAAAAATATTTGATTAAAAAAAATACAGGTTGAGTCTCCCATATCCAAATATTCCGAAATACGGAATAAGTTTGGCTTGACTGAGATAATGAAACCTTTGATTTTTGATGGTTCAATGTACACAAACTTTGTCTAAGGCACAAATTATTACAAATATTGTATAAAATTACCTTCAGGCTGTGTGTATAAGGTGTATATGAAACATAACTGAATTTCATGAATGTACACAAACTTTGTTTGAGCCACAAAATTATTGAAAATATTGTATAAAATTACCTTCAGGCTGTGTGTATATAACACATAAATGCATTCTGTGTGTATAGTGGGGTCCTATTCCCAAGATATTTCATTATGATACGCAAATATTCCAAGATACGGAATATTCCGTTATCCAAAATACCCCTGGTCCCAAGCATTTTGGATATGGGAGACTCAACCAGTAATTTAATATATATAGATGTGCCCGCTGGGCTCATATTGCTATCAGCAATATTTTAAAGGTTTCCTTTTCTTTTACTTGACATGCATGTGGTTTTGGTTTTCTTGTGTATCTATATATAAGCATAATTGCACTTAATACATTTAACATAAATAATTTAATTTAAAAAAAACAAAAAATGATCCAAAAAGTGCGCAATATAAATCACAAGCTGCCCGTGTAACACAGAATAAGCCTTCACCAAACTTAATAACAGTCCTTAAACACACAAATTGTGTCACCCAGTGGCGCTAAGGATTAAAAGTACTTTCCAAATTCTTTAACACAATGATGTCCTGTAGTCAATTCCTACTGGACTTCTGTCTCTCAGATGATATAGGAAGTATAGCTGAAATTTCTTACATATACTTGGTATCTCAAAAAAGAGGAGGATAAAGAGACTAATAGTGCAATATTGTCAAAAATTTATCACACATTTATTAATACACAACACACTCACATTTAAATATAAAAAAACCCGTATGTATCACCAAATGGTGAGTTCTTTAATGGTCCACAGGATAAAGGTTACGCCGGGATCCCCCTTAGGTGTCAGTCATTTTGGGTCTTCCACGACATGTCCCGGAAACCTGTAGCAGAGTTCCAAAAAATGGGGTTTGCCAGCTTTCCACCACCACCTGCGGAGTCCTTGTATCCTTAAAATATCTTAACGCGTTTCGAACCGTTAGGTTCTTCCTCAGAAGCTGTGTGGATACTATCAGAAACGAACCCCCCTATATACCCCTTCTAATCACCTGAAATTGACAATTGGATGCATCAAAAATGGACCTTCCGGCTATCGCCAGACCGGAAGTTCATTACAGCAGAAGTCCGTCACTGGAAGTTGCGTTATGCATTCCACAGACATCGAAGTGGAACGCAAACTGGAAATCTCTTACTGAGAATGCAATTGATCACTTGAAGAGCCGGGTGTTCAAACATTTCATTCCTGCTCAGCACATCCTTCCGTAAAGCATCCAATAGTTATCCGCAAAAGCTCTATCATGCGTTCCATGTGATGGAACGCAAACCGGAAGTCCATTTTCACAATATATAAAATCTAACAAAACGGAGATGGGTATCTGGTTAATACAATATTCTTTTACCTTCATAAAAGCCCTTTCAGTGGCTCATAAATCACGAATAAATAAACATAATAAAAAATGTATATTAAAAAGACACATCAATACATTAAATATTAGAAGACATAATAAGAGAGAAATCCATAAATAAAAACAATAAAATAGCACGGGGAATATTCCATTAAAATACGTAAAATTATAAGAACCATTTAATTTCGAAGTCACTATTTAGCCCTTGGGGGACTAAAGTTTTTAACTTATAAATCCAATGCATCTCTGATTTAGCAAGTCTAATATCAGTATTTTTGTCTTTCCATGTTAGATTAGTCTGTTCTATCCCCCAAAAGGCTTTAATATTGCAAGGGTTAGAATTGTGTAATTGCTTAAAATGTGCAGAAACTGTATGCGTTTCAAGGCCTTTTTTAGTATAAATGTTCAGCTAGTCTTATCTTGAGCGACCTACTCGTTTTCCCTATATATAAAAGACCACAATTGCATTCCAATGCATACACAATTAAAGATAAAATTGTGAGAACTGCCTTGGATGATCAGAAAAGGAGTAGCGTAAGGAGTCAGGGTTTCCATCGATGTGGCTTGTGTAAAATTTGTCAGACTGTCAAAGGCCAAAGTAAATGAAAGGAATTTAAGGTTAAAGGCCAAACTTACAAGATAAAAGACTTCATAACTTGTAATTCTAAAAATATTGTGTATGCATAGGAATGCAATTGTGGTCTTTTATATATAGGGAAAACGAGTAGGTCGCTCAAGATAAGACTAGCTGAACATTTATACAATATTAAAAAAGGCCTTGAAACACATACAGTTTCTGCACATTTTATGCAATTACACAATTTTAACCCTTGCAATATTAAAGCCTTTTGGGGGATAGAACAGACTAATCCAACATGGAAAGACAAAAATACTGATATTAGACTTGCTAAATCAGAGATGCGTTGGATTTATAAGTTAAAAACTTTAGTCCCCCAAGGGCTAAATAGTGACTTCGAAATTAAATGGTTCTTATAATTTTACGTATTTTAATGGAATATTCCCCGTGCTATTTTATTGTTTTTATTTATGGATTTCTCTCTTATTATATCTTCTAATATTTAATGCATTGATGTGTCTTTTTAATATACATTTTTTATTATGTTTATTTATTCGTGATTTATGAGCCACTGAAAGGGCTTTTATGAAGGTAAAAGAATATTGTATTAACCAGATACCCATCTCCGTTTTGTTAGATTTTATATATTGTGAAAATGGACTTCCGGTTTGCATTCCATCATATGGAACGCATGATAGAGCTTTTGCGGATAACTATTGGATGCTTTACGGAAGGATGCGCTGAGCAGGAATGAAATGTTTGAACACCCGGCTCTTCAAGTGATCAATTGCATTCTCAGTAAGAGATTTCCGGTTTGCGTTCCACTTCGATGTCTGTGGAATGCATAACGCAACTTCCAGTGACGGACTTCTGCTGTAATGAACTTCCGGTCTGATGATAGCCGGAAGGTCCGTTTTTGATGCATCCAATTGTCAATTTCAGGTGATTAGAAGGGGTATATAGGGGGGTTAGTTTCTGATAGTATCCACATAGCTTCTGAGGAAGAACCTAACGGTTCGAAACGCGTTAAGACATTTTAAGGATACAAGGACTCCGCAGGTGGTGGTGGAAAGCTGGCAAACCCCATTTTTTGGAACTCTGCTACAGGTTTCCGGGACATGTCATGGAAGACCCAAAATGACTGACACCTAAGGGGGATCCCGGCGACATATACTTCCTATATCATCTGAGAGACAGAAGTCCAGTAGGAATTGACTACAGGACATCATTGTGTTAAAGAATTTGGAAAGTACTTTTAATCCTTAGCACCACTGTGTGACACAATTTGTGTGTTTAATAAATAATTTCATTATCAAATCTAATTTTTATTTATTTTTATTTTTATTTATTTTTTACTTTTATCTATATTTATTATTATTTTCATTTATTATTTTTTATAAAATATGTTTCAATTATAATTTTCTTTATTATTATTTATTATATTATTATTATTATTATTATTCTATATTCTATTTATTTAGTGGCATAGTTATAAGTTTAATTATTTTTAATGATTCTTTATTCATTATTAGTAATTTTTATTTAGAGTCAGATTGTATACAGAATATATATGAGTTGAGGGGGGTATAACACCTATTAACCAGAAGCTTGTACTTCAAACTCATTGAAACATATGATGCACTGTAAATAATTGTACCAACATGAGCAGTATGCTATATTTATTAATATTTTTTATTATATATATAATTTTTACTTTTATTTGTATATTTTCCATTTTGGGTCAATTTAAAATAAATTAAATAATATGATGAATATGATTCTTTAGACTGCTAGACTAAGTTCCATATAATATGTGTGTGTCAGGAAAAGCAGCTTAAACAGGGACAAAATAGATTGCAGGTGCTGTCCGGATTAATGAATGAATTTGATTGGCAGGCGTTCCCCTTAAGTATGACATCTTCCTGCTAATAGACATCCTTCTGAAGAAATTCTCAAATGAGAAAGAAATGCGTCAGAGTGTCCCTGAAGCTAAGCCTGCATTCCTGACCTGCAACCTTCCGTGATGAGACTTGTGCACAGTGTTATCCTGTGATCCCAGACCCCGCAACACCACAGTTCCTGGCTAACCTCTTGCCATGATTACCGGTGCTCCAGAGTTGAGTTGCTCCTACGGAGTGCCTCCGTCGAGCTCAGTATACCATCGATTCTAAAGGTTCAAGGTTATGCTGTCAGTCGTCCTGACAAGCCAGAAGATACACAGTTCACAGCGGTTTTGACTTTCGCATCAGTGTGGAAGTGAGAGCCGGCATGTCATAAAAGAGAAACGGACATCAGGTGAGCTGTCTTTTTCACATCTCCCACCTTAATCGTGCAATAAAAGGACCTTCTAGTCCAGCCCCATCTATTATATCAGCTTTATCTTGTGATACTTAAATTGCATATTTGGTATAATAAATTGTCTTTATATATTTACTTGAGTGTGTGTCTCTTGGGTCCTGGATAGACACTGTGGCATTATCCTACATTTATTAATTAAAATTTTCTACTTGGATGTTAGGGTCTTGGAAGACCCTTAGGAAAGCTGCCTGTCACGATTCTATTGCAGGGAGGTGGACGCCCTTGAGTTTTTCGTCTTTCAGTAGTAATAAAATATACATGTAACTGTTTTAATCAAATGCATATAGTTAACAAACAAGTTTATTACATACAGTATATAAAATAAACAGAGCAACTTGTGCACTGACATGTAGAAGATATATGTAGACGTTCTTGTGTTTGGTATAAGGTAATGCAGGCATACTCTATACTCACCGGTATTTACTGTCAGGTTTTTTCCTACATCACTGAAGTTCCCAGGTTTAGCCAGGCCTGAAAAACACATTAATTACATTAATGACAGTGTCACATTACGGCTGATGAGGGGTCGCTTGCAATTGACAAGAAAAGGGAAAAGAAAAAGCAGTTTTTATAAATAAGAAAAATCATTGAGCCTGTTTTTGTACCTATGTCTGTGTGTAAAGATGGCAGATTACCCGGACTGCTCAAAATGAGGCAACACAATGGGAAGACCAGTAGGGACACAAACATGATCAGATGGGAGCACTCCCTGAGATGCAGCACAGAAGAACCTTAAAGAGCCCAAAGCTCGGCTTGGCAGTACAAACTTGCAGGCATACCCATCATTTGCATGGACCTGCAGAACTGTTTAAGAGTGTGACCAAGCTTAATTTCTGCACCAGCTCCGAAGACACCAATTGGAAGCAAAAACTGTGGACTGAGGAGCTCATTCAGAGCCACTCGCTAGATGCGTACACTTGCATCCAGCGTATGCAAATTCAGCTAAGTGACGGCAAGGCAGGCGATCGCACGACAAGGCATAAGTACGCCCACTATGTCTTGGCGTGCGATCGCGCTGTGTATGTAGACGCCCACCAGCCTGTCTTAAGATGCCCACTTACACACGTCATCTCCAGGAAGTGTATGCAACCATCGGTACATATGGTACCTTCGAAAGCGAACGCAGCGCTTGAGATTGACTATACTCTACCTCAAGCACGGCGATCACTTCAGTGTGAAATACAAACACGTGACATGTACAATGACGCTGCCTCTTAATTATGCACGCCTCTGAAACGGCGTTAAGACGATCAGGCATGCCTGCGTTCGCACCTCCACTCCCCCGTTTTTAATGGACAGCCCCTGTCACCACCCACAAACGGCTTCTCCTGTCATTCACTCTGCTGGGCAGTCTATGCGCAACGAGCGAGCACTTCTCAATCTCTAGCACTGGTTCGCGCATGCGCACTGCGATGCGTACGCATGCGCAGAAAGCGAACACATCCTAGCGAGCGGCTCTGAATCAGGTCCTGAGAGCAAACAAACTGCATGGAAAGTAGCATAACTAAAAGTTTATCTACAAATAAAGAGAAGAACACTCTATATAAATTATTGGTTAAATATAGACTTATTTTTTTATAAAATATGTATATTTATTTATACAAGTTTTTGCTCACAATGTAATAAGATAGTTACTGTCAAATAGTGCTCAAAGCCACCTGGGAGGATGACACCAGGACAAGAGTTAGATACCATACACTGTTAATAAAGGTACCAACTCTTCTTGGGAAGAATGCCGGAAATACTTCCCCCAGGTATATTAAATAATGGTATGTGTTAACGACATGTTATGCAGTTAAAAAATATGAGATATGGTAAGAACTTACCTTTGTTATCTCTATTTCTACGAAGTCCATAGGGTTCCACAGGATAAAATATTCAAGAAGAAAGAAAACATCCTATATGGTGCACTCAGAACCAACCTATTCTAAAACGTACACTTTTATTGGTATATAATAAAATAACATATGAGAATTGGTGAAATATTAAAATGAAATAGAAGTGTAAGAAAAAAATAGTGTGTTTAAAATATAACGGCTGCTGACGAAAACTTGTGAATCTATTGTATCTTTATTTCTAGGCTTATTTGCTCTATTTAACTGCACTGGTAATTAAAGTATTAAATTATCACAAAAGGATACTATGTATCTTAATAAATTGTATCAGAACACACTGATGTATAATTCAGCTAAATTAGATTGAGTAGTATCCTTATGTCTAAATTAAGGTTATGTTACTATTTCATCTGTGTCCTTTAATATCTCTAACACATATAAATCATTGACATAAGTATATCTAGCCAATAACTAGTATTCAATAATATTTGGTGTCACTTAATAATGACTATTATTCCAAGTGCTCTAAACTATAATATCTTTCTTAAAAAGAATATTTTAGTTGTAGGTTTTATTTAATGTATTAAGTAGCTCATCATCAGCTGTTTCCCAGTTTTAATTAATTCCTGTCATTATAATTCGTCTTTGACCGTTAATAGGATACAGCATATGAAAGTATGAATTATAAGCAAACCTGAATAAACCATATTGTATTTGTAGCCTCGTATTTAATATTGTGTTATAGCTACTTAGCGGTTATTCCTCTCCTTGGTTCATTAACCATCAAAATAATAGAACTCTGCTTTGATGTTACTGATTTTATTAGCTGCAATGCTGCTGCTCAATAAATAGTCTCTTACTGAGGCTATCAGTTATCACAGCAATAAACATCAACTTGTGGCATGTGTTTAAAGGACAATACCCTTGTCATCAGCTATTCCACTGTTTCAATAGTTAACCTCAACACCCGCAATAGTGCCGTTTGCTACCTCTATATATATATGAATTAACACGCTGTTACTCAGCGATTCATCTCATATTGTAGCTGTAGTTTGCCATAATCATAGGTACCAAATAGTAACTAATATCTGGTAGATATAATGGAGGATCCCGCTTGCAGCCCTTGCTCTGTTAATGTATAGTAACGTTATTCAGCGGTTCTCGTATATAACCTTTCATAGTCACGGCGCTAGATATCAAGTTTCCCCGAGACACAAATTGTAACTATGCCTCTGCTCAATAAGACACAACGTGTAACAATGCCGCTATTTGGTGGTTCTATTATATTGGTTTGTTATATTCACAGCGATCTCATATTATTTCTATAGTGTGCCACAGTGACATATACCAAGTAGTAGCTGTTATCGGGTAAACGGAATAGAGAATCCCGTTTGCAATCCGTGCTCTACTAATGTATGGTAACGCTGCTTGGTGGTTCTCTTATATAACCTCTCATAGTCACAGCACTGGATATCGGGTTTCCGTGAAACACAAATTGTAACTTTACCGCTGCTCAGTGAGACACAGCGTGCAACAATGCCGCTGTTCGGCTGTTCTATTATGTTAGTTTATTCAAGTCAAAGCACTGGATATCAGGTTTCAGTGGGACACAACATGTAGTAACACTTTCATATTAGATGCAGTATAACACAATATAAAATCACATTATTCTCAGCAGCCGTTTAGGACGCCAACGGCCGTTTCACCATAGGCTTTCTCAAGGCTAACCCGAATTTTAACTTCCGCTGCCTTTTATTCCCTGTAGTTTGTTCCTATTGGATACATTCTCTGTCAATCATATATAGTGATCATTAAATCTCAGAACATGATTTCTTCATTCAATAAAATAGTGACAGAATTGCTACTTATTCCCATTAACTGTCATAATTATTAGATGTTATATTATTCATCTAAAAGGTCCATTGTTTAACTGATTATTATTTATATGAACATCACTATACAATACATTCTTATCTGTCTATCACCCTCATTGATTATATTGTCACATTATGAGTGTGTTAATATATTAGGATCATATCATATATTATAATGTGATATCTCATACATATATCATAAATATATCTAAGTGAATATAAAAAATATAAATAAATATTAAATGTGTGTATAAATAGCTACATCTCTCCTAGTATATTAATAAATTATAATAACTAATGTATTAAGTGAACTGTGTAAGAAATATTTTTATTATATAATAATAAATAATCATATTGATTAAAATTATTATTCATTGTTTAGTGTATTGATAAAATCATATCAATATGTGCATTATTAATACATATACTAGTATATAATGTGATGTGAAAAAATAATAATGATCTAACAATAATAGTGCTAATTAATAAGTGTGATCAAACAATATAAATAACGTGAAGAAGTGATAATCACATTATAGTGTGAAATAATTTGTAATATACTACAGAGAGAAAATAAAATAAAATAAAAACATAAAATAATTAAATAAACCACAAACTATCTGTGAGTTATAATCCCCAATTAATAATAAAAAATAAACATATTACCCAATCTTAAACATATATATGAGATTGATATATATATATATAAGGGACATCTCCAATCCATAATAAGTGACAATTAAATTAAATTAAATAGAATATATTATACAATAATCCCCAATAATGACATTCATATATAATGTAGACCACAGATAAAATTAATTCCTAACAGTAATAATACTACAATCAGTGTAGGAATCTTATGGACTTGGATATTTATTATAAAAAAGAAGAGAAATTATTAAATTAATTCATTCCTTGAGGATCAACACTATCCAAGAGAAATATCCATTTGCTTTCTTTTTTCAGGAGCTCCTTCATAAAATCTCCTCCTCTAATTCCTAAATGTATCCGTTCTAGGCCTGTGGCCTTCAATTTATTCGGATTTCCTTGATGGTACTGTAGGAAATGACGTGCCACACTGGTTAGTTTTTTAAATTTCAATAAATCAGACGATGCATTTTTAATATTCCTTGTGTGTTCCATGATTCTTGTTCTTAATTGTCTACTTGTTAGGCCCACATATTTCTTTCCACATGGACAAAAAAGGCAGTATATTACTCCTATCGTTTTACAGTTTATATAATCATATAATTTTCTGTTTTGACCATAACGGTCTTTAATTTCTTTTGTCTGTTCAATATACTGACATGTACTGCATGTTCCACATGGATGGCATCCCTTGATTTTAAATTTGTTCTTTCTATTTGTTCTTTCTGATAGAAAATGACTATGTACCAGTGTGTCCCCTATGTTAGGAGATTTTCTCCAACTGGTTAATATTTTGTCACCCAAGGAGTGTTTTAGATCTATATCTGTTGTTATCACATTCCAGTGTTTTTGCAAAATATCTTGGATCTGTTTATATTCCTCACAGAATGTGCCTATAAATCTGATTTTATTTTCTTCTTTATTAAATTTTTTGTTATTTGGATGGATTAAGGTTTTTCTATCACTTTTCTTGGCTATCCTATAGCCCTTTTTGATGATCCTTTTGCTGTACCCTCTTATTTTTAACCTATCTGTTAGTTCTTCTGCTCTTTTATCTGTGAGGAATCTGTGAGCAGAGGCATAGTTACAATTTGTGTCTCGGGGAAACTTGATATCTAGCGCCGTGACTATGAAAGGTTATATACGAGAACCGCTGAATAACAGCGTGTTAATTCATATATATATAGAGGTAGCAAACGGCACTATTGCGGGTGTTGAGGTTAACTATTGAAACAGTGGAATAGCTGATGACAAGGGTATTGTTCTTTAAACACATGCCACAAGTTGATGTTTATTGCTGTGATAACTGATAGCCTCAGTAAGAGACTATTTATTGAGCAGCAGCATTGCAGCTAATAAAATCAGTAACATCAAAGCGGAGCTCTATTATTTTGATGGTTAATGAACCAAGGAGAGGAATAACCGCTAAGTAGCTATAACACAATATTAAATACGAGGCTACAAATACAATAGTGGTTTATTCAGGTTTGCTTATAATTCATACTTTCATAAGCTGTATCCTATTAACGGTCAAAGACGAATTATAATGACAGGAATTAATTAAAACTGGGAAACAGCTGATGATGAGCTACTTAATGCATCAAATAAAACCTACAACTAAAATATTCTTTTTAAGAAAGATATTATAGTTTAGAGCACTTGGAATAATAGTCATTATTAAGTGATACCAAATATTATTGAATACTAGTTATTGGCTAGATATACTTATGTCAATGATTTATATGTGTTAGAGATATTAAAGGACACAGATGAAATAGTAACATAACCTTAATTTAGACATAAGGATACTACTCAATCTAATTTAGCTGAATTATACATCAGTGTGTTCTGATACAATTTATTAAGATACATAGTATCCTTTTGTGATAATTTAATACTTTAATTACCAGTGCAGTTAAATAGAGCAAATAAGCCTAAAAATAAAGATACAATAGATTCACAAGTTTTCGTCAGCAGCCGTTATATTTTAAACACACTATTTTTTTCTTACACTTCTATTTCATTTTAATATTTCACCAATTCTCATATGTTATTTTATTATATACCAATAAAAGTATACGTTTTAGAATAGGTTGGTTCTGAGTGCACCATATAGGATGCTTTCTTTCTTCTTGAATATTTTGTCCATGTTATATAGCATCAAGGTAGCACCCTCATAAATTTGATATGAAGATGATTGTTATTATGAGGTTTTGAACCTAAAAGTAATATAAGAAAATATAATATAATACGAATCCAGTTTTGTGGATAGTGGTGCGGGATTTTTCCACAACAAGGTTCCACAGGATGCCTTGGGGGTATAGGTAGTGATGTCAGGCATCGAGCACCATAGAGTTAAGTTTTCAGCCTCCCAGGATGCACCAGGGTCCCTCTCCTATACTCCGCCCCCGAGCCAAGGCATCTCAGTTACGTAACAAGCCATAGGACGGAGGAGGAGAAGAAAGAGAGAGAAAAAAGATCTGGAAACACACAAGAATCACATTCTCACCAGAAGGAGAAGGAAACACCGGTGATCAGAAGAAAGCCCATATGCAATACAGGTGCTTCAGGGCGGGAGTCCTGTGGAACCCTATGGACTTCGTAGAATTAGAGATAACAAAGGTAAGTTCTTACCATATCTCATATTTTCTACATCAGGGTCCATAGGGTATCCACAGGATACCTTGGGGATGTCCCAAAGCAGTATCCTTTAAGGGTGGGGATGCTCCTGTGCAGAAAGGAGAATCCGCCGCCCGAAGGAAGCATCCTGAGAGGCGAAGGTGTCAAACCTGTAATACCTCACGAAGGTATGGACAGAAGACGACGTAGCAGCCTTGCAGATCTGGACTGCAGAGGCACCACGTCGAGCTGCCCACGAAGGACCCACCGACCTAGTGGAATGAGCCTTCAGAGAAGGAGGAACCGGTAGGCCTTCATGAATATAAGCTTCAGAAATAGCCATACGGATCCAGACTGCCAAAGTTTGCTTTGAAGCAGGCCAACCCTTTTTACGGAAGCCATAGAGGACAAACAAAGCGTCCGACTTCCTAAACGAAGAAGTGCGGTCAACATAAGTCCTTAAGGCCCGCACAATATCCAAAGAGGCATCACCCACGGAAAGACCCGGTGAGTTAAAGGCCGGAACAACGATTTCCTCGTTAACATGAAACTGGGAAACAACTTTGGGAAGAAACTCGGGCCGAGTGCGGAGCACTGCCCTGTTCCCATGAAAAACCAAGAAAGGGGGTCTACAAGAAAGAGCCCCTAAATCAGAAACACGTCTGGCCGAAGCAATAGCCAAAAGGAAAACAGTCTTAGCTGTTAGCCATTTAAGATCCACTGAGCTCAGTGGTTCAAACGGCGGTCCTTGGAGAGCCCTCAGGACCACAGCCAAATCCCAAGGCGCCACAGGTGGAACAAAGGGCGGCTGAATGCGGAGAACACCTTGCATAAAGGTGCGCACATCCAGGATTGTAGCAATCCTACGGTGAAACCAGACAGATAGGGCCGAAACCTGTACCTTCAAAGAAGCAAGGCGAAGCCCATGATCTAGTCCCGCTTGCAGGAAGGCGAGAATCCGAGACAGACGAAACTCCCGCGGTGCATAACCTCTCGGTCGACACCACTGGAAGAACGTATGCCACACGCGATGGTATATCCTCGCGGAAGACGGTTTCCGAGCTCGCAACATGGTACGCACCACAGAGCCGGAAATCCCCCGGGACCTCAGCATGGCCGTCTCAACAGCCACGCCGTCAAAGACAGCCGAGTCAGGTCCGGGTGAAGACAAGGAGCTTGAGACAGAAGGTCCGGTCGTAGCGGCAACCGCAGAGGACTGTCCATGGACAGACCCTGAAGGTCTGAGAACCAGTGCCGTCTGGGCCACGCGGGAGCTATCAACAGGAGCGTCCCTCCTTCCTGTTTGAATTTCCGGATTACCCGTGGAAGAAGGGAGACCGGAGGGAACAGGTATGCGAACCGGAACGTCCACCGGACGGACAGAGCATCCACCAGAGACGCCCCTTCGTCTCTTGTGCGAGACCCGTACACCGGCAACTTGTTGTTGTGCCGGGACGCCATGAGGTCGATCTCTGGAAGACCCCACCTGTCCACCAGCAGTTGAAAAACGTCTGGGTGCAGGGACCATTCCCCCGGATGAATGTCCTGGTGACTTAGAAAGTCCGCCTCCCAATTTAGCACTCCCGGGATGAAGACCGCTGATATGGCTGGAAAATTGCGCTCCGCCCAAACCAGGATCCGAGAGACCTCTACAAGAGCCGCCCGACTGCGAGTTCCTCCTTGCCTGTTTATGTAGGCCACGGTGGTAGCGTTGTCCGACTGGACCTGCACCGGGTGACCCTGGAGAAACCGATGTGCCTGCTGGAGAGCATTGAAGACCGCACGGAGATATTTATTGGAAGCTCCACTTCTGTCGGCGTCCACCTGCCCTGGAACAAGTGTGGACCCGAAACTGCTCCCCAGCCCCGAAGACTGGCGTCCGTTGTCAACAGGACCCAATTTGGAACCCAGAACGGACGTCCCTTGTTGAGGTGGGTCGTCTGTAACCACCAAGCAAGGGACAGGCGAACCTCCGGGGTGATCACAATCGTCTGGGACTTCAGAGACTGAGGCAGCCCGTTCCACTTGGACAGGATCAGGTGCTGCAGAGGTCTGGAGTGAAACTGGGCGAATTCCACCATGTCGAACGCCGACACCATGGAGCCCAGTAACCTCATCGCCGAGTGTAGGGACACCCGGCGGCTGTGCAGACAACTACGCACCCTTGACTGTAAAGCAGAGATCTTGTCCTCCGTCACGAAGATCCTTTGCTGTCCCGAGTCCAATAAGGCTCCAAGATGCAGAATCCTCCGAGACGGGATTAGAGTGGACTTCTGCCAGTTGATTAGCCAGCCGTGCCGTTGCAGCAGTGCAATGGTCAGGTCCAAGTGGGGTAACAGAAGCTCTGGAGATCCTGCCACCAATAACAGGTCGTCCAAGTACGGCAACATGCGGACTCCCTGCTGTTGCCAGGCCAAAAGGTAACGCCCGAATAAGTCCAGGAATATATACTTTGGACTTAGCATCAGCGTCCTTACTTTGGAGAGGATCCTGATCGTAAGGATCCAGAATCTCCCCAACATCAGACGTCCCCTCGTCATCCTCATAAGGAGCCGACAGAGACGCCACCGGCCGTTTATGCGGCCGCATCACAGACTCCCCTTGCAACACATCCGACAAGTGCTGTACAGAACTCGTCAGGGAGTTAACCCACGCTAGCTCCTGAGAAACCGGCAGCGGGGAAATAGGGAGACTGTGGGGTACCACCAATTGTCGTGGGAAACCCTGCATGGGTGACGACACCACTGACTGCTGGGACAAACCCATCGGTGTAAACGCGGGCTGCGGAGCTAACTGGCCCACTAAGGCTGTAAGCGCCTGAGCGAAACAAGCCCAGGGTGGCTCCTGTACCGGTGCTGTAACCGTAAGCGGCCGCGCCATGGACAAACACTGCCGACAAAGGCCCTCCGCGCTGGCCTGGGGGAGGAGCGCTGCCAAAGGGCCAGTCGGCAGCATGCCGAGAGGGCTGTGTGCAGCGGGGGAGGCGCCGGCTGTGAGACAGGGAAGGCGCGCTCCCCTGGCATGCATTTAACCCCTGGGACGCCGCAGCGCTACCGCTCTGCTGCGGTCCGCTGTCCCAGGGGGTAGTGGAAGAGCAGGTTGGTCGCCTGGCTCCACGCTGCAGCCAGTCCCCAGGGAGCCCCCTGCCTGGGGACTTAGGACCATGTGATCAGCGGGGACCCACCGCGGGACCCCGCTGCTTACCTTTGTCCCCCTTGAATCCGGCCATGGTCCGGAACATCTGGGGTCACCGCTAGCTGTGACCCCAGATGCTCACCAGCATCCCCGGATCGGTACCGGCGTTCTGGTACCGGCGGGGGTGTAGGGAAGACAGCATGGACGTCAGGACTGACTGTCCATGCTGTACATCCAGATGTGCAGCCACAGCTGCATAGAAGAAAGCTTCAGGGGCTCTTCTAGCCCCCACTCCGACAGGTGCACCCGACTCCGGCCGGGCACCAAACTAAACTGAGGTGCCTTGGCTCGGGGGCGGGGTATAGGAGGGGGACCCTAGTGCATCCTGGGAGGCTGAAAAGCTTAACTCTATGGTGCCCGGTAACTGACGTCACACCTATACCCCAAGGTATCCTGTGGATACCCTATGGACCCTGAAGTAGAAAATCAATTCCCTGCACTATCAGCGCTGATTTCAACTACACAGACACAGAGTCTGGTAGGACACAGCGCTGCATACACTGACCTTATCGGAGGAGAGATATGCAGGGGGACCCAGACCACGATGACTCCGACACTCGGCTTCCAGCATGGTTCACCACACTTGAAGAAGATGGCCACCGAGGAGCAGAGAGGAGGCGGCCTGGGGGAGGAGCGCTGCCACAGGACAAATCGGCAGGTGCAGAGAGGGCTGTGTGCAGCAGGGGAGGCGCCGGCTGAGAAAAGGGAAGGCGCGCTCCCCTGACATGCAATTAACCCCCGGAACGCCGTAGCGCTTGCTGCTCAGCCGCGGTCCACTGTCCCTGGGGTATAGTGGAAGCGCAGGTTGTTTGCCTGGCTCCACGCTGCAGCCAGTCCCCAGGGAGCCCCCCTGCCTGTTCAGCGGGGACCCACTGTGGGACCCCGCCGCTTACCTGTCCCCCTTGGATCCGGCCACGGTCTGAAGCATCTGGGGTCACCACTAGTCATGACCCCAGATACTTACCAGCATCCCCGGATCAGTACCGGCGTTCTGGTACCGGCGGGGTGAAGGGGAGACCGCATGGACATCAGTACTGACTGTCCATGCTGTACTCCCAGATGTGCAGCCACAGCTGCCGTTGAAGAAAACTTCAGGGGCTAATTTCAGCCCCCCTTTAAACATGTGCTCCGACTCCGAGCCGGGCACCAACGAAACTGAGATGCCTTGGCTCGGGGGCGGGGTATAGGAGAGGGACCCTGTGGCATCCTGGGAGGCTGAAAACTTAACTCTATGGTGCCCGATGCCTGACATCATCACCTATACCCCCAAGGTATCCTGTGGACACCCTATGGATCCTGATGTAGAAATACTATGTTACACTTTTATATAATCTTTAGAAAAGGTAAAGCCAGACTGGGGCCCTAGCCTCTGCAGATACAGGGACATACAGTAAGTTGGCCGGTCACCAGAAACTGGAAGTACTGATGAACATGGAGCTCCAGAAAACATGAGAAGACACTAAAGGGCTGGTGTGGAGCTGGACAAAATTGAGCCCCAAATCGCAGGCATAAAATGCATCCACTAAAAACGATGCTACTGAGGGCATATGTATGATTTCGTAATCTGATTGTCATCTCAGGATTTCATAATCTGTACAGCGAAATGAAAAGAGCTGGGAAGCTGAATACTTCCCAGCTCTCTGCCTGGCACTGGCTCCACCCCCTTTAGACTACCGGCCTTTACAACAGGTCTGACGTGATCTGCTGCTCCCAGGCACCAGCGCATGCACAGAGTGAAGAAGACATATCAGGCTCCCGATAATATGTCTGTCAGTGTCTTCGCACTGCTTCCCGGGATCAAGGAGTGGCCTTAACAGGAGGATGTCGCCGGACTGGACAGTGTACATGAATGACAACAAAACATCACTATATATATATCTCATTGATGTGATAATATATATAGTAATATTTTTCGGAAGCCAGTTCATGTTCTACATGAATAGACCCCTTTGTGTCCAGGGTCCTTCTCCAACTTTCACACAAAGTGTTAAAATCAGTCAGATTGAGTATGTGAAAAAGGGTAACTTTCTAGGTATGACGCAAACTCAGATGTAACTGACAATATTTGTGGTATAAACACTGAGGACATTTTTTGTTTCTGAATAAATATATATATCCATAAATAGGCATAAAAATTGTATTGCTTTCAACATACTGTAGCAAATTTTTTGTTTCTGGAGGAAAAATGCAGTAAGCGACAAGAACAAATTGGAACCATACAAGCAGGGCCGGACTGGGACTAAAAATAGGCCCTGGCATTTAAAGAACACAGAGGCCCACACTGGGATCAGCATCTGGCCCTAGGCGTAGACTCCTCCCCTTACTATTTCTGGCTCCTCCTACTTCTTATTCTATGCTTTTATAAATAAATATAATTAATAACATAATTTATAATTAACAACATACAAGTATATAGCATTCTCTGTATTAAAATACATACTACAGAGCTTATACATGTGCCATAGTCAAACATTTGGTATTTGGTTGGTTCTGTTAGGTAAAGCTGGCACCACATTGGTGTAGATCACATACAAGGATAAGGAAAGGCATTTTCACAATTGACCGAGCCCTAGTTTAGCAGTTGTAGAGGATTAGATAGAGATCACTATAGGAATTTTTTAGGGCAAGGGAGCTGAACAGGGAGGAGGAAACATTTGTACAACCAAAGCAGACCTGAAAGTACATATTTTGGTGCTCTGTGTCCCACCTCCACACCCCAAGGAGGGGAAGAGCGCGCCGTAGGCGCGCTTTAAAAACAAAAAAAAACAGGATGTAGTCTCGCTGGGAAAAGGCTTGACCACACGATAGTACCCTCAATTCAAATTATGCCACACAGTAATGCCCCTCAGTCACATTACACAGCACAGTAATGTCCCTTAAACATTATTATGCCACACACCGTAATGGCCCTTACACATTATGCCATACACCATAATGGTCATTACATACATAGGGTGGTCCCAGCATCGCTGCCAAGACACTCAGCAGGCCCAGGTATGGTGGGAGTGCATGACTACATGGGAGGGCATGGCAACTCCCTCTCATTTACAGCATGATTATAATGTGAGCTGCTGTAAAGGTGCGAGTTGAGTTGTGTGTGGTTGCTGCATATTGGAGATGTTGGTTACACTTCTCCTGTACTCCCATGCCCGTAAAGAGACTTGGGTACTTTGTACCCATCCTCCTGGGTCCCGGTTCCAACCCATCACCAGAACTTTTATTACCTTGACAGTTTGCCACCCTGTCTCATGACCATTGTGTATGTAGGGCGACCGAGGGTAAAATATCGACTGGTCGGGCATGCCGGATCGTCCAGCCTGCCCGTCCGATGCAATATTTATTTATTATATAATATCACATAGATAATAATCAGAAACTTCACTTCAACATTTCAGTCTGGTAAGTGGACCTTTGTCACGATAACGACATACGTGGACCAAACACACTATACACCCCCATATCTTGACAAAGATCCATGTACCAGACCGAAACGTTGATGTGAAGTCTCTAATTATTCTCTATTTGATATAATACAATAAATAAATATCACACCGGACGGGCAGGCTGGATGATCCGGCATGCCCGACCAGTCGATATTTTACCCCCGGTCGCCCTACCTACATAATGGTCATGAGACAGGGTGGCAAACTGTCAAGGTAATAAAAGTTCTGGTGATGGGTTGGAACCAGTACCCAGGAGGATGGGTACATACCTTATATACCACAGTTCAGCTCGTGCATCCCTGTGTCCATCCCGGCGCCGGGTGATGACGTCACTCTCATGCGACGCGGGCCAGAGATGCGATCATGGCACCCAATACACAATCACTCCTTCCGGGTCCAGGGTCTAGTGTTGCGCCACCCATCCCCGCCTGGAGGGACAGCCCACGATGCCATGGAAAGTAACATCAATATCAATTACACCATAATATTAAGCTAAAAATAATCAAACTGACACAACCCTCCGGAACCCTCTAGCATAGAAAAACAATAATAAATAGCACATAAGACATGAATAATGGAACAACCGATGGCTCCAGACACAATATAAGAATCCATCTAAATGGCCAACAGCCAGTCCAGAGCACGGTACACAATATAACAATAAGCACAATGTAAAGGTGCATACACACAGTCAGACACAGCGACAAACAGATAAAGATCGTTATCTGATTGTCCTGCATGTGTTGGATGATCGTTATCGAGCATCCAACACATGCATTAACTCCCTAACGACTATAAAGACCCGCGATTAACGATCACGGGTCCCTATAGTAAACAGGCTAACCTGGTCAATATCGACCAGGTTGGCCTGCATGCACGGACTACGGACTATGGCCCTGATTCAGACCCACTCGCGAGCGGCTGTCCGCTCGCAAGTGGGTCGATGGTCTGCACTGCGCATGCGCACGACGGAGGGAGCTCCGTCGTGCGCATGCGCGAGACGCGACGAGCGAAGGACTTTCCTTCGCTCGTAGTGTCTGATCAAAGGGGGCGTGCTGTCGATGTTGATTGACAGCATGCCCCCTTTGGTGGGCGTGCCTGCCGGACGGAGGCGTTCCCAAGGGAAAGCCTACCGTCAGAAGCCGGCCCCACTGACATCACTAGTGATGTCAGTGGGAGTGATTTTGGCTCTGATAGAGCCAAAATCACTCCTGGCCTTGCGGTTGAGAAACTCAACCGTAGGCTTCTGCTCGCAGTGGCGATGGTCGCGATGGTCAAGACCACCACGACCATCATCCTGCACGCTCGAATATGCTGTGGGTGGTGACCCACAGCTATACGAGCGTCCAGGGGGACGCTCCATATTTATGGAGGTGGGCCCTGATTCAGAGCGAGCGCTCTCGTCAGAGCGTCCGGCTCTGAATCAGGGCCTATGGTCCATAACGACCATTTGTGCCCGCGCATCGACCATCGTTTGCAGGGGCAGAAACTGTCAGATTTTAACGATAGGATAGTTATTGTTAAAATCTGACAGGTTTTATCTGACCGCCTGTGCATTAGAGTACTGCACTAAAGTTCAAACTCCAATAGACAATCAGCTCTCTAATGCTGGTTCAATTAACTAAGCGCAATGTGTATATATATATATATATATATATATATATATATATATATATACACACACACACATACATGTACATACATACACACACATATATATATATATATATATATACACACATACACTATATATATATACACATATATATATATATACACATACATATATATGTATATATACACCTATATATATATATACACACATATAAATACCTAAGTGCATATATATACACACACAGCACTGCAAGGGGGTTTCAGCATCAGCACCTACCTGCCGCTGTTATCATCGACAGGGTCAGTGATGCTCCTGTGATCACGTGGGATGGGGTGCTACTATGATCGCGGTGGGAAGAGGGACGGCGGCACCCGCGGAGGGGGCCGTTTTGATCCCGGAGGGTTATCTGCGGCGATGTGCACTGTTGTTATCGCGGGGGGGGGGGGGTACCCGCGGGGATTTGGCGCTCTTGTGATCGGAGGGGTGTGCACCTATGATGTGCAACATCCAAGGAACCAATAGCTCCGCCTCCAGCCGAGCATGTGCTGTAATACGGACACTAGAGCCCACCTCTCCCTCGGGGCTCTGGCTATTACAGGGCGGCCATTTTGGGAGGTATTTTTCTTATATAATTTTTTTTCACAAGTGGTGCGCGCCGGGCATCTCAGGAACCGGACCGGCCCACCTTGGCATCGGCCCTTCTGGCATTTGCCAAAATTGCCAGATGGCCAGTCCGGCCCTGGTATAAGGTGATGTAGGCATACTCTATACTCACCGGTATTTACTGTCAGGTTTTTTCCTATATCACTGAAGTTCCCAGGTTTAGCCAGGCCTGAAAAACACATTAATGACAGTGTCACATTACGGCTGATGAGGGGTCGCTTGCAATTGAGAAGAAAAGGGCAATGAAAAAGCAGTTTTATAAATAGGAAATCATTGAGCCTGTTTTTGTACCTATGTCTGTGTGTAAAGATGGCAGCTCACCCAGACTGCCCAAAATGAGGCAGCACAGAAGAACCTTAAAGAGCCCAAAGCTCGGCTTGGCAGTACAAACTTGTAGGTATGCCCATCATTTGCATGGACCTGCAGAACTGCTTAAGAGTGTGACCAAGCTCAATTTCTTCACCAGCTCCGAAGACACCAATTGGAAGCAAAAACTGTGGACTGAGGAGCTCATTCAGAGCCGCTCGCTAGATGCGTACACTTGCATCCATCGTATGTTAATTCGGCTAAGTGACGGCACGGCAGGCAATCGCACGGCAAGGCATAAGTATGCCCACTATGTCTTGGCGTGCGATCACTTTGTGTATGCAGATGCCCACCAGTCTGTCTTAAGACGCCCACTTGCGCACGTCATTTCCAGGAAATGTACGCAACCATCGGTACATCGGGTACCATCGGAAGCGAGCGCAGCACTTGAGGTTGACTATACCCTACCTTGAGCACGGCAACCATTTCAGTGTATTATTCAACCAGTTGACATGTACAATAACGTTGCCTGTTAATTATGCACGCCTCTGAAACGGCTTCGAAACGCTCTGGCACGCCTGCGTTCACACCTCCACTCTCCCGTTTCAAGTGGCCAGCCCCTGTCACCACCCACAAACGACTTCTCCTGTCACTCACTCTGCTGGGCAGTCTATGCGCAGCGAGCTAACGCTTCCCGATCTCTCGCACTGGTTCGTGCACGCGCATTGTGATGCGTACACATGCGCAGAATCAGCCAGCTACAAGCGAACACATCCTAGCGAACAGGTCTGAATCAGGTCCTGAGAGCGAACAAAATGCATGGAAAGTAGCATAACTAAAAGTTCATCTACAAATAAAGTGAAACACTCTATATAAATTATTGGTTAATTGGTTATTTTTTTTTAAATATGTATATTTATACAAGTTTTGGCTCACAATGTAATAAGATAGATACTATCAAATAGTGCTCAAAGCCAACTTGGAGGATGACACTAGGACAAGAGTAAGATACCATACACTGTTAATAAAGGTACCCACTCTTCTTGTACTTCCCCCAGGTATATTAAATAATGGTATGTGTTAACGACATGCAGTTAAAAATGTTATGTTACACTTTTATATAGTCTTTAGAAAAGGTAAAGCCAGACTGGGGCCCTAGCCTCTGCAGATACAGGGACATACAGTAAGTTGGCCGGTCACCAGGAACCGGAAGTCCCGAGGAACATGGAGCTCCAGAAAACATGAAAAGACACTAAAGGGCTGGTGTGGAGCTGGACAAAATTGAGCCTCAAATTGCAGGCGTAAAATGCATCCACTAAAAACGATGCTATTGAGGCAGGGTCGGACTAGCACACAGGGGTACAGGGGAAATCCCCGGTGGGCCCCACTGCTTGAGGGCCCCTCTCCCTCTTCTATGGGTCATGTTCCAGCCTGTTTATAAGTTACATTATACTGAATTCCCAGGATTATGGTGTATTCACTACAATGGATTGCTGTTATCAATCTGGCACATTATCACAAATTATGTATTTACTACTTTAAAAACTATATATTTATAAAGGGGCCCACACCAGGCACTCTCTAATGGTTAGCCAAGGCCCTGCGGTGGCTGGCCACACCCTCTCGGGTGACTGGTTACACACCTTTAGCATGGGCCCCTACCACTGCATTCACCTGGTGGGCCCTTTATGCCCCAGTCCGACACTGTATTGAGGGCATATGCAAGGTTGCATATAGCAGGTTGGCACCATCAAGAGATATACCCGGTTGGCACCAGTCATACCTCACATACACCTGTGTTTTAACTATTTGGCGTTTGAAATGTGCATTTACACTTAGGTTTCAAAAAACTTAAAAGAAACAACGGCAGGAACAGCTTTCCATCTCATAGACAAAAACATGTTTGCTTCTCAGACAATGTAAAAAGAGCTTACACGTGTAATGATATATACTTTACATTTTAGCTGCAGGTCTTCCCTCCTGCCAGGGGGCTCAGTCCCCTTCTTCTCTCGTGCTGGAACAGCTGGTATACTCCTAATGTCACTCACATTCTCATAGTCATCATCATCATCGTCTACACTGCACCCTGAGGACAGACACACAGGTATTTGTTACCTACACCTGTACACCTCTCTGGGGCAATGATAGGAGGATTACTACAAGTTATACTTCTACCGTAGAATTGTATCTGTAACCGAACAGACCCATCACCCATATCAAATTAATAATTGAGGACATGAAGAAAAAGTAACACATTTCAGGGGCCCCTAAGTCTTTGTTTTAAAAAAAAATGTTTTTGTTTTTTATGTAAAAGCTCTGTCACAGATAAGCCCAGTGCAAATCCTATGTCTGAGAAGCACTTTTGAAGCATAAAGTAATAACCATTGCATATACTGTAGCTCTTAATGAATGTATTTATTCTGGAACATACCACAATCCTTGCTTACCTTTCATTTTGTTCTTTGGTTCTCCATAATAAACGTTCTGCATTTTGCTCCTGCGCTGACACCGCACTTGTAGAACTCTGTATCACTCCCCTCACAATTGGCCTCTACTCTGTACTTCTCAACACAGTCTACAGAATGCGCTGATTTTCAGTTCCCTGTCCAGATCCGCACTGCCACCACACTGTATCACTCTGTACAGTACAGCGCACTGCCACCCCACTGTACAGTACACTGACAACACACTGTACCACTCTGTACAGCACAGCGCACTGCCACCCCTACTGTACAGTACACTGCCAGCACACTGTACCACTCTGTACAGTACAGCACACTGCCACCCCACTCTACAGTACACTGCCAGCACAGCACCCTGCCAGCACACTGTACAGTACACTATCCACCACACTGTACAGTACAGCACACTGCCACCCCACTGTACACAGTACACTATCCACCACACTGTACCACTCTGTACAGTACAGCGCACTGCCACCCCACTGTACAGTACACTGCCAACACACTGTACCGTACCACTCTGTACAGTACAGCACACTGCCAGCACACTGTACCACTCTGTACAGTACAACACACTGCCACCCCACTGTACAGTACACTGCCAGCACAGCACACTGCCACCACACTGTACAGCACAGCACACTGTCACCACACTGTACAGTACAACACACTGTCACCACACTGTACAGTACACTGCCAGAGCACACTGTACAGTACAGCACACTGCCACCACACTGTACCCCCCTGTACAGGACACTAGTCAAAGAGCTCTTCTGCTTTCAAAGTGTTCTGAATCGTCTACCTACTGTAGTATTCTGAGATACTTTACTAGAGGCTGAGGTCAATACATATATTAAATCTTTCCATTCACCCTCAGTCTTCCTGTCAGAGATAAGAGTGAACACCCATATAACAGAAGGCCCCCTGGGATAGTAAGTAACAGTCCCAGTGTCTCAGTAGGTGGTGAAATGACATTCTCTATCTTCCTCTTCTGTCTTTCTGTTCTCCTTCCCGACTTTATAATCCTCTTCTAAACCATCTATCACTGACTGAAATCAAGAAACAAATTATTATTAGCTCTATGCGGTTGTTAGAAATGATACATAGAACACAGACAAAAGGTTACTGTCCCCTGCACATCTCACAGCCTGGAATCAGAGGGTCCTATGTGGACGGATAGGAAATGGCGCACTGACCTGTTTACTCTGAGTCTCACTGAACGTAAGGTCTGTGCACAGCAGCATACTGCATTATATGCACCTGCGGATGATATGGTTTTCAGCATATCAAAATACATTTAAACCGTGTAATGATATAATGGAATATTATTGTCTTTTAATGCTTTATATCTAAATGCTGCAAATTACAGGTACTAGTACCCTGATTAGCTATGCCGGTATATTAGATTGAATAAATAACCAGTCATTATTATTATACCCAGAGATAGTAACCAGCACAGCTGCCCCTGCCCTAATATCTAGATTATTAAAGTGAAGTCTCACTCTACTAATATAGAACTCTATAAGTACCTGCACAGGACGCCTTAGTAAATATAAGTTTGACAATGTAGTTACAGTTGAGTCATTTTATGTCCTGCTATCTAATGAAGGGCTGTAACTAGGGGTGTGTGAGCGGTGCCACAGGGCTCTGTGGGTGGCACCGTCGCTGCCCAATGGAACGGCACTCTGCTGCCAGAATCACTGCTGCAGTGCTGCCCGTAGCATCCTTTGACGGCTCCAGGATGTGCCCTGAAATCTGTACATAAGTGCCATAAGGACACTCTGGGCAGTGCTGCACTTCCCGCTGACTTCACCACCACCCTGAAACGGCACTGATCCATTGTACATTGCCTTACCATGTATTTTTATTTTTCTCCTATGCTAATACTATATGAGTGTCTCAAATATATACATATTATATATATATGCCAACAATGTTTAGGCGGCACTCGGAGACTGGTAAACAAACGTACCCTCAACGAAGGGAATTTATTAGTTGCTCACTAATAAATTCCCTCCATTGAGGGTACGTTTGTTTACCAGTCTCCGAGTGCCGCCTGAACATTGTTGGCATATTGCATTGGAGGTGCTGTCCTCCTGGAGGGCACCGGAGCAAGTTGGGGCTATATGCCCATTTACACCGAGTGAAGGAGTGCCGGAGCGCTGTATTATATATATATTATTATTATAATTATTATTATTATTATTATTATATATAATAGTCATAAATGGATCTGGCACTCACAGTAGTAGAATCAATATGCCCAGTGCCCTCAGAAAAAATAAAGTAAACTAGTTAAGTGAAGTAAATTGTGGTTACCTGTCATCCTTAGGGTCAGTTATGTGGTGGTGGACAGGTTGTGCTTTTGTTTGTCCACATATTTACATTACATTGACCATAAATAATTTTATTTGGTCCGGGACAACCATCCTGAGGTACCCTTGCAAGGGTCCCGAGGCACCCCAGGGTGCCATGGCACATAGTTTGGGAACCACTGATCTAGACAATAGTTACATAATCTAGTCACATATAGTACATAGAGCAATCCAACAATCCAGCAATCTGGATTACTAGGGCTGTCATACAGATGCGACTGACTGTTGATGTCAGTATCCTGTGCCTCTGACCGGGTGTTACATGATTGCGTCCAGGTGTCAGAGGTTTCACTAGTGGTGATGTCTATTTAAATGGTAAGTTTGTACTATTTGATTACTCCTGACGACAGTGTTGATTAAATAGACACTGAAACGTTGCAAACACATTTGGATATTGTGTATTTATTTGGTTTTCCCGAGTGCCGCACCTGGAAGGGATCTATATATATATATATTTTCCCAGTGATCTGCGCATGCGCAGAGTATATGTCCCCGGGATAGTAGGCGTGGAGCCGCCGACAGAGAGGGGGGGCCCAAACGGAGGCTGCACAAGGGCCCCCTCCTCTCTTGAAACGCCCCTGGGTAATATTATAAATCATCACAGTGAATTATCTTGACAAATTTAAATGTAGGAAGACCTAGGGCTCTGGTGATGAGAGGGACTTGGGCTTGAAGGCATTGACAATCCAGTCATTTGGAAAAGTGGAGGTGCTGACCATAGCAACCTATCATGTATCTAGTATAGTCTAGGAAAGTAAAATAAAAAATCTGATTGGTTGCTATGGTCTGGTTCTGGTTGGAGAAGTTTTTCCTGTTCTAGTACTATGCAGCTGTCCCCATCAAAAATGTAGAAAATCTTTGCAATGTTGACATCACAGTGAAATAAGTGTACAGCTACTGACTGCATTATGTACTAAGCACTCAGAAATCAATGCAAAACTTTAGTTTAGTATTTGATTTCACCCTGTAGAAAAAATTGAAATGACATTTACTGCTGCTTAATTGTTGCTCCAATGAAAAGACTCAGCTTCATCCTACACCAAAAGAGTCGTTTTCTGAAGTCTAAACTGAAGGCAGGCTCATTGTCTTCAGTATTCGCTGAGCTAGAAAAATATGACAGAAGCACCGTGATCTGGAAGGGAGGTAGGGGCAGGGGGTTTTGGGAAGGTCCAAAGTTCCTAGCTTTTTTCTGCTTTGCTCCCAGCTCATAGCCCCAAAGTTTTTGAAAGTGTTAAACTATATGTTTTTTTTTTTGTCTTTTTTTTGGGGTGGGGCTGTTTTTAAATGTTACAGTTTGTGACCTTGTTATGTTGACTTCCTAAAATATACTCAAAGACTGTTCTGAGCAAAAAAATATATAATTTTTTTAAATATTGATCCTGGACTGAGAAAATTAGGTTTTTGTATGCTCGTGAGTGCCAACATTTGTGGATTTTTGAAATTTTCAAACTTATAACTCAAAAATTGCATCAGATAAGAACATAAAATTCAAGGTTTGTAGTTTTGCCGAGGTGCAAAGTTACGTGCTTTTTTCTGTTTCACACACAACTCATAGCCCCATAATTTTTTAAAATGTAAACTTTTTTTTAGGAGGGGGGTGTTGCTTTTAAATGGTAGTGACCCTGAAATGTTGACTACCTTAAACCTAGTCAAAGCCTGTTATGTTCTGAACACAATGTTGTTGTTGTTTTATTGAAATGTCTTAATCCTGGACTGAGAAAATTAGGTTGTTGTATGCTCGAGTCGTGAGTGTTATGGATTGGTGACATTTAACTAAAAAAATTACATAAAAATGAGATGAAAATTTTAAATTCAAGATTTGTAGTCGGCTTTGATGTCCCATTTAGTAAAAGAGGGCAATAACGTGGAATGACCCCGGATGGCTACCACATCCAAATATAACAGGAGTGGATATAAACATTTATTATTTTTCTATAAATATGTTTGCTATAGCCTTTCAAAGTACTTATGTGAATCTAAACACTGGTTGAATAAAGCAATATTAGTGAGATACACAATTAGCGGTTAAAGCACCTTATTTAGAACACTTATTTCATCTCTTGATTTTTAATGTATTTCTGACATTTGCAGTACAGGTAATAATGACACATGTTTATTACTTAAAACAAATGTACATTTAAAAAAAATGTTAATCAATTGTGGTGATATGGTGCACTGTTTCCATTAAGCCTACCCCTTCTCTCCTCTAATTATGTATGCATGTAAATGAACAGGGCCACATTCATATTACCAATATGTTCTTGCAGCCATTAAACTGTTATTAAACTGCTACTAACTGAGGGCCTGATTCAGGTCGCTAGATGCGTACACTCGCACTGAGCGAATACAAATTTTCCAAATTGACGTCATGGGATGCGATCGCTCGCCAAGGCATAAGCACACCCACTTTGGCTGTTCGAGCGATCGCTCTGCGTATGAAGACACCCCTTAGCGTATGTAGAGACGCCCACTGGCACACGTCATCTCCAGGAAGGAAAACATTGGTACATCGAGGACCATCGGATGCGAACGCAGTGCTTGTGGTAGCCTTACCCTACCGGAAGCTCTGCGAGCATTTCAGTGTAAAAAAAAGCCAAGTGACGTGTATTATGACGCTGCCTGTTAATTATGCATGCCTCTTCAACGGCGTTGAAACACTCAGGCACACCTGCATTCGCATCGCCAGCCCCC
Organism: Taudactylus pleione; assembly: GCA_031769625.1. Taxonomy (NCBI): domain Eukaryota; kingdom Metazoa; phylum Chordata; class Amphibia; order Anura; family Myobatrachidae; genus Taudactylus; species Taudactylus pleione. The sequence continues at coordinate 2,571,067 of JAUIMM010000252.1, read as the reverse complement.
TGCTTTTACTGCACTGCCCCTGTTACCACCCACAAATGGCCTCTCCTGTCACTCATTACACTGGACTGTCTTTGCAGGGCGAGCGCGCGGTATACGATCGCAGTGAGCAGTTCGGGCACGTGCAGAACGAAGCGTGCGCATGCGTGTACGCAGAGCATCGGCCCGTTTGCGAGCGCACGCATATAGCGAACGGGTCTGAATCAGGCCCTGAGTCTGTAAGCACTAGAGAGCAGCATACAGTAGGGGGGCTGTACACCAGAGTGAGCACACGGCAGTCACATCATCTATGTAGTAGATGTTTTACCAGCATGACTAGTCAGACAACTCTACGTTATGCTTAGGTGAACCACAATATACAAACAAGTGTATTAGAAAAACTTCCTCCTTCCAATGGAGCAATATTAAATCATTGTTGCAACAAAAAAATATTTAATCTAGGTCAGAATTGTTCTAAAAACGAATCATTCCTCATAGACTGAACCACTCTTGTAGTAAATGTATACATTGGTCTCTGTACTCAGAATTGTACGCTTCAATGCAAGCGGACCACCCCCCATCCATACACTTGGCTGGATACCTGCCATCACCATTATTAGGGCACATTTGTAGAAGAACTATCTTCGGTGCATGGGTGTAACTACCATAGGTGTAAGCAGTGCAACTGCTATGGGGCCCAGACCTGAGGGAGACCCATCTTCCTTGTCAAAGTTACGTGTTATATAAGAGATTACCAAACTTGGGGGTCTATTTACTAAGCAGTGTTAGGAGACAGAGTGAAAAGTGATAAGGTACCAGCCAATCAGCTCCCAACTGTAATTTTTCAAACACAGCCTGTGAGACGGCAGTTGGGAGCTGATTGGCTGGTACCTTATCACTTTTCACTCTGTCTCCTAACACTGCTTAGTTAATAGACCCCTTGGTCCTCAAGGCACTCTAATGGTCTATTTTAAGGATATCCACGGTTGAGCACAGATGGTTAAAGCAAAAGACCGAGGTACTAATTTAAGTCACCTGTGCCCAAGCATGGTTATCCTTAAAACCTGAACCGTTAGGGTGCCTTGAGTACGAGTTTGGGAACCTCTGTGTTATATACATTTTTCACCATAGGTGTTACATAGGAGCACTTACAAACTTTTGCTATGGGGCCTCCAAATACTTAGTTACGCCCCTGCTTCGGTGCAAAAGATATGTCTGAAAATAAGCGTGTTTATGTGTAACGCCAACTCTGCTTAGCCGCCATTTCCATTGACACGTTCTCATTGCCTGTGTGAGAACACCCCGTTACAGCACAAGTACGTCCCTTCATTCACAAGCGAAGATACTACTGAAATGTGTATGATTCCTCATCACCTGAACTTGCATATAATTAGTTAGGGAGCGTGAGCAGTGTGAAAACACACAAGACACACTTCACAAGCATGTGTTAGCTCAACTCTGCCTCAGCCCTTGGGCGGGATGTATCATTGCTAAAGCTGCCGGCAAATGGAGGATTACTGCAATACATATGGATCCTCATATGTATTAAAAAGCTCTACAGCAGCACAGCAAGCCCCATAGAATTCTATGGCTTTGTGATGTGCCCACATGCATCAAGCTCAGTAAAGTGTAACTCTCTGGAGCTTGGGGCTGTGCGCCATACTGATTGCTGCTCACTACAGAGCGGCGTCCATCATACCGTTCCTCTGCCCTGTAACTGCTCGTGAGAAAAGGAAACCTGCCAGGAAATCTCTCTCCTTTGAGACAGGGGCCCATAGAGACTGCAGTACAATTTTAACACATGCATAATGCACAAGCAACTATGAAAAAGAGATCTTACCTAAAGCTGACATGTTCTCTTTGATATTGATGGATGTGAAGTGTAACTATGAAAAAGAGATCTTACCTAAAGCTGACATGTTCTCTTTGATATTGATGGATGTGAAGTGTTAAAAAAAAAAATGTATACATTAGAGATGAGCAGGTTCGGATCTCTGAGATCCGAACCCACCCGAATTTAGCAGATCCGAGTCGGATCCAAGCAGGCTCGATTTTTCCCGTCTGACTCGGATCTCAAACCCAGGCAAAACTATAGAGTCTGAAATCTCGCGGTTCGCGAACTTTCGTCTCTATGATCAATGTAGTATATAAGGGACCACGCGACGGACGCCATTTCACTCCGGCTGTGGAGACTGAACAGGGAGGGTGGTTAGTGTAGGGCTGGGAGAGGTGCTGGTGCTGTCTGCTGTGTCCATCTGGGCTGTTGCTGATCCATCTGGGCTGTCTGTGCTGTCTGCTGTGTCCTGGGCTGGTGCTGCTGATCCATTCTGGGCTGGTGCTTTGCTGTCTGCTGTGTCCATCTGGGCTGGTGCTGTGTCCATCTGGGCCCAAGTTCTGGACTCAAAATATATATATATATATATATATAGTAAAAAAAAAAATCAAAGTGTCTTTTATATTTTTCTGTGTGTGTGTGTGTTCGTGTTAGGCTTAACTGCAGTACTGCACAAGATCCAGCCAGCAACGCAAGTTGCAACCTAGTGCTGCCTGACTCCAGTCGTGCTAAGAAAAAAAACAATAAAAGTGTCTTTTATATTTTTCTGTGAGTGCGTGCGTGTTAGGCTTAACTGCAGTACCGCACAAGATCCAGCCAGCAACGCAAGTTGCAACCTAGTGCTGCCCGACTCTAGTCATGCTAGAAAAAAAAAAATCAATAAAAGTGTATTTTAGATTTCTCTGTGTGTGCGTGTGTGCGTGCGTGTTAGGCTTAACCGTAGTACTACACAAGATCTGGTAAAGCTACTTGTACTGAAGTTAAGAAAAAAAAATGTAAAGGAAATTTGTCTTTAGATAAACAAAATATTGGCAATATGCCATTCACTACACGAAGTGGCAAGGAAAGGATAAGACCTTGGCCGTTCTTTAGGAAGACTGCTGATTCTGATAGCTCTTCTGAAAAAACAACTGTGTGCCCTGAGAAATTGAAATCACAAATCCCCGAGGAGAGTGCAAGTGTGTCCTCAGTTGCCATGTGTGAGCCAGACCTAAATACTAGTGTACTGGAGGATCCTCCAAGTTCCAACATTTGTGTGCCCTCTGTAAATGTGGGGAAGGGCTGTCAACATCTTGCAGATGTAGTCAGTGAGGATGCTTCTGTGGAATTGCACATGGAGGAGGAGGAGGAGGATATTTTGGTAGTTGAAGGTGCTAAGGATGATGAGGATGTTGATGAAGATGTTGGTGATGAGGATGTTGATGCCGAGGATGTCCTTTGTGTAAGTAAGGCAACAGCTGTTGCCCATGGATTGAAAAAGCCAAAGCCCATTGTTGTCAAGCCGGGGCAAAAGACAAAAAAATCCACTTCTCACGTGTGGAATTATTTCCACCCCAATCTGGACAACAGTTGTCAAGCCATATGTAACCATTGTAAAGGAAGAATAGAGGGAGGGAGCTAAACCACCTAGGAACCTCCTCCTTGTTATGTCACTTGGAGCGCATTCATCAAATATCAAAGTGTATGTCGCCAAGTTCCAAAACTTAAAACGTAACAAGTCCAGTGTCACCTACCTGCTCCTTCTCTGTGGGATCCAAGCGCCTTCGATCTCCAACACCAACACCTGCATCATCATCAACATCCTCATTCGTGATCGGAAGTAATTTAAAAAACAATTGACTATTAAAGTTCTTTGATAGAGGAAGTTAGTATAACAGCTGTCACCCAGTTTCACAGCGGATCACTGACGCCATGACGGCTGTGCTAGTTTTAGATGGTGAAATAATAAAAAATGAGGATGATAGTGTGGAGGAAGTGCAAAAGGAGAATGAGGGGGAAATTTGTGTCATATCTGACGCTAATGTGGATGTTGATGATAAGGATGTGGTTTACGTAAATAAGACACCAGTGGCAGCAGTTCTTGCTAATGATAAAACGAAAGCCAGAAAAGCAACGTCTTGGGTATGGAATTATTTGAATCTAAATTCTGACAACAGCTGTGAAGGCATATGTTCCATTTGTAAAGCCAAAGTTAGCAGAGGAAGGGACGTTAACCATCTAGGCACCTCCTCCCTGTTACATCATTTGCAGCGAGTTCATGCAATTTGTTTAACAAAATTATAATTTGTAATTAATAACAAGCAGTCCAGTATCAGCTACCAGCAGATTGGACCAGCACATGCAATCTCCACCACCAACATCCTCATGATCAACCTCCTCCTTAATAATTGAAGGTAGTCCTTCCAAAAAATGTTTTGTGGGGGCCCAAACAAACCAAGGAGTTCAGCAACGAAAGTGTCAGTCCTAGGGGCCTATTCATTAAACATTAAAATTCTCTGGAGATAATTAGCTTTAGAACTCTCATGGAGTTCTAGCTAATTATAGGTGGAATTCATCATTCCACCTCTCCATAAGTATCTATTCCGAAAAGCTGTCATTTTTGCGATGACAGCTTTTCGGGAAATAGATACTTTTCCCTGCCTACACTACCTTATCGCATCTGGAAACAGTGCTGCGCATGCGCTGTTACATCTGTAAAACCAGCGCATGCGCAGCACTGCCTACAGATGCGTTAAGTTTTGTACCCCCCCCGATCCCCCCCCCCCCGACTTACCTGTCCGCGCAGCAGCCTCCGGCTCCGTCCTGCTGGTCTGTCATGTGGTTTCCCAGCAGACCACATGACAGATTAGAAAAAAATATATATATTTTTTTCTTTTCTAAACTTTCTTGTGCTCTGCTGGGGAGCACACATGACAGACCAGCCTCCGGAGCCTGAGGATGGAGCAGAGCGCCGGAGGGACTCGTCGGGGGACCTGCACACGCTGATACAGGTAAGTGGATTCTGCTATTCGCCACCTCACAGTGGCGAATAGTAACTGCATCAAATTCCGAAAATTGTTAATTTTCGGAATTTGATGAATACCACAATTTCCACATCCCCTATGGGGAGTGTGGCAATTAACGCAGGGGAACTTAGCAAGGAGATATCTGTGATATCTCCTGTGTTAAGTCTGTTCATGAATACCAAAATAACGTTAAGGAAAATGTCCTTAAAAACTTTATTTTAGTGTTGATGAATAGGCCCCCTAGTGGCTAAAGTGCTTGGTTTGTTAAACTGTGCATGTCCTTTTTAATATCCCACATAAGAGTGGGTGGGATTCCATCTTGCACCTCTTTCCTTTACATTTGGCAGAATTTGGAGCATTGCCGACTGACATTATTATAGTTTATTAAACTGCCATCCTGTCTGCCACTGCTGTGTGGCAATGTTTCATAGATATCTGATATTTTTTTAAACTGCCGTGCGTTTGTGCCGCTGCTCTGTTGCTTACTTTACCCAGTCAGCTCGCTGCAGCCTTTGGCCTGTATTGGTGAAAAATGGTGAAATCAATATTGTGAGTTGTGAGGTGATTAAAAATGCATGGAAATGCCTGAAAATGATTGTTATTAAGGTTAATAATACTGTAGGAACAAAAACAGGCCCAAATGATGTGGTTTTAGCTGTTTATATAATTTTTTTGAAAAAAATACAGATCCAAAACCAAAAACAAAACCTAAAAACAAAACACCAAGGAAAAAAATCCAAAACCAGATTCAGATCCAAAACAAGGGGAGATCCAGATCCAAACCAAAACCAAAACACGGGGGTCGGCGCACATCTCTAATATATATATGTATATATATATATATATATATATATATATATAGACACTCTACATGATAAATTACTAAATTACTTCATTGAAAATTATGGAGATTGTAGAGCACAGAGGGCTCCTAGACAGTACCACACATTACAGCCAAGAGTCAATGAAAATCTAAAAAAAACGGCATGTACTGTCTGCACAATATGCTCCCCACCCACTCTCTCTTATTACCATTACTCACTGATTCATATCCCACTGCACTATGAATAAGCGCTATGGCATGTGAAAATAGTAGCAGGATGTTAGTCTGTATTAAAAATGGTTTGAAAGGTTTTAGCAATTATGAATCAAAAACAAGAAAACAGACTGTTACTATACACTTACAGCATAAAATAATAGACTGTCACAATACCAGGTGGGCTCTGGCTTTCACTACGTGTTTATCTGATTAAAAGTGACTGCTACAAATAACCACACAACCATGCAGAGCCGTAACTAGAATTTTTGGTGCCCTGTGCCAGAAAGAGCATTGGCGCCCCCCTCATTTTTCAAAGGGACATAATGCACCCAAAAAAGGGCAATGGCTTAATGGGGAAGGGCCAGGGAAGAGATAGGAGAGGCCAGGAGGTGCTGGGGATGAAATAAGAGGAAGCTACAAGCAAGAATGATAATACACAGAAATTTGACAGGCCCAAACAGCGCCCCCTGACCTGTGGTGCCCTGTGCGATGGCACCGGCCGCACTACCCTAGCTACGGCCCTGCAACCATGTGACACATTTTTGGGACTATGCTGCCTTTCTTATCCCTCATGTTGCTATAGACAACAGCACACATCGCAGGAATCATGTACATGAAGGAAGTCTCATTAAATTCCATTATTTACAGCATTTGGTAGGTGGACTGAGCAGTGCCCACCAGGTGCCCTAGCTATCTGCTTAAAGCTGCCGGTCCTGACCAGATTTGGTCAGATCTGTTTGGTAAGCTTGTTTACCCACTGTAATTTCACTTCTCAGGCAGGACCTTTCTCATGGATGGGCTCGGACACTAATAAAGTGTTAGTAAATGGTGCAGCCAGACAAGCCCTATGGCATAACTCTATGTCATAACTCCCATGAACATTCTGTGAGCTATGGAAGCCCTTTAGTACCAATCTTATTAGCGAAAGAAAGTGCAGACGATCAAGGGACGTACGGATATGCAATTTTAAAAGCCCCAGTGCCTAGTACTTTAAAAAATAAATATAAAGTTCCAAAAAGGAACTATACTTACTGTATACTAGGGACTAATACTGGGGAAACTGAACTATGCTAGAGAACATGGAACTGTTCTAGGGAACTACTTCTGGGAGCAGGGAACAATGCTAGGGGACCACTGTTGGGGACAGGCAACTATGCTAGTGTTTTACTACTGGGGAAAGGAAACTATGCTAGGTAATTATTACTGGGGACAGGGAGCTATACTAAGGCACTACTATTGGAGAAATTGAACTATGTTAGAGAACTACTACTGGGGACAGGGGACTATTCTTGGGAAGTACTACTGGGGACAGGGAACAATGCTAGGGGACTACTGTATGCTAGAGAACTACTACTGGGGAAAGGTAACCATACTAGGTAACTACTACTGGGGACAGGGTAGGGAACTATACTAGAGCACTACTACTGGGGAAAGGGGGCGGGATGTAGGGGCAAGGGTTAAACTTACCTTGTTCCTTATGGGTGTCGGTATTCTGTCGGGATGCCGCTGTCGGTATTCTGATCAGCGGCATCCTGACCGCCGGGATCTCATACCCAACTCAAAGGGAACTATGCTAGGGTACTACTACTGGGAACAGGGCACTACTACTGGAGACATGGAACTGCGCTAGGGAAAAGGGAACTATAATACGGCATTACAGGAAATAGGGGACTACTACTGGGGACAGAGAACTATACCAGGGGACTACTACAAGGTAAAGAGGACTATGCTAGGGAACTACCACTGTGGTAAGGGACTACTACTGGGGACAGGGAACTACAGTATGCAAGGGAACTCTTACTGGGGACAGGGAACTATGCTAGGGAACTGCTATTGGGGACAGGGATCTGTGGCACATTCGGAGCGGAAACATCTAACCCAATTGTTCTATACATGTTAAAGCTGATTAATAATTGGGACACATAGGATAAAAATCAAGGAACATAAGGAGTAGGACATAAGGACACAGTAAATCACACATTAAATTATTAGCGTTGATGTGGTAACTAGTTTTGTTATATGTATTGCCTGGTGTAATACACAATTTATGTTTCTTTCTATATTTTTCTATTATTCCTCTAAACCAGGGGTGCGGAACCTTTTTCTGCCGAGGGCTATTTTAATAAATATAACATTATTTGCTGGCCCAGTGCAGGCCACGCCCCCTCCATGTGACGTCCCTTGGGGCGGGACCACAATCGCCGGTGATTACAGCAATGACCAGAGCATCCGGAGGATGCTTCGGGGAACTGTAAGGGCAGCGGTGTGACTGTCTGAAGCGTCCTAAGGACACTCTAGGCAGCACTGCTGCATAGATTCTGGCACCCTGCTAGCCAGATGAGGCTAGACAAAAAAAGCTCAGAGGGTCAGACCAAATGATTTTGCGGGCCTTATATGGCCCACAGGCCTGAGGTTCCCCATTCCTGCTCTAGAGTAAACCCACTATGGCCCTGTGTGGAGTTTGTATATTCTCCCTGTGCTTGCGTCGGTTTTCTCTGGTCTCATCCCACACTCCAAAAATACACTGGTAGGTTAATTGGCCACCAACAGAAATTAACTCTAGTGTGTGTGTGTGTGTGTGATCATGTGGTAGGGAATATAGATTGTAAGCTCTACTGGGGCAGGGACTGATGTGAATGGACATATATTCTCTGTAAAGCACTGCAGAATATGCGTGCTCTATATAAATAACTGGTAATAAATAAACAGGTTACCTTTTTAATAAGCATAAAAAAATGAGAGTTATGGTAAGAACTTACCTTTGTTAATTCTCTTTCTTCAAAGTCCATAGTGTCCACCGGGAGACCTTGGGGTGTAGGTGGTGGATCAGGAATCCGGGCACCACGCAGTTAAAGCTTTAGCTCTCATGATGCAGAGGCCGATCCCCTAAAACCCCGCCCTCGAGCCAGAGGCACCTCAGTTCGTGACAAGCCAAAGGCCGGAGAAGAGAGAAGGAAGACTGGTACACACAAGAATCACACTCTCACGGAGAACGAGACGGGAAACCGGTGACCAGAAGCATTGCCCATATGAAGCCAGGTGCGTCAGGGCGGGTGCGGGTGTGGACTCTATGGACTTAGAAGAAAGAAAGTTAACAAAGGTAAGTTCTTACCATAACTCTCATTTTCTATTTTAGGGTCCATAGGCTCCACAGGGAGACCTTGGGGATGTCTCAAAACAGTCCTTTTAAGGGTGGGGATGCTCCTGCGCTGAGAGGAGAATAAGGCGCCCAAAGGAACCATCCTGAGAGGCGAAGGTATCAAAGGCATAGAACCTTGCATAGAACCTTAGAAATGTCTGGACAGAAGACCATGTGGCCGCCTACAAATCTGAACAGTCAAGTGCCACAGCGAGCTGCCCATGAGGGACCCACAGACCGAGTACAATGAGCAGCAACAGAAGCCAGAACAGGAAGGCCTGCCTGCGAGATAGTCATATGAAGCCAACTAGCCAATGTTGTTTATTGGCTGGCCATCCTTTCTTGTGAAATCCATAGAGCACATATAAGGAGTCTGATTTCCGAAGGGAACTGGTACGGTCCACATAAATCCTGAGGGCGTGGACCACATCTAAAGGCCAGGACTATAATTTCCTCATTAATGTGGAATCTAGTAACATTTGTAAGAAACCCAGGGCAAGTCCTAAGTACTGCCCTGTCCTGGTAGAAAAGTAGAAATGGGGAGCGACAGGAGAGCACCCCTAAATCTGACACTCTTCTGGCTGACGTATAGCCAGAAGAAAAAGAGTCTTCGCTGTTAACCACTTCAATTCCACAGAATCCAGGGGTTCAAATGGAGGGCCCTGGAAAGTGCGAAGAACTAATGACGAATCCCAAGGAGCCACTGGAGGAACAAAGGGAGGTAGAATCCGGTGGACACCCTGGAGGAAAGTGTGGATATCCATTAGTGGAGCAAGTCTATGCTGGAAACAAATGGATGGAGAAGAGACATGCACTTTCAGTGAGAACAGGCAGAATCTTAGGTCCAATCCAGTTTGAAGGAAGGCCAGGAGTCTGGAAATCCTAAACACCTGGTGGTCATAACTTCTGGTACTACACCATTGGAAAATTGTATGCCACACTCTGCGGTAGATCCGTGCAGAGGCTGGCTTACGTGCTCTGAGCATAGTTTTGACTACAGCACTAGAGAAAGCTTTGAACCTCAGGAGGGATGTCTCAAGAGCTACGCTGTCAAAGACAGATGACCCAAATCCGGGCAAAGGCAAGGACCCTGAGACAACAGGTCCAGTCATTGTGGTAGCAGGAACAGAGTGTCAATGGAGAGACTCCAAAGATCTGAGTACCAATAACATCTGGGCCAAGCTGGAGTCACCAGCAGGACAGTGCCACCGTCTTGTTTGAACTTCCGAAGAACTCGAGGAAAAAGGGAGACTGGAGGGAAGAGCCACACAAACTGGTAGGTCCACTTCACTGACAATGCGTCTACAAAGGTTGCCTTGGCATCCCTTGTTGTCATCCCGTACACAGGCAGTTTGTGATTATGTCGGTAGGCCATGAGGTCCACCCCTGGGACTCCCCATCTGTTCACTAGGAGTTGAAACACCTCTTGGTGAAGCAACCATTCCCCGGGATGCACGTCGTGACGGCTGAGGAAGTCTGCTTCCCAATTGAGAACTCCCGGAATGAATACTGCTGAAATGGCCGGGATGTGACTCTCGGCTCATGCCAGAATGCAGGACACCTCTGTTATTGCTGCCTGACTTCGAGCACCTCCTTGATGGTTGATGTAAGCCACTGTTGTGGCCTTGTCGGACTGAACCTGTACAGGTTTTCCGTGAAGTATGTGTTGGACCAGGTTGAGGGTCCTGTAGACAGCTCGAAGTTCCAATATATTGATTGGCAGGGTTGATTCGACCGATGTCCAACGGTCCTAAAAGGAGTGTGGACTGGTCACTGTGCTCCAGCCCCGGAGACTGGCGTCCATTGTTAGGATTACCCAGTCCGAGATCCAAAAGGGGCAACCCTTGGTTAGATGAGATGTCTGTAGCCACCAAGATACAGACGGACGCACCTCTGGAGAGAGCACCATCATCTGAGCTTTTGATCCAATGGGCTAACCCGTTCCACCTGGGGAGGATCAGCCTTTGCAAAGGCCTGGAATGGAACTGAGCATATTTCACCATGTCAAAGGTGGACACTATGGATCCCAGAACCTGCATTGCTGAGTGGATCGACACTCGATGACTCGTAGTTGAAGTGTGGAGATCTTGTCTGATGTCAGAAAGATTCTCTGATCCTGAGAATCCAGCAGGGCTCCTAGATTAATAATTCTCTGTGAGGGATTCAGGGAGGACATTTTCCAGTTGATTAACCATCCATGCTTGTGCAGAAGAGCAATGGTTAACTGCAGATGGCAGTGAAGCACTTCTGGGGATCCTGCAAGGAGCAAGGGGTCATCCAGATATGGTAACAGTCAGACACCCTGACCACATAGGTGGGCCGCCATGATAGCCATAATTCTGGAAAACACCCGTGGAGCTGTGTATAGTCCAAAAAGCAGAGCCTGAACTTGGAAGTGTTCCTGTATAGCAAACCGGAGATATCGCTGATGTGAGGGCACTATAGGTTTCTGTAGGTATGTGTCCTGAATATCCAGAGATACCATGAAGTCTCCAGGCTCCATAGCTAGGATGATGGAGCGTAGGGTTTCCATCCTGGATCTGGGTACCCTGAGGAATTTGTTCAAGCATTTGAGGTTGAGTATAGGCCGATGAGACCTATTCGGCTTCTGAACTAGAAAGGGAGTAGAATAATAAACAGTCCCTCGCTGAGATAGTGGGACTGGCACAATTCCCCCTGCTTGCAGCCAGGACTGTATTGTAAGGCCTTGTTCAAGTCTGAAGGAGAGCCTGTGTAGAAAAACTGGTGGGGAGGCCATCTGAGAAATGAGAGGGAGTACCCGTGAGAGACCACTTCTCTTACCCAAGCATCCGTAGTGGTTTGACACCAGCACTGGGCGAAGTGAAGAAGTCGGCCTCCCACTCTGGGATATCCCAGAGGGAGGCCCATCCTGTCAGGCTGAGGGTTTTCCCTCAGGTTTTGAAGCAGGACATCTGGTGTTCTGGTCTGCTTGGTCCTGGGCTTGGCGGCCCTGTTAGGATCTGCAGTTAGCAAATCATTTTGGTTGCAGTTTCCAGTATTAGCTGCTACCAGAACTCTGCATTTAATCCTGTTTGTCTGTGTGCTGATCACGTGTTCAGTAATTAACTGTCTGCCTGTGTGCAGTATCAGCTGCACACTAGTTAATTGTCTTGTCAGTGTGCACAGGTCAAATGCACACTGGTCTGACATTAGTAAGGCTTGCAGGGCTTCCTCTGATTGGACCTTGTATCTGTTAAATTACAGCCAGCCCTTCACTCCATGCCGCTGATAGAGTATTCGTGTTTCTGGTTCTGGCCTAGTCTCCTGTCACCCAGTCGAGCTCCAGTTCTCCTGTCTATTGTATTGTGTTATTCTGCCGTTTGTGTCATCCAGACACGGTTCGCTTACCATCTAACTGCCGTTAGTGTCATCTTGGCGGCACGGTTTGCATACCTGTCGTCTGCCATTCGTGTCATCCAGGCGGCATGGACAGTACTCTGTGTCCAAAGTACGCAGCCCAGCGTGCGCTGCTTGTCAACCCGGCGGCACAGGCCGCATTACAGCGTCAGCTGCTTGTGTCAACCCGGCGGCACATGCTGCATTACAGCATTAGCTGCTTGTGTCAACCCGGCGGCACAGGTCACACTCCAGCGTGTCCATTGCGCAATCTGGCGTACCAATGCCAGTGACTTTATAATTGCACAGATCTTCATCTGCCACATCTTGCCAAGCTTATTCAGCCCTCAAGGCTGCTACACGGCCCAAGGGCCTCTACTGGCCAAGTTTACCAGCCATCAAGGCTGCTACACAGCCCAGAGGCTGCTACCCAACCCACAGGCTGCTACATGGCCAAAGGCTGCAAACTGCCAAGTTACTCCAGCCCTCAAGGCTGCTACCCAGCCCACAGGCTGCTACACGGCCCAAAGGCCGCAACCTGCCAAGTTACTAGAGCCCTCAAGGCCGCAACCTGCCAAGTTACTAGAGCCCTCAAGGCCGCAACCTGCCAAGTTACTCCAGCCTTCAAGGCTGCTGTACGGCCCAAAGGCCGCTTCATCACCTACGGCCTTCAGGCCCACCTAGCCAAGTTGTCTGCCAGCTCTCAAAGCTGTTGTACGGCCGCATCTAGCCAAGAATTCCAGCCCTCAAGGCTGTTGCAGGACTAATACTCATAAGAGTCATGTACATGCCTAACATTATCACCGGCCACATATATTTTTATTTGAGTATAGTCCTCTATTATGGAGCCTGGTCAGAATTCTGCTCAAATTTTAGCTGCGCAGATACAGGTTCTTACAGAACTGCGCAGAAGGTTCAAGAACTTTCCCTCCAGGTTGAAGAAACCCGAGGCGCCTCAGCTCCCACTGTTGTAGAACCTAAGCTAAATTTGCCTGATCGGTTCTCAGATAACCGTAAGGATTTGGTAAATTTCAAAGAGAGCTGCAAGCTCTACTTCCGGCTCCGACCTAGGTCTTTGGGTTCTGAAGACCAACAAGTAGGGATAATTATCTCTTTTTTGCAGGGTGACCCACAAACGTGGGCCTTTGGTCTCCCCTCAACTAGCCCTGCACTGCTGATGGTCAAAGCATTCTTTACCACTCTGGGTCTCCTCTATGACCACCCTGATAAAGCGGCAATGGCAGAGGATAGCTTCAGGTCGCTGAAGCAGGGAAACAAAGCCTCTGAGGACTACTGTACAGAGTTCCAGAGGTGGGCGGTGGATTCTGGCTGGCTCTAGTTCTCTGGATGACCTTATGAACGTGGTAATTTGCGTCGACTGGCGGTTCCGTGAACGCAGAGTGGAGAAAAAATTGCCTCAGCGATCTCCTTTGTGGTTATCTCCGCTCGAGTCTGAGGAACCAATGCAACTGGGAGTGCTTCGTCTTCTAGCCGAAGAGAAACGGAGGAGACGATCGTTGGGTCTATGCCTGTACTGCAGTGGTATAGGACATATAGCTCAGCTTTGCACACTGAAGTTGGGAAAAGGCAAAGTCTAGATGAGCTAGGGGAGGTACATCTAGGCTGCTGTAAAAAGATGTAAATAACACAGTGCGCAAATGAGGAGCTGCCAGGTCAATCACCAAATGAAGTATTTCTGACCCCTTTACCAATAAATCAGAAAATGCACAAATAAAGTTGGAAATTATGTCACCAGCGCTTCTTTTTCAATATATAGAGAAGTCTTGATGGCTCTAAGAAATGGGAGATTATACTCCTTCAGCTGGAATTCAGATGAACCTTCCCTTTCATTGCATACATAGATTTTGTCATTTCATTTCTGTAAATGGGTGAGAATACATCAATATCTGTTGCCTTTGGTTAGCATGGCATGCTGTGACTTGCAGTTCACTCCAGTCCTAGAGCACCTAAAGACTATCCACAGAGGGAGAAATGTCTTGGAAACAAGAGACTCAGATAATTACAGTACTTTACTGCAGAGGTTCATCTAGGCCTTGCATCCATCTCCCTGGAAAATTCTGTCCTGGTTATCGCAGTCATTTCTCTTTCTAACAATCAAGTCTCCGTGCCTGCATTCATTGATAGTGGAGCAGCGGAGAATTTCATGGACGTAACCTTTTTCAAGACCTTGGGCCTGGAACCTGAGTCCTTATCCAGACCTGTGTCGGTTAGTGGTCTGAACGGGTCTAATCTCTCCAAGCTCCCAGTATATCAGACGCCGTCATTGCAATTTGCTGTTGGAACTCTGCTGGCTTCAGTTGTCCTGGGGTTACCCTGGCTGAAAAAACACAACCCCGTAATCCAGTGGCAAATGGGTGAAATCCTGGAGTGGGGATCGATTTGCTTCTCTGGATGTTTGTCCTGTCCTGTTCGTCTTGCTACCACCGTCTCAACCGAGTCTTTACTCATTCCTGCTCCTTACTGTGATTTGGCCGAAGTTTTCTCTAAAAGGAAGGCTGACGTTCTGCGGCCTCACCGTTCTTTCGACTGCGCCATCGATTTATTGCCTGGTGCCAGGCTTCCTAAGGGCAGATTATATGCATTGTCTATTCCAGAAGATAAAGCCATGCAGGAATATAATCAAGAGGCTCTGGTTAAGTGATTCATTCGTCCTTCTAAATCCCCAGTGGGGGCGGGTTTTTCTTTGTCCAGAAGAAGGATGGATCTCTCCGACCCTGCATTGACTTCCGCGGACTGAAGATCACAGTCAAGAACGCCTATCCCTTGCCACTCATCTCTGTTCTCTTCGACCATCTGCGTGAGGCCTCCATCTTTTCTAAGATTGATCTTAGAGGCACATACAACCTCGACCGCATTAGAGGAGACGAGCGGAAGACGGCATTTAACACCCATTCAGGACACTTCGAATATCTTGTCATTCCGTTTGGCCTCTCCAATGCCTCAGCCGTCTTTCAAGATTTCATTAATGAGGTGTTAAGGGATTTCTTGGGAGTCTTTACAGTGGTTTATATAGATGATATCCTCATCTATTCGAAGTCCATGGATTGACATCGTAAACATGTGAGGCAGGTCTTACAAAAGCTACTGAAGAACAACTTGTATGCCAAATTTGAGAAATGCGGGTTTGTTGTAAAGGAAGAATCATTCCTGGGCTACATTATTTCCTCGCAAGGTTTCTCTGTGGATCCTGGGAAGGTGAAGGCCATCCTGGATTGGAAACAACCCACTACGCTGAAGGCCGTCCAGCGGTTCCTGGGTTTTGCAAACTATTATCGCAGGTTAGTGAAGTCCTTCTCCTCTATTTTCTCGCCCATTGTAGAACCTACCAAGAAAGGAGCCTTTCGGCTGAAGTTACCAAGGACTCTTAAGATCAACAGTACCTTCCATTGTTCTCTCCTGAAGCCAGTGTTCCTCTCCTCCAGGTTTACTCCTAGGCATTCAGTCAGGCCTCCACCAGTACTCATCCAGGGGCGCCAGGAGTTTGTTGTGGAGAAGATCCTGGACTCCAGAATATCTCGTGGATCTCTACAATTTCTTATTTAGTGGAAGGGGTATGGTCCGGAGGAGCATTCCTGTGTTCCGGAAAGCTCTTTGCATGCTCCTACCCTGAAGAGAAGGTTCTTCCAGGACTTTCTGGACAAACCAGGGATAGGGGTTCCTTAACCCCTCGTCAAGGGGGTGTACTGTTAGGATCTGTGGTTAGCAGATCATCTTGGTTGCAGTTTCCAGTCTTAGCTGCTACCAGAACTCTGCATTTAATCCTGTCTGTCTGTGTGCTGATCACGTGTTAACTGTCTGCCTGTGTGCAGTATCAGCTGCACACTAATTAATTGTCTTGTCAGTTTGCACAGGCCAGCTGCACACTGGTCTGTCATTAGGGAGGCTTGCAGGGCTTCTTCTGATTGGACCCTGTATCTGTTAAATTACAGCCAGCCCTTCACTCCATGCCGCTGATAGAGTATTCGTGTTTCCGGTTCTGGCCTAGTCTCCTGTCACCCAGTCGAGCTCCAGTTCTCCTGTCTATTGTATTGTGTTATTCTGCCGTTTGTGTCATCCAGGCGGGACAGTTCGCTTACCATCTACCTGCCGTTAGTGTAATCTTGGCGGCACAGTTTGCATACCTGTCCTCTGCCATTCGTGTCATCCAGGCAGCACGGATAGTACTCTGTGTCCAGAGTACGCAGCCCAGTGTGCGCTGCTTGTGTCAACCCGGGGGCACAGGCCACATTACAGCATCAGCTGCTTGTGTCAACCCGGCGGCACAGGCTGCATTACAACATCAGCTGCTTGTGTCAACCCGGCAGCACAGGGCACACTCCAGCGTATCCAATGCGCAATCTGGCGTACCAATGCCAGTGACTTTATAATTGCACAGATCTTCATCTGCCACATTTTTCCAAGCTTATTCAGCCCTCAAGGCTGCTACCCATCCCATAGGCCGCTACTGGCCAAATTTACCAGCCCTCAAGGCTGCTACACAGCCCAGAGGCTGCTACACGGCCCAAAAGCTGCAACCTGCCAAGTTACTCCAGCCCTCAAGGCTGCTGCACAGCCCAAAGGTTGCAACCTGCCAAGTTACTCCAGCCCTCAAGGCTGCTGCACAGCCCAAGGGCCGCTTCATCACCTACAGCCTTCAGGCCCACCTAGCCAAGTTGTCTGCCAGCTCTCAAAGGTGTTGTACGGCCACATCTAGCCAAGAATTCCAGACCTCAAGGCTGTTGCAGGACTAATACAATATAAGATACACAGTGGAAGTTGCCTAGGAAAGGACTAACCTTTAGGCTTTCCCTGAGGACAAAAGGACTTAAATGATGTAGTCTGTGGCCTACTAGAAGTAGTTGCTGAAGGCAGAAATTCAGTTTTTGATGCTGGCAACTTGGTTATAAACTTGTCAAGGTCTGGGCCAAACATGATCTCCCCATTGTAGGGTAACCCTTCTAATCCTTTCTTGGAATCCGCATCTGCCTTCCATGACCTTGGCCATTATTATGCTAAAAACCGCTATTTATTTATTGCAAAATGTTATTGCATAATGTATTTATATATAATAAGTAATTTGGACTGTGCACCTGTGATTTGTCTTTTTCTGTGCCTGCATGGGGGGGAGGGGGGGGGCTACAATTACACGTGAATGTGGGCTGGAATGGCAAAGGAGGGGGCTGGAGTGACACATGGAGGATCTGAAGTGTGTATTATGTAAATCTTGCTTTTTCAATGTATTTTATGTGGTTCTGGATTTCAAAGTGTATTTTATGTGGATGTGGTTTTTAAATCATATTTTATGTGCTTCTGGTCTTCAATATGTGTTTTATATGGATGTATTATTTTAAATGTATTTCATGTTGATCTGGCTTGTTTCTGTGTATTTTATGTGAACGTGGCTATTTCAATGTTTTCTATATTGCTCTGGCCTTTTCATTCAGTTCAATAGTGAAAAAAATATATTGGGAAGTTTATGTAAATTGTGACTAAAAACGGGGGTGTGACACAAGGTCATGCTCCTACGAATGTCATACCAAAGGCGTGCGCAGAAAAATAGGGCATGGACTTCCGCACGCATGCTATCGGCTCTTTAACTTGACTACAGATATATTTTGGCTCTTTGCCTGACTGGTTGGCAACCCCTGTTATAGTAAAATGATTCTGAGGAAGGGTGTGGCAACGCCCCTCTCTAGCATCGGGATCTGCAAAATGTCTTGATGGCCCTGGGTATCCTCTCCAGGCACCCCACTGATAATACCCTTACCAAGGTCACTAACTATCTTCTTACTACCAAAGGGCAGTTTCTCTGCAGCATTTGATACTGTGGGCCACTCTTTCCTCATTCAAACCCTCTACTCCTTTGATCTCCATGACAGGGCTCATGGCCACTCTGAGTTGGCTCCGCAAATCGCTTCATTGACCGTCTGGGACTCTACGGGAATGTGGCATACGGCTCAGAGAGACTTGCCAACTCCTCTGGGCGTCTAAGGGTACCACACAATTTCTTGGGAGCCTCCAGGCTATTCCGGGAGGGTAGGTAAGTATGAGTAAAATCAGTGACCCCCCCAGTGAGTGCAATGGTAATGGCTTGACACCCCTTCCCCCCAAACTACACAGGTAGGACTGGAGCCGCTGGTAATGTCCTCCCTAAGGTTTTGTTGTTGGTCCCCTTCTTACACCTGTACGCTGATGCCTGCGTGCTCCACGTAAAATGCGTCCAACTCTATATGAGCCACATAATGACATGACCTGTCTGAGAAACCGGTGATTAAAGCAGAAACCAGAAAGTAAATGGCAATAGCTATCTCGCGTTCCATTGGGAAACTCTACTGCCACTCAGGCAGAGGGGTGTAATGATTGAACAGAGCAGTCTCTTGTGGACCCTCCTTCCAGGGCAAAAAGCCACGCCTTTTCTCATGTCCCACCCTCCTGTCATTTCTTCGGCTCTCCGATTGGCTACGCTTACCTGCCTACGATCAGATTGGCTGCATTTTCATTCCATAGCAGTTGCAACTAGTCCCGCCCCGCTGTCACCGGCTTATTGCTTGATTGGCCGAGGCTGATGTCACTCTGCAGAACGCCGCACTGCGGTTGGTTGTATCTGATATGACGTAGAAACGAGGCGGGGAAATGCCGTGGGTCTGATTTCTCCGCCGATCGGTTCTGTGGAGCCCCGGGGAGGGAGGAGCTGCGTGACAGCGCCGGGGGTCTGGGGCCTGAGGTGAGGAACAGAGAGCACATTGTATAATACGTGTTATTGTATCAGGTAGTCGGTGTATGACGTAACACGGCTTTCCGTGTGAGGTCATAGGTGTCTGATGAGAATCTCCTGGCAGATGCACGCAGAGGGTGTTTCGCTGCGATTATGTCTCTGTGTGGTTATCACCATTGTGGCTCCCATCCCATCACACATCAGCAGTCTGTGATCTAGTGACATCATAGTCTGCCTCTGACGTTATCCTGTCCATAGTCCCCCCCTCACATATTTGCATGGTCAGCCTCCATCTCCCCTGTACCCCCGTCTGCCCCTGTGTGTGCCATCCTCCTTCCCCTAATTCCACCCCCCCTCTACCCCTCTCCCATCTTTTCCTCTATCATTTGTTTCTCTCTTTCCTCAGGCTGAGCTGTGAGCCATAAAGTAGTGTGCAGGTGGGTTATCCTGTTGACCCATCTCATCTACTGACGCTTGTCTGGGTGCACACCGCTTTCTGGTTTTTGGAAACACTAATTTTCTAATCAGTCTGCACCTCCATTTGCTGGGTGGTGAAACCATGGCAAATGCACGTAGTGGAATAAAGGCCAACTTACTGTACTTCCAGCTAAGGGCCATACCTCTCTTTCATTTTAACTTCAGTATTTTTCGCCTAAAATACTGCATTATAGTTATCCTCATTTCATTTATGATTGAGGTGACTTATAAACACATCACTTTTGTGTGTTTCATGTGCTCTTCATCACTTCTCTGCCATTCCCCCTAACCTAGTCATCAGCCCACATATATATCACTCTACCCAGTCATCAGCCCATGTATGTATATCACTCTACCTAGTCATCAGCCCATGTATGTATATCATTTACCTAGTCATCAGCCCACGTATGTATATCACTCTACCTAGTCATCAGCCCATGTATGTATATCTCTCTACCTAGTCATCAGCCCACGTATGTATATCACTTTACCTAGTCATCAGCTCACGTATATATATATCACTCTACCTAGTCATCAGCTCATGTATGTATATCACTCTACCTAGTCATCAGCCCATGTATGTATATCACTTTACCCAGTCATCAGCTCATGTATGTATATCACTCTACCTAGTCATCAGCCCACGTATGTATATCACTCTACCTAGTCATCAGCCTATGTATGTATATCATTTACCTAGTCATCAGCCCACGTATGTATATCACTCTACCTAGTCATCAGCCCACGTATGTATATCACTCTACCCAGTCATCAGCTCATGTATGTATATCACTCTACCTAGTCATCAGCTCATGTATGTATATCACTCTACCTAGTCATCAGCCCACGTATGTATATCACTCTAACTAGTCATCAGCCCACGTATGTATATCACTCTACCTAGTCATCAGCCCATGTATGTATATCATTTACCTAGTCATCAGCTCATGTATGTATATCACTCTACCTAGTCATCAGCTCATGTATGTATATCACTCTACCTAGTCATCAGCCCACGTATGTATATCACTCTACCTAGTCATCAGCCCACATATATATCACTCTACCTAGTCATCAGCTCATGTATGTACATCACTCTACCTAGTCAGCAGCCCACATATGTATATCACTCTACCTAGTCATCAGCCCACATATGTATATCACTCTACCTAGTCATCAGCTCATGTATGTACATCACTCTACCTAGTCATCAGCCCACGTATGTATATCACTCTAACTAGTCATCAGCCCACGTATGTATATCACTCTACCTAGTCATCAGCTCATGTATGTACATCACTCTACCTAGTCAGCAGCCCACATATGTATATCACTCTACCTAGTCATCAGCTCATGTATGTACATCACTCTACCTAGTCATCAGCTCACGTATGTATATCACTCTACCTAGTCATCAGCCCACGTATGTGTATATCATTCTACCTATTCATCAGCCCACGTTTGTATATCACTCTACCCAGTCATCAGCCCACGTATGTGTATATCATTCTACCTATTCATCAGCCCACGTTTGTATATCACTCTACCTAGTCATCAGCCCATGTATGTATATCATTTACCTAGTCATCAGCCCACGTATGTATATAACTCTACCTAGTCATCAGCCCACGTATGTATATCACTCTACCTAGTCATCAGCCCACGTATATATATCACTCTACCTAGTCATCAGCCCACGTATGTACATCACTCTACCTAGTCATCAGCCCATGTATGTATATCACTCTACCTAGTCATCAGCCCACGTATATATATCACTCTACCTAGTCATCAGCCCATGTATGTATATCACTCTACCTAGTCATCAGCCCACGTATATATATCACTCTACCTAGTCATCAGCCCACGTATGTACATCACTCTACCTAGTCATCAGCCCATGTATGTATATCACTCTACCTAGTCATCAGCCCATGTATGTATATCATTTACCTAGTCATCCTCCCATGTATGTATATCACTTTACCTAGTCATCAGCCCAGGTATGTATATCACTCTACCTAGTCATCAGCCCATGTATGTATATCACTTTACCTAGTCAACAGTGCAACTCTGTGTATCCCCCTGGTTGGTTCTTAATTATTTACTGCAGTCTGTGAATCCCTCTGCCTCATCTCCCTCTCTATGCATCCATCTTACTAGTTATCAACCCACCTCTGTGGATCGTTCTACTGTACTTGGTTATCAACCTAGCTCTGTTTCTCCCTCTACCTAGTTATCTTCCATTTCTGGGTCTTCCCTCTGCCTTGTTATCTCCCACGTCTGTGGTTCTCTTTGCCTAGTTATCACCCTCCTATGTGTATCGTTCTGCCTAGTTATCGCCTGTTTCTGTGTATCCCTCTGACTAATTATCACCCTCATAAGGGGATCCCTCTGTCTAGTTATCAACCCACCTCTGTGCATCCCTCTGCCTAGTGTTCATCTCCCGTCTGTGGATTCCTCTTCCTGGTGTCCAGCCCACCTCTGTGGATCCCTCTGCCTAGTGTCCAGCCCACCTCTGTGGATTCCTCTGCCTAGTGTCCAGCCCACCTCTGTGGATCCCTCTGCCTAGTGTCCAGCCCACCTCTGTGGATCCCTCTGCCTAGTGTTCAGCCCACCTCTGGGGATCCCTCTGCCTAGTGTTCAGCCCACCTCTGGGGATCCCTCTACCTAGTGTCCAGCCCACCTCTGGGGATCCCTCTACCTAGTGTCCAGCCCACCTCTGTGGATCCCTCTGCCTAGTGTCCAGCCCACCTCTGTGGATCCCTCTGCATAGTGTTCAGCCCACCTCTGGGGATCCCTCTGCCTAGTGTTCAGCCCACCTCTGGGGATCCCTCTGCCTAGTGTCCAGCCCACCTCTGGGGATCCCTCTGCCTAGTGTTCAGCCCACCTCTGGGGATCCCTCTGCCTAGTGTTCAGCCCACCTCTGGGGATCCCTCTGCCTAGTGTTCAGCCCACCTCTGGGGATCCCTCTGCCTAGTGTCCAGCCCACCTCTGGGGATCCCTCTGCCTAGTGTTCAGCCCACCTCTGGGGATCCCTCTGCATAGTGTTCAGCCCACCTCTGTGGATCCCTCTGCCTAGTGTCCAGCCCACCTCTGTGGATCCCTCTGCCTAGTGTCCAGCCCACCTCTGGGGATCCCTCTGCCTAGTGTTCAGCCCACCTCTGGGGATCCCTCTGCCTAGTGTTCAGCCCACCTCTGGGGATCCCTCTGCCTAGTGTTCAGCCCACCTCTGGGGATCCCTCTGCCTAGTGTTCAGCCCACCTCTGGGGATCCCTCTGCATAGTGTTCAGCCCACCTCTGGGGATCCCTCTGCCTAGTGTTCAGCCCACCTCTGTGGACCTTCTCCCTGTCACTCATCCCATCACTGTTGCCCTCTCCCTGTCACTGTCCCTCTCACTATCACTTTCCCTCTCCCTGTATGCTTCTCTCTGGTCATTTATAAAAATAAATATTTTTTTGTTTATAGGACCATACATTTTGGGGAGATTTACTAAGCTCTGGAAATTGATACATTAGAAAGTGATAAACTACCAGCTACTCAGCTCCTAACTGTCATATTACAGGCTGTGTTTGACAAATGGCAGTTAGGAGCTGATTGGTTGGCAGTTTATTACTCTCCAATTTATCACTTTCCATAGCTTAATACATCTGACCCAAAGTGTGAGGCCAGTGTTTGCTTCCCATTTCTCAGGATAAATAGCCTGGGTCGTTTGATTGCCAACCTGACATTTTGTGGGCTGAACCAATATGTATGTGAGTGTGGCTTTTCAGTTTATGCTTCAGTGAAGTAATATATTCCAATGAATGGAAAGGCTGAATATTGGTTCACCCCACAAAATAGTGGCTTTCATTTAGTGTATGTGCCAGTTACACTGTAAGCGAAATACGATAATATGCTCCATCTGTAATTTGAATGTAATTGTATTTTGTGGCACTGTACCCAGGGATTTTGTCACTCCATATGCAAGTCATTGTTCTATTACTAAATTGTTTATGGTGCAGCACCTACTCAATGTGTATTAACTTCATTGTCTTCGTTCAGTTATTTCACTTGGTTTAAAAGAGTTCTGTGAGGACATGTAGAACATCTCATACATGCTGCTTACTTATTGTTACCAATGTACCTCTCTCCTCAAGCAACTGACTCTCCTATGCTTTTAGATGAGCATTCTGGCCCCCCTCCGTCCCACAGACATGGCCAGCCCGGCCCTTAGTCCCGATGATTCATCCCTATCGGCGGCTGTGAGTGTCTCGCCCTCCGACTCTGAGAACCTTAGTCCAGACGAACTGGAGCTACTCAACAAGCTGGAGGAGCAGAACAGGTACATCTGACCGCAGTTTGTAATATGAACATAAGGCCCATGTACAGTAGGTGCATACACTGCAGAAGAACCTCAGTCATACTCCTTAATCCATTTCTGTCCCTACTGGATGGGCAAGTCATAGCAGTCACAAAATCCTGTCCAATAATGTAAAATAAATAGCTAATGTGCTGTTTTCTGGGTCAGTAACTTGTGCCAGTTGGTCATAATCCAGATATATCTTCTGGATCCCGATTTATGGTATTACTCACACCCAGCACCGCCATACTCTGGGGGAAGTGTATCAAACTTTCTAAAGAGTGGAGAAGTTGCCTATCACAACCAATCAGCTGCTACCTATCATTTTATAGAATGTAGATAAATGCTAGCTATAAGCTGATTGGTTGCTATGGGACACTTCTCTACTTGTCCATTTCCCCCCTCTTTATAAGGTATGATGCATTTCCCCATCTGTC
The DNA here is from genome assembly GCA_031769625.1 of Taudactylus pleione. Taxonomy (NCBI): domain Eukaryota; kingdom Metazoa; phylum Chordata; class Amphibia; order Anura; family Myobatrachidae; genus Taudactylus; species Taudactylus pleione. Next base: position 2,546,745 of record JAUIMM010000252.1, on the reverse strand, counting down.
CAATGCAGACGAAGACATTTAGCAGGAAACAGGTTGTGTTCAAGGTGTGCACACACTGCTGATTGGACAAACCAAGGCATCCATAACCTTATTAATGGGGAGTAAATCTGCTTTTTACTATTTGGGGTGCGATGGGGATTTTGGAGAAAAGATGAGTACTTCTTAAATAATATGTAAAGTGAGTAGCTCTTTATTAGGCTTTTTGGTAGAATTCACAAAAGATGGAGATTATCATTTTAATCTAATTAATGCTCTTGAAAACTTCCTACAAAATAGTCTTAGGGAGAACCATCTGGTATAGTCTGAAATTGTTTGGGATAACTGTTGCTGAATCATAGTAGGATCAGCAGTACAAATATATTTCATTTTTGTTGTGGTGCTTTATGTGGTTATTTGGTGTCACCCATACAGTGCTGTACTGTATGTGAGTATGTATGTATGTATGTATGTATGTATATGGGTGTTTTACATCTTTCACAAATTGCTAACAAAGTTGAATTATTGACCTCTCCTTTCCAAGGATCAGTATTAACGTTTTAACAATGTGCAACTCGAACTCTGCTGTGGTTTACTTTACAGTATGACTGACCCGTGTACGATGGTGGTGGCACACCCTAGGCTGGTGTCTGGGCATCATTTGATGGGCTCATTATAATGTGCTGAGAGCCGGGGGTAAAGCTCTCTGTTGGTGCGTGTGTCTGGGAAAGTCAGCCGAGAGTCTCTGCAGGACAATGCTGTACAGTGAGTGAGCCAGGCCGCTTTCATTAGCAGTACAATGCCCCTATTCAGACACGCTGGCCTACATGAATGCTGCAGGCCCGGTTTTGTTACAGTGAACTTAATTTCTGATTAAAGTCAAAACATATCCCAGTCATTTATAGCATGCTTTATTTTTTTATCTGACAGAATAGTAAACAGATAGTGTTTGTATATTTGTACGAGAGTGCATATCATATCATATCACATATGTATATGTCATTTTCTCTCATGATATTTGCTAACTAACCTGGTAATATACATAAATAACACCAGCTGCTTCAATGTATGTATTTTACATTTTTCTTCTCCCTGAAGAAAATATAAAATACACTGAAACTTTGGTCAGTTGAAGTAATGTCTTCTCAGAACGTTTTAACCTGACTGCTGCCACTGCAGCGGATAGACTACTGGGACCAGTTCCCTATTTGGAGGGCAACGTAGTGAAGTTCTCTTCAAGTACAGCGAGTGGCAGATACCTGCATCATATAATATATATATTTATTTATAGTATATAGAAATCGACGCCACTCGATATATATTCTTCGGGGAGAAAAAAATGTAAAGTATATTGAAACATTGGTTGGTGGGAGTATTGTTTTCTCTGAACACTTTAACCCCTGAGTGCTGCTACTGCAGTAGATTAGGACATCGGAGGACAGACAGACGTTGGTGAGTTTTTCCAACCGTTTGCAGCTTTGAGGCCATTATTTACAACAGTATACATTGTGCTATTTATAAATGACAGATAAAAGTGAGCATATAGTTTTATAGCAAGATATATTTGTCTCAAGCGAGAAGAGCTGAATTATGTGACCATGGGCTGTGGACTGAATATCTGGAGAATTAAAATCTGACATCTTGTTAATGCTGGTTACAACTATCCAATGTACACGTCCTTCCAATTGTGTGTCTCAGGCTTTTGGAAGCAGACTCCAAGTCCTTACGCAGCGTTACCGGATCCTGCAGGACCAGCGTCACCTCCCCGGGGCCACCTCCTCTGGACCAGGATAGCTGTGAGCTTTGGGGACGTATTATCACTCACTGGGAGGAATGGACCAGGAGGAAGGAGAAGCTGCTGAAGGTCTGTGAGAGCCACAGATGGTCTGAGGCCGGGTAGTGGCCATGTTTGGGAAGAGGTTATGTAGTGTTCTGCTGCTGGGGTGTATAACTTTGCAGTATAATCTGGTCCACTGCTGGCAATTATTAACACTTGTCTTCATATCGTAGCATTGGATCATTGCACAGACAGGCGAAAATCCATGTTAATGATTTGCTGTGTTGGTACTAGGATGCACATTTATATAGTATGTTTTATTGTACTGCTTTATAATATTACTAAGTAGTTATATAGTTGTGAACGTATAACCAGCACCGCATTTCTCCTACTTGCCATGCTCTATATCTTTTCCTTACGTGTTTACCACACAGGAGCTTATCCGGAAGGGGATCCCTCACCCCTTCAGAGCCATGGTATGGCAGATGCTGTGTAATGCCACAGACATGCCCGTGAAGAAGCAATATGCCGATCTCCTCCGGATGTCTTCACCGTGTGAGAAGCTGATTCGGCGGGACATAGCTCGGACCTACCCCGAGCACGACTTCTTCCGGGGACAAGACAGTCTGGGCCAGGAGGGACTATTTAATGTCATGAAAGTAAGGAAGAGAGGCAGTGGGAAGGCCATATAGAACCCTGGATATGTGATGTGGGGTGGGAATATTTTCCAGGTATAACCAAGTTGGAAATAATGGGGCTGATTCCAAACTAAAAATCATCAAACAATTGTATTGGCTGATCAATCATTTTACACCATAGATGAAATAGGAATTATAATGGAATCCCAGTAATATTACCAGGAAACTACAGATATGTCCTGCATCTTTGCCGCTTGTGCGTCAAATCGCGACACGCATGGTGCGAGTCGCGAACGGGTAAGCGCGCTGCGTTCGCACCTGCGACTCCATAGGATTGTATAGTGCAAAGGCAGCGTGCGACATAGCGTATTGTGGCGCACGCGGCCTCGGCTAATCGCATAGCGCAATGCGTGCACACGTTTGCAGTGCGAGCAGCAAAGATGCAAGAGGACACATCTGTATGAACATGAGAATAGATAGAGGCAGAGGAGGGTAGAGGATACGTAACGGGCATATTATAGTAGATATGTGATTGGTCTGTGAAGTGCTGTGTACATAACCAGTAAGTGGCTGAGCTGTATGTTTCCTGCTCTCCCTACAGGCATACTCACTGATAGACCGGGAGGTAGGTTACTGTCAGGGCAGTGCCTTCATTGTGGGACTTCTTCTAATGCAGGTGAGATCCGTTACTTTCTCTGCTTCATTCCTAGCTATAAACCATACTGACCTACTTATATAAACAAGTGATGGGAATATATACATACTCTCCTGTGATTAATTGCAGCTTTCTGTAAGCAGTATAAAAGTTAGTGAGCTCCTATATATCTCTACATATACCTTATTCAGAGTTTATGACCCTTATGTCATTTCTCCCATGTCTATGGCCATTTAGATGCCAGAGGAGGAGGCCTTTTGTGTCTTTGTCCGGCTAATGCAGGAGTATCGGTTACGAGAACTCTTTAAGCCCAGCATGGCTGAGCTCGGCCTGTGTATATACCAGCTGGAGTACATGTTACAGGTATGCCTCATCATTCTTACCAGACCCAGAGCTTCAGCTCCCCTGACCTTGTCACATTGCTCGGAATGGCTACAACACCCATGCTCAGTATCGGAAGCACTGGTAACATTCATGCATCAAGTGAAGATGGCAGTGACAATGATTTTTAATAATAATAATTATAACTTCGCTAGTGTACTACCTGGTATATTGTGGTCATTTTGCAAGAAGACACACTATATACATTGGAAACACTGATAGCTACATAGTAAATATATCTAATTGAGCTTAGTTACTTGAGTGGCAGGAGTGTGAAATTGTTGCTATTAGAGTTGACTTTTGTTAATATTGTGCTATCTACACTGAAATGCTCACACTGGCTGCACGTTGGTCTGGTCTTGAAACATTATAATGCTCTGATTGGCTATAAGTTGATCTGTCCCAGTAAACATTATAATGCTCTGATTGGCTAGAAGTTGGTCTATCCCTGTAAATATTATAATGTACTGATTGGCTAGAAGTTGGTCTATCCCTGTAAACATTATAATGCTCTGATTGGCTATAAGTTGATCTGTCCCAGTAAACATTATAATGCTCTGATTGGCTATAAGTTGATCTGTCCCAGTAAACATTATAATGCTCTGATTGGCTGTAAGTTGATCTGTCCCAATAAACATTATAATGCTCTGTTTGGCTAGAAGTTGGTCTATCCCTGTAAACATTATAATGTACTGATTGTCTATATACGTTGCTCTATCCCTGTAAAACTGTAAAGCTCTGGTTTAGTTCAGGTACGTATAATTCTGCCAATGTTATAATGTTATTGAGCACCGTTACATATCACACTGTAAGCGTTATGTTGCTATTACTAAGCTGGGTATACACTGAGCGATGTGTATCCAACGGGCCAACATATCCTGGTTACACATTAGAATGAATGTAATGAACGTCCTTTGTGAACATGAATGGAGCCACATGCGATATTGTCAGGTTTGAAGTGCAGCACATCAAACCTGACGACATCGCATACGACCGCGGGAGCGCGCATATCATGCATACACACCGCACACTATGTCACAATTTGGCCAAATCGCAATGACATCGTCTCAGTGTGTACCCACCTTTACTTGCAGGTTGTTTTAGCCAAGAATATTCAAAAATGCCATAAAATGTCTGTGTATCCCTCTTAGACCATACGTCTGTAGCTCATTGTGATGCTCATGTTCCCCAGAGGGTGTACATCCCAGGTCTTCCAGCCGGCATCCCACTGGATAATGAATGCTCAAGACCCTTTATTATGTTTGTTCCATCCTTGATCATTTTGTATTTTTTGATAATGCACTGATTCCTCATCCCTCATATCATAGTTACTGGCTTGAAGGAACAATCCCTATTTGAAGAACTGCTGCTTGAATTAAAAACAGTATTTTAATCACTGAAATTGTATATGAAATGTGGTTATATCAGGCTATTGCTTCCTGTTCTGTCATGTCAGAGATACCCGACTGTGGGCCGTGGATGCCCCTGGAGCTCTGGCACTCAGGAATTGGCACAGTACTTGTTACAGTATAGATTCTCGGTAATGTCCTCACTGACGCAGTTGCTGTACCGTGTATTTTACAGGACCAGCTCCCTGAGCTAAATCTCCATTTCCGCTCTCACTGCTTCCACACTTCTATGTATGCCTCCTCCTGGTTCTTAACCCTGTTCCTCACCACGTTCCCCTTACCTGTGGCCACCCGTGTCTTTGACATCTTCATTTATGAGGTGAGTGGCAGCCTAGGAACGGATTGGATCAGTCTGCCCAATGGGGTTTGGAATGCTGACTTCTGGTGTCACCTTGCAGGGACTGGAGGTCATATTCCGAGTAGGGATGGCCCTACTGACGGTAAATCAGACTGAGTTGATGCAGCTGGACATGGAGGGGATGTCACAGGCAAGTTTTCCTGTATGTTGTACAAATAATGAGGTGGGCAAGAAAAAATAAATTGTGCAAAATAAAAAAAATAAAAAGTTTATTGGACCAAATAACCACTAAATAGATACTTAGAGCTCTATAATAATGGGTAATATAAATAACTGTAAATGATGTTACTGAGCAACATTCAAAACGTACATCACTCATAATGTAAAAAATGATCTAATACTCGTGACAGCTGATAGCCAATAAGATTCGGTTTTTAAAACCGAACGGAACCGAGTAGAACCGAATCCGCTCACCCCTATTAAGGATACATGGAGTCCGGGACTAAAGCTGGCCACACATTAGACCAACTTACATCCAACCAGCCAACTAGTTGATTGGTTGGAATGAAAATCTAGTAAGGGATGAAAGCAAATGACAATCAGCAATTTGCTCCCAAACGCCGGAAAATGGACAAAAACTGTTGTTTGAACAAATTGTTTAGATCAAACATTTAACAAACTTGTCTGACGACCATTTTCATCTGTTTTCTGGCATTTAGGAGCAAATTGCTGATCATCATTTACTCCCATACGTTACCAGATTTTCATTCCAACCAATCAACAAGTTGGCTGGTTGGATGTAAGTTGGTCTAGTGTGTGGCCAGCTTTAGTGTTGGAATTGGCGGAATGCTACCGGTACAACTGAAGCCGTATTTCCCGGTGACGTTAGTGTGCATGACCTGGAGTTATCACTCCCAGGATCTAAAGCTACAGTTGTGTTTTATCATGGGGGACCCTCCGGCTTACCATTACTGGGCAAATTAGTTCTATTGGTTCTGCATCCAGCCAAACATTTTGTAAAAGGATCTGAGAGTCAAATTAAGCCTAATATTTAGATTTGTTGTTCCCATAACACAATGATGATGACAGCCTTTGCCATGCCTGCCTGAGATTAGCTCTCATATCAGTAAGTAGTAATATATCTTTCCAAATACCTCCTGTATTTCATCCAGGAAGTAAAGATACAGGTAATTTATAATGCAGTTAAATCCGGCACTACGGTGGATAGGCAGCATTGTGCCCTGCATACCTGTCCCTCTGTATCAGTATGATCAGTATGACTGTGTGCAACTTTTGCTCCACTTGTCACACTAGGTAGAATAGGACGTTCCTTACTAGGAAAGCTCCTCACTATAGGGCAGAGTTGGACATACAGCCGTTTGCGGAGCGTACATTATGTGAATTTGCTCTGGTTATGCGCCGGAAATTGGCACATGCGAGAATCGGTGATGCAGCGTTATATGCATTTTGATCATATACAGTGTTACTGGGGTGTGATGGGCACTCGGGACATGATGCTGCGGCTGGGGTTGCCCGGTGAAAGGGCTCCCCTGGCTGTGGCATCAGCCCCCCCCCCTGCTAGATAGGGTGTGGTGCTGGTTTTAATTATAGGGGGACCCCTACGCAATTTTTTCCCCCCTATAATTAAAACCAAGTCTGGCCCTGCAGCCAGGTGCTGGTTCTTAAGTGACGGTGGAACCCTACTCATTTTGTTCCCCGTAATTTTAAGAACCAGGACAGGCTGGCAAGTCCGGGGCTGGTTAGCCTTTTGAGGGGGGGACCTCATGTCATTATTTATTTATTTTTTTAAATTAACCCTTAGAACACACTTGCCATTAAGAAACATACACAAATCAGTGTGATTTGTGTATGTTCGAAGGCAACTTGCAGCTCAGGAGCTGGTGCATTTAAAACTTCTATTGAGTCCCCGATTTGAGTGTAAAACGGGCGACTTTAGCAAAACGAATAATGGTAAATTCCCGATTTGTGTTAAAAAATTGAAAAGTACTTCCGATTTGAGCCAATGGTGATATCATTTCTATTGTTAAAACGGCCGAATTTGCGGCATTAAACCACCCGATTTCAACCTGAAAAAATGAAGAAATCACCCGACTTTAATGATAGTAAATTACCGATTTTCAAAACAGTGATATCACCCAAAAATGCAAATCGGGACCAACACGAGTGTTAACAAATTTACCCTGCAGAGTGAGATTATGGGGCTGTTTCAGAGGTGGACGCAGCCGCGGCTGCATTTATTGGCACAGTCACATCTTCTTCTTCATGCAAATATCGCTACAAAGCCTCTCTCTGGTGCACATCTGTGCGTCCCAATGTGCAAGGACTGAGACGCCCACATGCTGCATCTATAGACGCTGCATTTCTGTCTGGTGTGCACCATCGAAACTTGCACCAGCCCTATGAAGGTGCAATGTCTCTGCCTGACCATGAGCTCCTATGTGAGCAGCTGTGCGTCTCTGTATGTAGCTCCTTTCAGTTTCACGCCTGCGACACTCCCATTAGATGCATCATCTCCATGCGCCTTTTTAGCCACCCCTCTGTTATGCCCCCAGTCACCGTCCTGGAGCGCCCCATACATTTCTGCTACTGTGCATCTAAATATGTTCTGCAGCTCTGCCCGAACAAAATCGGGACACATACGCAGGCGCCCGACATCGACACTGCCTCCCACTCTTACTCAGGCCTGATGTGTTGCTGGAGATGACAGCCCCTTTAGTGCTTCAGTCTCTTATCGTTTTTTTTTAAATGCTCTGTTGCTCAGTAAAGTAAATTGTAATTGGTCTGCAGTAAGTGGGAATAGCACATGGTGCTGGTGGGAAGTGGTGCACTCCTAATGCCGGATCTGTCACTCATTTCCTAAATTAGTCATTTAACATCCCAATGTTTTAATCTTCCATTCGCCTCAGAGGGCCTGATTTAGGGGGGATCGTTAATACCTGCGCATCTGTGACTTTTTACGCAGCGCGACCGAAGCTTCATGCTAATGTCACAGCCAATGGAATCTGTACAGAGACGCCCCACTGGCTGCGACACTCACATCTAGTTAGCCTCTCTCTGTGACTAAGGGCCTGATTCAGACCCGGCCGCTCGCTCCCAGCGTATGCAAATTCAGCTAAGTGACGTCAAGGCAGGTGATTGCCCAGCAAGTCATAAGCACGCCCACTATGTCTTGGCGAGCGATCACTTTGTGCTCCCACCAGCCTGTCTTTAACCGCCCACTAGCATACGTCATCTCCAGGAAGTATATACAACCATCGGTACATCGGGTTCCATCGGATCTGACCGCAGCGCTTGCGGTTGACTGTACCCTACCGCAAGCACTGCGAGCACTTCAGTGTTTAATTCAACCAGGTGACGTGTACTATGACGCTGCCTGTTAATTATGCACGCCCCAGAAACGGCATGGAAACACTCTGACACGCCTGCGTCCGCAACTCCACTCCCCCGTTACTACTGCCTTGCCCCTGTTACCACCTACAAACGGCCTCTCCTGTCACTCATTCCACTGGGCTGTCTTTGCAGGGCGAGCGAGCACATTCCGATCTCTCGTACTACTTTGCACACGCGCACTGCGAACTACACGCATGTACACATTAGCAAACATCGTCTGCAACGAGCGGCCGCTTGCTAGCGAGCGGGTCTGAATCTGGGCCTAAATTTGTTCTGCATCCCCCGCAGTAACCATCAGGTCGTATGCAGAGTCCTATTACCCCCCCAGCTGCTGGTTTCCTTTTTGTGCTGCTGATTAGGAGGAGATAATTCTGGTATCCAAGAGAGGATGTGTATCCCTGTATCCCCGCACACTGTGACTCCTACTGTATCTCCGAGAGCACAGGACAAACCACCCATCAATCAGCTGTTTATAACGTGTTTCTCCGACTCTGCGGCTTCCTCAGATGTATGTTTCCCTGTTATCCCCATGCTGTATTTATAGCTCGCTTCATTAGCTCCTTTATCTCTGAGCGCCTTTATAGCGTATGCGCACGTTCCCCCGCATCCAGACCTCGCTTTCATATTCTGAGCTAAAGTCTTTATTAAGATTAATCATAATTAGATTATTGTGGAATTGTCCCACATTATACCGACAGCCGGCTTCCCGACTGTCATATCCCGGCGAGGGTGGAATAACCAGCCTCTAGATGTAGACGCTGGTCATATTACCGATACCGGGAGACCGGCACCCGGCATCCCTATCGAAGTGATGCCGGGCGCCGCTGTGGACAGCGGCAGGGGGGGGAAGGGTTAAGATTAGGGCTCCCGGGAGGACTTAGGGTTAGGCACCCCCCGGGAGGTTAGGGTTAGGCTAGGGGGAGGGAGGGTTAGGCAACCCCGGGGGGGTTAGGGTTAGGCACCCCTGGGGGGGGACTTAGGGTTAGGCAGGGGGGAAGGGGGGGTTAGGTTTAGGCACTTAGAGGGGGGATTAGGGTTAGGCATTGGGGGGAAGGTTAGGGTTAGGCACCCCTAAGGAGGATTAGGGGGGTTAGGTTAGTTCATACTTACCTGGGGACGATCAGTATTTTCAGCCGTGTCGGCCTGCCGCTGTCGGGATTTCAATTCGTATGTATTCCCTATATCCTATCTATATTTTATATAAAAAGAGAAAGTGATCGGCTCGATGAATACCTTGTAGAACATCTGAGACCTTTGATTTGTAACAGTATTGTATTTGTCATCTCAGTATTTTCAAAAGGTAATCCCGCACCAGTTTGTCAGCTGCCCAGATAAACTGATCCTTAAGGCATACCAAGTCAAGTACAACCCAAAGAGGATGAAACGGTATGGAGAACCTCAGCGTATGGACTTATTCCAATTCAGATGACACTTACTATTCAATATTCTGGCTTTCAAGCTGAGACATTTTTGTTGTTTCCCTCCTGTAGATTGGAAAAAGAATATGCTGCTATAAAGAGCAAAGAGATGGAAGAGCAGATTGAAATCAAGGTGAACCAGTTCTGTAAAATCTAAAACCTGTCCTCTAAGGGCAGCCAAGACTGAATCCAGAGTAGAGTACTGTCCTTCTAGATTCAGGCTGCAGTCATTTCCCTGCAGATCCCAGTGAATGAAGAAATTAAGTTTCCAATAGATTGTAAGCTCTTGCGAGTAGGGCCCTGTTTTCTCCCCCTTATCTTCTTGTCTGTCACCCAGGTCTTCTACCCTGTACGTCTTTGCTACACTGTAAGTCTATGCTTTCACTACTGTCCAGCATTGCTGAATTCTCTAGTGCGTTACAAATAAAAGTTAGTAATAATAATAAAGATGAGGATGAAATCAGAAAGTAGAGTCATTTCCATGTAGATTAGACCAGATACAAATTGGTGGTACAGTCAGGTTTCTCTAGAGCAGGGGTGGGGAACCTTTTTTCTGCTGAGGGCCATTTTGATATATATAATATTATTCGCAGGCCTGTGCAGGCCACGCCTCCTCTGTGTGACATCACAAGGGGTGGGGCCACAATTGCAATGATTACAGCGATGCCCAGAGCATCCTGAGGATGCTCTAGGGAGCTGTAAGGGCAGCGGTGTGACCTTCTGAAGCGTCCTAAGGATGCTCCAGGCAGCACTGCTGCATAGATTCTGCAGGGTGCCATTCTAGGTACCCTGCTAGCCAGATGAGGCTAGCAAAAAAAGCTTAGAGGGCCAGACCAAATGATTCCACGGGCCTTATACGACCCCCGGGCCTGAGGTTCCCCATCCCTGTTCTAGAGCGAGTAATTGCACATATACAGCAAAGTTCTAATAGATGGGGTCTGCTGCCACCCCTAGCGATGCAATTGGAGCTGTGCTCCACCAGAAACGGATAATACATTAAAACCAAGAGGAAGTTTTGTTTTGTAACTGAATAAAACAATTTCAGGACTATAGGTAGAGCCAGCTCCCTATAGAATTGTACATGCAGAAATACGAAACAGCCAGGGCTAGCAGCCAATACCGAGCACCGTGACTGAGGCCGTGTAGGAGTGCAGTGTAAGTACATGTCTACTATGGTTGGGTTGGAGGGTTTTTCTGTAACTGATGCCTGTTTCATTTCTCACCACTATGTGCAGCGATTGCGAACGGAAAACAGACTTCTAAAGCAGAGAATTGAGACGCTAGAAAAGGTAAGGCTTTGCACTGCTATAATAGAACTGTTCTTTCTTCCCCCATCATTTTGTAATGCCATCTTGCACCTTCCCTATCTTCCCTACATGGGTCATTTCAAGATGGCTGCCATGACTTCCTGTCCCCCACTGTAACATAAATGGATTGAATGTACAAATTCTGCCCCTGAAGCTTTCAACATCAGCTAATTAGCTCCAGTTGTCAGTAGTGGTGACTGCAATCCAAACTAGGGATGTGCAGGTTCGGATAGGTTCGAGTTTGCACGTTGAGTTCGGATTTTTCCCTCCAAAAAAACGGAACTCAGAAAGAGGCTAAACGTCATCTTACATGGACGAACATCATCATTCCTGGACTTTTGTGTCTGAGTTCCGTTTTTTTGGAGGGAAAAATCCGAACTCAACGTGCAAACTCGAACCTATCCGAGCCTGCACATCCCTAATCCAAACTAAGGTGACGCAGTAGACAGATGGTATATTTTTAAGGCAGCCATTTTGAATTGTCCCAGGGTGATTTCTTCCAATGGAGTAATGTCATGTTAAAAGTGGTTTTGGTGCAACCTGTCTAACTCTGTCCTGCTTTTCCTAGTACGGTGGTGGTTACCTTTTTCTTTCTCTCTCCCCTGCTATATCTCCTTTTGTCTTCTCTCTTGCTTTTTTCTTCCTTTCCTCTCTCTCTCTCTCTTCCTGTCTCCTCGTCTTTGTGGACTGTCTCATAGGAAAGTGCTGCATTAGCGGACAGGCTCATCCAGGTACAGTGACCTCTCTTCTTGCCTTATTTGTCTAGGAACATCCCATTGATTCCTTCTTTTCCTGATGTATTTTTCCTGTCACAAGCAAAGAAAGATGGAAAGATGTAGAAGGGCGGGGGGGAGCAGTGAGAGCTTTCCCAGGAAGGCTGAATGCCATGTGGTTAGAGGGTCAGAAGAGACGATACAGACAGATTGTGGGCACAAGTCAGACTGGGCAGTGGTTATAGAAATGGAGATTGGGGGCCTCTCTGAACAAATAGAGAAACATTGGGGGAGCAGTGTCAGCTAAGATGTTGGAAAGGCAGAATGATGATGGCAGAATTGACTTTCCCTGGCTCCTTCCATGCAGGGTCAGGTGACACGGGCTCAGGAAGCCGAGGAGAACTACGCCATAAAGAGAGAGCTGGCTGTGGTGAAGCAGCAATATTACACTGCTGCCGAGAATCTACAGAGCGCACAGAACCTTATACGGCAGCTGCAGGATAAACAGGTAAAAGAGAAATTTCATGGTGGAACATTCTCCCTGACCTCTGGACTCCATTTACAGCATCAGCACGTACTGTAGGTCTGATTCAGCACAGAGCGCAGCTGCGTAATCGCACGCAATGAATCTTCGAAAATATGCTAATGTCTGCCACCACTAAGCCAGCACAGAGACGCCCACTGCTGCCATCTCATATCCGTAACACCTGGCAGTCCTGCATATACATCGGAGAAGATCGGTCCCTCACGCACAATTACAGCAGCTCTGCCCTGTCTCAAAATTTGCAAGTCTCGTCGCACGCAGTGAGTCCTCGGGTTGCGTAGGCAATCGCCGTGGTTAATTTATGCACGCCCCCAAACGCTCACATCCTGTCACTCATTTTTCGATGGATTCCACAGTGCGTCCGTGATTGCAGTGCGATCGCCGCGCACCCGCATTGTGGTGCATGCGCAGTACACAACAATAGGCCGATCTGCATATGCTGTAGCATTGCGATCCGTGCTGAATCAGGCCCTGTGTTAGTATTTACTAGCCCAAATAAATCAAATAAGTTAAATGTAAAGGCGCACATCCACTTGCCCATAATATTGAGCGATTGCATGATTACAACATCGTAATCGCGCAATCGCTCCCGCTGGTCATTTCCGTCATCAATCATCGGCCGAACATGCTGGTCAACCTGACGATAAAGTCAGGTTGAGCACGTTAGGGGATGATTGATGTGCCTACAGTGAGCGACTGAACGTTCAGTGTAGAGTACAGCACAGACTGTGAAGTGACTGCACTATTACAATGTTGTAATCGTGCAGTCGTTTTTAGGTCTGCTAGTGGATGTGTGCCATAAGAACTTTGGCCCTCATTCAGAGCCGCTCGTTAGCGGCAGTACGCTCGTTCCGAGCGATGTTTGCACATCTGCGCATGCGTACGGTTTTTAGTACGCATGCGCGAACCAGTCAGTGCGGCCGAAAATCGTTGGTACGCAATATAGCGAGGGCCTGCTATTTTGAGTGACAGAATGAGGCGTATGTGGGTGGTAACAGGGGAAGGTGCTTGAAAATGGGGAGTGGAGATCCGAACGCAGGCGTGCTTAAAGGTCAAAACGGGCGTTTTATGGGTGTGCATATTTAAAACAGCAGCGTCATTGACCACGTCACTGGGTTATTTTATAGCCAGAACTGCTCGCAAATTTGTGGTAGCAAACACCAACCACAAGAATAGCGAGCAGTTCATACGCTGGTCGATGTACTCGATTAATCTAATAAATAGCGGACATGACGTAGGATGCGAGCGGCCAGGGGGCGTTTTTAACAAATAAACGAGCGTATGTTTTGCTCGCTCGTTCAGACTTAGAGGTGTGAACAGACTGCAATGTGCGTACGGATCATTTGAATAGCCACCCCTTGGCCCTCATTCAGAGCCGTTCGCTATTTGTGGTCGCTCGTTTAAAAACAAGGGGTGGCTATTCAAATGATCCGTACGCACATTGCAGTCTGTTCACACCTCTAAGTCTGAACGAGCGAGCAAAACATACGCTCGTTTATTTGTTAAAAACGCCCCCTGGCCGCTCGCATCCTACGTCATGTCCGCTATTTATTAGATTAATCGAGTACATCGACCAGCGTATGAACTGCTCGCTATTCTTGTGGTTGGTGTTTGCTACCACAAATTTGCGAGCAGTTCTGGCTATAAAATAACCCAGTGACGTGGTCAATGACGCTGCTGTTTTAAATATGCACACCCATAAAACGCCCGTTTTGACCTTTAAGCACGCCTGCGTTCGGATCTCCACTCCCCATTTTCAAGCACCTTCCCCTGTTACCACCCACATACGCCTCATTCTGTCACTCAAAATAGCAGGCCCTCGCTATATTGCGTACCAACGATTTTCGGCCGCACTGACTGGTTCGCGCATGCGTACTAAAAACCGTACGCATGCGCAGATGTGCAAACATCGCTCGGAACGAGCGTACTGCCGCTAACGAGCGGCTCTGAATGAGGGCCCTTGTTTTTAAACGAGCGACCACAAATAGCGAACGGCTCTGAATGAGGGCCTTTGTTTTAAATAAGATGTTTCTGGTTCTGGTTAAATAATAAATAACATTTACATTATATTTACAAATAAAGCATCGTACAAACCAAAATGAACACTTAAGTTTAGACAATGAAGAAGCAATTATGCTTATACAGTGACCATAACAGCCACAATCAGCATGGGATCTGGTCAATATCCCGGCACGTGGGATGCTGGCGTTTAGAATCCTGGTGCCGGCATCCCGAAGGTAAGTAGCGGGGTTAGGAGGAAGGTGAGCATTAGCGTTAGGTACTAGGGAGAGGGTTAGGTTTAGGGTGCGGGGAGGTTAGCTTTAGGTGCTGGAGGGGTGTTAGGTTTAGGCACTAGGGAGGGAGGGCTTGGGGTAGGGAAAGGGGGAGGGTTAGGACTCCTACCTCTGTCGGGATGCAGGTGTTGCGATTTTGACCACCGGAATCGCAAGCGCCGGCTTCGCATACCCAATCCATCAGCACTGGCTGGAACCTGTGCCCTAAACGATGGGTGCAGTAAACAAGTTCAGGGCCACTAAGCAAAGGGGAGGAGACAGAGGCAACGGTGATGGAGAGGAAGAGAGTACCAGTCAGAGCTTACAATCTATATCCATGTGCTTACCTGTACAACAGCTGCCTTCAGGTTGTGTCCCAATGCAGCACTTGCACTGCACTTTTTAAACAAAATATTTAATTAGTATGTGTACCTGTTAATGTACTGTATATTGTTAAGTACGCTTAGAGATGGAGTGCATCCTCCACCCCTTGGAGATCATTGCAGTTTCATGTTCCACCAAATGGAATGTTTCTGTATTTGTGTATAAAAGTAGCTGCATTATTGCAGATGTAGCTTCTTTCATACGGAATACCCCATTTTGCCCATGTTCAGCTTGGGCCACCCATTCCCTGTCATCGTCAGTATATCATAGTAAGTGCTGCACCTGGGGGAGCACGATGTCAGAACAGGAATGAATGGTCTTATCGCTGCATGAATTCAATGTGAAATATAAACACAGGGGGACGATTCAATTCAGCACAATGTGAATAGCGCTGGGAAGGAGTTCCCTGAGCTATAGAATTAACTGCGCTGTTAAGTCGAACTAGAGGATTCCTGCTCGCGCCCTCCTGAGGTGCGAACAGAAATCTGACTTAAGTGATGACTGCGATGCTCTTTTCCGGGTTTGCGCGGTGTTGGCAGCATCGCGGCTGGCACTTAAGTCTGTGAATGACAGATACCACCACTTAACGCCTGGCTTAAGGCTCAGTAACCGGCATCTCCCAACTAAGGGCCTGATTCACTACGGACCACAATATAGCGTATGCACGCAGTTCAGTGCTATAGTATGCTAATCCATAGCGATCGCAATGCCGCCACAGCACTACAGAAGGACGCCCACTTTACTCTACATGCACATCTGTAATGGTTAGCAAGACTGCAAAACCATCGGTACCATCGGACCCATCCGCACAGTTAAGGCAGGTCAGACCGTACTCAGGAATTGCTAACTTCAGCGCACACTATGAGACCTCAGGCTGTGTATGGTATCAGAGTGGCTAATTTATGCACGAACATGCAACAGCGTTGAAACACACTGGCACGCCTGCGTTCCACCAACCACCCCCCACCCCCCGTCACCACTCACAAACGGCACTTCCTGTCAGTCACTCTGCAATGGGTTTGCGTGGTCACTGCGATCGCAGTCCCGATTGCAATGACTGGTTCACGCACTGCAATGCATGCACAGAACGCAACAATCGGTCGATTGCGTGCGTATAAGCCACTGTGTTCCTTGCTGAATCAGGCCAGAAGTGCAGGGTGCAGTGGGGACAATTGAATAGCTCCGGGAACTCCTTCCTAGTGCTATTCACATTGCGCTAGATTGAATCGCCCCCATTGATACATAAGGATAAACCAGAGTAAATGCATTTTCTCTGATTCTGAGTCACACGTAATGCAAACCCAATTCCAGAGGCCCCCTGACCAGAATACAAACTTACCGCCCCACTCTTCTGTGTACAGGAATAGCCTCATTACCATCTGCGCTACCCACCCCATGTAGGTGCAGGACTGAATTTTGATGCCCACTCTGCATAGGCATAACTCCAAATAGCGAGTAACTCTGGCTACACGCGCACAACACACCCACTAAATGGTTCTCTTGCATGCTACGAGTGTAGAGAAACCGATGAGGTGCGTACGACTGAAACGCTCACAAGATGTGTATGGCGTCGTCCAAGCATGCGCAGTTTGCTAAAAATCGCTAGATGCAATCACATTTGCACTTGCATTCAACTCAGAATTAGGCCCATTGTGCTGTAATTTCACTTTTCAGCACTGGCAGTGTAGCATGTAAGAATAAGCATCTGTTTTCCTGTCACTGCATGTACGTGAAATGTCTGGTACCAGCTGTTGTGTTACCCTGTTGTAGGGTGATCCACGTATTACAGAAGAGCTAGTCACCCACCTGGAGATGGAGCGAGAACAGTCACGTCTAAGAGAAGCTGAGACACTGGGAGCCCTAAAAGAGATGCAGGAGAAAGTGGTAGAGCTAGAAAAGGTGAGACAATGTGACCTGTTACCAGCTACAGTAATGTGACCTGTTACCAGCTACAGTAATGTGACCGGTTACCAGCTACAGTAATGTGACCGGTTACCAGCTACAGAAATGTGACCGGTTACCAGCTACAGTAATGTGACCGGTTACCAGCTACAGTAATGTGACCGGTTACCAGCTACAGTAATGTGACCTGTTACCAGCTACAGTAATGTGACCGGTTACCAGCTACAGTAATGTGACCGGTTACCAGCTACAGAAATGTGACCGGTTACCAGCTACAGTAATGTGACCGGTTACCAGCTACAGTAATGTGACCGGTTACCAGCTACAGTAATGTGACCTGTTACCAGCTACAGTAACAGAAGCACTGATATAGTTGGGACCAATTGAAGACCATTAGATACTTAAGTGGCCTAGTCAAGAAAATGAAGATGTCATTACTAGCTATAGAGGATGAATAAATGACGTGGTGTATACCAGCTACAGATAATCAGCTCATGAGATCATTACTAACTATAGAGGATGAATGAATGACGTGGTGTATACCAGCTACAGAAGTCCAGCCTACAGTATGCTCATTACTAGCTATAGAAGATGAATAAATGACATGGTGTATACCAGCTACAGAAGTCCAGCCAACGGTATGCTCATTACTAGCTATAGAAGATGAATAAATTACATGGTGTATACCAGCTACAGAAGTCCAGCCAACGGCATACTCATTACTAGCTATAGAAGATGAATAAATGACATGGTGTATACCAGCTACAGAAGTCCAGCCTACGGTATGCTCATTGCTAGCTATAGAAGATGAATAAATGACATGGTGTATACCAGCTACAGAAGTCCAGCCAACGGTATGCTCATTACTAGCTATAGAAGATGAATAAATTACATGGTATATACCAGCTGCAGACGTCCAGCCAACGGCATACTCATTACTAGCTATAGAAGATGAATAAATGACATGGTGTATACCAGCTACAGAAGTCCAGCCTACGGTATGCTCATTGCTAGCTATAGAAGATGAATAAATGACATGGTGTATACCAGCTGCAGACGTCCAGCCTACGGTATATTCATTACTAGCTATAGAAGATGAATAAATTACATGGTATATACCAGCTGCAGACGTCCAGCCTACTGTATACTCATTACTAACTATAGAAGATGAATGAATGACATGGTGTATATCAGCTACAGAAGTCCAGCCTACGGTATACTCTTTACTAACTATAGAAGATGAATAAATGACATGGTGTATACCACCTGCAGAAGTCCAGCCCACTGTATGCTCATTACTAGCTATAGAAGATGAATAAATGACATGGTGTATACCAGCTACAGAAGTCCAGCCTACGGTATACTCATTACTAGCTATAGAAGATGAATCAATTACATGGTATATACCAGCTGCAGACGTCCAGCCTACTGTATACTCATTACTAGCTATAGAAGATGAATGAATGACATGGTGTATACCAGCTACAGACGTCCAGCCTACTGTATACTCATTACTAGCTATAGAAGATGAATAAATGACATGGTGTATACCAGCTACAGAAGTCCAGCCTACGGTATACTCATTACTAGCTATAGAAGATGAATCAATTACATGGTATATACCAGCTGCAGACGTCCAGCCTACTGTATACTCATTACTAGCTATAGAAGATGAATGAATGACATGGTGTATACCAGCTACAGAAGGTCCAGCCTATGGTATACTCATTACTAGCTATAGAAGATGAATAAATGACATGGTGTATACCAGCTACAGAAGTCCAGCCTACGGTATGCTCATTGCTAGCTATAGAAGATGAATAAATGACATGGTGTATACCAGCTGCAGACGTCCAGCCTACGGTATACTCATTACTAGCTATAGAAGATGAATAAATGACATGGTGTATACCAGCTACAGAAGTCCAGCCCACGGTATGCTCATTACTAGCTATAGAAGATTAATAAATGATATGGTGTATACCAGCTACAGAAGTCCAGCCTATGGTATGCTCATTACTAGCTATAGAAGATGAATGAATGACATATACCAGCTAGAGAAGCACCGTCCGTGGTATGATTACTAGCTATAGAAGATGAATGGTGACATTATGTATACCAGCTACAGGGGTTCTGCCCATAATATGCTTATTAATCTATAGAAGATGAGACAGGATATGGTCTGTACCAATTACATGATACCAGCTAGAAATGTGAAATGATTTCATTGGCTGTTCCAGCTACAGAAGGTTACATAGACCATAACATTGATGGTACCAGCTACCTAAGGTGAGATATTAGCTGGCCATTACCTCATCAAGGAAAATTAGGTATTTGGCGAGTGAGGAACAGCTACAGAAGATTACACATCAGTCAGGTTTAAGCTATGGAATATAAAAATAAAAAAACCTCTCATGCATTTGTTATTCTCTGCAGCGGAACAGCTCTCTTCCCGATGAGAGTAACATTGCTATGCTCCAGGAAGAAGTACAAGCTCTGAGGAAGAGAGAAGCCCATGCTCTGCAGGTCATGCGTGAAGGACAGCAACAAGTGATCGAGCTGAGTGATCGCTGGCAGGTGAGAGACACATTAATATGTCTTCACTCGCTTCCCCTCTAGTCCATATAGTCTCTTCAGCATTTGACATAATCATACTTTATTTCTTGTCATGCCATTTTTTCATTATGTAGTCCCTGTCGTCCCGGGGTGGAGGTATTTGGAAAGACTCTCCTCGTAAGAGTGCAACTGGGGACCTACAGGATGAGGTTATGTCTTGTCGGTTAAGAGAAGCCATGGCTCAAAGCGAAACGCGTGAACTCCGCCAAAGAGTCCTTGTACTGGAAAGTCAGGTGACTCCGCACTTGCCGTCAATGGTCACATATTGTATTGTATTCTGTATATTATCAGTGTAGCTTGCTGGTTGTTGTCAGCTGTGCTGAAACGCTCGCTCTGTTCTGACTGACAAATAAATAGTCTATCATATGATGCATGTGCTCCTTAGTTCATACAGAGATATTTGCTTTCTGCCGCTCTGTCGAGTTCAGAGGGATGGATAAAGCTCATTTGCTATTTAAAGTATTTATTACTTTCCCCAGATTGTGACATTGTGCCTTTGCATTTAAACATAAGTCATTAGTTAATTAAGTGGTCCATATTGTTAAGGCTTCTGTTTTGTTAGTAAACAAGTAAGTCTGCTATTTGGCAGTAATGTCTGTGTATAACTAAAGTAAGGCAAAGTAATAATATACTTTTCCATCCCAATGTGTGCAGTGTGCTATATGCCCCATCACTTTGCTGAGAATTGGCATGTTTAAAATACCATTTAGAATAGTGAAGTTAATCTATACGTTTTGCAATAGTCTGGCATTGGGGAGATGTCTGAGGTATAAGAACACTTTTCTTTGGGCAAACAGAGCATGGCCGGGGATGTCCGAACATCCTAGCCTTTTGCTACTAAAGCTTTTTGTCTTATATCAGCTGCTGTACCTGTGTCTATGATGTTGGCAGGGGAAAGTCCATGTGAGCTGTGACATAACAATTTACCTGTATGGTTCACTTATAAATAAGAAGTAACAGTAGGCAGTACGTTTTTGGCTAGCGTCAATCTACAGTGAAGACTTGTTATACCTATATGCACTTTGTGTGGATGAAAGGATTTAATTACAGGGAAATGGGTCCTTGAGTTAAACTGAGTCACCCAACACGCTGCTGATGCCTCATACTCTCTACAGGAGGTGCTGCACGAGAAACAGCTCTCACGGCTGGAGAAAGAGTGCAAAGAGCTGCGAGAGAGACTACACAATGAGGCCGCACAGACCAAGGCTCTGCAGACACAGATGAGCGAGGCTAAGCGGAGACATGCAGTGACCGAGTGCAAGGTAAGACTTTATGTTGGTAAAAGCAAGAGTTGTAAGTGGCACCTACATATATTGGTCCGCACATAGGTTTAAACCCCATTCAGACATTTCATGGTCCTCCTGTGTATCCAGCGTGCTTGTGATCATTGTGGCTTGAAGATTGGATGCACATCTTAGAAAGTGGAAATCATCGGCCTCACTTCTTCAGGGTCCATAGGGCCACAGGAACTACCTTGGGGAGGGGGGGGGTGTATGTGGTTGGGGACATCCAGCCACCAAACAGTCAAAGCTTTAGCTCACAGAATGCACTGGTCCTCCTCCATAAATTCCCCGTCCCCAGCCACAGGCATTCAGTTTTTTGTTTGGTGCTCAGCAGGAGTTCAGACGCACCATTTGGACAGGGGAGTGCTCTGGCGTTATTTTACTGGCTTAGCAGTGCTGAGCGTCCTAATGAGTCGCATGCACTGTGACCCCTTCTACCTCCGCCGATGCCGCAACACCAGTAACGTCTCTGGTGACTTCGGCGGGTCACAGTGGAGCTTAGTTAGCAGCTGGAGACCCGGACTGCAATCGGACGCACAGAGATGTCAGGTAAGGCGATTCCTCGTTTACGTTGAATTGCGTGTGGCAGTCCTTGCTTCCGGCACAGGAGACGCACCGGAAGCCGCTGCAGTGAAGGCCCGGCCATTCCCCCGCATCCTCACTAGACCAATGGGGCCTAATCGTCTGACGCCGGAGAACAGCAGTAGGCGCATCTACTGCCATGAGGCCAGCGTACCTGGCAGGTTGATGCAGCTTAGGGGAGGTAGGCTTTCACCCGGCCGCTCATCCCCCGACCCAGGCGCAGACCCTACGAAAGTATTTCTACGTCTGGGTTGCTCCTCCTACCTGCCTCGTATATATGAGACGCTCACAGTCCACCATCGGTGCTCTGCTGAAGCTGTTTGTTCTCAGAAAGTTTGGGTTTATCTCCCTGTATACCTTTCCTCTGCTTCAGGTATATATTGCTCTACATCCTATCAAGCCTTGGGTGTTGGTCAGTTAATTCAGAGCTTATTGCGATTTAATTGCATATGCATTGTATGTGACTTGTGCTAGCTGCTGTTGATACTGCCTTTTATTTCTGACTGTCAGTTATAACTATCACTGTTTTTCTCCTCATCCCTCTGTACAGGGTGTGTGGGGTATTCTGTGTACTTCACAAATACTGGTATTTGTGAAGACTGTCATATTGTCCTTTTATACATTGATATGTCAAAGGTTAAGGATAATCAGGAGGTTGAAGCTCCTGTGCTGGTGTCATGTAAATCCTGTTCAGCAGGCCTGTTGGTTCAGGATTTCATACAGGATGGTTTGTGTGCTCCCTGTTATAGGAGACAGCTACCTCTCCAATCCAGTACACCAGCTCCTGTACAAGAGCCACCCTGGGCATCCTCTTGGTCTCAGGTTATGTCGCATTTAGTGGACCATACAGTAGCTCCGGTACTGCCTCCCACTAAGGAGTTCCCGCAAGCAATTACATCCTGCTATCTATATGCCCCCCATGCATCCTTTCTGGATGGATGCCTATGCTCACTCAAATCAGAGTATGGTTCAACCATCTACCGCTGCTCAGCAAGTGGTGCAAACGAATAGACCAGTTACTGTTGAGCATAAGCATAAGATAGTGTCCTATCAGGCGCAGCCTGGGGATTCTATCACATCATCAGATGATGATACACATGGTTCCTCTTCTGAGTCTCTCTCGGCTGCGGAAGGCCACCAATCCTCTGTGGATGTCCCCTCTCTCTGGTGAGAGCGGTTAGATCCATCCTTAGTATAGAGGAAGAGGAGGTTCTGCCTAAATCTAAGACTCCGGTCTTTAGGCATCAGAAAGTGGTAAAGGATTACTTTCCTCAGTCTGAGCAGTTTACGGACCTCATGGCTGAAGCATGGAGCACTCCTGATAGACGTTTTCATGGTACAAGGAAGTTAACATCGCTGTATCCGTTTTCACCTGGTGAATGTACTAAGTGGAAAGTCCCTCCAGCTGTAGATGCACATGTGACACGGTTGATCAGGAGCTCTACATTACCTATTTCATCTGCATCCTCACTCAATGATGTTACAGATAGGAAAGTTGAAACATGTTTTGAAATCAGTATTTTCATTGTCTGGAGCTATTACCTGGCCGGCTATGGCCGTAGCGTGAGTAGCCAAGGTGATGGAGGAATGGGTAAAAGCTCTGGAAGACAGTATGCCACAGGCTACCAGAGAACAACTGTCCTATCTCTCCCAAATGCAAGAAGCGGCGGCTTATGTGAGAGAAGCCGTTATTGACGCAGGACTTCTGGCTTCTAGAGTATCTGCAACTTCGGTTGTGGCTCGCAGAACTCTTTGGTTAAGTCCTGGAAGGCAGATAGATACATGATCTAAGAGAGCCCTTCAATCTTTACCTTTTGCTGGAAAAATGATGTTTGGTCCAGAATTGGATAACATAGTGGCTACCTTGGCAGCAGCAAAATCTGCCGGATTGCCATCTGCGACAACATCTAAATATAGGCAGTCTTCGTTTCTAACCTTTCACCCGCATGGAAGGGCAAAGGGACAATCTTCTTCCAGACAAGATAATTCCCGCAGGAAGGCCAGACTGCAAACCAAGAAATCATGGTCGGCCAGACGTCCAGCTTCCAAGTCGGGCAATAAGCCGTGGACGCTCTGGCGGCGAGGTGGGATTTCAGGTTGCCATACCTGTTTCCTCCAATCTTCCTCCTACCAAGGGTACTCAGAAAATTCAAACAAGAAGGCGGCAGGGTGATACTAATAGCCCCGGCTTGGCCCAGACGACATTGGTTTACCGATCTGACATGTCTATCCATAGACAATCCACTTCCTCTACGGCCGGATTTGTTAGGGAAGGGCCCCTGTCTACATCCGGACCTACCTCGTCTGTCTTTGACAGGGTGGCTCTTGAGTTTTCCGTCTTAAAAGCCAAGGGTTTTTCTACTTCTGTGATTCAGACGATGCTCAGGGCAAGAAAGCCTTCCTCTACCCGCATCTATTACAAGATTTGGCATTCCTTTTTTCAATAGTGTTCCCACAGAAAGTATGACCCTGAGGTTTTCAGGGTCTCCCGAGTTCTTGCTTTTCTCCAGGCTGGACTAGACTTAGGTCTTCGCTGGGCTAACTTGAGAGTTCAGGTTTCTGCATTGTCAGTTTGGTTCTAGCGCAGAATTGCTCCCCTGCCGGATGTTAGAACATTTTTGCAGGGTTTTCTCCGCCTTCAACCTCAGTTTGTGCCTCCAGTGGAACTGTGGGATTTATCCTTGGTTCTCAGGGCACTGCAGGCTCCTTCCTTTGAGCCCTTGGACACTTTTTCTCCTCGCTATCTCCTCAGCTCACAGAGTTTCTGATTTAGCAGCGCTTTCATGTCGCTCCCCATATTTGATTTTTCACCAGAATAGAGCTGTTCTCCGTACACGGGCGGGTTACCTTCCAAAGGTGTT
Source organism: Taudactylus pleione (assembly GCA_031769625.1). NCBI lineage: Eukaryota > Metazoa > Chordata > Amphibia > Anura > Myobatrachidae > Taudactylus > Taudactylus pleione. Next base: position 2,522,317 of record JAUIMM010000252.1, on the reverse strand, counting down.
ATCCCGTTTTCATATGAATGAGGAAATTGTAGTCCCGGCCTTTCATTCTTCAGACCTTTCTACAGCTGAAGCCTCCCTGGATGTGGTTCGAGCCCTTCGTATCTACGTGGATCGTACCAACTCCATCAGGAAATCAGATGTGCTTTTTGTGTTATATGGTTTTCACAAGTGAGGCTGGCCAGCTAACAAGCAGACTGTGGCTCGCTGGCTGCGCATGACTATATCTCGGGTTTATACACAGGCTGATCTCCCTGTCCCTAACACGGTGACGGCACATTCGACTTGGTTTGTGGGACCTTCAAGGGCATTTAGACATGGCGCCTCTGTGGAACAGTTGTGCAATGCGGCCACCTGGTCTTCTGTCCACACTTTCATAAAATTTTATGCATTTGATACTTTTGCCTGCCATGATGCTTCCATTGGGGCGTCGGATTCTCCTCTCTGCACAAGAACATCCCCACCCTTTAGGGAACTGCTTAAGGACATCCCCAAGGTAGTTCCTATGGACCCTGAAGAAGAAAATAAGAGTTATGGTAGACTTACCTTTGTTAACTCTTTTTCTTCGAGGTCCACAGGGTGCCCACCCTGACGCACCTGGCCTCAGTTGGGATCTGTTCCTTCTTGTCACTGATTCCCTCATATTTGTGATAGTGTTTCTAGTGTAATTTGTCCTTTTTTCTCCTCCACTTCCCTTGTCCTGCCATTTAGACTTGTTTACAAACTAAATGCCTGTGGCTGGGGGCGGGGTATATATGGAAGAGGACCAGTACATTCTGGGAGTTAGGGTCTCATTCAGACCCGGTCGCAAGCGCTGAGCGCTCGCAACCGGCTCTGTTAAGGCCCTGCGCACGCGCAGCAGCCGCACTGCGCGTGTGCAAGCCCCGGATCGGGAGACAATTTCTCTCGCTCCGGAGCTCACTAGAAAAGGGGCGGCTGTCAAAGTTGATCGACAGCTCGCCCTGTTTTGTTGGCGGGGCGGGGGGGTGGCTTCACAAACGGAGGCATTCCTGACGGAACGCCTGCCGTTTTGTGGGCGGCCACACTGACATCAGCAGTGATGTCAGTGGGGAGCTTCCTGCTCGATCAGAGCAGGAAGCTCCCTGGGGCTTGCGGTTGCCGAGACCCAACCTTAGGGTCTCGTCGCAAGCCCCGATGGTCGCGATGGTCTTGACCATCGCGACCCTCAACCTGGTCGGTCGCTAAAGCTGTGGGTGTTAACTCACAGCTTAGCTAGCGACCAGGAGGCCGCACTTGAAAAGTGAAGCGGCCGCCCTCATTCAGAGAGAGCGCTCGCTTATAGCGACCGCCTCTGAATGAGGGCCTTAATGCTTTGACTGTTTGGTGCCTGGATCTCTCCAAACCCACCGCCCGCAAGGTAGTTCCTGTGGAACCTGTGGACCTCGAAGAAAAAGAGTTAACAAAGGTAAGTCTACTATAACTCTTATTTTTTAAAATAAGAGGATATTGGGGGGCATCCTTTTTGTTTCGGATGCCCCTTTTTTTGTAAAGTACTGTAGTCATACACTCATATATTTGTTCTTGTTTGTCCATGAACGTACTGTGATTTCTGCTACATCCCTGGTGGAATATTATTTTGTGTAGTTCAGAGTTTTCCAAACTCCACCATTACATTAAGGATATCCATGCTTGAGTCCAGATGTTTATATCAAATTGACTGAGGTACTAATTAAGACACCTGTGCTCAAGCTGGGATATGCTTAAAACCTGGACTGCAATAGCGAAGCTTAAGAAACTCTGGTGTAGTTAAAAAGTCTGGTGGTCCCTCACCAAATAATCTTCAATCTCTCCTGGTCACACTGCAAAAAGACATTATTCTGTGAGTGAGGTGCATGGCAGCACTGGGCACCCCCTGATCCACCCTCACCCAGATGTGATAAGTCCGCATTATGCCATGCTGTTTCACTCACATTTCCATACATAATATTTGCGTGGTTTGGAAAATACACATTTGTGACAGTACAGCGGTGATTGCAGGGCTCTCGCTCGGCAACTCCACTTTGTAAATGACCCAGTTTCTGTTTCCTCCCAGAATAAAGAAGAAGTGATGGCCGTGAGGCTGAGAGAAGCAGACAGCATGGCAGCCGTTGCTGAAATGCGTCAGAGGATAGCAGAACTGGAGATACAGGTGAAGAATTTATATACATTCCCTAACTGCCATCTGATCACAGCCTCCCCCCATCTCCTGCTGTGTTCTCCTTGTTACCTGTCATGTTCCCAGTGCTGAGTGCAGCTTTCTAACTGCTTCCCCTCTCTCCCAGAAAGAGGAGGGGGTGATACAAGGAAAACTGAATGATTCCGACTCCTCGCAATATATTCGGGAGCTGAAGGATCAGATTGAGGAGCTGCGGCAGGAGGTCAGTCCATGTATTGATCTGTGGGTGAAGCAATTAGCTCACCAGTATGATAGAACGCCAGTATATGTTTTCCATTGATGTGGAGTGAAATGGCCATTACAGTCGCTAAATGTCTACTCCATCTGCATAAAGACACCTAGAAATTGACAGGTCTGGTCCATCTTAAGATTTCGCGTATTCTGTACAATGTAATGCTTATCGCTATATTATAACACTCTTTGATATCTCTCTCTCGTACCCAAAGATTCTCCTTCTTCGAGGTCACAAACCTTATTCTGACTCCATAACTTTCGATGGACTGCACCTCTCCTCCCGCTCTGGGCGGGAAGATGAAGACTCTCTTCCTTCCTCAGACGAGGAGCTTCTTTCCCGGCCTCTTGGAGCTTTGCAAGATGCACTATATTCCCACTCACCACACAAGTCTTGCTTCCTCCGGCCCCTCAGGAGTACCGCCAGCTCTGACAGTGAGGAAGGAGTAGAAACTAATGGAGCAACTTCTGATACTCCCCCCGAGCCTGCGGAGGAGGAATAGCACGAAGGATGGGAGGACTTTAGACAAAGGAGCAGAAAACACATACAGTATTTGTATCCTTTCTGGCTCCGATGGACGACTTATACCTCTGAAGGAGGAGCGTCAGTATTCTCTTCGAGAAACAACAACTGATTGGTACGTGATGGGTGCTTGAACTGCTCCTACGTATCCGTACAAAGGTACTTGAAGTTAGACCTTTAAGAGACCAAGTACCAATCACACTACTTCATGCATTATAGAACGAGGAAATCATTCTACACCTCATATGGTACTTTCACAAACTCTTGTGGGAATGAACATGAAGGTTCTAACTGACTTCCATGAAATAATCCCGTAGATGGTTTTTAATGTCACATTTTTACTCCAATACTTACCTGAAAGGTGAATGTACATTGTTCACATGCTTTACACCCATAAAGGACTAACCAGTACCAAGGGAAAAGGGGCATACTGGAATGTGAAATAACTAAACCCATAGTTGCATTACAAATAATAAGGGACATAAGATGGCTCAATAGTTTTATTTCTAAGAGAAAAAAAATATTAATATGAATTACAATTACCCTTGTTGAACCTTGCTATTAAAGGTAGTTTCTCATAGTATAGGTGTAAATACAGAAGATCAGCATTCCTGCTAAGGGATTGTACTTTAGTGTTGATCTATTAATGAATATGGGATGTTTATAGTGTACCTGCCACCTTAACTCCATGGAGACAGCCATTTTGTGGAATGAATCAGTATTCAGAAAGATGAAGCCAGAACCACTAGGAACCAGTACCTCAAAGATATTACTATTATTAGTTAATGTAAAGGTTACATTTGAATATTTGTTGAGCTCAGAAAATGGCTGCCTCCATTGTCTACTTCATGAAGTACCTCAGTGATGTCCGTAGTCAAGAGACTTGATTGAATACATTTTTGTAAATGTTAAGTTTGTCCACAAAATGGCTGTCTCTGTTGTGTGAAGGTGACAGGTGCATTTTTGTCAAGGCTACGAGCCAGAAAAGCAGAATAATACCTCAAAATAAGAAAAGGGAACACTCCATTTAGGCTTACAGAATGCTAATATGATTTAAGAATACTATATATTACAAACTGGGCCACGGCTTCCTGTCTGTCTTTGAAGAGTTGCAAATTCAGTTCTTATAAATCAAACTCCTCTGTGTGCATTTATAAAAACCGCAAACCTTTATTTGGAGAAAACCACTTAGTAACCTATATAATAACATGTTACAACATGCATAAATATGGTGTAGCCATAGCACCAATCAGATTCTAGCTGTCATTTTGTATTGTAGATAGGAAAATGAAAGCAGGCCTATGGTTGCTACGGGCTAGAGCAGATTTGTGAACATGGCAGCCTATTATTAAATAAGTCCACATGTCTGCTTAGCTAGATGACTCCCCCACTTCAGATGTAGAGAACATAGAGAGTAAGATAAGATGGCTGCTGGCCTAATATAGTATGAAACAAAGGTGCCTCCTACTAGCTCGATCCGAGCTTGCCAAACTCTAGAGCCTCCAGCCAGCCTTTGTCTAACCACTACGCAAAACCGTACCAGCCCAATACTTTTACTACAGTGTTACTAAGACTCAGACACTACAAAGCAAATTGTGTTCATGTGTATATATTTATATATAATTATTTTTGTTTATTGTAAATGCTTCAGTGTTAACAAACCAATGAGCTATATCTTGTTTTTTTATTAATGTTATCTCTTCAGAGGTGCAAAAATGTACCCTTCATCACTTTACTAATGTAATGAGTGCAATTGTTACAGATGTCCAATATATTGCAGAAAGGTCCCTTTTTATTTCCCTTTTTATTTCTTTATAATTATAGTGTATTCAACATGGCCCCCTCCAGCTGCTGTGGAACTACATATCCCAGCAAGCCCTGTCACAGTTTTGCTCTTAGGATATGCTAAAACAGGGCATGCTGGGATGTGTAGTTTCATAGTAGTTGGCTGGCCACATTTTAAATATCCCTGATGTAATGGCTTTTATCTTGCTTTAACTTATTTCTAGGTTGTAAAATACAAATGTTACGGCTAATGAGTTATCAAAATATGGTACATTTCATTGTCATTGTTATTTATAACTAGACTGGGCAATCATTGGCTCTTTTGCCGTTGTGAAACTACCAATCAGCGTAACCAGTTATGGCTAGAGAGCCTTGGGTTCTCTAATCCTGTTTTTAAAGTACATTTTTCCATTTCAGTGTAATATCTTAACTTTTATAGGTGAGACCTTTTGCCCAGAGTCAGAATAGTCATAAATTGAAAAATGCACAAAAATATAAATATATATTTTACCATTTTAAAGTGCAATAAGTGCCCCCAAGATAGACCACTGCATAAACCGATTTTATTTACACAATAGACAGAATATTAAACTCTGTCATGTATTTTGTCTGGCTGTATAATGTCAGATACTCCAGCGGACCTTGATATGATGTTGTTGTGAACAGTGCACTATGTTCCGTGCAAGAACTACTTGCACGCCTGTTGTTTATATGTGTATAGTGTGTAAATATTGCTAAGTGTTTATGTCTAATTTTGTTGAGTGCCAAATGCACCAGAAGCAGGTGCTGAGGGGACACAGTGACGGTTCTTGCAGGTTAAGAACTTAGAGGACAATGAAGTGACGGCGGGTGCAGACCTTCAGGTGAATGAGTGGTGACTTCTCAGCAAACAGTGCCCTACACAAGTCTGCCCTGGGAGGAGGCCTGAGGGTCTCCTGGCACCTGCATGGGGAGGAGGGTGTTAGTGATATAATGATCTGCAGACATCTGACAACTCCTGTGTTTAAAGTGCAGCCACACGGGATTGTGGGAGCAGAGTGACACTCGACTGCATTTTGGGAATGACACTCTGCAGACACATTAGGAGATGTGGTAGTGCAGTGAACTTCTGCAGACACATGAGGTATGGTGTTTGAGGAGGGATGCTCTGCAGACACATGAGGTATGGTGTTTGAGGAGTGATGCTCTGCAGACACATGAGATATAGTGTTTGAGGAGTGATGCTCTGCCAACACATGAGGTATGATGTTGGAGGAGTGATGCTCTGCAGGCCGATGACAGTGAGATGTTAGCTGACTAAAGTCACCACACCTGACAGCTGCAGAGCTTCAGTCTATTGTTTCTTTTTGTGGTCTGTTAAGGACAAAACTGATTCTCTGAGACCTCTTTTCAGAAAGCTGATTTAATGAACATCCTGCAAATTGTGTCTGTTCCTACCTGTAGTGTTAGAGAAGGTGCCACACTAAGCTCCACCCTGCACTTTTACACTGGCTAATGAGTCACGTGGCTGGCACCCCCTGCTGCCCATATTGTAGTGGCTGATGTGGCCACACCTTCACTTTATTCAATAAATACATTCACTCAGTTATTAATAAAGCATCTCTGTGTCATTCTGTACGTATGCATACTAGGGAACGGGAAAAACAAGGGAAGAGTCAATTGCACAGGAATTATAGAATTTCTGCACAGGTTATATACCTTGGATAGAAATGTTATAGGCAAAAGAAGGCGCTCCCTGGAGTAAAATACAGTCTATATTGGAGAAGAGAGAAAGAAAAGAACTTCTTGGTGGGGCAGAATGTGATGAATAAAACTTAGGGGTCTATTTACTAAGCAGTGTTAGAAGTGAAAAGTGATAAGGTACCAGCCAATCAGCTCCCAACTGTCATCTCACAGGCTGTGTTTGAAAAATGACAGTTGGGAGCTGATTGGCTGGCACCTTATCACTTTCTTATCACTTTTCACTCTGTCTCCTCACACTGCTTAGTAAATAGACCCCTTATATTATATTGGTAATGTTTTTTGTTTTGTTTTTGTTTTTTAACATTAAATGGCTCTAATATGTTTTAATAGAACACAGCAGCACCTGAAGAAAGAAAAATCTAAACATTACATGTATAAATTGTTTATAGGTTTGTGGACACTGATTACCTGTGGACTTATGTGGCTGCAAATTGGTGAACTGAACATCTTTTTACTTCATACTCTGATGATATAGACTGCTGTGTTGTCCACGGTACAATTTCAGTTTTGTTTTAGATTTGTAATTCTTCAGATGCTGCTATTAGTGTCATAAAATACTATGCTAATGAGGAAATCATCAGTAGATATCCAGCAGTGAGTAATTGCTCATCACTGTGGTTAATAGTAGTATTATATTTTTTTGCACTGTGTTCTATTAAAACATATTGTAGCCATTTAATGTTTAAAAAAAAACAACAATAAAATATAAGTTTTAATCTAATTTCATAGGAGTTCTTTTCTTTCTCTCATCTCCAATATAGATCATTCTGTACATAAGCTGTGCAGCAGTACCGCCATGCGGTGAGCTGTGTATATACATTCTCTTGCATGATGTTGTACAGGAGAGACTATGAGGGTTCTCTATATTCCATAATGCATTGTGCTATATCTGTCCTGTGCTGATATGATGGGGCTTATCTGACAACATGAGACAATGGGCCTGATTCAGAGCCGCTCGCTATTTGCGGTCGTTCATTCTAAAAAAAGGGGTGGCTATTCAAATGAATCGTTCGCTAATTGCGGTCTGTTCACGCCTCTAAGTCTGAACGAGCGAGCAAAACGCGGTTGTAATTTTGAAAAATACGCCCCCTGGCCGCTCGCATCCTACGTCATGTCCGCTATTTATTAGATTAATCGAGCACATCGAACAGCGTATGAACTGCTCGCTATTCTTGTGGCTGGTTTTTTCAACCGCTATTTTGCGATCAGTTCGGGGTAAAAAAAAACCAAGTGACGTGGTCAATGACGCTGCTGTATTAATTATGCACACCCTTAAAACGCCCGTTTTGACCTTTAAGCACGCCTGTGATCTAATTCCACACCCCTGTTTTCAAGCACCTTCCCCTGTTACCACCCACATACGCCTCCTTCTGTCACTCAAAATAGCAGGCATTCGCTATATAGCGAACAAACGATTTTCGGCCGCACTGACTGGTTCACGCATGCGTATTACAATCCGTACGCATGCGCAGATGTGCGAACATCGGTCAGAACGAATGAGCGGCCGCTTACGAGCGGCTCTGAATCAGGCCCAATATGTTTGAAGCTACTGTAACATTAAACATTTTTTCAACTCAGTTGTTCCTAGCAATGATATCACATATATTGTCTATCACTAAACTATGGACCCATAGCATTGTCAGATCATTATCACACATGCAATGTGATTGTCAGGAATGGTCTGGAAGAACAGTAAGAAATTTTGGGGAAGGAAAGTCAAACAATATCATCTTCACTGCATTCGCCATCATCAGATAATATGTGAAGAGCTAAAGGAAGAATATTATTATGCAATCTTACCTCAATATCACAATATCAAATACTAAGTGAAAATAAAATCTATAGGGCTGGCTCCCTGGTTTCCTCATTAGTAAATTGTTTTAGTGATTGCGGGTAGAGGAGGTAGGGTGTAACATGGAATAAAGTTAACCATTATGTACAATAGTCCAGGTGACCTATTTATTACAGTATATGTGTGTTAATGTGTATCTGGGCTGATCCAATATTCATCTTCTCAACTGACTTTGAACTAATGAGGGATATTCCACAATCACGTATGTGACTAACACACTTTACATATATAATTCAGGTAATCTAGGTCATTAATGTAGAAAGTGAGACTATACTGTACTTTATAAAGTACCATAGAAGGTTACTACAATAACCATTAGCAGAGAATCTATTATATGTTTGTTACATCTGATCATGTACCATTCTGTTTTTGCATAATCATGTATGTGACAAATATATAGAAGTCACATTAGACATGTATTATTTCTTCTTTACAGTTCTGTGAATCCTATGTTCCAAATGTGTTGTGAATTTATTTATAGGTTGGCAAAGGACTAACAAACAAATATCACTAAAGGCAATTTACTAATACATTGCCATAATACAGTATATTAATGTGATAAAATGATGCCAGTCATGTATGAGACAGGTAATCCGGTATGTGACATTGTATGAAGATCCATGGTTATGTGACCAGCTCTTACAATCGGACTGGATAGATTGTAAGTCAGGACTACGCCTTATTCCAAACATCATTGTTAGATGCAGCTTCCCCGCCCCTTCCCAAAAGTATATAGTTTTCATAAGTTTTACATTGATCACTGGGAGCGTCATTAAGGAGAAGAACATTTTTTGCCGACCTTTTACATATGTAATGTTTATGTCTGGACTCTGGACCTGATTCAGAGCCGGACGATATTTGCGGATGGGCGTTCTAAAAAAGGGGCCGGATATTTAAATAGAGCGCTCGATCTTTGCGGTGTGTTGACGCCTCTATGTCTGAGTGAGCGTTCGAAAAATGCGCTCGCTATTTTGTAAAGACGCCCCTTTGCCGTTCGCATCACACGTCATCTCCGGTATTTATTAGATTAATCGGGAACATCGAAAGGCATCTGAACTGCTCGCAGTGGTTGTGGTAGGATTTTGCGAGCAGTTCAGGCTAAAAGACAACCAAGTGACGTGGTCGATGACGCTCCTTTACTAATTATGCACTCCCATTAAATGCCCTTTTGACCGTTAGGCACGCCTGCGTTCGGATCTCCACTCCCTCGGTTTCAAGCACCTTCCCCTGTTACCACCCACAAACGGTACATTCTGTCACTCAAATTAGCAGCCCCTCGCTGTTTTACGAGCGCACGATTTCCAACCGCAATGACTGGTTTGCGCATGCGCATTACGACCCATACGCATGCACAGTTGTGCGAACATCGCTCAGAGCGAACGAGCGGCCGCTTACGAGCGGCTCTGAATCAGGCCCTCTGTGTTATATAACAAAGTGTGTGCCGCTTTCATGTGTGTTGTTTTCTAATACCATGTTCCTACAGTCATTTCATCATGCAGCCTAGAGTAGTATAGAAAAGGCATATATCTGAGTCGCACCCTAAGCGATATACACAGAGTCATTTCATCATGCAGCCTAGAGTAGTATAGAAGGAATCGATTCCCGTCAGCGGCAGCCCGACATCAGCAGAGTGCCGAGCAGCGGAAGCCCGACAGGGCTGGAAATCCCGATCGTGGATAGGTGAGTATCTACTAACATAACCTAACCCTCCTTATGGGCGCCTAACCCTAACTTCCCCCCCAAGTGCCTAACCCTAATCCCCCCCTCTAAGTGCCTAAACCTAACCACCCCCTTCCCCGCTGCCTAAACCTAAGTCCACCGGGGGGGTGCCTAACCCTAAGTCCCCCCCAGGGGTGTCTAACCCTAACCTTCCCTCCCCCTAGCCTAACCCTCCCGGGGGGGTGCCTGACCCTAAGTCTCCCCCCCCGGGAGCCCTAAACCTAACCCTCCCCCCCGCGGCTGTCCGCTCGCGGTGCCCGGCATCTCTACGATCGGGATGCCGGGCACCGGCCTCACGGCGTCGGGGAAATGCGGGCGTCTACATCTAGACGCCCGGCATTTCACCCTTGCCGGGATATGACAGTCGGGAAGCCGGCTGCCGGTATTTAGGCAGTCGGCTTCCCGATTGCACACCGTATAGAAAAGGCCTAGATCTGAGTCGCACCCTAAGCGATAAGAACACAGTTGGACAATGTTGTAAGTACTGCTTATGCGTCTGAGTCGCACAGCGCATGTGATCTGATTGTTACTGCACAGACACACATTTGTAATCTCTTTATTTATATTTTAATAGAAAATACAGCACAAAAATAAACATATGCACTGATTTTTTTGAACGATCTACAATTCAAACATATCAAATATTATTTTCCAAAAAATAAAACTACACCAAAAATACACTTCAATCAAATTTTTGATTTGTAACAAAAATACAGAAAAAAAAACAAAGTAAAGAAAAAGAAGAGAAAAGGAAAAAAATTAGGGGGGAAGGGAATTAAAGAAAGGCAAGCTACAGTATAGTAAATCATTTACGGATAGCCAATATCACTCCATACCGGGCAACTGCCTGTGAAATGCAGAATACCAAGGTTCCGAGGTAGCATGAAACTTAGTCACTGAATCATGAAGGAGTTCAGTGATGTATTCCATAGAAGCCAAATACCATATTTTATTAATCAATGAGGCTATTGCCGAGGCTTCAGTTTGTTTCCAGTTTGTGGCATCAACAGTTTAGCAGCATTATAGCTATGGCCACAAAGTTTGTTCTGGGGTTTAGAGAGGGAGCCAGTGGGTTTACATAAAAGTGTGTGTAGAGGGTCTCTAAGGGGAGAAACACTGAGCACCTTGGACACCAAAGATGTGACTTCATCCCAATATTTGGATATCGTAGAGCAGTCCCACCACGCATGAAAATAGGAACCTATTTGGCCACACTGTCTCCAACATAGGTCCGAAGACCCTGGGAAAATCTGGTGTAGTTTTGCAGGAACCATGTACGAGCGGGAATAAACTTTAAAGGAATTTTCCTTTATATTAGTGTTAATGGAGGACTTAGCCACCCATTGTCTAATATCTGCCCAGTCGTCATCCTCCAACTAATCCCTAGGTCTCGTTCCCATGTCTGTTCAAATGGTTCCCTAAATTCAAGGGATGAGGGAGCTAACATCGAATTCAGATTAGATATTGATCCCTTGCTGCCAGGGTTGTAAATACATTTACGCTCGAATAAGGTAGGTTCTCACAATTTGTGAGGTTTACTGAGTGAACGGATAAATGTACAAACCTGTAAGTACGCAAATTGAAGAGTAGGGGATAAACCATATTTTTCGCTCAGCTCTGCAAAATTGGGTTCCGGACTATAGACAGATAGTAATTAGTTAGACAATGTCTAGATAAACACCAGATGTTAGACAGTTAATAGTTAGACATGGATAAAAGTTTGATTCAGACACACTAAAGTTAGACATGTAAAAAGTTCGATAGGTACAAAAGATCAACAGGGTCAAAAGTTCGACATAAAAAAGATCGACACAAAAATGGTCAACACTTTTTTGTTTGTTTTTTAGGGTTAGGCACTTACTGGAGGGTTAGGGTGAAGATTAGGGCTAACAAACAAAAAGAATAATTGTCGACCATTTTTGTGTTGACCATTTTCATGTCGAACTTTTGACCCTTACGACCTTTTGTACCTGTTGAACTTTTTACGTGTCTAACTTTAGTGTATCTGACTTTTGTTTGTGTCTAACTTTTTTCCCTAACTATTGACTGTCTAATCTGGTGTCTATCTAGACATTGTCTAACTAATTACTGTCTATCTCTTATACCACACCCTGCAAAATTTTGGGGGGCAAAATCACCTAGAAAGTGCATAAATCTAGTTAACCCAGCCGCTGTCCAAGGATGCATATAAGAGTACACACACCCTAATGGGAAGTGGGGATGGCGCCATAGTGGAGTCAAAGGGGATGGGTATGGTGCCGGTTGTAGGCATTTATTCGACAGCTCTTACACAAGGAATTTCTCGAACCGAGGCTGGTCTCAAGTTAGAGGGTAGCCAAGGAAGATGACTAGCCAGGTGCGTTCCCACCAGTTCATTTTCAAGTACTACCCATTTCCTGCTCCCCTCCCTCAAAGATGGGAAGGCCCAAACCCCCATTAATCGTTGATTTGGACAAACAAGTTCTACGAAGTCTCGGTTTTTTACCTGACCACACAAAGGAGCCACATACCGATTGAACTTCGCGAAGATAAGAGGTCGTTACCACAACTGGTGTTTCAAATAAGTACAGTAACCTAGGAAGATGGTTATTTTGACTGCATTAACACGACCTGTCCATGAGACACAAAGTGGGGCCCATCTGGACGGATCCTGTTTAATTAATTGCAGTAGAGGGATATAATTAGCCTGAAATAAGTGTTCATACTGCTTAGTAATAGTAATCCCTAGATATTTGAACGATTTAGCTCGCCAAATGTATTCAAAGTTGGTCTCTAAAAGTTTTTGTGATGGAGGAGGGAGGTTAAATGCCAAAGCCTCCGATTTGGTGCTGTTCACTTTATTCCCTGAGCAATTGCCATAAGCATTTAATTCATCCTGTAAGTTAGGGAGTAAAGTCATGGGTGATGTCATAGTAAGCAGTAAGTCGTCTGCAAACAAAGATATTTTGTATTCTGAGCTCCACACAGACACCCCCTTGATATCAGGATTATTCCTAATTTTAGCCGCAAGAGGTTATATGCTCAGGGCATCGAGCAAAGGCGAAAGTGGGTATCCTTGTCTCGTACCATTACCCAAAGCGAAAAAAAGGTGAGGAGGGGCCATTAGTTGATACTATAGCCGATGGTTTGCAATATAGAGCCTTTATGGCCGACGAAAAACTACCACAGAAACCATACGTTTGTAGAGCTTGAAACTTAAAACCTATCAAAGGCCTTCTCTGCATCAAGTGACAACACTAGAGACACACACATTTGGTTGCAGGGAGTGTGGATTTTAGTTGGTGTACCTGGGAGGTAACGGGGTGGTTAGGCCATATGTGCAGAACGGGTCCTAAGAAGCGCAGACCCCCAACCATCAGAGATGTACATTCATCGGATGAACGTACATCTCTGAATCAGGCCCTATCTACACTCTATGGTATAACAGTCAGCAACTGCACTTTGTACACTGTACTGTATAAGTCATGACAAACAAGATAGATGGCTGCATTCAGATTTTTATTGGTGAGGTGACTAACTCAGAGACATAATACAGGGGTTAGAGCATTACTGTCACATTTGATGGCATCTGTAGGGAATCCTGTTGTCCTTACGAGCTTGGTGTCAGCTGATAGTCTGGCGCTGCAGAGAAGAGAGCGAGCATCATTGTCCCATGCGTAAGTGTCACACGACCTGCCCCACAGAGAAAATGGATGTGTTACTCACATGTCTTGATGTGAATACACCACAGTCCGGCCGTCAACATTGACCCAATGAAGAAAGAGCAGAGTGTGACCCCGACCACTGCCACCACTCCTACCCCCTGTGCGCCGTACTCTGTAAAGACAAACATACAGTAGAGGCTGGAAATCTCCTTTGGTCAGAGCCTGGATAATGGTTGTCATCTTTCTCACCTCTGCGTGCAGGAAGAGATGGCTTCTTGTGGCCTATAAGGCAATAATTACATTTACAATCATTCTTCATTCTCCAACTATTGCTGTTCGTATGTTAGTAAGTGGTGGGTGGGACTACTTACCTGTGCTGTAAGGGAGCAGTAGACGGGAGGGACCAGAAATGGTGACCAGCAGAGGTTGCGTCACTGTACGCTGTAGCTCAGGCCTGAGGAACAATGGTGGAGCAGTGAACTGGTTGCAGGGGTCATTAGGAATTCGACACTGGCAAAGTGTGGAAAGAAAAGGAATATGTTTTATTTTAGATCTAGCTGTTTGGCTCCACCTTCAGGTGTTTTTCATTGACTGAGTTACAGGTGCCCTCCTGTCACTTTTTCTACATACACATTTTCCGTGTTTCCTTCTGTGCTTAAAGTAAACCCGGGTACAAATTAGATGATATGTCGGCCCGATCCCGCGAATAGGACTGTCATATCAGACACATCATGTAATGTGTACGCATTATGCGCACCCCTGCTGGCCAACATAGTTGTCATTCCATAGTTCGTGTATGCCGAAGCTAGCAAGATCAATGGTGCCATGAATGGTATATCGGGCGGTCTGTCACTGGATCATGCAGCGTGTACCGTCTGCCATATATATCGTTGACCGGCACAATTGGCCGTCGCATCGGGTAGTCGTCTAATGTGTACCCACCTTAAGGGTTTTACACCAATTCAGTGAATTGTTTATTTGGATTGCCCTTGGAGATAACACGGTATTGTTCTGTGGATAAAATTGTTTCCAATTCACAGATAAGAACTAATCCATTTTATGTCCAAAAACAAACATCAACAATTTTGTCTGGATGACATAACGGCATTGGGGAATGGGAGAAGGCCAGAAAGATAAAGCAGTGTATTAGTAAAAGGCGCAGGAGAGCCTGTATAAAACAATAATTAAAAAACGTCTGAAGGTGGAAATCACTATGAAACATTTGGAATTAAGGCACTGAACGATTAGGAGAATAGCCGAGTATGTGGAATAGAATATACACAATGAAGGGTACCTCTGGAATTGTCATAGTTTCAGTGCTGCTACTACACAGTGATTCCATCAAGCAAAATTGCACTTTGCAGTGCAGGAATTGGATGGAGTTGTTGTAGAAAGGGCCAAGCTGGAAGCTGAAGCTCTTCGTGGGCAGGACCTTGGTGCAAGGCTTGGGTGGGACCAATGTCAAAGACACTCCTACTGCAGCTGGGCAGTTGTCCACAAGGAGCGGGATATGGGAATAATTGAAAGGATCTGAAGATGGTGAGAGCGAACATTGGGCCAAGGAGAGACCAAGGGATGGCAGTGCGGCAGAGAGAGACACCTATGAGGAATTAATTGCTATGATGTCATAGGATAAACATTTGAGATGGGATAAAAATAAATAAAATTAAGATTTAATTTTTAATGCAGAGAACGACTGGTAAAGACCAAAGAGGTTAAAGGGAACAGTCACCTGACCTCTGCCTGTACTCTGCTCCCCACTTTCACAATGCACATGCTCCCGCCTTCACATTGCTTGTCTGGGCCTCGGACCAGAAACTGAACACGGGCGGAGTCCATGAAACTGCGCTCTGATACCAGATGGGATGTACAGGGAGACTAGATGATGGACAAGAGACATAAACACTCACTATGAAAACTACAAGTAATTTCCCTATAACACCGTTATGCATCTCTAGTGTGATATATCATAAAAGTGTCACTCCTCTATAGCTCCATCACAGATCCACATTTCCACAGCAGCTTGTATTTTTTTCAGCATGCCTGTTAAGGCGCATACACACTGGACAATGTGTCCAGTGAGCGACATCGGCAGCGGCGGGCCTGGCGGGGCTGCCTGCATCGGCAAGTGCATACACACATGCCAATCCTGGCAACAACGGCGGCGTGGGGGCCATGCTGCTTTCGACAGCAAGGCATCGTTAACGATATTCCCAGATTGAGCTGCATGTACAGATGACTGGGGATATCGTTAACAACCCGCGGCAGCGTGCATCGTTCGTCATTAAGCTCATACACACTGAACGATTTGAATGACATATCGTTCAACGATATCGTTAACGTTCATAAAAATCGTCCGGTCTTTTAAATATCAAATGCACTGTAAAAATCACCACAATATACAGTATATCATAATAGTCACTCCCCCCCAACATTTGTCTAAGCTAGAATGATGTCTCTGTATAGCTGATTGAAAAGAAAAATGTAGCTCTTCACATGCGTGTCACTTATAGACCCACCTGGGCACGCGTGACATGGTGTATAGAAGCAATAATCAGCAAGCTGGATAGCTATAAATCATTTCTTGGCAGCATATAGAGTATTTTAAGTTTATTCCAGCAAACCCAAATATAATGGAAACTAATCTCCAATATGGCACTGCAGTGCTGGAAATCAAATTAACATCTAAATGTCACCATCAACAAGAGACCACAAAGCCTACTGTCGTCCTGTCCCTGTCTATCCATTTCAAAGGCAGCTCAGCATATGTGTGTCAATATGATGGCCATATCCTAGTGAGGGGAGGTAACAAGTGCTTGTAACAACAGCAAGGATAAAAAAGAAAAAAACAGCTGCAGTTATCAAAAAAACTGAATATGTTCTTTATATTTGGGGTTTGGGAGAATGGGTTGTCAAGTCAGAACTGCATAAAGGGTGTGAATTATTACTCTCTGCCATGTAGGGAAGGGAACATACAGTAATCATGGGGTTTTTTTCTGGAATGTTTATTAATGTGCTAAAAGTGTCATTTTTGATGTGCAGTAGGTTATGCCGATATCTAAGGTAAATGACAGAATAAGAAATAAAAAGGTTTGGACTGTTTTTTGATTCCCTACAGTTCAAGCTAGTAGATATTAATCCCCCCACATTAGCATCTACCCTGCCTACCATACAGTGGTGTAACTAGGGGAGATTGAGGGGGGCATGTGCCCTGGGCACCATGGCAGGCCCAGCAGAGAGGGGCGCCGCCAGCCAGGGCACCGTACCCGCACTGCCCACCACCCCCTGTCACAATTGCGCCCGATGTAATGAGCAGGCAACTGTGCCTGCTGGTGCTGACTGTAGGGGGAGCTGCAGCAGAAGCGCACAGCCCCTCCCAGGCAGTCATTCCCATCCTGAGAGCTTCCCCGGCGCTCTCTCAGCTCCGGAGCAGCCAGGTGAGTATTCATTTTTCTGGAGAGGGGGGCGAAAGAGGGGGGGGCGAACTTCTGCAGGCGGCGGGGGTGCATTTGTGTGAAAGAGGTGTGTGTATCTGTGTCAGTGTGTGTGTGTCAGTGGGTGTGTGTAACTGTGATGGTGTGGCTGAGAGATGACACGGGGAGGCGATGGTGTGGCTGAGAGAATGCAGGGGGGGAGGTGATGGTGTGGCTGAGACGATGCAGGGGGGAGAGGTGATGGTGTGTTGTGAGACGACGCGGGGGGGAAAAATTGGTGTTGCTGAGAGACGTAGCAGGGGGAGGTGATTATGTGGCTTAGAGACGACGCAGGGAGAGAGGCAACGCAAGGGGGAGGCGAAGATGTGGCTAAAAGATGACGCAGGGGGGAAGCAATGGTATTGCTGAGAGACGACGCAGAGGGAGAGGCGATGGTGTGGCTGAGAGACGACGCAGGGGGGAGGTGATGGTGTGCTGAGAGACGACACAGGGGGGAAGGCAATGGTGTGCCCGAGAGATGATGCAGTGGGGGAGGTGATGGTGTGGCTGAGAGACGACGCAGGGGGGAGGTGATGTTGTGCTGAGAGACGACACAGGGGGGAGGTAATGGTGTGACTGAGAGATAATGCAGGGGGAGTGGCGATGGTGTGCTGAGAGACGACGCAGGGGGATATTGTGTGGCTGAGGCTCTCAGGGGGAGGGAAGTTACACAGGGGGAACGAGTCTGGTTGAACCGCTGTTGTATGATGATGACCTTGTTAATATTCCTACACAAACAGGCATCTTCCAGACGATGTGACCTACATGAATAGTGTACCGACTGAAGACGCCGTTGTCCCAGGGAGCATGCATTTCTTCAGAGATTCCACATTGTGAGAAACTACCGTACAGGTAAGGTGCATATAGAAAGGAAGTAATGTTCCCAGAGTGACAAGAAATGGGTGGTGTGTCATGTTGGCACGCCCCATTTTCAGTGGCCATTCCCAGGGGCGGATTGGGATGGAAACCAGTCTGGGAAATTTATAAAGGAAACCCTAATGGAGGTGGGGTCTGTTGAGGGGGTGGGGCCCCTCATATGACCTGATTCTGAGTAGGACACAGTTGCGGTCTAACTTGTGTCTTTTGCTGTAGTTGCGTCTGCTAATGACGGTACAATGGCCTTTTCTGGCGTAGAGCCGTACTTCCGAATGTGCAAGAACTGAGATGCCCACTGTCAGTGTCTACATACGCTGCAATCACGCTTCCTGCGTCTTTAGATGTCACCATCGGCAGGCCCGCCAAGAGCCGCGGCGGGCCCGGGTAACAGGGGGCGTGGCCTAATTGTGGGAGGTGTGGCCACGCCCCCTTCCCAGAAAAAATAAACCTTTGCAGCGCCACAAAGTGACGCTGTGCGCTGGGGAGGGGGGCGCTCTGAGCCCCCTCAGCCCAGCTCAAATCCAGGGGGGGCACGATCAGTGTGATCGCTCCCCCCCCACAGGCATAGGAGACTGCTGTGGCTGCTGCTCAGCAGCCATGAGCAGTTTCCCACTGCAGCTCAGCACACGCTGTGTGCTGGGCTGCTGTGAGGGAGGGGGGGCGGCGCCGGACCCGGGCCCCCACCGGGCCCCTCTGGAAACCCGAGCCCAGGTAATCTGTACTCGCTCCCCCCCTCTCGGCGCCCCTGACCATTGGTCGCACTATTGGAACTTTCACCAGCCCTATGCTAGGTGCAGATCATCCATCTACGTATGGCCTCCAATGTGAGCAATTCAGCGTCTCTGTAGCCAACTCCTTGTAACCACCCAGGAACACCCAACACATTTCTAGTGCACTTCTTGGTGCATGCGTCTGAATTCATATTGCAACGCTATAAGGACACCATCAGGACAAATGCGCGGTGTAACTCAGATGCATACACAGATGAAAGACGACGCACAAGAAAAAAAATAAACACATTGGCCCCAAATGAAAACAATAAAACACATTGGCCCCCACAAGAAAAAAGAAACATTGGCCAGATCAGAAAAAAAATAAAACACATTGGTGTCCACAGGAAAAAAAACACATTGACCCCCCAACAGGTAAAAGACAAATAAACGCATTGGCCCCCACAGGAAGAAAAACCACATTGGCCCCTGCAGGGAAAAATAAAAACACATTGGCCTACACATGAAAAAAATATGGTGAGCATTGTACATCCCTGGGGCGGAGGAGGGAATGTCCATGGGCTGCGTGATACTGTATGTCTAAGGGGCAGGGGGTAGGGTGGATTATATTATATATAACATCTTGTGTTGCCCGGCACTCCTAATACCGCTGCACCTTGCCCTCGTACCTTTTGCTGGTGGTATGTAGTCCAAGTAATAATGAACGGCACTCAGTGACTCACACAATTCACAACAGACTCAGGGCCCCATTTGCAAACGAACAAAATACCAGCAGCAAAGTTCGTTTAGTATCACTGTGATACAACGAAAATGTCACTAGTATTACTCACAGCCTAACGCTGCCAGCAACGGGGCTCCAGTGTAATGCGCATGTGCGATGGTCTGTCTGCGAATGTGTATGACCGGGGGACCCGGCAATGCCTGGAAGGCTTTGCTGAAGCCGTAAAAGCACCGCAGGGTCTCCATTGCTGGCCTCCGGGCGCTAAAGGGGTTATGTTTTGTTAATAAATGGAGCCCTGTGTGTATCAATGTTTCAGGGCTGTGTGCCCTTTTATCAAGACATCACGCGAGTCCCTGAGTGCTGTCTCCGTTATTACTTGGACATACTTTAATATAGATAGATAGATAGATAGATAGATAGATAGATAGATAGATAGATAGATAGATAGATAGATATGTATGTGTTTTATAAAGAAAATATATATAATTAAATATACATATTTATATATATATATATATATATATAATTATATATATATATATATATATCTTGAAAATGATGCATTAAAGCATCGAAACGTTGAAGTTTATATCCTGCCTGTTGTGATTCTTGTTTGGAGTATATATAAAACTTAATGTTATACGTATCATATATAGTATGTATTATATGTATATCATATATTTGATATATATATGCCCTACATATATCATATATGATATATACATTATGTATAACACATTTTATATATATATATATATATATATATATATACATACACACACAGTATATATGTGTGTGTGTTATACATAATATATATATCATATATATTATATATGTAGGGCATATATATATATATATATATATATATATATATATGATATACGAGTATATATACTATAAATAATACTTTATTTAATATGTTACATATAAAAAAAATTCTGCTGGTGCCTACCTGTGAAACAGCTTTGCCCACCGCCTGCCGCCTCTACTCTGGCAGCTCGCTGCTGGGTGCTGACAGTCTAGCACTGTGTGCATGCCACGCAGCATCTGCTGCTGCTGCCAGCCGGGTGTGACATCGAGCGGGCAGCAAAGGGGCTGGAGGCGGAGCCGTCAGTGGTGACTGACGGCTCCGGGCTCCGCAAAGGATTATGGGAGGAGTTTCCCCATCGGCCATTTTTTTTAACTTCAAACACACTGCTGTGCTTAAGCTCCGATTGCGGCAGCGTGACGGGGCAGTGGAAGCCCAGGGAGGTGGATCAGTTAGCGAAGGGCGGGATGTGCGGCCGCCGGCCACCAAAGGCACCGGCTCAGCGGGAACCGGCCCGGCTTCCCGGCAGCCCAATCCGCCCCTGGCAATGCCCCTTCAGCATGTGACCACGGCCTTTTTTTTTTTGCTGCGCGCAGATATTCTGCTATGTGTATGTGTGTGTGGGGGGGTCACCATTTTTTTACTTGCCCTGGGCTCCAAAGACCCTAGTTACGCCACTGCTCCCAGGGGAAAATGTTCATGTACCCTGTGGATAAGTTGGTCACGGGTAAGTCTAAGAGAAACCAGTCCAACTTGGGTTGTCCACATCTTCCTATGCTAACCCTGGGCAGCATGAAAGTTGGCGCCACTGATAAAAGGTAGGGGAACCCCGATGCAGGGTATACAGTGCAGGGCCTCCCTTACCCCAGGAACCTGTGTGCACCACACATCCTGCACCCATTATAGACATGCCATTGTTTCTCATGTTCTCATAGGAAATTTATACTGAGCTTTGACTGACCTAAATACTTTTTTTCTTCTGGCCAAATGCAGTAAAATGTATAAGATCCTCATAACTGAGCAATAAAAAAGGGTTAATAGACTCCCTGTGATAACAGAGCACCTCTGAGTAAATAATAAGAAATCATTCCTCTGTATGTCTGTATCTTCCATCAAAATACATTAACGCCTTGTTTGCTGGAAACAATTTTGACTAAAGTAAAATCCGATATTAGGATACATCCTGACATTGGTAACATATTATTTCCTTACATATCCTGACTAGGTCGTCATCTAAACAGTTGTCAACATTATTAAAATTTTCCACAGCCGCTGCTACTGAGCCAACTCAGAAAAGCGCGTCGCGTGTGGGATTGTCTCAGCGATCAGTGGGTTTCCCATCATGTCAAGGTTCATAAATATCATTATAACATACTCTGTGCACATTACATATTACTCCTTAATAAATATTAACTATAAAGGCTACAGCATAGGGAAAGGCCGTATGACATGCATGGAACATGCAGAATAAGAGGAAGGGTACTGAGCATTTGGTCAATATTGACAACTTGGGAGACTTCCATGGGACAAATCTTTAAACCCTTTGATTGTCCCTGGAAATTAGGGACCGTTGACATCTGTACTCACATCAGGTCCTTTGAATATTTTATCATAAGAATTTGGACATGGAAAAGGTGCAGGAGATGGAGCCTGTGAGAGCTGCTTTAAACTGAGCCAAGGTGGAGGACCTAAAATGACAGAGGACAACAGAGAGACAGCCTGGTCATTTATATCCCGACACCTTATGTTAGACAATCTCACATGTTTCATTAGGCCTCCAAGCTCATACTCCAGGGCAGAGAGCATGGAGACAAAATAACACAACACTTAGTGGAGGTTGCTATTTTGTGTGCTGAGATAATTAAACTTATCAAACCTCTAGGAGCTAGTGACATAACTGAGGCCCCAGGAACTAAGTACTAGTGACAGCGCTGACCTAGGGCAGTACTGGGGGCCAATCACACAGCTTATATCTATGGTCATTTATCTCCATTCACTTTATCTCCATCCAAGGCTTAGTAAATAGACCCCTGTGTTACTATAAGCAGGGTGTAGAAGTCGCAATCTGGGCATCGCAGCTCTCACAGCACCCAAATGGAAAATACGATTTGCTGTTATGGGACGAGATAGTTAAGTGATCTTCCAGGGGGTGGAGCTGCCAGTCTAAAAGCCACAGGGCCTTTCTAGCTCTGGCAAGTGACTTTATTGCACTAAATTAAATTGTCCCAGAGTTGGACACCTCCTGCCCATACAAGAGCACTTATAGCGGAACAAGCATTTATAAGCACACATAAATTTAGGATTAATATGTACAAAATGTTTTTTGGGGGAAATAAAGATAGCACTGCCCAGATTTATATTGGTGAGGTGACTAACTCAGAGATAAAGGGGTTAGAGCATTACAGTCACATTTGATGGCATGTGTAGGGAATCCTGATGTCCTTACGACTCTATGGTATAACAGTATAAGGCAATAATTCATGCAATATATTTAAGTAATAAATAAGGTTTCAATTAATAGTCTTTAAGGAGTAAAAAAAAAAAGTGTATTATTTTTTTTTAAAACTTTTGCGGCATCTAATAACAGAATAAAATCCTACAAATAGTCTGTATGGAGGAACGTCCAAAACAGATGATGGAAGTCTTGTACAAATATGAGAAGCATTGGTGGGGAAGTGGGCGACGGAACATATCTACCAGTTCTGACCTCTCCATTGCTCTTTCATTTCTCTGGACTATTAAACTGATGCGTAGCACTATGGGGGATTACAGGGGTTCGGGGGCTGGGGTGCTTTGTAGCCTTTCCTGAGATGGATACATAGCAAACTTAATGCATATAGTATGTCACATATGTATACAAAAAAGATGATTATTTTAGTGAAAAAAAGAAGTTGGAATCCCTCCTATTAGAACCCTGCTCCTTCTCCTGAGTAATGCCATTGATAACTATCCATACATCAGATAAAATAAAAAATACAATTAGCCGCTCTGTAATTTGGCCATTCCTACCTTCCACTAGTCCTGCGCAGAACAGCACGGTGATCAGGAGATGCATCCTGGGGGCCCAATGTTCCTCTGGAATGAAGCTAAGTCTTCTAGGGAAATACACCTATAAACCAGCAGACAATTAGTGCACCCTACATTATACACTTTGGTAGTAGAGCCATTGGCTGTGAATAAATCATAAATACATCATCTATAATGGAGACGCCTTTGTATCCCACAAGACACAATGCTGGGCAGCCTACGATAGGTGTATATACCTGGCCAGCGGAGCTGCAGAACAGGGCAGCAGGCTGTTTGGCTTATATAGCCATAGAGTGAGTTCAGATTTCAGGTGAACTTAATTCTGCCCTCTCCTCTTCTACCCAGAGCTCACGCCTCCAACTCGCCAGCTCCATCTCTCTCTGTGTCCTGTCCTTCAACTCCCTCTCCTGTTTCTAACCACACACGTGGAAGTGGCCTTGTCCCAAGATATAATGCTCAGGCAGCAGGTGACAGATACAACATAGCTGCAGGTATAGTAAGTGTACCAAGAATAAGAGGGGGAAATGTTCGTCAGATATGTCATTCTGAAACCTTGATACTGGTATTGATTAAAAAGAAACATAAAATGTATTTAAAAGAAACAAACAGTATATTTGACAAGCATTAAAGGCTACAAACATTTATGAAAACGGCATATTTATATAACACACAATGAGCAGCGTATTGGGAGGCAATACGGATATGGATCATCTCATTTAGGAATATCTAATAAAATTATTTCATGTTATAACTAATTCAGATGAGTTGTTGGACCCCTGAGCTCTACTGCTATGTGTTCACACTACTAACTAATACCTTGAAAAATCAAAGTGAACCGAATTTTCCCCCTCTTCTTCTTGGTAAATTTAATATTTAATTTATTGGGTTGCATTACCACCATAAGCAAGCTGTTTTTTTTATAAAATTATGTAAAAACTGCAGTTTCTGTATTATTTTATATATTGTAGCTATGTACTAATGACACAATGCAGGAGATTTCACAGAAATCCCCAGCAAAGTGCTAATTAGTACTGCAGGTCGCAGTCCCCATTATTATCAATTATGCGATTATTAATACATAGGCCCCCAGCCCCTATATAGTCATCAGTATATACCAACACTAAATAAAATTGTACAACAGGGACTACATCGGGGAAGATCTACCGTTCAAATATCAGTCACTACATGATTCCTAGTGTGTGATCCCCTCTGGCACAATGAAAATAAAGTGACAATGACCTTGCTTACAGTTTTTAATATACACGTTGATGAATGAAAAACAAAATATAAATTTGCTTCGTGTTATAGAGTAATAAATTTGTGTCATATTTCTATGTAACACGATTATTGTCCAGGGTTGTAACATAAATACCTTCAAGGACTATAACACAAAGCCTAGTAAACAACTAAGGGCCCGATTCACTACCGATCACAACTGCGATTGCAATAGCGATTACGCACGCAGTCTCACTGCGATAGTATGCTAGTCCATTTCGATCGCTATGCCACCACAGCACTACACAAGGACGCCTACTTTACCTTACACATATCCGTAATACTTAGCAAGACTGTGAAACCATTGGTACAATCGAGTACCATCGCAGCCTCACACACACTTGCACAAGCTCTGACCTTACTCAGGCTGCATAGGGCATCGCAGTGGATAATTTATGCACGCCCCTGCAACGGTGTTCAAACGCACTGGCACGCCTGCCTTTCTCTGACCACTCCCCCTTCACCTCCCCCAAATGTCACTTCCTGTCAATCACTCTGCGATGGGTCTGTGTAATCAGTGGCGGGGTTGCACACGCGCACCGTGATGCATATGCATGTGCAGAATGTGACAATTGGCCAATTGCGATCGATAATGAATCAGACCCCATGACAGTAAATATTTGGACCAGGATACCGGCTTTCTGAGAAGCGCTCACTTCATCTCAATTTCAACATTCGCCAGCAGCATTCACAAAGATGATGGAGGCATATCGGAAGGCCTGTCATACATATATAATACACAGTACACCATGCTGCTGCTGGCTGTGACACAGGTTCATGAATACATGTATGAAATTTCATGTATAGTGATTAAATATGCTCTGTGCTGCATAATCTGTAGATACTATATAAAAGATGAAAAAGAAATAAAATCAATCTAAAGATATGCATTTTTTTAAAATGCAAGTTGAAAATGTACACTCAGAAGATATAGGTGGAATATAACAGCCATCATTCCAGTGACTTTCCTGTAGAGTATCCCGTTGATAGATGTAATAACTAGAGGGTTCAGAAGTCACAGAAAAAAGCGCCAGAGTAGTTTGCAAAACAGTACATTCTTGGAAGCAAGATACCTGCTAATGTAGCTATCTCACCTGGTTACAGGGCCGTAACTAGGGTAGTGTGACCAGTGCCATGGCACAGGGCACCGCAGGGCAGGGGGCGCTGTTTGGGCCTGTCAATTTTCCTGTTTATTATCATTCTCACAGGGCACCAAAAGTCTAGTTACGGCTTTTCCTGGTTACGTAGGTATAATCAAGTAAAAAATATATGTAATTGAAAACACTAGTAGTTCTGCATGGGCTGGCATTAGAAAATTGGGGGGACAGAGAATGAGGGGTCTCCATAATTTTTCCATTACCAGCCAGGGCTGGTGGCATTATAGCAGGGGAGGCATGCATCGTGTGGTCCTCCCGCCATGGTATATTAGGTCCTCCAGCATCTGTATTATTTTGTAGTGGATAAAACAAAGACAGAAAATTGCATTTTTGCATCTTCAGTAAAGATACTGCAATATAATTTGTGTAAAATGTTTAGTCGTATTATTAGACATTATAAGAACATTCCCAAATCCTTCCACTATAGAATGCTGACTTGTATCTGGCTTGTGGCACAGTTAGTTGATGCTATTACTTTGTCTGAAAACGTCCCAGTAATAAATACTAAAGATACAATAACAAGTTGTACATTATACGTCTATGTAAAAGGGGTAGTGAGGCCAGCAGCCCATGACAGATGGTACAGAGGTGCCCGCCCTGAAGGCATTATAAATGTCATATTATAAATGTCATATGAGTAATAGTTCCTCATTCTGCAAACGTAAGATGCTTTTGTGGTTGTTTAACATAAAAACAAAATTATCTGTGTACCCCAGATTGTTCTTCCATCACATCAAACCATGTAAAGTACCAGTTTCCTTTGCCACTGAAGAGCCGATGATACATACTGTATAACAAGTGCTCTGTATATGTAAGCCGTCCTTACTTTTAGCTTACAGTCTCTGCCACAACCAGTCTAAGGGCCTCATTTACAGTTGTACGCTATTCCCATGTTTACTCAAATGGAGAAAATTATTTGACACTGCGCATGCGCCTAGGTACTCGCATTCTGGGAGTCTTTATTCGCAGTGTGATTTATAGGCAAGGTCAGGAGCGTTAGCGGGAGGTACGGGGGAGTGACGGCAAGGAATGCAGGTGTGCCTTGACCATTTCGGAGACGGGTCTCACCCTGCGTCTGCGATCCTGTACACAAGGAATATGGCCCCAGCGTCTCAGTTACGGCGGTCATTCTGAGTCACCATAGACTCGCTCAGGAAGTGTCGATCTTTGCATGATCTACGTCCGATGTGGCGTATGTGTACACAGTTGTAGGTAGCTGCGATGGCTCCGGTGAGCGTCTCAGTACAAGTCGCAGCCGATGTTATCATTAGCATATTTTCTCACATCCACAGCTGCGGCAGCATTGTGTACAACTCAACTCAGTCAGGCCCTAAAGCTGGGTACACACCTAACAGATATATTTGCACATGATGGTTGTTCATACATGCTAAAAACAACCATCATCTGTCATCTGGCCACGGGTACCGCTACCCCCTCCCCTTGGCCTCCGCTGCAAGTGTACGGGCGGTCGGCTGACCACCCATACGCACAGCACGATGGACAGATATATCTATCACTGACTGTGCAGCACTGCCAACGCGATATGTCTGTGGCCGATGGGCACACAATATTTTGGCCGATCAATTGATCGGGCAATATATCTGCCAGTGTGTACCCAGCATTAGTTGACATGCTAATAGATTAATTTTATTTTCTTTACTAATATCAGAAATCAAGGCAATAAAACATTACATTTATAATAGGTGTCTGAACTTTGTTTCATATAGTAGCGTATTTGATGGCACAAACTCATTTGTGCTGCATGGGGGGGGATTCTAATGATCTGATTGGTAACAGGCTGTTCATCCCTGGTCAAATACACCCTAAAAGAAATAATTGCAAATATAAACTAATTTCTAGGTCGGCTAGGAGGAGCGTATCAGGCTCATGCTTAAATTGTTATCCTCAGATGCCCTGCCAATGACACTATTAAGCTCTGGCTGCTATACTACGGACCATCTGTCAGACACCATGCTTAAGGCCACATACCCCAGTGGCAAACACAGGATTTCTATAGGGGGGTTTCCAAGTGCTTGATTTTGGAGTGAGTGTGGCCAGTCCATGAAGAGGGCATAATTACCACTTATCCAGCTTTAATATGCGTCATACAAAGTGTATAGTGTGTCATAGTTCCAGCATATACAGGACCAGCGATCACAGTAACCCATTAGATGCGGCAGTAGGGCCATCCTGCTTGAGCTGAATGCTTTTATTTCAGATGTGGGCTCCATTCCATGGCACTGCCCTGGACATATATGTACATATTGGTCTCCTTATGCACTGGATAATAGTATTAATAATTAACCCTGTAAATGGTCTTTAACAGTGCACCCCTAACAGTGCATGAGATAGGAAGCCGGATGTGCAGCAGCGGCAGCACTGAAAAGACGTTCAGTGAACGTCTTTCAATGCCACTCAGCACCCGGCGACTTGAAGGTCTGAACGCTAGTCGTTCACACGACTAGCGTCAGTGTTAGAGAGATCAGTGTTAGAGAGATCAGCCTCTTCTGCCTCCTCAGATGACACCTCAGAATATGAGAGCTGCGTGGACTGTGAGGATAACACAGGACGCTTAGACGTTTTACTGAGTAGGGGCTTCTCACCTTGCAACATAGTTTGAAAGGCTGTAGAGGTAGCCACCAAACTCTGTACTGAGCTAGAAAATTTGTCTACCCATGGAGGGGGAACAGAAGTTACCTGTATAGTCTGAACCTGTTGTAGCAATCCCAAAGGGGGTATTACAGCCGGAACCGATAGACGGTCCACAATAGGAGCCAGCACCCGAGAAAAGGAAGCCATGGGGGCTCTTGTGCAGGAGCTTGGGATTTGATTGGCCTGGTGGGGTATAACAGTTAGCACATAACCCATCTTGTATCAAATCACCCTCACTTAAGCCTGCAGCACATAATTTGCATAATAGCAAGATGCTTGCTTGCTACTCTTGCCCTTGCTAGATATAGCTGCAGAGTAGTACAGCACACAATATGGCACTGGGTATAATCAGTGGCGGTTCTAGGGGCGGGCTAACAGGACAGTCGCCCGGAGCGCCAGCCCCTAGAGGGCGCCACTGAGTCCCAAAAAAAGAAAAAAACTCAGAAGGAAAAAAAAACTGCGCCGGTACCCCCCGCTAGCCGCAGCAGGGAGGCTCCATTTGCCGGGCGCCCGCTGAGATTTGTTCCCAGCGGGCACCCAGCTCCCTCGTTGCAGCACCAGCCTAAGGCCAGAGCTCACTCCTGAGCTCCGGTTTCCGGCAGAGAGCACTATGGGAGGGATGTCATGACGTCTCTCCCACAGATCCGAGGAGCCGGAGCTCAGGAGTGAGCTCAGGCTCCCGCATAGAGCACTATGGGAGGGTCGTCATGAAGTCTCTCTCATAGATCCATGGAGTTGCAGTCAGACCGGACGGCAGCGGATGCAGGAGCGGGGCTTAAGGTAAGTATTGTGTTTGTATTTTGTTTTTTCAGAAGCACCAGCATCGGGGGCACGACTATATGGGGAATTTCTACTAGGGGGAACTACTATAGGGGGCATTACTACTGGTGGCACTAGTAATGGGGGCAATAGTAATGGGACATTACTACTGTGGGCACTACTATAGGGGGCATTACTAATGGGGGCACTACTACAGTGGGCATTACTACTGGGGAGCATTACTAATGGGGGCATTACTACTATGGGCACTACTATAGGAGGGCATTACTAATAGGGGATTACTACTGGGGAGCATTACTAATGGGGGCACTACTATAGGGACATTACTAATGTGGGCACTACTATAGGGGGCATTACTAATGGGGGCACTACTATACGGGGCACTACTAATGAGGGGATTACTACTGGGGAGCATTACTAATGGGGGCATTACTACTGTGGGCACTACTATAGGGGGCATTACTACTGTGGGCTCTACTATAGGGGGCATTACTATAGGGGCATTACTAATGGGGGGATTACTACTGGGGAGCATTACTAATGGGGGATTACTACTGTGGGTACTACTATAGGGGGGCATTAATAATGGGGGGATTGCTACTGGGGGCACTACTATAGGGGGTATTACTACTATGGGCACTACTATAGGAGGCATTACCACTTTGGGCCCTACTAATGGGGGCACTGCATGGGGGGCATCACTACTGGGACCATTGTGTAAGGGACACCACTGCTGTGGGCATTGTATAAGGGGCACCACTGCTGTGGGCATTGTATTAGGGGCACCACTACTGTGGGCCTTGTGTATAAAGGACACTAATTTGGGCATTGTGTAAAAGGGGCACCATTGTGTGTCATAACATGAATAAGGGACTACTGTGTGGTGTAATTTGAATTGGGGATAATGTTTTATAAAGGTAATTACTGTGTGTGGCACAATGTATTATACAGGAAATTACTGTGTGTGGCATAATGTATTTTACAGGGCATTACTGCATGTGGCATAATGTGTTATACAGGTTATTCCTGCATATAGCATAATGTGTTATACAGGTCATTACTGTGTGTGGCATAATGTGTTATACAGGCCATTACTGTGTGTGGCATAATGTGTTATAAAGGGCATTACTGCGTGTGGCATAATGTGTTATAAAGGGCATTACTGCGTGTGGCATAATGTCTTATAAAGGGCATTATTGCGTGTGGCATAATGTCTTATAAAGGCCATTGCTGTGTAAGACTTACTGTGTAAGGTGCTTTACTGCGCATGCCAATTATTCACCATGAGGGGAGAGCTTGGGGGAAGCCCAGTACTTCCGTAAGTGCTGGGCACGCCCCACAGTGTGATGAATTGTGGGTGTTCCGCAAGGGCGCGCAGAGGAACGCCATCTAAAAGAAGTTATTTTCCTTTCTTTCTTTTTTTTTTGAGGGGGGGGCGCAACTAGGAACTCTCGCCCTGAGCTCCACAATGTCTAGAACCGGCCCTGGGTATAATGCAACCACTAGGTATGAAAAATACAAGTAGGAATACAATATACTGATCCTGTCTTATGCTTGGGCAAGCTGCAGGAGCGCACAGCACAAATATGGCAGTGCAGTAACCAACTGTATGTGACAACCCTCACAAATACAAGAGATGTGAGGCACAGGAAAACCCAGAACACACCTGTATGTTAGGGCAATGTAAGGAAAAAAACGGAAATATATATGCTGACAGTATAGAGAAATATACAGACAGGCGCACTAGCATAAGTCACGTACAATGCAGAAATACAATAGAACTGCAGAATGGCACTACAATCAAATACACAGATTCTGTGGTCAGAGACTCAACATCTGGTAGGCTATAGCGCTACATAACCTGACTCCCAGGATGAGGTATGTAGGGAAACCGGACCCAAAGTTTCCCTGAGAGAAAATGGGCGCCGGAGACCTCTGAGGGGGCATGGTTGGAGGAGAGCAGTTCAGGGAAGAGAGACCTCAGAGGAATAGCGCCCTGAGCTAAGGGGAGGGGCCGCTTTAATGGGGAAAGCTGACCTTCCCATGCTGATTATTAACCACTGGGATGCTGGATTTCCAATCCATATGTACCCTGGTGGTCTAGTGGATCACTGTGGGCAAAGCCTGTGTTCACTCTCAGCACCTCTGGTCCGTCCCCTGAGACCGGAGGTAAGACTGCCAATCCGGGGACACCCATTGTGTCCAGAATGCAGTATGGGTCCGTCCTTGGGGCCGGCTAGCAAGGTCCCCGGGATGCCCGCTGAAATCCCCAGCTGCAGCTGGCGTTGCGGCTCCCAGAGAGGTTACGCAGCGGGAGCGCAGACGTCCTGTGGACAGTCTGCTGCCACCCACTCAACAGAAAAAAACTACAAAAAATAAATAAAATAATAAAAATAAAGCGATCTGGGCTGCCTAAGCAGCCCACTGCAGAATGGTGACCCGACTCTGGCCGGGCACCGATGAAACTGAGGTGTCTCTGGCTTGGGTATAGGGGGAGGGACTGATGACTGGGAGCTGAAAACTTTAACTGCGTGATGCCCAGTCCTCAACCACCTACACCCCAAGGTCTCCCTGTGGAGCCCTATGGACCCTGAAAAAGAAAATGTTGATTTTTTTTTTTCAGCATGCATGAATGTTTTCTCAATGATGTGTGTGCAGGACATGTTTAGCAGTGCTCCTACCAGACACTGCAGTGATCACACCTGTATGACATTTACTTCTTCTTCTTCTTTTTCATCAAATGTTCCACATTGCAGGGGAGGCAGCGCCACCTGGTGGTCACGTCATAAACAAATGATTAACTGCCTATTGTTAAGCTGGGTACACACCGTACGATGGTGCGACCCGGTGATGCATCAGTGCGATGTAGCGATACATCTCACTCACCATACACACTACGCTATCCGGCGTATGACGGTGCAAACTATAATTGTATGCCGCGACTTTCATTGCATCGTCCCATCTGCCGCACAGGATATTGTATGACCTACTGCTGAGTTGGTGGAAATTCTGTGAAGCTGCCATCAGTTAGTGTGGAGAGCACTATTTATGTTTTTTATATAGCGCACACATATTCCGCAGCACTTTACAGAGAACTTGTGATGTCGAATTATCTTTTATACATGGCACACATTTAGAATGAAACATCCGTTTTATGCAGTTTTTAATAAAATATGTATGCATCATATATATATACACACACACACATACACAAAGATGTACCCTTACATATCCAGCCTTAATACACCATGCAGAGCAAAACACCTGGTGTTAGTTACAGTGTAGCGTAGCAGCTTTTTATTCGCACCGCACATGCAGCAAAACACTGAATCTGTGCCAGGGACACTGGGCTGCGAGTGTAAAGGTGCGTACACACTTGCCGATATTTCAAATGACTGAACAATAATGATATTGTTCAGTCATTCACTATATCGGCCAGTGTGTACGCTAAAATGATGAACGATGGCGACCAACAATGCACGCTCTTGCAGGCTGTTGGTCATTGTCATTCATCGCCCGAACATGCAGGCCAACCTGACGATATTCTTAGGTTGTTGCATGTTCGGGGATGAGGGATGGTGCCCGGCCCTGAACAATATCGTTCATGATATCGTTCAGTAAGTGTGCTCATTGTCGGCAACACACAAGACGATATCGCTCATGGAGCGAATCATCTAGTGTGTACGCACTATAACTGAACAGAAACTAGTTTTAAATATGTACAAATTCGCAGATGTAGCACCACCAGGGGCAGAACTATGGGAGACAATGGAGGCGCCTGCCATCGGGTGCCAGCACTGAAGGGGCACCTCCTCCATTGCCCACAATATATTCATCCCACTTAGGACTGTAAATATTTATCCAGAGTGTACCGTCACGGCTGCCCAATACACGGCACCTCTTCCCGACACCCGAGAAGCTACCATAACCATGTACTATGAGAGAGATAGAAAGATAGATATGAGATAGACATGCACCATATTTATTTTCCCTTTTTTTAGAGGGAGGGGCACCAAATTATAACTTGCCTCCGGGCGTCTGGGATGAACTTAAACCACTGAGCACCACGTAACATGGCATAAAAAAAAGCCACGGCCACTGCATTGTAGCACTTTGTATATAGACTAATTTACACAGATATACAAGTGTTGCATATCAAATTAATCAGTGCAGGCTCGCTAAGCAGTTTTGTTGCATCGCATTGCGACTAAGATGCAGTTCAGTCAGGAAAGATGCAGACACTCAGCCCAAGCCAAATTGCACAGAACCTGGCGCACTCCACACACACACACACACACTATATGAACAAAAGTATTCAGACGTCTGACCATTATACCAACAGGAACTGTAATGACATTGTATTCCAAATACTTATACTTTAATATGGAGTTGGTCCCCCTTTTGGAGCTATAACAGCTTTCAGTCTTCTTGGAAGGTTTTCCATACGATTTTGGAGTGTTTCTGTTGGAATTTGTGCCCATTCATTCTGTAGAGCATTTATGAGGTCAGGCACTGATGTTGGATGAGAAGGCCTGGCTCACAATCTCCGTTCCAGTTCAACCCAAAGGTGCTCAGTGGGGTTGAGGTCAGGGCTCTGTGTGGGCCAGTCAAGTTCTTCCACACTGTACTTATCAAACCATGTCTGTATAGTCCTTGCTTTGTGCACTGGGGAACAGTCATGTTGGAAAAGAAAAGGGCTTTCCCCAAACTGTTGCCACAAACTTGGAAGCACAGCATTGTCCAATATGTCTTGGTATGCTGAAGTATTAAGATTGCCCTTCACTGGAGATAAGGGGCCAAGCCCAAACCCTGTAAAACAGCCCCATACCATTATCCCTCCTCCACCAAACTTCACAGTTGGCACAATGCAGTCAGGCTGGTAACATTCTCCCGGCATTGGCCAAACCCAGATTCACCCATCTGACTGCCATCACTCTACAGAACATGTTTCCACTGCTCCACAGTCCAGTGTCGGTGTGCTTTACACCATTGCATCTGACGCTTGGCATTGGACTTGGTGATGTGAGGCTTGCATGCAGCTGCTCGGCCAAACCCATTCCATTAAGCTCCCGTTGCACAGTTTTTGTGCTTACATTAATGCTAGTGGGAGTTTGGAACTCTTCAGCTATGGAATCAGCAAAGCGTTGGCGACTTTTACGCACCATGCGCCTTAGCAGTCATTGACCCCGCTCTGTTATTTTACGTGGTCTTCTACTTTGAGGCTGAGATGCTGATGTTCCCAAACAATTCCACTTTCTAATATCATTTACAGTTGACTGTGGAATATCCAGCAGGGATGAAATTTCACCAACCGTCTAATTGCAAAGATGGCATCCTATCACAGTACCACGCTTGAAGTCACTGAGCTCTTCAGCACGACCCATTTTGTATCACAAATGTTTGCAAATGGAGATTGCATAGCTGGGTGCTTGGTTTCATACACCTGTAACAACAGGTCCGATTGAAACACCTCAATTCAATAATTAACAGGCGTGGCCAAATACTTTTGTCCATATAGTTTATTATATATATACATATATATATATATATATATAGCATGAGACATGGCACTCAAAAAACACTATTTGGCAGGGGGGTGCTAGGTCCAAAACAAGTTGTAATATAAATACCCTGTCACTAAGCAAGCTAATCACCTGCAGAGTAAACAAAAAACCAGCATTCACATTTAGATGAATCCACAGGTTTATTCACAAGGCATGTGAACAGACATACCACATAGCTATCAGTGGCCCAACAATCGTTTCAACTGTACTTCAGTTTTCCTCAGGGGCTAACACATACTGAGCCCTGGAGCTCTTAATATACCCCAAAAGGGCGCCAAAATCAGTAAAGCCCAAATCATGCTGTTGCCTTGGCGTTGATTGGCTACAAGGCATCAGGTGGGTGGGCGGGCTTTAAAAGGTAAATAAACAGCCTCCATTTGTTACACATACATGGCTGTCAATATGAGTACCAGTATGGAGTTGCCAGCGCTGTGATACCAGTTGGCCGGTTTCTCCAAATTGATGCTGTCTAGAGACTGATATCAGCGATGATTCACGAATTGTTCCATAGTCATATATGTGTATGTGTTTGTTTTGTTCTATGTTGTCATGATCTGCCCAGTCCACAGCGCAGGTTACAGTACTCAGAGAACACTTGAATGTTTGGAAACTAGTGGAAAGTCTTATTATGCGTCGGAAGGCATTCCACAGGGTGGGTGCAGCCTGAAAAAAGTCCTGTAACCGTGCATGGGAACAAGTAATGCGCGGGGATGAGAGACGCAGATCTTGTGCAGAACGGAGATGTCGGGTTGGAAGATATTTTGAGATAAGTGAAGAGATGTATGTTGGTGTGGTTTAATAGCTTTATGTGTTAGTGTAAGTATTTTAAATTGAATACGGTAGAAGACTGGCAGCCAATAGAGGGACTGACAGAGTGGATTAGCAGACACTGAACGTTTGGTGAGAAAGTTCAACCTCGCAGCTGCATTCAAAATGGCTTGTAGTGGGGAGAGCCTATTTTTGGGATGCTATTTTATGAGTATGCTAATGATGTCCATTATTCCCTTGTGTCCAGCACTGTATTTGCCAGAGTCTGTGTACTCTGTGGTGGTGGTTTTTAATATTATGCGTAGCTCACTTTGCACGGATATATACAGTAGGTAGGAAGGCCCTGCTCGCAAGCTTACAATCTATAGGGAAATAGGCATTGATACACAAGAATAGGTGCTATATATTGCATTTTGGTCCAAGCAGGATCGAGCAGGAACCTCCCCACTGACATCACTGCTGATGTCAGTGCGGCCGCCCACAAAACGGCAAACGTTCCATTAGGAACGCCTCCGTTTGTGTAGCCACCCCTCCTCCCCGCCCCCAAAACGGGCCGAGCTGTTGATCAACATCGACAGCCGGCCCTTTTGTAGTGAGCTCCAGAGCGAGTTTCTCTCTCGCTCTGGGGCTTGCGCACGAGCAGTGCGGCCGCTGCGTATGCGCAGGACCAAATCATCGACCTGGTTGCGAGCGCGCAGCGCTTGGGCCCGGGTCTGAATGAGGTCCACAGTCCTTTCAGCAACAATGGATATAGAATATGCTGCAGTTGCCCTTGAAATGCCCATTCCTCCTTTAGACACCAATTATGAATGGAATGGAAGAGAAAGTATGTAATAAAAAGTTATCTTTAAAGAAATATAAAACACACAGTATATGGCGTCTCACAGCAGATACCTGCCGCTCCATCCCTCTTATGTCCAAATAAACTGCAGGGAGGGTACGAGTCCAGCCAAACCACGCGTTTTGTCACTACAGGACTTCAAGGGGTATAAAAGTATACATCATAAAGCATAAAAAGGTGTTAATTGGGCATTGTTCATGTTAATTGGAATTGTGGGTATTTCAGGCTTGCTCAATGTTAGCAACTCCACCCTTTGAAAAAAAAAGCGACAGAAGAGAAAAGCTTGGGACACAACGGTCTTGAGAATGAGGCATGACTGGACTCGTTAGCTTATTGCAGTTCATTTGAATATAAAAGGGACAGAGCAGACCATATCTGCGGTGAGACATGATTTGCTGTGATATTCCTTTTCAGATTTGTGAATTGTACGTTTTATCTTTAACAAAAGAAAACTTATTACATATTTCACTTATTATGTACACCCTTTCTCCATTGTGTGCATTTATGTATATACGTACGTCTATAAATAAGCACTGTCCATGTAAAAAATACAGTGACATTTATCAAAACATTGTTGAATTTATATTTACAACACATTTTATTATAAAAAGTACGTCATATTTTTTTAAAAAAGTACACACAGTATGTCCATGCTATACATATGTTCCAATCACTCATGTAATAATAATAACCTGTGGGATAGAAGATATAAATTAGTCACAACAATAAGAGTCCATTTACATGGCAAAATAGAGCATTCTTCTATCATATGAGAAATATCTAGGAATTATAAATCTTAATTATAAATCCAACAATGTGCTCTAATCAGTATTAATATGCAATATTAAATAACTTTACTGTTTGGCTTTTTATTTTTTGCACTGACCACAATACAGCATATTTATTGTGTGATTTTATTTTGATATATATTTCCATGCATACATTACAGCTCAGAAGGTTTAGAACACCCCCAATTTTCCAGTTGTTAGTGAAATGTATGCAGTTTAATGTCTCAGTACACCAACATATAAACAATAGGAGATAAAGAGATCAGATAAAGTTTTAAAAAATGTAATCTAAAATTTTGACTGAAAATAGCCACATCTTGCAGAGAAAGCGCCAAAACACACTTGTGGCATCTTTCTACAATGGAAGAAAATATTGTTTGGGAAATTCTTCCCAACACTGTTGAAGTTCCCACAGATGTGTTGTGCTTGTAGGTTGCTTTGCGTTCACCCTTCTGTTCAGTTCATCCCAATCCAGTTCCAGGGGGTTTGAGTTCTAGAGCTCATAGGTAGTTCTGATATAGCTTGAAAGTGTGTTTTGGGGTCTTATCTTGCTGTAGAATGAACCCTTGACCATCTAGGTGTAGATCATAGTGTATTGCAAGGTGCTGCAAATTGGTGTGGCAGCCCATGGTTCAGGGTGCCAGTCACTCAGTGCAAGTGGGCGACTCTGGGATCAGGAAGTTTCATCGTCATGCGTCCTCCTCCATGTTTGACAGTTGGTGACACATACTGAGGAACGATCCTTTCGCCTTCTCGACATTGTATAAAAACCCTGCATGTACCAGATTTAAAATTTTTGTTGCTAGGTCCATAAGACCTTCCAGTCTCCAGTAGTCCACTGCTTCAAAAGCCAGGCAAGCCTCGATTTCCTATGTTACCATCTTAGCGATGGCTTTCTTACTGCAACATGACCTGGCAAACCTGCAGCTGAAAATCTTCTGTTCACAGTTGACGCTGATGCTTACTTTGGCCACTTTTATGCTGTGCTTGTAGCTGTTGTCATGTGGGCCGCCCATCACGCAAGCTGTTTACTCTGAGAAAATTTCTTCTTCAGGGCCCATAGGGGTACCATGGGGGATATTATGGTTGGAGATCCAGGCACCAAACCGTTAAAGCTTTAGCTTTCAGGATGCCTTGGGTCCTCACCTATATATACTCCGCCCCTAGCCATAGGCCTTCAGTTGTTCGTTTCGTGCGGCAGGATCTAGAAGCACCTTTGCAACAGGGGACTGCTCAGGCAGTGCTAAGCTTTTATTTTATTTCTAAGTTTTTGGGTTGGCAGTACTAAGCGTCTGAATTAAGACGCATGTACTGCGACTCCATCTACCTCAGCCGGGCTGCAACACCAGTAACTAGGCTGGTGATTCCGGTGGGTCATGGCTGAGCTTGCTAGCATCAATGCTGCAACCCAGACTGCAACCAGACGCAGAGTTATCAAGTAAGGACTTTCCTCCCGTATGGGGATTCGTGCGCAGCAGTCCTTGCTTCTGGTGTCAGAGAAGCACCAGAAACCATCTGCAGTCAGGGCCCGGGATTGTCCGCTTCCTTACTAGACCGCTGGAGCCTTATCGTCTGACAATGGCAGCAGATGCTTCTGCTGCCCAAAAGCAGGTGTACCCGGCTGTCGACGCAGTTAAGGGAAGGTAGGCACTTCCCCAGGAGTTCCTCCCCAGACCCTACAAAGGGTTTTGCGTATCTGTGTTTGCTCTGCCTATGCTCGCTCAGTAGCTGTTGGTCTCAGGAGGGTTTGGGTCAGTCTCCTTGTATACCTCTCCCGTAGTTAAGGTATATAGGGCTCTATATCCTACCATTCCTGGTGTTTGTGTAGTTTATTTAAAGTCCATTGTAATTATATTACATAGACATTGTATGTTATTGTTGCTAGCTGCAATTGACATGGTCTTTTATTTCTGTCTATCAATTAGAACTATCACTATTTTTTTTTCTCTCTCCATCCTTTTGGAGTGGATGTTTTTCTTTGAGTACTTCATATTCATTTAAGATTTTGTAAAGGCTGTCATATAGCATTGCATTCTATTACTTTATTAAACAGTCAAATGATAAATGGAAACAGGAGGGGAGCCCTGTGCTGGTTTCATGTAAATCATGTATGGCTTATGTATCCACTCAGAAGATAAAGGATGGTTTGTGTGTTGTCTGTTATAAAGAGCCACCTCACCAGTACAGTTTACCGGTCTCTGGACAAGAACCATCATGGGTATCATCTTTGTCCCAGGTAATGAAGCAGTTTGTGGACCAAATGGCTGCTCACACGATGCCTACTTGTATGGGGTGTCAACAGCATGCTATGTTTGCACCTCCTATGCATTCTTCCTGGGATGTTTATGGCCATTCTAGTAAAAGTATAGCACCATCTAATGTTGAAAGTAGACCGGTAGTTACTAAGGCGCCTAAGCGCGTTCTTTTTATCAGTCTGCTCAACATATGGATTCAGATGCATCATCAGAGGAATCAGATGATGCGCAGCGTTCCTTTCCAGGGTCGAGCTCGGGGAGGGGGACCATCCGTCCACAGTGGATGTTCCTTCTTTGGTGAGGGTGGTTAAATCAGTCCTAGATATATAGGATGAGGAATCAGCTCATTGTAAGAAGGCTGCAATGTTTGATCACCACTGGAAGGTGGCCAAACCTGAGTTTCCTGTATCTGAGCAGCTCACTAAGCTTCTGGATGAGGCATGGGGTAACCCGAATAAATATTTTCTGTGAATAAAAGAATAACATCGTTGTATCCTTTCCTATGCTACTGTAAGTACTAAGCGGGAGGTTCCTCCTACTGTGGATGGTCATGTAACACATTTAATCAGAAATGCTACATGGCCTATTCTGTCAGCATCTTCTCTGCAGAATTCCACAAATAGAAAAATTGAAGCATGTCTTAAGGCAATATTATCATCAGCTGGAGCTGTTACTCGTCCAGCTATGGCTGGAGCCTGGGTAGCCAAAGCTGTTGAAGAATGGATGAGGGCATTGGAAGATTCTCTACCAGATGCTACCAGAAAACAGATGATGTATATCTCTCACATACGGGAAGCAGATTCCTATTTGGGAGGAGATGCAGTAGATTCTGTAATTTTAGCTTCTAAGGCATCAGCAGATTCAATAGTGGCACGCAGGGCACTTTGGTTAAGATCCTGGAAGGCTGACACAGGATCAAAAAGGGAACTGGAAGTTTTAAATTTCTAGGGAAAGGTACTGTTTGGAGCAGAGTTGGATAAAATAATAGCTACTCTGGTGGCTTCAAAATCAGCGGGACTGAGGGAAGTCTTCCTCTAGGCCACAGGTTCTCAAACTCGGGCTTCAGGACCCCAAACAGTGCATGTTTTCCAGGTCTCCCTCCAGAAACACAAGTGAAATAATTAGCTCCACCTGTGTATCTTTTAATACATGTCAGTGATAATAAATACACCTATGCACCTGCTAGGTGACCTGCAAAACATGACCTGGGTGGGGTCCTGAGGACTGAGTTTGAGAACTACTGCTCTAGGCCAACTGGTTTTCACAAGGCAACAAACTAAGAGGTCTGGCCCGGCAAGACGTCCAGCTTCTAAACCGGACGACAAACCCTCTGCCTGATGGGGTGGACCTCCTCCAGGCGCATCGCAGGGTGGGAGGCTGACTTCTTCAGCTTGCGGATTATTGGCATCAAACAACAGATGCCTGGGTCCGAGAAATTGTCTCTCTGGGGCATGCCCTCACTTTCAGGACTCATCCTTCCCAGAAGTTTTTTTGCACAGATCCTTCATCAGATGCGGTCAAGGACTAGGCCTTTCAGGAGTCATTCACTCCCTGCTGCAGGCGGGGGTAATAGTCCCGGTTCCTGCTGCACTCCCTGCTGCAGGCGGGGGTAATAGTCCAGGGAAGGGGTTATTATTCCAATCAATTTCTGGTTCAGAAACCGAATGGGGCCTATCGCCCTATACTAAATCTAATCAGGTTTAATGGAAACTCTCTGGTCAATTATTTTGGCAATGGAGCCAGGGGTTTACATTGTTTCCCTAGATATCCAGGATGCATATAAGCATGTTCCTATTATACCATCCCACCAACAATATTTACGGTTTGCTATTACGGTTTGCTATTCTTCATCAACATCACCAATTTAAGGCACTACCCTTTGGTCTATCTAGAGCTCCCCAGGTATTTACCAAAATAATGGCTGTCATGACTGCCTATATCAAGCATCAGGGAGTCAGAATTCTGCCATATCTGGATGACCATCTGATATTGGCACAGACTCTGGTTGTTTTACAAATCTTCAACTGACCATAGCCTGCCTACAAAAGCATGGCTGGATAATTGGAAGAAATCATCACTTTCTCCAACACAGCAGATGGTACATCTGGGAAACTATATTTCTGCCAAAAGGCAAGATTGTGGCCCTGTCATTGCGAATACACAAGCGAAGGGTATCCAATTGTTAGCAATTCTGGGATCAATGGTATACACCTATGACATGGTGGGATATGCTCAGTTCCATTCAAGGCCTCTGCAAAAGTTGATTCTCTCCAAGTGGAACGGACAGTATCATCTAATAAAGTCTCAGCGGATCATTCTGACTCCGGAGGTTAGTCACTCTCCTGTGGTGACTGAGAAAGGATCATCTGTACAAAGGGCGCACATTATGGATTCCAAATTGGGTGCTTCTCACCAGACTCCTGTCTTCGCAGATGGGGTGCAGTGACAGGTTATCACACCTTTCAGGGAAGATAGACAAACCAGGAATGTCATCTGCCAATAAATTTTCTGGAACTGCGAGCAGTGTACAAGGCACTTATGACACAGGACCTGCAAGCCAGTCCAGATTCAGTCTGACAATGCGACTACAGTGGCCTACCTCAATCATCAGGGAGGCACGAGGAGTTATACAGCCATGAAAGAAGTGACAAAGGTTCTGATTTGGGCAGAACGTCATCTTCCGGCCATCTCGGCAATATTCATACCGGGAGCATTCAATTGGGAAGCAGACTTCCTAAATCGCCAGGACATACACGCCGGAGTGGTCTCTCCATCCAGGAGTGTTTCAGCTCCTGGTAAACAAATGGGGTCTACCAGAGATAGATCTCATGGCATCACGTCACAACCACAATGCCCCCAGCTACAGATTCAGATACCAATCAGCAGTCTTTGTGGACGCACTGGCAGTAAGATGGGATTTCATGCTGGCGTATCTCTTTCCGCCGGCTTCTATCAGGAGTTCTCAGGAAATTCAAGCAGGAAGGTGGAACAGTAATACTGGTGGCTCCGGCTTGGCACCGACGTCATTGGTTCACAGACATACAGAATCTGTCCGTAGACAGTCCATATTCTCTTCCTCTAATATAGGGTCCCTGCCAGCATCCGGACTTGCATCGTCTGGCTTTGTTGGCGTGGCTCTTGAATTTTCCATCCTAAGAGCAATAGGTTTTTCCAATTGCAATTCAGACGATGCTTAGGGCACGGAAGTTTGCCTCTGCCCGCATCTATTACAGTTTGGCATTCTTTTGGTCAATGGTGTTCCCATAAGAATGATCCTAAGGTGTTCAGGAATTTCAGGGTACTGGTTTTTCTTCAGACGAGGTTAGACAGTGGTCTCCACCTGGCTACTTTGAGAGTGCACTGTCAGTGTGGTTCCAGAGGAAGATTGCCTCACTATCAAATATTTGAATTTTTTCCAAGAAGCTCTGCGACTTCAGCCTCCTAGGTTCCACCGGTAGCACCGTGGGATTTGTCTTTGGTTCTTAAGGGGCTACAAGCTCCCCCATTTGAACCTCTAGACTCTGTAGATTTGAAGTGGTTGACAGCGAAGACACTTTTTCTTCTATCTCTTCTGTTCGCAGAGACTCTGATTTGGCAGCACTTTCATGTCGCTCCCCATTTTTTATTTTTCACCAGGATAAAGCTGTTCTTCGTACAAGGGAGGGTTACCTTTATAAGGTAGTGTCCCATTTCCATGTAAATTAAGAAATTGTAGTTCCAGCTTTTCAGGCTCCAGATCTTTCTGTAGATGAAGCCTCCCTGGATGTAGTTTGTGCTCTCTGTATTTATGTGGAGCGTACAAACTCTTAGTAAATCAGATGCTATTTTTGTAATATATGATTTTCACAAACGATGGCCAGCTAATAAGCAGACTCATGGCTACGCATGACTATCTCTCAGGTGTACACACAGGCTGATCTCCCTGCCCCAAGCACGGTGACAGCACATTGTAATTGGTCTGTAGGGCCATCAAGGGCGTTTAGTCGTGGTGCCTCTGCTGAACAATTGCGCAAGGCAGCCACGTGGTCTTCTGTCCTCACTTTTCTTAGGTTCTATGCCTTTGATACTTTTGCCTCTCACGATGCTTCCTTTGGGCAACGATTTCTCCTTTCTGCTCAGGAGCATCCTCCACCCTAGGGGGAACTGCTTTAGGACATTCCCATGGTATTCCTATGGACCCTGCAGAAAATTAGCGTTATGGTACTTACCTAGATTACTCCTATTCATTCAAGGTCATAGGGTCCACAGGGCACCCACCCTGACGCACCTGGCTGCATGAGTAATTTTTTTCTTTCAGTCACAGTGCCTTCATTTTGTGTAAGAGTGTTTTTGGTGTACAATTGCTCTTCCTTCTCCTGCCTTGAGGCATGTTAACTAAACTGAAGGCCTATGGCTA
Source organism: Taudactylus pleione (assembly GCA_031769625.1). Classification (NCBI taxonomy): domain Eukaryota; kingdom Metazoa; phylum Chordata; class Amphibia; order Anura; family Myobatrachidae; genus Taudactylus; species Taudactylus pleione. The sequence continues at coordinate 2,478,535 of JAUIMM010000252.1, read as the reverse complement.
GGGGTGGGGTATATATGGAGTAGGACCCGATGCATCCTGGGAGCTGAAGCTTTAACTGTTTAGTGCCTGGATCTCTCCAACCATAATGTCCCCCATGGTATCCCTGTGGACCCTATGGACCTTGAAGAAGTCTACCATAACTCTTATTTTTCTTCTGAATCTGTTGTAGCTTTAGATCTGCTAGACCTCTTCCTGTAAGAGAGTTTTGTTCAGTTTGCAAGTGCAATTTGATGGTGTAGGAAGCCGTACACATAGAGACCATGGCTTTCTTTGCGATTTTTCTTAACTGCCTTTTTTTATACAAGTACTATTCAAAAATTGTTGACTTTTTCTTCATTTAAGTTAAAAACATTATAAAAATTGTAATTATTGGAAGAAAAAAAAAAAGCAAGCCTCTGCACTTGCATAGATCAGGCACATAGTGCTCAGGGGAGAACGAAGTTCCTCTAATCACACTTTTGTCCAGATGCATGTGCTCCAGAATGTAATTCAAACGGCATTTCCACAGTGGTGGTGATCTCGGCCCGCTACATCACTGCCTGTGGAGCCAGATGAAAACTGTTCTGCACAATGGATTTTCTTATTAAAAGCCAGGAGACACAGCAAGGCGGTGCGGTCACATCCCATATCGGCTAAAACCCAGTATTTGAATACCATACAACCGCACCAGTTACGTGGTTAAAGAAAGACCTACACCTTTAAGGGTTAGAATCGCCTGTTTACATCTGTTAATGGCCTTTTTCTCACCATTAGGACACAATATACCATGTCCTGCAGTGCAATATTGTAAAAATATTGCTTCAGACGACTTCCAACAGTGTCTGTAATCAAAAGAAGTTGGAACACCTGTAGGAAATGTTTCAAGACTTAATTTACATCCATTGCTGCAGAAGAGCTGTAAGTTCTTGTTCCTCTTTTTTAAGTACAACTCTGAAATTTACATTATTTTTCAGTTTTTGCTAAGCTGAACCTTTAAAAAAAAAGTTAATCTTCTAGCAGCTTACAGCTTACCTTCGTACCATTTTAGATTATTCCCTGGACTTGAGTTGCTTAGATTTCAATAAAAACTAAAATAATGGGGGTGTTCTAAAACTTTTGCCCACTAGTGTAAACCTGTGTCTGCTAAACACAGCGCAGTGAACCATCAACGCATTCCCTGGTTTATCACATGGTTTGTTACTGAGGTATCCGTATACTCATACTTGGAAGCTGCATCAAGGACAAAGCACAGCCTGTGTTAGAATTTATAGTTTTGTTCAGAGATGGGAAATATCTGGATTTGCTTTGAGAGATATATATATATTTTGGTAATTAAATGGCAGTCATAGAACTATACAGTCCATCTGAGGAAGGGCAGGAGGCTGCTACGCATCAGATAAGCTCTACATTTCTATAAACAAGCACGTCAATTTCCTCTCAAGCCAGAGAGTTTAAAGCGTCAGACGGCCGTCTTCACATTATCACAGCAGCAAAGTCTCATGAGACTTAAGAACTCAGAAGTCTTGCGAATGTGAGAGATCCCCGCAGCACCACGTCGGCATGTGGGGTTCACACCCACACACACAAGTCAAGGAGGAAACCGGGGACTACCATAGTCCCCCCCCCAAAAAAAGGAATCATCACCAACCAGCACTCCCAAGGACCAGGTTGAGAGCGGGGGGAAGGAGGACTTTCAGACACTGTTCCTAAGACAATCAGTGGGTAAGAAGGTGCTACACAAAGGAGCGGGACGCTGCCCTCTGAGACACGGGTCACTTCAAAGACTTATTTACCCACCAAAATTCACTGCCGCCTGGCAGTACACTTGATTTCTGGCAATCATTATTCTCTGCCACTGTGGAAGTACATTGCGCTCTACCTTAATATTACTTACCTTGCAGTATTTTAGTTATACTTACATTCATGATCTATTCTTAACTTCTAGCTAGCACTGACCATATATAGTAATGTTTTTGGTTTATTAAATTTGTGTCACTCGTGTGTATACATTATAAGGTGCCGTATTTGGGTCATTAGTATAGATTTACCCCTATTTTCATTGTACTCACCAGAATATATTAATGCATTAAACCATCCACACTTTTACCTCTAGAGCACAGATACATTTTAGGTTTTCCTATGCGATACCAGAAACAAGAATCCATCTGTTCCTGCAGCTAGCGCTAACATATCCTGAACTGGTGAGCGCGAGTCTAAACTATCCCATATCTATAAAGCCATATAGGACTGTACTTGGCACAGGAAAGTAATACATTAACTGCACACATCCTGTAGTGTTGTAGCAGAGTTTATTTCAAACATGGCCTCCCCTGCAGAAAAGCCAGCTGGACACATGCAACAGGAATAGTAGAGTGGATATATTGGAGCAGGATGGGGAAAGGTGGTGAAAAAGAGAAAAGGAAAGAAAAAGCAAGAATAAGCAAAAAAAAGAAGGATGTGGGGAAAGGAACGAGGTGGGGAAAAAGGAAACACACATACACACACCCACACTACAATGCAGAATAGCAGTGTGCCTGCTACAATGCTGCAGTAATATAATTACAGACATTAAAACCGGTGGGATATCCGCCATAACCCCTCCCCCAAACCACCATGTAGCTTTGGTACAGTCATATTAAGCCCCTCCCACCCAGTCAACCACTTCAGGCTCCTCCTTCACATAGGAAGGGGGCAGTCACATATCGATCTGAAAATTAACGGATAATGCATTAAAACTGCATCTATAGACCCATTTATGAACAGTCCTGAAGACAAGTAGGGCATTGATCGTCTACTCTGTAGCTGAGCAATGCATTGCAAATACTTCCTGCGTGAGATCTCCATGGTAAACCGTGCACCACTCCTTACTCTGCAATTGTCTCACTTCCACGTGCGCTTCTCTCCTGTAGCCCCAGCCAACAAGAGCAATGCTGCTCCTGCTCCTCTTTTCACATGCACTGTTCCAGTCTCCCATCTTTGTGGGCTCTTTACAGAAAATGCCCAAAATGTTCAACAACTTACTTCTGTGACCACCTACACAGAGGGAACCATGGAGCCTCAGTCCTGATGGGTTTTAAGTCCAAAGCTTTCTCTCACTCCCTCCTCTTGTGCCAAGTGGGATCACCATATCAAAGCCATGGTAGGTGCATCCACTTCATCCTGAGCCAATAGAGGCTAGTTATGAGAACCGCTTCTCCCTTATTGTTACGTCTTTGTGGTGGAAGCACCAAAAAAAAAATAATCAGTTTAAAAAATCTACCATCACCTTAAGCAGATACACTAACAAGTTGATATCTTCACAGGATATTAACTTCTAGCAGCACACCTACCCTCAACAGGTCTCCTGAGGATACCCTTCCCCCTGCTGAGCATATGTTGCAAAAGTCCTGCTTTTAACAGAGGTGTATGGACCTTTTCCATACCAACAGCTGGAGGCCATTAAATAGTCTTCATGAAGAGAGTCTTAGATGCAACAGTATGTTAGGAATCCATTTCTATTTCCACTTGGGACAGACCACATGATGTTGTGTACGAATTTGCTAAAAATAAAAAGGACCTTGACACATTCCTCCACTTCCCCAGTAGACTAGGAACGTCTAGTCTTAGTCATCAGATGAAGAAAATGTGGATGATCCTCTTCAGTTTATTTTGTGTTTGCTCTGAATATCCTTTAAATACACCTGGTGTTTTGTTGACGAAAGGTCTCTCACCTGTAATGATCTTGTGGTCGTGAGGATGTCCTCATTTGAGAAAGCAGTTAGAAGGATATGCTGGTGTGGTGGGACAGGCGGGGGTGGGGGGAAATAAAAACTGATATTCTGATTGTGGATCCATTCAACTACCCCACAAAAGGTGTATAAGAAATGAGGTGGTTATGGAGTGACTATGAATATGTCAAACACTCTCTAAAAAATAAATATATATCTCCCCTATCATGATACAGCTCTGCCTTTCCATGAACAAATAGGCTTCCATGTCTTGCATCAGGTCACCGAAGCAGAGTTCATGAAACCTATCATAGGACGCATTGCACACAAGCGGTGGCACGCTCAGACCTACATGCTTCCACATGAAGTAACCAGTGTTTTGATAGGAGCCTACAACTCTGATGCAGAGTCTCTGATAAAGGAGAGCGGTAATGTGCTGACTGAAGACATCTCATAATATAAAAGGGACTCCTCATCCCTGTACTGGGGCAGTATGAAAGGGTAAAAGAGGGCATCTCCAACAGAAGAAATAATGAGGGAGCGGGAACGGACCTTCCCCTGCCAGGAAAATGTTCATAAGAATCCCCCATACACCACATAATACACGATTATCCAAATTTGAGTCTCAAAGCCGCATCCAAAGATCATGTTGGGGAGGGGACAGACCTCCCCTCCCGAGCCAGATGCTACCTGCCAAAAAAGGGGAGGTTTTGAGGGCTGAGGAGAGTGCTGCTTCTTGGAGACTCTGTCTGAGCCATGACATCCTGAAACCAGGAGGCTACATCCACCTCCTGGGTCTCATACCGACGCAAGAACGGGTGCTCCTAGAATAGAAGCGAGAGGGAATGGTTACAATAATGAAAGATTGGCTGGTGAAAGCTGAGATTAAGAACATGACGATAAAGAGAGACAAAAATGAAAATAGAAGTACAGATATTAAACAGAAAGAAATATGCAACAAGGGTTCACATGAAGAGACAGTGATGGGGCAAGTGTGGCGAGTAGTCCTAGACCTTGCTCGTATTCCAGCGGTGTCTTTAAAGGTAAAACCTAGTTTTAATTGACTAGTTCAAACAAGTTAGCCTCTCTAAAGTGATAAACTTGAGGGTATATTTACTAAAGTGCAGGTTTATAGAAGTGGAGATGTTGCCCACAGCAACCACTCAAATGCTAGCTATTTATTTCTAGAAGGTGCTAGATAAATAAGTAGAATTTGATTTGCTATGGGCAATATCTCCACTTCTATAAACCCGCACTTTAGTAAATATACCCCCTGGAGACAAGACCACTCATCTACTTACCAGAAGCTTATTGTACTTTGGCCTCTTTCTGTGATCCTTAGTGAGACTGCAGACAGAAATCAAGAGAGACAATTAGTATCATTAGTATAAAAGGTGGGGCCAATGAGGATAGGCTGTTTGTTTGTGAACACTGGCTCAGCACAAGATGGCTGCCACCAATGGGTGTAACCAACTGGTACATTTAGAACAGATATGAGGAAGAGGAAAAAAATATATATATATTCTATTCCCTGCTGAACAGCTATAGGAGCAGAGGGTATGTGTAACCTTACTGAATATGTTGCCTCCTTCTCATTTAGATAAAATATACAAGGGAAAATGGGGTCCTGGATCATGGTTCACTGGCTGCGAAAAAGCCTCTTAAAATGGATAAAAAGATAGATAGGGTGACAAACCAGGACTTCTGGTGAAACTGGAAAAAGCATAGTGCCGGTAGTCTCGGCTCATGTTTGCAAATAAAAGAAAAGGGGGGGGGGGGGGGGGGGTGTCATAATCCTTCAGCAGGAAAGGGAAATATACCATTTGTAACTTACCAGTCCTTAACAAAAGACTGGAAAAGAGAAGAAAACCCCATATTGTGAGGGAGAACTGGGGGCTCCTCTTGGAGGACTTTGGTGAGAACTTCAAAATCGGTCTTGCAGTTTTTGTAAGGGAACTGTCCTGTCGCCAACTCCACCTGAGAGAGAACAAGCAGACTGGAGTAAAATACCACAGGCGTCCAATAGGAACGAAGACATGAGTTGATAGACATTCGTGGACTACACAATGGTCTCCGGAGTGAGTCCAGATAAGGCATTAGACAGCGCCTGAAGATTGTGCAGGGGTTTGCGGGGTCATTAACTTACCAATGAGATTCCAAGGCTCCAGACATCTGCTCGGATGTCATAGTCTGGTTTGGTTGGATCCGGAGGGTCAATTCTCTCAGGCTGAGGAAAACAAGAAACACTTTATTGGAATCTGCCACAGAGTTGCTCATAACTACCTGCCGACCTTACAGCCCCCTTCCCTCTCACCGCCATATAAGCAGCACATCCTGCACTCCTGGTTTTGGCCTTGGAATCCACAAGTCGACCACTTATTCCAAAGTCACATAGTTTTATCTGTCCATTGGCATCCAGCAGTATGTTGGAGGGCTTCACGTCCCTGTGTATAACACCGTGCTTCTCTTTCAAATAATATAAAGCATTCACAATCTATGACGACAAGAGAGAATTCAGCGTGATGGGACAATTTCACCTCACATGACCATAAAGATCTATTTTCCTGCTTTCTCTCTCACACAATCAATTTATTCACCGCTGAAAACCCCCGATCATTTATACCACTCACCGCTACAGTCATCTTTCCCAGAATGCTCTCTGGGATGGGCCCCTGGATCCTCTTCTTCAGTTTTTCTGCACACGTACCCATCAGCTCCATGGCTATGAACACGTCTGTCTACAGAGATAGGACACATACGGAGTCAGATGTTGCAAGGTCAAGGGTTGTCGCGTATCATCTGGTCTGACCAATCGCCAAAACATTTCAATCAAATACTTAAAAGAGAGATAAAATACTGGCAATCTAAGTGTCACCAATACAAAAGCCTTTTAGCTATTTCACTTTTTTTCTATATCCATATCAAGTAGACCAGGGGATAAATATACTAAACTAAACTATGGTTTGTCAAAGCAGCATCTATTGCCGTTGCCACTGCGGATTAGTAAATCCGCCCCCAGGTTGGGGCATCCTGTAGTACTCCGGTGCACGTTGGAACATCTAGTTAAAGCTAGAAAGTAAATAGAAGGTTAAAAATGGGAGGGGGCAAAACTGGTGTAGTGTGACATGATCCATAACGGGACAGAATTTAAAAAAAAAATAAAAAAATTTGGAAAATAATCTATATACTGTAATAAAAGTACTCACATTTGTGATAAAAGTGCCGTAACACTGAACAATGTATGGACAGTCATGACTCTTCAGCACAACATCTAAATCCATAAGGATCCGTTTGTTCTCCTCCTTGTTACCAGAACGTCGCATTTGCTGGAAACCAATGACAGACACATCATTACAATCTACTTCCTCTAGCGGTGGTCACATGATCTGCAAAATACTCCAACCGAAAAATATGAAAGAGTCACTGAATCTACAACTACAGGGATAGTCACAAATGTTATGTAAAATGCATCCATCTTCTGGCAAAACTGTATAGTATGGAGTATGTAATATCAGTAATCCTCCATTACAGGATCTGACCGGTACCATACGTATTGTTTAATAGTCTAACAAAGAGGAAGCCTGTTACGGTTAGGCTAAATCCACAGAGAGACAAAACTATACAAAACTCAATTTTTCCTGCCAGCTAAAAAATTTCTAAAAAATAAAAGAAATGGTGCAGAGAGCCCATACTTTCCGCTGTACGAGAGAGGTCAACAGACAGTAATTTTGTTTTACCTTCAAGCATTACCAGTGGCTAAGAGAGGCACCATTTACTATACAGATTGGACACAATAACTGACTCCCAGTCATCAGATTGAACTAATGAATTAGTTCAATGTATTAAATTACTGGACACAAATGCTTAGGACTTATAGAACAGTTGAACTAAGGTTTTCTCAATTTTATCGACAATCGACTGGCCTGAACCATCAAGACAAGCAACAGTACTTAAGAGGTCTTCCTATCCTTATCTACTGGATCTATTGATCTAGTATACTGGCTGCTATAGACGGAGGACCGAAAACAGGTGACAGCTGGAATAGCCTAACATCAAACAGGACACTTTAATGGTGGCATCCCTTCATATGTGGTAAGATGATCAAAGACTCAACTAACTGGTGGCGCCCATGAAAGAGAAGTGGTGAAAAGGACTTTATTGTCCAGATTCGCTTCTGCACTACCCATCCACCATGGCTAAGAGCGCCTCCAGTTGTTTCAAACTGTACTTTTGATAACATAGATAAAGTATAGTCAAGACCTGGGGCTCCAGTCTAGTCCCCGGTGCCATCTTCTACCATAGAGTTTATACAACTAGAACAAAGTCAGGTGGAATTGACAATGGTTAGGGATGTACTCCTGTCCCTTGGTGGCCCGTCTCCTCATTAAAGCTATTCCCCACTTCTGTGGTGGTGCAGACCTAGTGTTGGGTTCATTTGACTTGGAATTACAAGAGACATAAGATGGTCTTCCTATAGGATATCCTCAGAGGGCATCTTCTTCAGACTCCCCTTAAGTTTTTCTTATGTTAATGTAAGAACATACATGCTCTATTTCAGGGGTTATGACAAATTATCCAAATATTGCCACCCGACGGCTACGCCACTCTTTGACTCCCTCTCATTACTGTAAGAAATAAATAATATAAATATATATATATATAAATATATATATATATATATATATATATAATATATGAGATACGGTAAGAACTTACCCTTGTTATCTCTATTTCTACGAAGTCCATAGGGTTCCACAGGATACCTTGGGGTATAGGCGATGGCGGCAGACATCCAGGCACCACAGAGTTAAATTTTCAGCCTCCCAGGATGCACTGGGGTCCCTCTCCTATACCCCGCCCCCGAGCCTCAGGCCACTCAGTTTCGTAACAAGCCATAGGCAGGAGCAGGAGCAAAAAAGAGAGAGAAGACAGTCTGGAACACACAAGAATCACATTCTCACCAGAAGGAGACGGAGAAACCGGTGACCAGATCAAAGCCCATCTGCAGTACAGGTGCGACAGGGCGGGAGTCCTGTGGAACCCTATGGACTTCGTAGAAATAGAGATAACAAGGGTAAGTTCTTACCATATCTCATATTTTCTACTTCAGGGTCCATAGGGTATCCACAGGATACCATGGGGATGTCCCAAAGCAGTATCCTTTAAGGGTGGGGACGCTCCTGTGCTGTAAGGAGAATCCGCCGCCGAAAGGAAGCATCCTGAGAGGCGAAGGTATCAAAAGCATAATACCTTACCAAAAATATGGACAGATGACCACGTGGCTGCCAATCACCGCTGAAGCGCCACGTCGAGCTGTCCACGAAGGACCCACAGACCTAGTGGAAGAGCTTTAATAGAGGATGGAACAGGAAGACCTGTGAATCCATCCTGCCAAAGTTAGCGTAGTGGTAGGCCAACCCTTTTTTATGGAAACCAGAAAGGACAAAACCGAGAGTCTGATTTCCTAAATGGACTGGTACGGTCAACTTAAATTCTTACCGCCCGTACCACAGCCAAATAGGCCTCACCAGCAGACAGGACTGGGGAAGTAAAGGCAAGCACTGCCCTGTTCCTAGGAAAGATGAGAAAAAGGGAGGTCTACATGACAGAGCCTCCCATTCTGAGATCCTACTGGCCAAATTAAGAGCCAGAAGGAATACAGTCCTAGCCGTAGGCCATTTGAAATCCACTGAGCCCAGTGGATCAAATGGCGGTCCTCAGAGAGCCCTAAGGACCACAGCCAAATCCCAAGGAGCCACAGGTGGAACAAAGGGATGCTGAATATAACGTACACCCTGCACAAAGGTGCGGACATCAGGAAGAGTAGCAATCCTACACTGAAACCATACTAACAGGGCAGAAACCTGCACCTTGAGGTAAGCAAGGCGAAGACCATTATCTAAGCCCACCTGTAGGAAAGCCAACCTCTGGATATCCGGAATACCCGAGGAGCCTAGCCTCTAGGGCGACACCTGAAAGAAAGTATACCATACCTAATGGTAAATTCTTGCAGATAAAAACTTCCGAGCTCTTAGCATGGACAGAGCCCCTGTTAACTATAGAGCTGGAAAAACTCCTAGACCTTAAGAGGGCAGTCTCCACCACAGACAACCCAGGTCTGGGGATCAGCCAGGATCCTGAGACAACAGGTCCAGGCGTAGAGGCAACAGCTTCGGAGTGTTAACTGAGAGGCTCCGAAGATCTGAGTAATAGTGCCATCTGGCCTACGCTGGAGCTATCAGCAGGAGCGTGCCTCCTTCTTGCTATTACTGGAGGAAGAAGGGATAACGGAGGGACGAGGTACACAACTTGGAAGGTCCACTGGACCTGCCTACGTCTATCAGAAGAGTCTCATCTCTGAAAGGCTCCACTTGTTCACCAGAAGATTGAACACCTCCTGATAAAGAGGACATTTCCCTGAATGCACATCTTGACGGCTGAGAAAGCCCGCTTTCCATCTGAGGATTCCTGAATGAACACTGCCGATGACGGCAGGGATATAGCCTTCCACCCAAGCCAGAATTCGGGACACCACTGTTAGTGTCGCCTGACTTCGGGAACCTCCTAGGTGGTTTACATAAGCCATCATGATGGCGTTGTCAGACTGTACCTGCACGGTATTTTCGTGGAGGACCTGTCCTGCATGCTGGAGAACCCTGAATACTGCTCAGAGTTCTCAGATGTTTATGGGAAGCGCAAAAACTACTGGTGTCCACCTGCCCTGGAACAAGTGTGGACCCGTCATGCTTCCCAGCCACGGATACTGGCGTCCGTCGTCAGAAGGACCCTGTCCGCAATCCCAAAGGGGGTGCCCCTTGTTTAGGTGAGCTTTCTGCAGCCACCAGGCCAGAGAGAGACAAACCTCCGGGGAAAGCCTATTGACTTTATCCTATGGGGCAACGCATCCCATCCGGAGAGGATCAAGTTCTTTAGAGTGAAGCTGGGTACTCTCCACCATGTCGAACAGCGACATCCTGGAACCCAGGAACCACATTGCCAAGTGAATAGACACTCGGCGACTCTGCAGGCAACTGCGTACCTTTGCCTGTAATGCAGAGATCTTTTCCTCAATCACAAAGATCCTCAGATGTTGGGATATGGAGCATCCTCTGTGAAGAATCAGAGAGGACCATTTCCAGTTTATCAGTCAGCCCTAACGTAGCAACACAGATATTGTCCGTTGCATATGCCACTGAAGTATCTCTGGAGACCGTGTAACAACAGGAGGTCACTCAGATAGGGTAACAAGCGGACCCCCTGCATCCGCAGGTGGGCTGCCATAACTACCATGACCCTGGTAAACCGTGAGGCGCGGAGGCCAGACCAAGGGGCAATGCCAGAAACTGGAAATGCTTATCGACCACTGCAAACCTGAGGAAAACACTGGTGTGCTAAGAAAAGAGGGATATTCAGGTAGTCACCCTGAATATATCCAACGACACCACAAAATTCCCAGGCTCCATTGAATGATGGAATGCAGGGTCCCCCTCCCGAACCGAGGAACCCTTAAGAATTTGTTGAAGGATTCGAGGTTGAGAATGTCCTGGTAAGACCCATTAGGTGTCTGTACCAGAAAGAGGATGGAGTAATACCTCGTTCCCCTTTGGGGCAACGGAATAGGTACTATAACTCCTGCCTGGAGCATAGAGTGTAACACCCTCAAAAATTACAGGGCCTAGTCCTGAATTGACAGAAGACCTGTAACAAAAAACCTTCTGGGAGGCTTTTACCGGGAGGAAAGGACATACCTTCAAGAAAATACTTCTCTTACCCCAGTGTCCGTGGTGGTCAGACACCAGCACTGGGCGAACTGGAGAAGCCGGCCTCCAACTCTGGGGGCTCCCGAGAGGAGGCCCGTCCCGTGAGGCTGAAGGCTTATAGTCCAACCTGGGAGTAGGACGTCTTGTACTCCAAGCCTGTTCTTATGGCTGAGCAGATTTCCTGGCTACTGACTGTCTTGGAAAGCTGTATTTTAGACTTACCCTGGCCTCACAGGGCCGAAAAGACAAAGTCCCAGACCCTGATGGGACTGTAGCCGATGGCAGACACGCAGACGTAGCTGCTGCCTGCAGGGCCACAATTGCGTCCAGACGAGGGCCAAACAGGACTTGTCCCGTAAAAGGCAAAGCATTCCAAATGGAATCTGCGTCCGCTTTCCAAGAGAGCAACCACAGGGAGCGGCAAGCCGCTACTGCTGCCGAGATTCTGGAAAGGAGTAGGCTATATGTAAGACCGTCTCATTATGAACGTGGCAAAGTCTCTGAGAATTTGCCACTATCCACCTGCTCTGCTGGAGAGTCAGTGTGCAGAGATCCAGTTACCTACTCAGTGTTCCATGGCTCTGGCCCCCCAGCACACGGCCATAGCCGGCCTGGAAGCCCCTCCAGCAAGGGAATAATGGATTTTAGATATATTTGCACCTTGCAATCTGGAACCTCCTTCAAAGAGGACCTGGAGGGCATGGGCAACGTAGCACTCCTCACTAGGCGTGTAACATGAGAATCTACCCGTAAAGGTAACTCCCATTCGGAAATGTAATTATCCGCAAAAGGGGTATGCAAAACGTCAACCGTTTTTGAGGCTGGAACCGTCCTCTAAAATGATCCACCTGACCAGATAGAGGAATTACAGTGGCAACACCCTTATCCTTAAAGAAGGCATATTTGGATTTAGCCACGGGGGATATGTAATAACCAAAGCCGCACTGCCCGTAGAAGGCCAGGTATATAGACTTTAGACCCAGACTACGCCTCCTTTGCACTAAGGGGCTCGTGTCTGAAAAAGTCAATAATGTCACCGTCATCAGACGTCATGTCTTTACCCGTCTGAGACCCGAAAGGCCGTTTAGAAGGCCGAAATGGTGACTCCCCCTGTAAAACGTCCATCAGGTGCTATACCATTTGGACAATAAATTCACCCACACAGGCTCCTGCGAGACCTGGGGGGGGCGAAAAACAGGATACACTGGGGTACCATCAACTGTCCAGGGACCCCTGCATGTGATGAGACCACCACAGGCTGCGATAACCCCTTGGGGAAACGCAGGGGGCGTTGCCCACAAAGGCTGTAAGCATCTTAGCCAGCCGAGGGCGGTCCCCTTTTTTGGGCAGGCACAGTGACAAAAATGGGGCGTGATATATAATACAACATGCCCTCCATAAACCCTCAGCGTCTACATATCCCTCCGCTAACTGCACATGATATCAGTACATTATAGCTGGAAGAGGATATCCTCGTTCACTTTCCGACATGAGGAGTGTGAACGGAGCGTATGTGACCTCCCACACAGAAAAACCACGTTTACTGTGAGGTAATAAACACCCTGCGACACTGCACCGCAAGGGCTGTAGCAGAAGAACAGGGATAGGAAAAGGTTGACAGTCAGAAATGAAAGTACAGGCAAACAGCGCTAGTATTTAAGTCACATACAATGCACAGATAACATCCTGCATTACAGGCACTGCAATCAACTACACAGACCAGAGCCTGGTAGGAAACAGTGCTGCATACACTGACCTTAATTGAAGGAGAGGTATGCGGGGGACCCGGACCGCAATGGCATCTGTATCAGCTTCCAGCAGCGTTTGCCATCCCCAGCACATGTAGTGAGAAAATGGCCACCGAGGAGCAGAGAGAAGGCAGGGCCCGGGGGAGGAGCGCTGACACAGCCCGCTCAGACCGCTGTGGAATGGCACTGTGCAGCGGGGGAGACGCCGGCTGTGAGACAGGGAAGGCGTTCTCCCCTGGCGTGCTATCAACCCCTGGGACGCCGCGCTGTACCGCACATGCTACGGCCCGCTGTCCCTGGTGGTCTAGTGGAAGGCGCAGGATCAGTACCTGGCCCCACGCGCAGCCGGTCCCCAGGGAGCCCCCTGCCTGGGGACCAAACACTACTGTGTTACCGGCGGGTGCCCACCGCGGGACCTCGCCGCCTACCTTGTTCTCCGTGCAGCCGGCCACAGTCCAGGTAGCCGGGGATCACCGCTAGCTGTGACCCCAGCTACCTACCAGCATCCCCGGATCGGTACCGGCGTTCTGGTACCAGCGGGGTGTAGGAGTGACAGCATGGACGTCAATACTGACTGTCCTATGCTGGAGCACTCTAGTTGTGCAGCCACAGCTGCGAAGAAATATTCAGGGGCCTTCAAAAGACCCCCCTCTGTACGGTGCGACTGGTCCGGCCAGGCACCTACGAAAACTGAGTGGCCTGAGGCTCGGGGGCGAGGTATAGGAGAGGGACCCCAGTGCATCCTGGGAGGCTGAAAATTTAACTCTGTGGTGCCTGGATGTCTGCCGCCATCGCCTATACCCCAAGGTATCCTGTGGATACCCTATGGACCCTGAAGTAGAAATTTTTTTTTAGGAGTTTTCTGTTCCAAGCTGTTGTATGGTGTAACTGCTCATCTACTCCAGTAGATCACTAGTCTACAGCCTCAAAAGATGTAATTTTGACATTCTGTTGGGTATATTTTAATTTGAACCTCTTTCTCTCTGAGATCTCCTTACAGCACTTGTACTCACCCCGATGAGGCCTGTAAGATAGACTTTTATTTTCACTGTTAAATCAGTTATTATGAAGTAACCGACTCAGTGACATCACTTGTGGACAGTCATTACTGAGATGTCGTTTTGCTTGGTTCATGGGTCCTAATGTTGTTTGGATGATGGCTACAAGTGACCAGTAATTCTTAAGTCCAGTCTGATCTCAGCATTACACTTAGGGTATGGCCTACATGGTAAATACGCTTTTTAACTCCTTAGTACCCAAATGTTTAATGGCAGTGCCCATATGTCACATTGCCTTCACCCCTCTCCAACCTGGCCATGGAAGACAGAACAGAACAGAATAGCGAATAACATCTAGATCAGGTCTGGCCAACCTGTGGCTTCCCAGCATGTCCTGCCACAGTTTTGTTATTAGGGAATGCTACAACTCTGGCAGTGCATGCTGGGATGTGTAGTTTCACAACTTCTGGAAAGCCACAGGTTGACCAGTTCTGAGCTAGAACATCTATGATAGGTGACCAGACTGTAGTACAAAGTTTCATGGGAATACAGCAATGCATTAACTGTTTCACTGCACGCTTGGATCAAAATGTGTCCAAAGTTACTACTTAAAACATCCCCAGTCACCTTAACAGCAATGATATGGCCAGTCTTCTTAAATCTCATCTTCCAGACCTGTCCACAAGTCCCACTGCCGATTTCCCCCAAATTCTCCAGATCATTAATGTCCGCCTGGTACTTCTGAGTGTAAGAACATCACAAGTCAGATGAGATCCCCACTGCTGAATCCCATGCTCCACAAATGGCCCATTACCCCTTTTCTGATTAATGTCCTGTATCTACCACTAGTCTAGCACATGATCATCTCATTATATAAATGAGGGTCATGTGACTGCTACAGATTCATCTCGTCATATGTACTTCACTGCTCTATTACATGATCCTGCATCCCATAACTGTCCTGTTACCTATAAAGATCCTGCATCCTACAACTGCCCTGAAAATATAAAATGACCTATACCATGACCCTGTATCCGAAAGCTTACACTGACCCTTCAAAGGAGAACTAGACTTCATTTATCCTCTCTGTATTACTTCACCTTGTAACTGCCCAGTATCTATGACTGATCGATTATATTCACCCTTCACCACACAAAAGCCCATTATATATTATAACACTTTAATACCGATCCCCTCTTACTATAACCTGACTTTTTCCTTGCTTTATTACATGACTCAGTATCCTATAACTGTTCTGTATAGAGCCTTCTCCATACAACTGACCAGTACCTATCCATTCTCTTTTAAACTGGCCACCTCATAACATAACCATTGCTTCCCCTACTCTATTATATGAGCCAGTATCCTATTGTATTTATAACTGATCTATTACACATACCCATCTCTCTATAACAGTGCTTTATTTTTCACTTGTATAACTATCTCTGCTGTATTACATGTACCCCATACCCTGTAACTATCCTATTACATTAACCCCTCGCTTGTAACTCTCCTATATCTAACAATGGATCATCCTACATGTTAGTTTACATTGATAATGCTTAATGTCTACTTCAGCCATATCTCACCTGCCCCTCGATTAAAAGAAACCCAGTCTGTTTAATAATTTCTTGCAGCTTTAGATCAATTTCAGTGCTGAAAAAGAAAAAAATAACACGCTACATGACTAAAAATATATATATATATATATATATATATATATATATATATACACACACATACATATATACATATACACACACAAATGGGACACAAGACTGTCACTCATCCTATCCACTTAATAGTCAAGCAGCTTGCTTAATATATGCATACAAATCAATAGCATCCAAAAGGCACAGATAAAAAATTTAGATGTGTGGAATAAGGACAGAATGCGTTCCCATTGTGCCATCAGTATAAGTGTAACAACGAAAGTTGCTCCTCTCTACAGTCCTCTATATAACAATATCATACATATCAATTCAATGGGACAATATTATGAAAAATACATCAAATCTGTAGGTCGCTAATGAAACACAAAAGGTGTCACCATGCCTTTTAATAATATATTTGATAAAGCTATGCACATATTTGGAAATTGTTCCTTGTAACTGGCCACAAGGTGGCACTGTTACATTGCAGTTTACTGATTGCATACTAGCGCAAGTAATCGGCATGGTAACTTCCACTAGCAATTACACATAAAACATGCCCCCTCTACATAAAATGCTGGTCTTCCATACATATTTGCCTTAACAAAATAACAATGGGAAACAGGTGCAATACTAAAGTGAATAAAGGGAGTGTATAGTTGCTAAAATGGGTTGTCTGGTTAGAGCGGGGATGGGGAACCTCAGGCCCGGGGGCTGTATAAGGCCCCTGGAATCATTTGGTCTGGCCCTCGGAGCTTTATTCCTAGAATGACACCCTGCAGCCAGAATCTATGCAGCAATGCCACCTGGAGCATCACGTAGGAAGCTTCAGACGGTCACACAGCTGACCTTACAGCTCCCCGAAGCATCCTCAGGACGCTCCGGGCATTGCTGTAATCACCGGCTAATGTGGCCCCGTCCCCGTGTGACATCGCACGGAGGGGTCGTGGCCTGCACGGCCCCGTGAATAATATTTTATAAATCAAAATGGCCCTTAGCAGAAAAAAGGTTCCTCACCCCTGGGTTAGAGTAATCCTTTTCAATCCCCTGCCCACTCCATTATAAACCTGCAGGCCACTCAGCTCACTGGTGTGTAGACATGTATTACTAATACAAGGTATGATTTGGAAGGGAAAGAATTAAATTAAATTAGTGTTTTAACCCTGTTTTTTTTTTTTTTTTTTTTAAATGTTGACTGTGCAAGTTATGTACAGGTGGTATCACAGTCTGTATCTTCATACTGGCTTCTAGGCGTCTTTGGTTCTCTTCGGTTCGCACTTTTGGGTCCTTTGCCCCAAACACCTGTCTCAATGAATCACTAGAGCAAGTTCGGCAGTTTCATCCCCACCCAGGCTGCAATGAATTAACTGCAGCATAATCCGATTTATTGATACCACTTTCAGATAGAAAAATGGCAAAAAACCCGGATTTTTTCCTATTTGCGTACCGGGTTGTTTTGCCATTTCCTGCCTGTACCCCCCTTCAGACAGAAGAGCAAATTACCGGGTCCAACAATTCAACCCGGTAATTTGCTGTTTTACAAGTCTATTTCTTCTGTCTGAAAGGGTCAACCCAGGACTAAATTCCTATGTCTCCGACCCTGGTAAATTCCTGGGTCGAAGTCCCGGGAATTTAGACACGGGATGACCCTTTTAGACAGAAAAGGGTCCTGTGTAAATCACCAAATTACCAAGTTGAATTGTTTAACCCGGTAATTTGGTTTTCTGTCTGAAAGGGGTATTAGCGTCTTGTATGCTCTAACCACCTCTAACCTTGCCTGAGCACCAATGTTTCTTTCCTTTCTTACTGCAATAAACCGTGTAGGTGACAGGAGGGAACAATTTTTTTTTACTGGACACAGGTGTGTGTATATATGTATATGATGTGTGCAATTGCTTAGCTGACACCTTACGGAAACCTTGGAATGTTGGTCCGTCACTACGCGACAGATATCCGTATGCAGAAACATATCAGGTGTTAACATGCCATGGTCTCACCTCTCCAAGCTTCTCTGCGGCAGGTAGTTGGTTTGGGGTAAGTTCAGCATGTTTCGCGGCCGGACAGGCAATGA
Organism: Taudactylus pleione; assembly: GCA_031769625.1. Taxonomy (NCBI): domain Eukaryota; kingdom Metazoa; phylum Chordata; class Amphibia; order Anura; family Myobatrachidae; genus Taudactylus; species Taudactylus pleione. Next base: position 2,460,620 of record JAUIMM010000252.1, on the reverse strand, counting down.
AGAGTGGTGGTGTGAGGGGTTGTCAGGACGAGCGTGTCCATCATTGGCAAGAGGGAGTTGTAAGGCTGCACAAAAAAAGTGGTAGATGGCAGTATGTAGAAAAGGGAGAAAGACTGGGGAAAATAGGTACAGTAAGCACCGAGCAACAGCAGTGTTCCATATTTACCCCTCTGTAAGTCACCTACTCCAGTGGCTTCTATCGCATTGTGCATTGGGAGCATCTTCTACACATCATGCCCCCAAACAGTATACTCTTCTGTTTTAGAAGCAGTTGCTCCCCCCTCTTCTGAGCTGTTACACTCCATGCAATGCACCCTGTCACCCCCATCGTATTACCAAACGCTTCAGGTTTGCACAAATATCTAATCTTTTCTTCTGTTTGTTAGGTTCTCCTGAGCTCATGCTCCATACAAAGCCTGCATGCCATGTCCACTCTGCATGCAACATTGCCCATCCCATGCACAAAGACAGGTGGGAAAGCGATGCCAAGCATGAGCAGAGAAAAGCAAGGAGAGATTATCGGTACAGAGAGGGCCAGGATGAGGAGGGGATACAGGAAAATAATAAAAACAAAGCAGTGGGTGCGTGTTAGGTAACATGGGAGGGGGGCGTTAGCTGGGCCTGGACAAAGTGAGGAGTTGAGAAGGACGATCCGGTACCTGCTCGCTGGGATGGAGCGGGCGTGGGGCTTAGAGTGATGAGAATAACTGGGGGAAAAAAAATAGGGGGACAAAAAAATAAATAAATCAACATAAAATACAGAGCAACCCAGGACATAAGAGACAACAGGATAAAGGAATAGAACAAAGGAGTCTCAATATGGAAAAATGAAAATAAACATGAGAACAGAGGGATGAGCAAAATGGGGAGGTACAATATGGAGAATGAACGACATAAGAATGTAGATGGGATGGATGATAAATGGTCAGAAGATAATGGGGACATGAAGACATGATGTTTCTCAAAAAGTTCCAATAAAATTAAAAGAACGTCAATTTCCTTCCCAGACCCACACATCAGATGACATATCTACCATACTCCAGTCTTATAATCATTGATAGTTTTTCCCTGTGTATTGCACTAATATTTCCCTGCTCCAACAATATTCACCTTACCGTCTCTTCCAAAATCATTGCCACCAACACAATCACATAAGCCCATTTGTTCTACTTCATTGCCAGCACAACATGGAGGCCGTTCTTCTCCTTATCAACACAGTCACTGCTTGCTTAACTTTTCAGTGCCATTTCTTGGATTGTCTCTCAGGGGCCAGCTCGATCCCAGGAGGCTCCTCTCATTCCCATGGGCCATATCGATCATTGGTGGGATGAATGAACATAATGGGGGCAATTCAATTGTTAGCGCTGGGCGTCTAATGGGCATCTATTTGAGCAATTTAATTGCTGTTACGATCAGACGCGTATTTTACATGCCCAAAAGGACGAGGTTTATTAGCGAAAAGTGTCTAACCCCATCTCTAAAGTCCTGGTTTGGGTGTTTAAACTAAGGACTTTTCACAAATTTTGATTCACACATCTGGAGGTTGCGAGAAAAAAATGTGACTGCCGCGACTAATGGGCGTCTGATCGGAGCAGCACTTAAATTGCGACGCCCAAATAAACAATTGAATTCCCCAAAATGATTCTAAAGAAAATATATTACAGATTTTTGTGACTCGATTCAATTCTGCAAGTTGCTGAATAGCCTCGGGAGGGAGCTCCCGGAGCTATTAGATCCAGAGTGCTGTGGGTGAGAGGAGAAATCCGACAAAAGTGTAGCGCAGTACTAAGACTCGGAGCCGGAACTTTAGTCGGAGAATGCCGGTTCTTGCGACTAAACACCCAGGTTAAGTCACGAGAACAGGCATTCTCCGACTTTAACTGGCAACTGCCGGACCAAATATCATTAGCAATTGAATAGCTCCAGGAGCTCCCTCCCGAGGCTATTCAACATTACACTTAATTGAATCAAGCCCATGGTGCTTCCGACCTACCATACAGAAGAGTATAATGGAATTCCACACGTTTGCAGTGCCTATATCTTCTGTAGCGGAATATGGCGTAAACAGTGAACAGATTATCAGAACACTGTGGACAAGTATATATATATTCTTTATACCTCACAAATTCCAACATTAGTAGCATCATATTTCGTTTCTCAACATAATTGTTCTTTAACAGAGCAACGCCATCCTTTCCTTTTTGCCACTGACTTTGCGACCCACTTCATATCCCGTTTCCTCTGCTTTCAAGGTCTCTCTTATTCTTAAAAATACCACCCTTGACCCTAACACGCTTTATAATTACCTGCCCATCTCTCTACTCCCCTTTGCCTCCAAGATCCTCCAGTGAATTGTCTACAACCACCTCAATGCCTTTCTTTCCTACCATTCACTGCTTGACCCCTCCAGTCTTGTTTTTGTCCTCTCTACTGAAACTGCCCTCACTAAAGTCAGTAATGACCTCCATGCTGCAAGCTATGGGCCACTACTCTCTGCTCATTCTCCATGACCTTTCTGCTCCTTTTGACACTGTGGACAACACTCTTCTCCTGCAAATCCATCACTCCCTTCATCTACGTGACACTGCCCTCTCCTGGCTGTCGTTCTACCTCCCTGGACGTTCTTTCTCTGTCTCCTCTCATTCCCACTTCCACTTAAAGTAGGTGTTTTCCAAGGTTGACCACGATATGCTCCTGCAAATCCTTCACTTCTTTGGTCTGCATGACACAGCCCTCTCCAGACTGTCCTCCTACCTCTTTGACTGCTCTTTATCCGTTTCTTCTCATGACTCTACCTCCCCCCACTTCCACTACCAGTTGGTGTCCCCAAAGGCTCTGTTCCTGGTCCCCTTCTATTCTCCCTATGCGAGTTAATTAGCTCTTTTGGACTCCAATATCATCTTTATGTTGATGAGACGCAGATATACCTCTCCTCCTCACTCATGTGTCTGTTTCTTTGCTATTTCCTCTGTTATTTCCCAGTGCTTTCTTAAACTTCATATATCTAATCCTGGCCACACACACAGCGATATTTTACCCATTCTGGCCGATTCCGACACATTGGAACGACAGATCGTTTAAAATATGGCCAAATCGTGAGAAACTCGTGAGTCCCCACTCACGATCATGATGCGATTCCCCGCTGGTCGCACCTCGCATCTTCAGATCTGCCGTGCTGTAGGGCAGATCTGCCAATCTGGGATACAAATGCACTGGAGAAATGTCTGGCAGCACGATAGATCATTTGAAGATTGGACACTGCAAACACCAAATTGTGTGCAGAGCTGCCGAGGAGAGTTTTCAAGGGAAATCATGCAAGATGTCAGATCGTGAGCACATCGCCATGTCTGTGGCCAGCTTAAGACTGAGCTGATCGTCCCTTTCTCTTGAGACCCATCTCATCCGATTTCACTTTCCATCAACAACCTCACTATTTCATCTATCCCTCAAGTCCGCAGTCTTTGTTTTCCTTGACTCCAACCTCTCCTTTAACAAACACCCACTTCCATCCACTGATCGTCATCTCTAGACTGGACTACTGCAACCTCCTGTTATCTGGCCTCCCTGTTTCCCACCTCTCTCCACAACAATCTGTTCTCAATGCTTCAGCTAGGTTCATACCACTCTCCAAACAAACTGCTTGTCTCCACCCTTCACTGGCTCTTTCCCTTCAGAATACAAGTTAAACTCCTCACACTCACCTATAAAGACCTCACCCAATCCACTGGCCCTACATTCCAATCTCATCTCCCTCCACACTCCTGGCTGTCCACTTCGCTCAGTCAATGACCATGACCCTCCTCCCAACTTTTAACCTCCTCCCACCTCCAAGATTTCACCTGCACTGCTCCTCATTACTGGAACTTTCTGAATCCCCCAAAGCTTTAAATAAGCTCTGAAAACACACTTCTTTATTAAAGCTTTCCGGCTCTCATCCAGACCCCGCCATGCTCCTCCCTCACTGTCTCTCCTCTGCATTACTTCTGTCCATCTGCCCCTGGTCTCCAGACTTTAAGGGGTAAATTTACTAAAGTGAGAGTTTCTGGAAGTGAAGATGTTGCCCATAGCAACCAATCATATTCTACTTAACATTTAACTAGCACCTTCTAGAAGATAATAGCTAGAATCTGATTGGTTGCTGTGGGCAACATTTCCACTCTCACTTTAGTAAATTTACCACTACATTTCACTAGCAGGGCCCTCATACCTCTTATGCTGCTCCCCTGCAGACATTGGCACCAAACTTGTAGGCTAAACAGGCAGCACTACCTCTGGGAACTCATATGAAACAATGTCTCAATAGCTTGCAGCACATGTTCTGTAAGTCTTTTGCATTTATTTCCCTTGTTGTATTTGTTTATGCTTCAGCATTTTGTAAAGCACTGTGGAACCCTTGTAGAGCCATATAAAGATAATAATAATACAGTTAACTCAAATAAATCTGTAGATAAATAATCAGTGATTCTTTTTTTCAATCAACGAAATCTGTATTACATATTTCAAAAGCCTCATATTCATAGTAAAAAAGGCCTGTTTTCACAGCCACATTTCGCTTTTATCAAGATGGAACTAGTGGAGGGCTGTTAATGGTGGGAACGCAGCACTTTTGGCCAAAGTAATCCCCCACCCACCCATTTGTAGACCATTTAACATTCTGCCCAGTACAGATTGCTCCGTTACACTAGCCTTCACCTTCCCACAGAATTAACTAAACCTACAGTAATAGCCAGAAGATTAATTAATTGACTTTAAATACAATTATCATATTGATGAGTAAGGAATTTTAAGCGTGGGCAGAGGGGGCATATAGTGCAGATGGAAAGGGTCATGTTGAATGGTCAGATGTCGCTGTGTGAAGACAGTCTACACCAGGGGTGGGGAACCTTTTTTCTGCCAAGGGCCATTTTGATATATATAACATTTGCGGGCCCGGTGCAGGCCACGCCCCCTCCGTGTGATGTCACATGGGGAGAGGCCACAATCGCCGATGAGTACAGCAGTGCCCAAAGCATCTGAGGATGCTCTGGGGAGCTGTAAGGGCAGCAGCATGACTTTCTGAAGCTTCCTAAGGACGCTCCAGGCGGCACTGCTACATAGATTCTGGCTGCAGGGTGCCATTTTAGGCACCCTGCTAGCCAGATGAGACTAGCAGAAAAAAGCTCAAAGGGCCAAACCAAATGATTCCGGGGGGGGCGACTTATACGGCCCCCGGGCCTGAGGTTCCCCATCCCTGGTCTACACCCATTCACTCCAAGAACTGGCTCACAAGCTTCCTCTCCATTTAATTCCTCTCACACGAATCTGGTTTCCATCACCTCTACTCCACAGAAACAGCACCAATTATATTTTCTCTGCCTAAGGTCAGTCTTTCTTATTCATTCTAACACTGAGGAACACGCATACTCTCCACTGGATTTCAAACATGTCCAGTTACACCTTTTCTGTTTCCTCCTCTTTCCAACAAGGCTCAGTCATAGGCCTTCTGCTCTTCTCAATGTACACCTTGCTTAGTGAGCTAAGCACACCCTTCAGTCTCCAGTATCACAATATCCCAACATTACCAAATGCCAAGCTCATCATTCTCTCCCTCTAGACTAGGGTGCCGTGAGAAGTTGTGAAGTGTGCAGCGGTGGTCAGAGCCGCCGGGCACATTTTGCAGTACAGCAGCCCGGGCTGTCGCTGAGCTCCTCTCTAGGAGACTCAGGCGCGCCCGGGCAGTGACGTGACATCAGAGGTCACGTATGTCGCTTTGGCCGCCGTCCTCCCTCTCGGCCAGAGCGCTTCCGTTCTCTACCGGCAGCCTTCCTGTCTGCCTGGACGCTCGCCCGCTGTTAACAGCTCTGCAAGTTTTACTGTAGGTTGACCAATTGTCATCATATTTTTCTGTGGGGGCCAGCCAATGTTTTATTTTATATTGTGGAGCAATGTGTGGGGGTTTTTTTGTTTGTTTCTGTGGGGTCCAGCCATGCATTTTTCTTTCTGTGGGGAATAATGTGGCATAGGTGTTTTCTGTGGGGAACATTCACAGCGCTTAACTTTTTCCACATTTTGTTATGTTACAGCCTTATTCCAAATGGAATAAATAACTTTTTGTCCTCAAAATTTTACACACAATACCCTATAATGACAACATGTAAAAAGTTTATTTTGGAGATTTTTACAAATGTAATAAAAAAATAAAATAAAATAAGAAATCACATGTACATAAGTATTCACAGCCTTTGCTCAATACTATGTTGATGCACCTTTGGCAGCAATTACAGCCTCAAGTCTTTTTGAATATGATGCCACAAGCTTGCACACTTATCTTTGGGCAGTTTCGCCCATTCCTCTTTGCAGCACCTCTCAAGCGCCATCAGGTTGGATGGGAAGCGTCGGTGCACAGCCATTTTCAGATCTCTCCAGAGATGTTCAATCGGATTCAAGTCTGGGCCACTCAAGGACATTCACAGAGTTGTCCTGAAGCCACTCCTTTGATATCTTGGCTGTGTGCTTAGGGTCGTTGTCCTGCTGAAAGATGAACCGTCGCCCCAGTCTGAGGTCAAGAGCAGGTTTTCATCCAGGTTGTCTCTGTACTTTGCTGCAATCATCTTTCCCCAGTTCCTGCTGCTGAAAAACATCCCCACAGCATGATGCTGCCACCACCATGCTTCACTGTAGGGATAATATTGGCCTGGTGATGAGCGGTGCCTGGTTTCCTCCAAACATAACGCCTGGCATTCATGACAAAGAGTTCAATCTTTGTCTCATCAGACCAGAGAATTTTGTTTCTCATGGTCTGAGAGTCCTTCAGGTGCATTTTGGCAAACTCCAGGTGGGCTGCCATGTGCTTTTTACTAAGGAGTGGCTTCGGTCTGGGCACTCTACCATACAGGCCTGATTGGTGGATTGCTGCAGAGATGGTTGTCCTTCTGGAAGGTTCTCCTCTCTCCACAGAGGAATACTGTAGCTCTGACAGAGTGACCATCAGGTTCTTGGTCACCTCCCTGACTAGGGCCCTTCTACCCCGATCACTCAGTTTAGACGGCCGGCCAACTCTAGGAAGAGTCCTGGTGGTTCCGAACTTCTTCCATTTACGGATGATGGAGGCCACTGTGCTCATTGGGACATTCAAAGCAGCAGATATTTTTCTGTACCCTTCCTGGTCTTCCAATCTGGTCTCGGAGGTCTACAGACAATTCCTTGTACTCCATGCTTGGTTTGTGCTCTGACATGCACTGTCAAGTGTGGGACCGTATATAGACAGCTGTATGCCTTTCAAAATCATGTCCAAATCAACTGAATTTACCACAGGTGGACTCCAATTAAGCTGTAGGAACATCTCAAGGATGATCAGTGGAAACAGGATGCACCTGAGCTTCATGGCAAAGGCTGTGAATACTTATGTACATGTTATTTCTTAGTTTTTTATTATTTTTTTTTTATAAAATTTGCAAAAAATCTCAAAAATTTTTTTTACACATTGTCATTATGGGGTATTGTGTGTAGAATTTGAGAACAAAAATGAATGTATTCCATTTTGGAATAAGGTTGTAACATAACAAAATGTGGAAAAAGTGAAGTGCTGTGAATACTTTCCGGATGCACTGTAGGCGTTTTCTGTGGGGAGCAATGTGGTATAGGTGTTTTCTGTGGGGAGCAATGTGGCATATTAAATATATGTTGATATTTGTTATTAAATATTATATTTGGTAAAAAAAAAATAAAAAAGGATGGTGTGCTTCGGCAATTTTAAAATCTTGTGTAGAGTGCCTAGAGTTGAAAAAGGTTGAAAATCACTGCTCTAGAACAATGCTTTTCAAACTTGGTCCTCAAGATACACTAACAATCTAGGTTTTAAGGATATCCATGATTGAGAACTGGTGACTTAAATAGTACCACAGTCATTTTGATTTAACCATCTGTGCTCAAGCATGGATATCCATAAAACCTGGACTGTACGTCTTGAGGAACAAGTTTGAGAAGCATTGTTGTAGAGCAGAGGTTCCCAAACTCAGCCATTACAGTCCATTGTTTGGGCACCTCTGCTCTAGAGTCAACAAACCTCTCCTCTCAGGTGAGAACATTGCATTCTCCTCTAGTTCCTCATGTCAGCTATCTGGGTGACAGACTCCTCTTTTACCTTCATTTCCCACATCCAGGCCCACCCAAAAGCCCCTCTCTCGCATCTTCGAATCATAAACACTACACTTCCTTAACCATGAAACTACAATAAAGCTCATTCAATCTCTCATTAGCCTTAACTACTGCAACATCCTCTTGTCTGGCCGTCCCATTCACTCCACACCCCCACTTCAATCCATCTCTTCCAGCCAGCTCTGCCAAGCTTTAAACTGGCTAGCTACTGCCTATAGAATCCAATGCAACTCCTCACCCCCCTCTACAAAGCCCTCAGCCCCCTATATCTGTATCCACACTGCCTCCTGCCCTCTCCGCTCTGCCAAGCAAGGGTACCTCAACTCCCCACATCACACTCTGCCTCCAAGTTGTGCCCCGTGTAACACCACACACATGGAACACACTCCCATATCCTCCACACCAGCCTTCAATGTTAAGGCTTAAACCGAATGGCACAGCCTTTCTATATACACATTCTTCCTCTGTCTCTCCCTTTCCCTTTAGATTGTAAGTTCTCATGAGCTAGCTAGGCCCTTCTTACTCATGTCTTCTTGTCTGCCCCCTTGTCCACCCATGCATCGTGTTTCTTGCCTCCTGCATGTTATTTGCGAAGCCTGTAAATAATATACCTTGTCTTCTGCACCTTTTGTACAGTATTACGCTTCTTCTATGTCCTGAAAATGCTGGACAACTGCTCTACATCTTGTAATATGGAATCTATCACACTGTATGGCAGTGCAGTTTTCAGTAGTGCCCTGTAGATGAGCAATAATAATAATATAGCTGATTAGTCTGTGGCTGGATGGCAGAGTCTTTTCTTCAGCTTCATTAACTAACCACAGGTCAAACTACTATGTTGGCTGTGTGAACACAACATGGTGGTTTCTCTGGCCTCATATCGGCACCTTTGGAAACAAAGGCCATTTGTAAGGACGCAGAGGATTTTATTTTTCCCACCATAAGCTAAACTGTAATGGGATTTTGCATTAATACCCTAGCAAAATCAAAGCTCTTTTATGACAAACATTCATACAATCAATTCTGGCCATTGTATCACCATAAAAAGGTCTGTGTGTATTATAGTCCTAAGAAAAGTGTGTAAGTACCATTGGCTCATGAACCTGTTGTGAAATGTCTTTACCAATTAACATGACTGAAATTATATGGTAGAACACCTTCATTCCACTGGACTCAGAGAACTTATGCCTTTTATAACCAATGTTTTACAACTATAAAAATGGCTTCCACTTAGGTAATGTCCCAATATAACCAGGGAGGTGGAGTCGGTAAATGAAAACCTTCGCCTCGGACTCCTATTTGTAAAATAGAGGAGTTGAAGGTTTGTTTATTGACTCTACAGGTCTGAATATAACACTCTTCAATAAAGTATTTTAATTTAAAGAGAGCCTAGCCAAAAGAGTTAGCATCAGGAACAAATCAGAACAGTCTATTTATACTACAAAGCACAACAGAACAGATCACCATAATATCCTGTCTAAATACTAGGAGCATGTGCTGGTCTCATCCCACAGACCGTAATAATCCAAACATAAGACCTAGATTTCAGTGGCCATTCAGTGATGTAGCAGCAAGAGTTTTTAAGTAGTCATTAAAGAAGTGCAACTACTGACTGTACATCTACTGACATCACTAGCAATGGCTCCTAAAAGCCAGACACCATCCGTAATGTTTTTCTTGAATTGGCTACCTGGCTCATAGGACTAAATACTTCCTCTATACAATAAACTAGATAAAGAAGTTTCAAAGTTCCTTATACAGATCTTATAGCATTTAGTAGTCTCTTTCAGCCAGACCGCAGAGCCCCCGGTCCAGGCAGCACCCCAGACCGCAGAGCCCCCGGTCCAGGCAGCACCCCAGACCGCAGAGCCCCCGGTCCAGGCAGCACCCCAGACCGCAGAGCCCCCGGTCCAGGCAGCACCCCAGACCGCAGAGCCCCCGGTCCAGGCAGCACCCCAGACCGCAGAGCCCCCGGTCCAGGCAGCACCCCAGACCGCAGAGCCCCCGGTCCAGGCAGCACCCCAGACCGCAGAGCCCCCGGTCCAGGCAGCACCCCAGACCGCAGAGCCCCCGGTCCAGGCAGCACCCCAGACCGCAGAGCCCCCGGTCCAGGCAGCACCCCAGACCGCAGAGCCCCCGGTCCAGGCAGCACCCCAGACCGCAGAGCCCCCGGTCCAGGCAGCACCCCAGACCGCAGTGCCCCAATCCAGGCAGCAGACCATACACGGTTCTCTCTGAAGTGCTTCTCTACTCCTCCTGCCAGCATATACCATCCTTTCCCTTCTATACAATTACTCTCTCCAGCAACTCGTTTTACACCAAGTGCCATAAGCCACATTTTAGAAGCCAATCAAGTCCCCTGTATAGGAGTCTCTCGGCCATTACCAGTCCTCCGGTCAGGCATCCTCTGCCCCCTCATAACACCCTGCAATCACCCTCTTCCCAGAGTTACAGGCAGCCCTTTATCACACAGCAGATTTGCCCCTATCACCTCTCCGGTATCAGGATCACCCCTCCCCCCACAGGGTTCCGTACACTCAGGCCACTCCATTCTCTCCTCCCCCCCTATCATCCTTACTAGGCCGGGCACGCTGCGGGCTGATCTCCAGCTCAATCCTCCGCCTCGCCTCCCTGTTCTCCTGCTTCAGCTTCGCCTCCAGACGGGAGAGTTTCTGTTCCAGGGAGGACGCCGCCATCTTTCCTCCGCGCACTAATAATAAACAAACAGCCCAGTGCGCGTGCGCGGGGAAGGGAAGAGTGACAGCTGTCTCCGCGCATGCGCGGCCGCCTGACAGCAGGGACAACCTGACATACAGGGAGATGACTGACAGCTGGCAGAGCGCCTGCGCTCAGGGTGCCGCACGTTACATCCTAACTGCGCATGCGCGATACACAGAGCATTAGCAACCAGATGCAAATGAGCCCTCGCCTATTGGCTGAGAGGTGGCAGGTGTGTCACTTACTAAAGCGACCGGAGATACTAGGGTAGCTACTAGTGGTGATAGTAGTTACTGCACAGGCATCGGGGAAAGGTATGAACAGGTGGGACTCCTCCTGGTTTGTTCATCCTGCAGAGAAGCTCATAAATGTAGTTTTGCCAGAACATCAGGTTCAGCTAACCCAACGTTTTAAGTGTGTTTCTATTGCTAATTGAGTTTAACAAGTTGCAGATATTTTTCTGGAGTCCAAAATGTACTGAGGCCTATGTAAATGGCTCACACAATGTGGCTTCTGCATTAGAAGCAAAACTGTTAGTAATAATTGATCACCCAGACAGTGGTGAGTTATGCTGGTCATATATAGCCAGGTAAAATGCCTGTCAGACTGACAGCTTGCAGGGTTTGGGTATGAGATGCCTGCAGGCAGAATCCCAACGCCGGCTTCCCGTCAGGGTTAGGATACCGATACCTGACGGTCTGTATCTAAACACTCCTCCTCTCCATAACACTCCCTCCCCAGTGCCTAAACCTAACCTCCACCCCTAGTTTCTAAACCTAACCTCCCCCTCTCCGCATCCTAATCCTAACCCACCCCCGCTATTTACCTTCGGGATGCCGGTATCAGGATTCTGACAGGTGTCGGGATTGCGATACGTTTAAGAAGCCAGCGGCCGCAATCCCGAGCGCCGGCTTCCCGAATCCTATATTCCGCCTAGGGTTAAATGACAGGCGTCTAAAACCGCGGGGGGGGATTGTTAGGTTTAGGGCGCCCGGGGGGGAATTAGGGTTAGGCCCCGGGAGGGTTAGGGTTAGGCATCCCCGGGGGGGGGGACTAAGGGTTAGGCACCCCCCCCCCCGGAGGACTTAGGTTTAGGCAGCGGGGAAGGGGGGGTTAGGGTTAGGCACTTAGAGGGGGGAGGTTAGGGTTAGGCACTTGGGGGGGAGGTTAGGGTTAGGTACCCCTAAGGAGGGTTAGGGGGCTTGGTTAGGTTAGTTTATACTTACCTTAGGGACGATCGGGATTTCCAGCGCTGTCGGGCTCTGCCCCTTTGTCGGGCTGCCACAGGCGGGAATCGAACTGCCGGTCATGCGGCAGCCGGGATCCCAAACCGAATGCGTCGGGATTCTGTCGCTGGCATTCTGGGTGCCAGAATCCCCATGGCTGGTATAATGACCACATCCTGTCTGCAGATATCTCAGTGTATTGGCCCCAATATTTGCGCTGTGAAGGAACAGGGGAAAGGTCTGTTATCCGGCCGCGGCTGGGCCTACACTGCCCGATGCAACAACATTTAACTTACAGAATATCGCATCGGACTGACATGCTGGACGATCTGGCATGCCCAACCTATTGATATTTTAACATTGGTCGTCCGCACACACAGCACAATTATCGGTGCGATCTGCTGATATCGGGTGGATCGGACCGATAATTGTGTAGTGTATGCCCAACGTTAGCAAAGTAGCTGACAGCAGTGCTACTGGTTTGGCATGTCACACTATATATTGATACATGTAGACCACTGCATGCATCTATCTACACCTGTATTAATCCACCCAATAGTGTCCCAGGGATAGTGAATTGCTAGGTGCACTTAAGATACAAATAAAAACACAATTGTGTTTTTAGCGATTGTTTTATTTCTTTTTTGTGTGTATGCTGGAAACAATTGCTTCCAATTGAGCTTCAGGATATGAGTGTTTCTTTGCAATACTTTAGTGCACAACACAACACACAAAGGGAAATAGAATAATATCCAGTATACAACCAACCACACTGAAGCTTCAGTAATCAGAATCAGTTGTTTATTCACAGTCTGAAATCATTTCTGCTGCCAGCAAGGTAAAATAAAGCTTGTCACCCTGCTCTCAGCGGGCATACATACAGAGTTGAAGAAGGTTCATAGAGCTGACAAAAAAAGTCTTCTCCAAATCGGTAGTTTAGCCTCTAAACAAAGTATTAGGAACCGTAATCCCCAGCTAGTCCTGTCAAGCAAGTCTCTCATTTGGTCTAACTTACTGTCTTTAAGCCTCCTCCTGTTTCTCTACTTTGTTGGGTGCTAGGTATCTTTTTTTATCTTGTGGATGGAAGCCAGGAGAAATGGATGAGAGCAATGCCAGATAAGAGAAGGCTGCACCAGGGACATCTTACAAGGGATGGACATCGGAAGCCCGGCATCGAATGGTTGCTGGACTTCCGACATCATTCAATGGTATAACCATTGATGGTTGTACCGTGTGCATGCACAATAGCAGTGAGAGCTTCACGCATGTGCAGTGCACATTAGCTGGGCTGCAAACCCCACTTCCGGGTGTCCATAGCTGAAAAAGAACAGTCAGCCATTAGATGGGCATCAGATAGCTTCATCTGATGGCTGGCAATCATCAATTACCCACAATTTGATGGAAAAAGTACTTCCATAGTATCAGAATCATTGATGGTTGCTAATCATCGGCTTCCAATGTCCATCCCTACGTCTCACCGAGATAGTTCACATCTCCTGTTGGGCTGGTCTTTGATAACACTAGAGATTGAACCTTTTACAATACCGTGGGATTTGTCACTCCTGCACCTGTTATAAGCGTGAAGACCGTGAACTTGGGGCCTAATTCAGAGACTTACATCAACCCAATGTTTATGCACCAGAAAAAAATTAATTGTGGTATAGAAACAGTTCACGTACATGAATGTATATAAATGTCCCGTGCGTCACACAGAGAATCACCCTATAGAGATATCGTTAATCTGGGATCCTCACACCTTACATTCTTTTGTTTTCCCTTTTTATTTGCTTAGCCATCTACTGCATCCCATACTGGTGATCACATGTGCACTGCACCCGCATTTGTGTGAGACTTTCATATTGTTAGGAGTCCTGCCCTGAGGTTATAGTGATTGTGTGTGTGCACACAGCAGATACATTTGGGTTCTCATTTGCACTTTATAATGAACCATCTTAGCATTACACAGGACACAGATGTGGACAGTATTGCAGAGACACTATGAAGCGACTGTGCTATACCATCCAGCAAATATATACATACTGCAGGAGGTGTGTATAGGTAACAGTCGGCTCCGGACAGCAATAGCGATCCAAGGGCCTGATTCAGAGCCGCTCGTAAGCGGCCGCTCGTTCGTTCCGAGCGATGTTCGCACATCTGCGCATGCGTACAGATTGTAATACGCATGCGCGAACCAGTCAGTGTGGCCAAAAATCGTGTGCTCGCTAAATAGCGAATGCCTGCTATTTTGAGTGACAGGAGGAGGCGTATGTGGGTGGTAACAGGGGAAGGTGCTTGAAAACGGGGAGTGGAGATCAGAACGCAGGCGTACCTAAAGGTCAAAACGGGCGTTTTAAGGGAGTGCATAATTAATAAAGCAGCGTCATCGACCACGTCACTTATTATTATTATTATTATCATTTATTTATATGGCGCCACAAGTGTTCCGCAGCGCCTTACAAAGTACAAAAACAAATTGTATACAAGTGACTTACAGAACAATACAATACAGGACATGGATAATATATATTGCTACATTAGTGACCATATCACCCAGATAAGCAACAGAGCATAAGCAACCAAGTATTAGGTGCCCTAGTGGTGAGTAAAAAGTAAATGACACTATAGTAAGGAGAAGCACAAGAGGGTAGATGGCCCTGCTCGTGAGAGCTTACATTCTAAAAAGGTGGGGGAAGACAAACTGGGTTGACACAGATGGGGACGAAGGAGCATGTAGCAAGGAGTTAGAATGATAGATGTGGACAGTATTGCAGAGACACTATGAAGCGACTGTGCTATACCATCCAGCAAATATATACATACTTGGTTGTTTTATAGTCAGAACTGCTCGCATGATTGCTGTAGGAAAAACCAACCACAAGAATAGCGAGCAGTTCATACGCCATCCGATGTACTCGATTAATCTAATAAATAGCGGACATGACGTATGATGCGAGCGGCCAGGGGGCGTTTTTTTACGTCCGCATGTTTTGTTCGCTCGTTCAGACATAGAGGCGTGAACAGACCGCAAAGAGCGAACGGTTAATTTAAATAGCCACCCCCTTTTTCTGAACGAGCGAGCGCAAATAACATCCGGCTCTGAATCAGGCCCCAAGTGCAGCGTCTGTAGATGATGCATTGGATCGCCATTGCATAGAGTTTGCCACTGGAAACTGTTGTCTAATGAGGGAGAGAATCCAAAGCTAGTTTACTTGCATAAATTGCATTCATTAAATCAGCAATCTTACATAGAAGGTGTTTTTTGTTCCTTTAAATATTAAGGTAGATACATTTTTCAGCATGTTATCTCATTTTCAACACCCCTCTGGAGTGCAAACAAATATAGCTGACACAGGCTCAAACCTTTCTGCATGGCAGGTGATGGCAGAGGGCCTGATTCAGAGATGGACGCTAATGCGATCGCAGCTGCAATTCTGCACGAGACCCGCGAGACCCGGATAGCGACGGGCAATCCGTCGCTCCGGGTCTCGCACCAAAGGGGGCGTGCTGTTGATGTTGAGTGACAGCACGCCCCCTTTGGTGGGCGGGCCGGGGGGTGGCTGCCCAGATGGAGGCGTTCCCATGAGAACGCCTACCGTCTGGGGGCGGCCCCACTGACATCACAAGTGATGTCAGTGGGAGAGCTTTCGGCTCTGTTCGAGCCCAAAGCTCTCTGGGGCTTGCGGCCACGAGACCCTACCACAAGGGTCTCGTCGCAAGCCCGATGGACGCGATGGTCTTGACCATCGCGACCATCATCCTGGCCGCTCGCATTAGCTGTGGGTGGTAACCCACAGCAATGCGAGCAGCCAGGAGGCCGCTCCATAAAGAAAAAAAAAAGACGCCCTGATTCAGAGCAAGTGCTCTGTCAGAGCGTCCGGCTCTGAATCAGGCCCATAGGCCGAAACAGAGCCGAAAGCGGGAACGCCTCCGTCTGGGCAGGCAACCCCCCGACCCGCCCACCAAAGGGGGCGTGCTGTCACTCAACATCGACAGCACGCCCCCTTTGTTGCGAGATCCGGAGCGACGGATTGCCTGTCGCAATCCGGGTCTTGCGCATGTGCACGACGGAGCCAGCTCCATCGCGTGCATGCGCTCTGGACCGCCATCGACCCGGTTGCGAGCGCTCAGCGCTTGCGACCGGGTCTGAATCAGGCCCATAGTGTATTAGTAATACTACCAGCTCTGGCCCTGGACAGTAATAGTCAATGTTTACTCTTTTGTGGAGATACCCATGGACGTAGCTATTGTGGGTGCAGCGAGTGCCATTGCTATGGAGCCAAGCTCATCTGCACCCTGGTCATATAGTTGTCTACTAATATGACCTGGGGCACTATAGTGTGGCATAATATGTACTGGGGGCACTGTGGCATAATGTGAACTGGGGTCAATGAGCTGCACAATGTAAACTGGGGCAATGTGTGTCATAATGTGATCCTGGGCAATGTGTGGCATAATGTGGACTGGGGTCACTGTGTGGCATATGGTAAACTGGGGCATTGTGTGGCATAATGTGGATTGGGATCACTGTGTGGCATAATGTAAACTGGGCAATGTGTGACAATGTGATCTGTGGCAATGTGTGGCATAACGTAAACTGGGATGACTGTGTGTCATAATGTGATCTGGGGCAATGTGTGGCAGAATGTGAACTGGGGTCACTGTGTTGCATAATGTGATCTGGGAAATGTGTGGCAGTATGTGAACTGGGGTCACTGTGCGGCATGATGTGATCTGGGGCAATGTGTGGCATAATGTGAACTGGGGTCACTGTGTGGCATAATGTGAATTAGGGGACAACTATGGGGCAAAATATGAACTAGGGCACTACTGTGGGGCATAAAATGTACAACTGTTGCAGATAGAGATGTAGCATTGAGGCTGGGGTCCATTCAAAATGCTGCACTGGGGCCAAAAAAGTTCTGATTACTCCCCTGGAGATACCCTCTAATTAAGAACAAAATGTATCTTTCCATAAATAGTGCAGTTTTAATTTAATATTTAAATATTCCTCTAAATATAATTTAGGAATCCCTTTCAGAAGAGGTTTACTTACTAGTAGCTATAACAATGACTGCATGGGCTACCTGGTTCATGCTCTCTATACAGATTTCTGTCTATGTAGAGGTTAGCAAGGATTAAGTATGATTTGTAGCAATGATTGGTGGCCAAATTAAACAGAATTATTATTAGATTAAAGAAAACAATTTAATATTTTTGAAATGGAAACCCAATGTAACACTTGTAGATGTACACTGAAGTGCCAGAAGTCATGGGATAGCAGTATGTAAAGGCAATGGTAGATGGCGGATTCGGGAGCAGAAGACCCACCAGAGTGCTCCTGTTAACACTATGACACCGCACTGGACACAGCGCCTCAACTGGGCTTGTGACATTGTTTATTGGACCATGGAGAATTAGCAACATGTGGCATGGTCCAATGAGTCACAGTTCCAGTTGTTTCGGGCGGTATACAATCGGGAAGCCGGTTGCCTTAATACCGGCAGCCGGCTTCCTGACTGTCATATCCCGGCGAGGGTGAAATGCCGGGTGTCTATATCTAGACGCCTGTCATTTCCCTGATGCCGGGAGACAGGCGCCCGGCATCCCGATCGAAGGGATGCTGGGTGCCGCGAGCGGACAGCCATGGGGGAAGGGCACCCGGGGGGGACTTAGGGTTAGGCACCCCCCCAGGAGGGTTAGGGTTAGGCTAGGAGGAGGGAGGGTTTGGGTTAGGCACCCCCCCCGGTTTAGGCAGCGGGGAAGGGGGGGGGTTAGGGTTAGGCACTTAGAGGGGAGATTAGGGTTAGGCACCCCTAAGGAGGGTTAGGGGGGGTTAGGTTAGTAGATACTTACCTTAGGACGATCGGGATTTCCAGCGCTGTCGGGCTTCCGCTGCCGGGCTCTGCTGGTTTGTCGGGCTGCCGCTGCTGGGATTCGAACTCATACCGATTCCTTTTAGGCAGATGGTGGGGTTCGTGTGTGGCACAGACCCCACGAGGCCTGGAACCCAGTTGTCAACAAGGCACTATGCAGGTTGGTGCTAGCATACCTACCAACATGACCCTCTCCAGGAGGGACACAATGCTCTGGTCCTGGACTTCCCTGATAATTTATGATTGGTGGAGGCTCCAGAGGTCGGGCTGCAGCACAGTCCAAAATTCAAATAGGGGAGTCACACCAACTACCAGTGAGTCCCAGCCAGTGTGTGAAATGACAGTTGGTGTGACTCCCCTATTTGAATTTTGAACTGCTCTGCAGCCCCACCTCTTACCAGGGAAGTCCAGGACCAGAGCATTGTGTCCCTCCTGGAGAGGGTCATGTTGGGAGGTATGTGCTGGTTTCATAATGGTGTGGAGTGTGTTCACGTGGCATGGGTTGGCTCCGTTGGTCTGCCTGAACACATCATTGACCAGTAACCTCTATGTTGTATTGCTTGATGACCATTTGTAGCCCTTCATGGACTTTATGTACCCCCACAATGATGGCATATTCCAGCAGGATAATGCAGAGTGTCATCAGTCCCAAGTTGTCCAGAATTGGTTCCAGGAGTATTCTGGAGAGTTCTGACGAATAGTGTGGCCACCACCTTTTTTCCGACATGAACCCAATCGAGCATTCATGGGACTTGGTGGAGATGTCCATATGCACCCAAGATTCTGCACCTACAAATATCGGGGAGCTGTGGGAAGCTGTCCAGAAGGCATGGGTCTACCACATGGATACACAGGCTCACACTAGGGTAAATTTATTGTCAGAAGAATACAATGAACCTACTAGTATGCGTGTAGGCTGTGGGGGAAACTGGAGGCTATTCACTCAAACACTAGGGGAACAAGACCTCAATGCTGTGAGGGAGTAATGCTAACCACTATGCCAACTGTGCTTCCAAGATTTAAATCTTATTTCTAATTTGAAATAGTAAATAATCCAGATCCACAAGACCTAAGAGTCCTACTTGGCTTGTTTAAGGTAAAGATTTCTAAAACAGTTAAGACCTAAACCATTTGTTCTGCCCTCACTAAAATCTTCCCTGATTAAAAACAAATCTAGAGGTGAAGATCTGAGGAACGGAGTTTATTGTGATAGTAGATGAAATTGGTAAAACTGTAACAAACACAGTAGAATGCAATTACAGTATGCAAGTGATATAATGCAATGCAAACATCTTATATATAAAATACATCGTCCTTTTTGTCTGTCTGTCTGTCCGGTTATGTCGCCCCTGCACCGATTGGGATGAAACCAATGTGAGGTGGTCCAGTTGGAACCTCGCCAGGTTTTAGGGGGGTTAGGGTCCGTCAGACCTCCAGTTGGTGTACACTGGGTAGAATTTTTACCCAGGGAGCCTGTTCTGGGCCTTCCACTGGATGGATTTGGATGAAAACTTCTCAGAGGGGTGGCGATTTGTCTGAGATGGATGCCTAATGGAGTGGTTGGAGTCCAGGTCGGACCTCACAGGGGAGTGCGCCGGGCAGAACTTTGATCCAGGGAGCCTGTTCTGGGCCTTCCACTGGATGGATTTGGATGAAAACTTCTCAGAGGGGTGGCGATTTGTCTGAGATGGATGCCTAATGGAGTGGTTGGAGTCCAGGTCGGACCTCACAGGGGAGTGCGCCGGGCAGAACTTTGATCCAGGGAGCCTGTTCTGGGCCTTCCACTGGATGGATTTGGATGAAAACTTCTCAGAGGGGTGGCGATTTGTCTGAGATGGATGCCTAATGGAGTGGTTGGAGTCCAGGTCGGACCTCACAGGGGAGTGCGCCGGGCAGAACTTTGATCCAGGGAGCCTGTTCTGGGCCTTCCACTGGATGGATTTGGATGAAAACTTCTCAGAGGGGTGGCGATTTGTCTGAGATGGATGCCTAATGGAGTGGTTGGAGTCCAGGTCGGACCTCACAGGGGAGTGCGCCGGGCAGAACTTTGATCCAGGGAGCCTGTTCTGGGCCTTCCACTGGATGGATTTGGATGACATTACATAATAAAACTGAACTTGAACAACTTCAGCTAGTGAGAAATAATAAAACTGAACTGTCAGCAGATCTAATGATGGCAGATGTGGGTAGAATTCTCACCTTCAATGCTGTGCTAAAGGGAGAAATATATATATATATATGCTGTTGGTGCGCTCAAACCGCGTCTATCCTGATGTCAAAAGACATTGCAGTCTAGGTGCGCTAGGTACACCTTGAGCGCGCCGACAGCAGAGGTGCTCTTTATCTTTCTTCCAACGAGCCATCTACCCCGTTCTCTCATCCTGTGTCCTCTGTTTAACACAAGACACAGAGACAGCAGAAACGGGGGGACAATATCTGGGCCAACCTTCAACTATTTTAACTATTCTGTGGTGTTCTTTATTGCATGTACCTACATGAATATTATCTAATTTTGCTCATCGGGTTTTTTGGACTCGTATCTGATGTTATTTACTTACCTTTTCTTCTTTATAGGTGACACTGTGGCATATATGTGTATTTACACACATATATATACTTCTTACTAAAATGTGCATTATTTCATGTGTTACTATCCACTTTTCATGTATTTGGAATATCCAATTCTCGTATATTGAGTCTTGATTTCTAGGCAGTTTCCACATGTATCTTACTATCTCTACAGTATTATCAGCCGTTACTTTCTAAACTCAGAATTTTTGCAATCTGATATATTTTCTGGTCTCCGGCAAAACAAAGATACTCACTATATATTGTATACTTTGTATCTGCTGAAGTCCTTTTACTATGTAAAGGCAAGGATTTGAGACATATTTACTAATTATTCGGTTATCTTCCCATGCTATTTGGGTATTTTACAATATTGAGGCCAGCACTTACTCAATATTATTCACCGTCACAAATGGTTATTACACTCAGTTGTTTTGATGCGGTTTGCACAATAATGTGACTGAGTGTATGGTGTACAATTTTCTTTCACCTATTGGCACATTTTACTAAACAATTTATTGCCGACTAGGAAATTTTGTTGTCTTGTAAGTCTTATGTGTTGTAGTGTTTAGAGGTCATTATTTTAATATGACTTAAATTAAAGGTTAAGTTTTAAGTAAATATACTTTTTCATACAATTACCGTATTTACCAATTGAGTGCCCCCAACAAAGAGTCTTCTTTTCTCCTGCCATAGTATCTGTATCTACTGACTCAGGGGAGCACCACCAACTCATACTATTGTTCCTCACAACTCGTGTACAATTATATCTGTAAGTTTTTTTCCATAATTTGTATCCTACAGTCCCATCTATAATAGGGACCATGTATTATACCTGATTTTATCCTGTGCGGGCCCCAAACAGATTGTATTCTCAATCAAATACCTACAGTATGTCAGGCAAGGCGTATTCCTTTAGCAAGGAGGGAAGATGGTTAAGTTAAAACCATGGTCACTTCTGTATCTCAGAAGACAATGTGGATATACCCCTTAAGTAGATATCCGTGCAATACAGGATTGTCAGACCAGGTCTATTCGACCTAGAAGGAAAGAGAATTAGCAGGAGACAAAAACGAACATATAATAATAAATGTAGTCATTTATGTACACTAGGTCAGAGCAATGTGATTGAAGATAGGAAGGCTCGTAGTGTGTAGAGCCTAACTGATATGAAAGGAGGTATCTTACAAGAACAGATGTCTGGCAGTACAGCTGTGAAGGGGTTATGCGTGCAATGTGCCTGTCACTCTTCTAAATGGCTCTGAGACAAGAACGCCTGGTAGGAAAGTAGAGCAAACCCTTTCCTGTGAGCAATCAGGGACACCTGGTGTTTATGTAGACTCTTACTGACAATTGTTCAACATTGCCAATATTGTCATGAAGGTAGAGCATCAATAGTTTCTGTAGGTCATCCTGAGAGCTTACACTCTACAGCGTGGTCCTTAGACTTGAGTTGCATCAGTAAAGGTCTTGCCCTGTGTAAAAGAACTAGCAGAGTTGTTAGTAGAGACATTTGTGGTTATACCAAGAAACCGCAGTCTAGGACTCATAGAATGAGAACAACACAGAACTAGAATTCCTCACATACTCACATAGGAAGAGGAACAGGACTCTTAGTCTAAGGAACTGGTTCAGGGGAGAAACCAGACCGTGCTATCTTGAATTGTATATAAACAAATAAACACCAGAGATTGGAGACCCTTCTGGAAGAAGAGACAGCGAAAATATACTTTAATTAATGTGTGGAGTGGACAGAGCAAGCTTGTCTACCATCTCCTTGTGCTAAATCCCTTCAATATATATTGTATATGTACATACATATGCAAATAAATACTCATACACAAACACATATGGCCCCTACATGTAAGTATGTTACGTATGGGTTCTAACCTATGTGTTAGGATAGGCCAATCATTACAGCAGACATAATGCTGTATATTACGCACCAGAAGCATAAGCATTGTTATATAAATATTTCATACAGTCCAACGTCTAGAATGCAATGCATATAGGACAATGCAATACAAAGCAGGGAAACGCGTTACAGGCTCCCTTATTCTATCTCCACACATCTGTACAACAAGAAAATGCCCTATTGAACTGCCTCTGTGAGAAGATACACTAGGAACTGGATGTGAGTATTCTCCACGTGACTGACACTAAAGGTGCCCACAGACAGAGATGTGCACACGATCAGCCGATCTGTACGATTTCCCTTGAAATGGTCATCGGCAGCTCTGCACACGATTTGGTGTCCAATCTTCATACGATCTCTCCAGCATCCAGTCTTTTTACAGTGTATCGCATCCTAGATTGTCAGATCTGCCCCACTACACGGCAGATCTGATGATGCGATGTGCGACCAGCAGGGACGCACATCGCATCGTGGGTGGGGACTCACAATTTGGCCATATTTTACACGATCTGTCGTTCCAATGTGTTGGAATCGGCCAGATCGGGTAAAATATCGCTATGTGTGTGGGCAGCTTAAGATCGCTGTTTAATACCCCTGAACACAAAGATTGGTGTACGGGCTGCAGTGACACTACCCGGGTCTCTATATCCTATTTAAAACAGCACAAGTGGATTGATACCTCCAATAAAGAGACTCTCCCAGTGAAGGCAAAGGTTTTTCAAGATTGATATATAATCTTGTGAAACCAAACAAAGTGGTTATTTTAATTAAGTTTTTTCAAAATGTGGATTGGATCTAATACAGCGAACTATCCATCTAACTAAATATCCATCTAACTGATACTTAAGGCAACAGAGGGTATATATTGAGATATACTCATAAAGAAGTGTGGAGTATTTAAAAAATTTACCGGAACCTTTGTGAAGGTTATGACTGTTTTTTCGCTGTTTAACCATACGCTCAGATTAAGCCTGAATTATTTTATTTTTATATTGTCCTATATGCATTGTATTTTATTATGTCTTTGATATGGCCATATCATTATATCTTAATAAATTGTATTGATAACAATTAAGGTGAGAAGTTTCAAATTGGCGGCACTCCCTATATACATCCCTTTCTATCTCAGTCTGTAAATGTGTGGCAATCACCTTTATTTGGGAAGCTGCAGCGTTGATTTTAGAGTTGTATATTTGTATTCATACATACTTGATCAGGCGCCAGGTTATACATTTTATTCTTTGTCCAACGTCTAGAATGACCTGTAGAAACTTAGGTAATAGGGATCCCAACTGAAGGAGGGTGAATTAATAGATACATTTATGATCTTACAAATATCTGTCAAGCAAAGGCTTGTAAGAATTTTTCTCCATTGATATGACTATTGAAATAAAGTCCATCACCCCAGATGGGACCTGAACCCACAATTCCTGACCTCAGAGGTCAGATAACCGTAGATGGTGTTTAGCTGAGGTATCAGTTATCTGCAAGAAAGTAATGTTGAATTGAAATTAGTAATCTTAAGCGCAGAGATATTTGCTTACTGTGAGTCAGACAAAAGGGCTCAATGCCTGTGTACCAGGTAGGAGGCATATAAGATATTCAACTAATCCGCCAAGAGGCATAGATGACTCCTCCCCCTCTAAGCCTACCGAGACACGAGAGAGAGAGAATGGGGACCCCCCCATCATGTGCAATGAAACACGATGCATTATATTGTAACTAGGGGTGAGTGGGTTCGGATTTCTGAAATCCGAACCCCCCCGAGCCCCCCTGATCCGAGGCCGATCCGAGTCAGGCTCGACTTTTCCCGCCTGACTCAGATCTGAAATCGAGGCAAAACGTCATCATCCGACCTTCCGCGTCTCGCGGGTTTTGGATCCTATATAAGGTACCCGCGTCGGCGCCATTTTCTCACTCGGCTGTGGACAGTGAAGAGGGAGGGTGGGAGTTAGGGCTGGCTGGGCTGTGTAGTGTAGTGAAGTGTAGTGTAGTGTTGTGCTGTGCTGCTGTTGTCCATAGGGGCTGTGTCCACTACTTCAAAGTCCATAGGGACTGGCTGGACTGTGTTGTGCAGTCAGTTGTCCATAGGGGCTGTGTCCACTCCAAAGTCCTGTGCAGTGTCCCAGTCCTAAAGGGGTGCTGTAGTGTTGTCCAGGGGGTGCTCTGTCCCTCAGGGGTGCTCCCCCCAAGTGCAAAAAAAAAAAAATTTTTTCTGTGTTTGTGAATTGTGTGCACTGTGGCTGCATGTGCATCAACAAAGGAGCAGCCCCAAGCGTGCGCCTATGTCCCATAAATAAAGGGCCGGCTGGATTGACCGCTAAAGGGTGCTGTAACCCCCAAAGGGCACTCCAAACAAAATAAAAAATATATATTTTTTTGTGTTTGTGAATTGTGTGCGCAGTAGCCGCACGTGCATCAACAAAGTAGTGCCAAGCGTGTGCCTGCGTCCCATAAATAAAGGGCCAGCTGGATTGACCGCTAAAGGGTGCCGTAACCCCCAAAGGGCACTCCAAACAAAATAAAAAAATATTTTTTTTTGTGTTTGTGAATTGTGTGCGCAGTAGCCGCACGTGCATCAACAAAGTATTGCCAAGCGTGCGCCTGTGTCCCATAAATAAAGGGCCGGCTGGATTGACCGCTAAAGGGTGCTGTAACCCTCAAAGGGCACTCCAAACAAAATCAAATTTTTTTTTCTGTGTTTGTGAATTGTGTGCACTGTGGCTGCACGTGCATCAACAAAGGAGCAGCGCCAAGCGTGCGCCTGTGTCCCATAAATAAAGGGCTGGCTGGCTCATTTCTTAAACGGTGGTGTAACCCACAAAGTGCACTAGTCTCCAACAAAAATAAAAAATTATTTTCTGTGTTTGTGTGCGCCTTAGCCGCACGTATATATCAATATAACATAAATGGAGAACCAAACTTTCTCCGATAAAAATAAAATAGGGAAAGATCAAGAACCACTTCCTCCTAGTGCTGAAGCTGCTGTCACTAGTCATGACATAGACGATAACATGCCATCAACGTCGTCTGCCAAGGCCGATGCTCAATGTCATAGTAGAGGGCACATACAATCCCAAATGACAAAGTTCAGGAAAATGACCTTGAAAAAAACATTTAAATCATCTGAAGAGAAACGTAAACTTGCCAATATGCCATTTACGACACGGAGTGGCAAGGAATGGCTAAGGTCTTTCCCTATGTTCATGACTACTGGTTCAGCTTCACATGACGATGGAAGCCCTCCTCCCACTAAAAAAATCAAAAGAGTTAAGCTGGCAAAAGCACAGCGAAGAACTGTGCATTCTAAGAAGATATCACAAATCCCCAAGGAGAGTCCAAGTGTGGTGGTGGTTGCGATGCCTGACCTTCCCAGCACTGGACGGGAAGAGGTGGCTCTTTCCACCATTTGCACTCCCCCTGCAAGTGCTGAAAGGAGCACCCACAGTCCACTTGCTGATATGAAAATTGAAGATGTCACTGTTGAAGTACAACAGGATGAGGATACTAGTGTAGCTGGCGCTGAGGAGGAAGTTGGCGAGGAGGATTCTGATGGTGATGTGGTTTGTTTAAATCAGGCTCCGGGGGAGACAGTTGTTGTCCGTGGGATGAAAAAGCCCATCACGGTCATGCCTGGGCAGAAGACCAAACATTCCACCTCTTTGGTCTGGCAATATTTCTATCCAAATCCGGACAACAACTGTCTTGCAATATGTACCATATGTAAAGGTGAAATAAGTAGGGGTAGGGACGTTAACCACTTAGGAACATCCTCCCTTATACGGCACCTGCAGCGCGTTCATAAAAAGTTACTGTCAAATTCAGAAACTTTGGCTAAGACCGTAAGCAGTCCAGGGACACCTAAATCCCGTTGTCCTGTTGTATCCAAGCACCTGCAAACCACACCGTCAACTCCCTCCTCGTCAATTTCCTCCTGCAGGCCATGTCACTGGCATGACTGACTCTCCTATCCGGGATTCCTCTGGAGGATCCTGCATTGCTACGCCTCCTGCTGCTGCTGCTGCTGCTGCTGCTGCTGCTGGGAGTCGTTCATCATCCCAGAGAGGAAGTAGGAACACCACTACTTTTACTAAACAATTGACCCTCCAACAGTCCTTAGCGAGGAGGATGAAGTACGACAGCAGTCATCCTGAAGCAAAACGTATAACTGAGGCCTTGACTGCTATGTTGGTGTTAGACGTGCATTCGGTATCCGCCATTAGTGCAGTGGGATTTAGACAATTGATGGAGATAGTGTGTCCCCAGTTCCAAATCCCGTCTAGATTCCACTTCACAAGGCAGGCGATACCGAGACTGTACAGAAACGTCAGAAAAAGTGTCCTCAGTGTCCTGAAAAATGCCGTTGTACCCAATGTCCACTTAACCACGGACAAGTGGACAAGTGGAACAGGGCAGACTAAGGACTATATGACTGTGACAGCCCACTGGATAGATGTATCACCTTACGCAGCAACAGCAGCAGCGTCACCAGTAGCAGCATCTCAGAAACACCAGCTCGTTCCAAGGCAGGCTACGCTGTGTATCACCGGTTTCAGTAAGAGGCACACCGCCGACAACCTCTTAGAGAAACTGAGGGAAATCATCGCCCAGTGGCTTACCCCACTTAGACTCTCCTGGGGATTTGTGATATCTGACAACGCCACCAATATTGTGCGGGCATTACATCTGGGCAAATTACAGCACGTCCCATGTTTTGCTCACACAATAAACTTGGTGGTGCAGAATTTTCTGAAAAGCGACAGGGGCGTGCAGGGGCCGCTTTGGGTGGCCCGAAAAATTTCTGGCCACTTTCGCCATTCAGCGACTGCGTGCCGAAGACTGGAGCGCCAGCAAACACTCTTGAACCTGCCCCGCCATCACCTGAAGCAAGAGGTTGTGACGCGGTGGAACTCAACCCTCTATATGCTTCAGAGAATGGAGGAGCAGCAAAAGGCCATTCAAGCCTATACATCCACCTATGACATAGGCAAAGGAGGGGGTATGCACCTGACTCAAGCGCAGTGGAGAATGATTTCCGTGTTGTGCAAGGTTCTCCAGCCCTTCGAACTTGCCACACGTGAAGTCAGTTCAGACACTGCCAGCTTGAGTCAGGTCATTCCCCTCATCAGGCTTTTGCAGAAGCAGCTGGAGAAAGTGAAGGAGGAGCTAAGACGGAGCGATTCCGCTCGGCATGTGGGACTTGTGGATGAAGCCCTTCATTCGCTTTGCCAGGATTCCAGGGTGGTCAATCTGTTGAAATCAGACCACTACATTTTGGCCACCGTGCTCGATCCTAGGTTTAAAGCCTATATGGTGTCTCTCTTTCCGGCTGACACAAGCCTGCAGAGGTGCAAAGACCTG
The DNA here is from genome assembly GCA_031769625.1 of Taudactylus pleione. NCBI lineage: Eukaryota > Metazoa > Chordata > Amphibia > Anura > Myobatrachidae > Taudactylus > Taudactylus pleione. The sequence continues at coordinate 2,432,823 of JAUIMM010000252.1, read as the reverse complement.
CTGGTGAAAACACTGTCAGCTGAAGCAGAACGTGACACGTCAACAGCTCCTTCTTCATTTTCTCCCGCAACTGGGGCTGCCAGGAAAAAACTTAGGTATCCTAAGCAACCCGCTGGCGGTGATGCAGGGCAGGCAGGCAGGACCAAGTTTGGACATCTGGTCCGGACTGAAGGACCTGGCAACAATTTCTGACATGTCTACTGTCACTACATATGATACTGTCACCATTGACAGAATGGTGGAGGATTACATCGGTGACAGCATCCAAGTAGGCATGTCAGACAGTCCATACCTGTACTGGCAGGAAAAAGAGGCAATTTGGAGGCCCCTGTACAAACTGGCTCTATTTTACCTGAGTTGCCCCCCTCCAGTGTGTACTCCGAAAGAGTGTTTAGTGCAGCCGAGAACCTTGTCAGCGAAAAGGCGTAGGCGGTTGCTTCCACAAAATGTGGAGATGATGTTCATAAAAATGAATTATCAACTCTTCCAGGGAGACCAGCCTCCAGAACGTACAGAGGGACCTTTGGTGGTGGATTCCAGTGGGGACGAGTTAATACTCTGAGGATGAGGATGTACACAACACTGAAGAGGGTGAGGAATCGGTGGATGAGGAGGATGAGGACGACATCTTGCCTCCGTAGAGCCAGTTTGTGCAGGGACAGATTAATTGCCACAGTTGTGTGGCAGACCCTGGCGCTGAAATTATTGCTTTGTTAAAGTGTGCATGTCCTGTTTATACAACATAAGGGTGGGTGGGAGGACCCAAGGACAATTCCATCTTGCACCTCTTTTTTTTCTTTGCATTATGTACAGTTTGGGGCCTAGTTTTTCAAACTGCCATCCTGTCTGCCACTGCAGTATCACGCCTAGATGGGCCACGTGTTTGTGCCGCCCACTCGTGTCGCTTAGCATAGTCATCCAGCTACATCGGTGCAACCTTTTGGACATAAAAACACTATTGTGAGGTGTTCAGAATAGACTGGAAATTAGTGGAAATTAAGGTTATTGAGGTTAATAATAGCATAGGAGCAGAAAAACCAACACATTCTGTGATTTTAGCTGTTTTTATGCTTTTAAAAAAAAAAATACAGATCCAAAACACAAAACCCAGAACCCAAAACATGGAAGGGTGGTTTTGGCAAAACCAATCCAGATCCAAAACATGAAGAAAGATCCAGATCCAAAACCAAAACACGAAAAGTGGCCGGTGCACACCCCTAATTGTAACTTATACAGGCATATGTGACACAGACATTCAAGGTAATAGTGATAGATTACTCAAACAATCTGCAGAGCATGCGTGGGCAAAGTGACATGGACACAACCTCTGTATTAGGCTGCAGCATGTTCCTCCCCGCGTAGTGTCAGGGTATCTGGGACCCAGACACTCACTATATAATAGTGGCGGCGGGTCCCTTGATGTGTAGAGGGGTCTATAGTGAGAACCGAACCCACAATCACAGCGCTGCGAAGCAGCAACGCTAACCACTACATCCCCTGTGCTGCCTTCAATAACATTAGAGAGTGATTAATTATGTAATCAAACTGACTCTTGCAGCAATCGTAAGTGAATTGTCAGATCACAATATATATAGGCCCCCATTTATTAACAAGTTTTATCACCAAAACGAGTGATAAATGTCACTGTGTATGATAATGGTGCTCCAGCCAATCAGCTCCCAACTGACAGTTGACAGTTGGGAGCTGATTGGCTGGAGCACCATTTATCATACTCAGTGACATTTATCACTCGTTTTGGTGATAAAACTCGTTAATAAATGAGGCCCATAGTCTGAAACAAGTTTACTCTTATACAGACTAATACCCCTTTTACACTGGAGCTAAAACCCGGGTTATTGCAGGGTTAACCCGGAAAGCTCTTTGGTGTAAAAGGGGAGATAACAGGGTTTAAAACAGGTAAATAACAGGGTTTAACACATGAGTAACCCATTAAACCCTGCAGTGTGAACGGCGCGCTCTGCGTCACGATGACCTGGAGCACTCCGCATGCCGGCCGATTGGTCCGGCTTAAGTGGCGCTTGGAGATGACGTCATCTCCAAGCGTCCATTTCAACGCTGGAAAAGCCAGGTCTATGTAGACCTGGCTTCGGTGTGAACGGCGCCGACTCGGGGGTATCCTGGGTCAGCACCGGCTAAATTCCGAGTCTGATCCGGATTGGAACCCTGTTCCAACTCCGGGTCAGACCCAGAATTTAGGTGTAAAAGTGGTATAAGTCATTGCAGCAGGGGGGGGTGGGGTCCTCAGTCCTCCGCTAGTCGGTGGAAGAGATTTATACCTACCACTGCCGGCAATCAGGTCTGCGGCTAGGCATAGGATAGCACGGACGCAGCTTCTATAATAAGCTGTGGTGTGTCCCTCCCTGAGCTACTGCCCGGACACACACACTATATAAGTGGCGGCAAGTCTCCTGATGCCTCCATGTAGCAGGCTGACAGATGCAGTTCTCTGTCAGCCTGTCCTCAATGCTTTGTGAAAGCTATAAAATAAAGATAAAATACTATGTGTGGGCTGGAGCTCAGCCCTATGTGACCGTCTCTCTCGGGCACATTTTTAAAACTGGGGCTTCTGGGGAATAGAGGGGGAGGAGTCACTCACACTTAAAGATTTAAAGTGCCATCTCCCCTCATCCACCAGTCTATACCCAGTGTCTAGATCTCCAGTGTCCCCTGGTGGATGAAGGAGAAAATGATAAAAAAAATCTCCAATTGCAGTTGGTTATAGTAAAAATGTTCTGAATACATTGTGGCAATACCACCACCCGAAGTGAGACATCTCTATATTGCTTCATTTGCTGCCACCAGGTAATAAACTGCGGCACATGGCATCAACGGCTGGTGTTGGTTTTATACTTAGGATGCTTGACCAATAACATTGGCATTTATCAGTCACATTGGAGCATACTTGCCTACCTTCCCGATTTGGACAGGAGCCTCCCAAAAATTGGGTGCCGCTAACGGCCCCCCGGAAAGGCAAGCAAGAGGGGGCGGGGCCACCATTACGTGATTGTGTGGACACGCCCATGCTCCGCCCCCAAAGCTGCATCATCGCTGCATCACACCCCCTTTCTGCCACGACACGCCCCCGCATGGGAACATAAACACTACTGTTGCTGGCGTGTTATACCAGATGCATATGTGGAAGATGGCATAGCCTTGTCATCACAGAGCTATTACCAATTGTCATCTGTGCTCTATTATATGTAGTCTGCTGAATATAATACGTCTATAATAGCAATCGTCGCCTCTGAATGGCATCCCTGAGCTACTGCTAGCACGGCAGAGCAGTATAAAGAGCCTCAGTGTTAGCAGAGCAATAATAGGTAATGCTAAGACTAAGTCTGCAGGGTGTACAAAGCCTCTGCTTGCACAACGTATCTCAGAGTGCGTTATCATCAAATTGATGGTGGTATAGAAACAAATAATAGATGCTAAGTTATGATGTAAAGGGGTTGTACTAATCGATGTATAAGAATGGGAGACTAAATGAATAATATGTATGATAGGTGCTAATACTAAATGTTCTGTTTGCCTGTTATTAAAGTGTCCAGCAATGCAGTAGTAGCAGAGCTCTGAGATACACTGCAGTGTGAGTGATCTGTGTTTTCTCACCAATATGGCAGTGCTGGCAGCCTGGCACCTAGCAACCACTCTTTATCACTGTCTGACTGCTGCCTCTGTCTATGAATAAATCAGTTATATATCTGCCTCCCATAAACTCTGCTCTTTAAGACTTCCCAGTCCAAAAATGAGCCGTGGCCCATCTGGCAGACATTTCTAAGGTGTACATGCACTTTACAGCTATGCGTGTAGAATATAACCTAAGCACTTGTCTATTTCTAGCGCCTCTTATGCTGTTACAACACCACGCAAATGCTTAAGCTGGGTACACACTGAGACAACGGGCATTCGTTCAGACATCGGAACGAATGCCCTTGAACAGGGATTGCCCGTCCACACTTGGAACAAATTAATGAACGACGGAACGATCACTGTTCCGTCCGTCATGAACTTACCATAGGCATACCTCTCAATTGTACCACATTTAGCGGGACAGTCCCTTTTTTCTGGGACTGTCCCGCTCTCCCACCCGCGGGCCACAGTGTCCCGCGGTGGGGGGGGGGAGTTGGGGGAAGCATACACCGCTGCTCTGCATAGCAGAGCAGCAGGTATGTAGAGCGAGAATAGATGCTGTGCGCGTGCGCAGTACTGGGGGAAGCCCGGGGGCAGCCCAGCATCTCGGAGATGCTGGGCACGCCCCTTAGTGATGCAAACGGGGAGGTGTGCCATCAGGACACGTCCCCTTTACGATCAGGTCAAGCCCTGGCGCGCAGATGTCCCGACTCTACAGGTGAAAAAGTTGGGAGGTATGCATAGGTCGCTATCAATTTCGTCAGCTTTGATGTGCAGCCAGGGGTGTATCTGAGGGTAAGAGCGCCTCTGGCAAAATAAGGAACTGGCGCCCTCCCCTCACACAGCTTTTACTACTTTTAATATTAAAAAACACACATTGGCTTCCACAGGGAAAAAAAACAGCCACTCCCCAGCGAGCCCTAGCAGGTCCCCTTCTGTGCCCCCACTCCCCTGCCAGCCGCAGCCTTTTATGTACCCCACACCCTAGCCAGTCCCCCTTCTAAGTCCCCACTCCCCAGCCATCCCCGGCAGGTCCCCTACCATGCCCCCAATCCCCACTCCTTACCTTGTTGCTGCAGTGCTCTCGCGGGCCACGGCTCCTCTGTCCGATCTTCAGCACTAGTCACACGCGCCGGGTCTTCCCTCCACACCTAAAAAAACTTAATTTCATTGTGCTGGCAGCAACGCACTTCAGGAATCTGCACGGCCCTTCAGCACAATCGCAATGAAGATGGGGTTGCTACTGCCAGCCCTCAACGGGCCGTGCAGCTTCCTGAAGTGCGCGCCTGCCGATGCCGTGAGATAAGGTTTTTATTTTTTTGTGAAGAGAAGACGCGGCGCGTATCTACCACCCGGCCGTGGATGGCACCACTGGTGGGCACCCCCCCCCCCCCCCTCGGCCGGCGCCCCTGGTGACTGCCATCCAGGCCAGTGTGTAGATACGCCCCTGTGTGCAGCACATCAAACCGAACAACGCTGCATGCGACTGCGGGAGCGAGCACATTTAGTGCACACACTGATCGATGTAGGCGATTTGTCGTTACAAAATTGCAAATCGTCCCAACATCGCTCCAGTGTGTACTCAGCTTTAGTGTATGGGGTTTAGGTCTATACCCAGCAGTAAGCAATTTACACTTCCTATTTATACAGGTGCAGATTTAGGGGTCAGGACGCTCCTAGGCGCAATAATATTCTGTGTCCCATCCTGTGGGCTTCTGGGGGAGACCCCTCCCTCTCCAGCTACATGTTTTTTGGGACTTTTGTTGGCTTCAATCATGGACAAAAGAATCTCCTCTTCCATTCTCCAGGATTGCACATGCTGAATTGGAGCACTGGAAAGCTCTCATGCGGGAGGACTGCTGTGCTGCCTCCAACTAGTGGCACCCGTAGGCACGTGCCTCATGCGCCTAGGAGGAAATTCATCACTGTATTTACAAACAAACTCAGTTTAAAATCACTGAGACATACTGTACACCGGGATAGAAAGCATACTGCTACACATCACAGTATAAAATCTAAGACAGGAGAACGGGCGCAGGTGGGAAGGTATTAGACAATAGGTATGCAAGGTGTAATGTCACACTCAAGGACTTGTCTAACAATCAGGCAACTGAAGTCAAAAGGACCACTTGTGGCCTTGAGACAACCTAAGTGGCACGACTATCATGCCGTACCTATTGGTTGTCCTGGGCTGCACAAGCCTTTCTGTAAACCAATGATTTTCGACTGCATGCAGTGCTTTCACGGCTGAAGTGCTCCCACAGATTAACAGCATTCCCTATTCAATGTATTGTCACACTACAACAACATAGCATTCAAACAGAAGGCTGAAGGTTTCTGTTTAAATAGCTTCAATGCAAAACAAACATACAGAGAATTTTTAGAACTGGAGATGTCGCCCACAGAAACCAATCAGATTCTAGCTATTATCTTCTAAAAAGGACTAGATAATTGTTAAGTAGAATATGATTGGTTGCTATGAGCAACATCTCCACTTCTAAAAACCCGCACTTTAGTAAATATACCCCCATTGACTCAGTATTATTTATAAATTACTTACACTCTGCTGCCACTATGGAATGAGTAGTCAATTCCCCAAATACTGAGTCTGGTGGGTTATTATTTAAGCGTTTATTCTTGTAAAGGTATACATTGCTTAACTTGAACACAAAAAAATGTAAACAAAATTAGAATATAAAATGTACGTTAAAAAAAAAATAGCATGAGCATAAATCTGGTACCATGTGCAGATAAGTGCCTAAATAGGTATGGAAAGACACAGCTGATTGTACATATATAATACACCAGTCCTCTATGGAGTTATAGAGAAAAAACTCCAATTCACTTGGTAAATTCGCTGCTTCTTGCTGGACATTGTGCTGGTCAGCTAGAAAGCTGCAATGTTATACTGTAATATACCCCAGGACACACCCATTTCAATGAAAATGGACATTATATGGGGTTTTCATCTGCAGGTCTACTATTGGGCTGATTAAGCCATGTTGTGAAAAGATCATTTTACCAATGTGGACTACTTTTATTACTCAATTGAAGATGTTCCTGATTCTCTGAGAGAGTACTTAAGCCACTAATTTGTAATGAAACTTTCACAAGTATTTTCTCCTTAATTCCATAGGTAATTTCCCCAGCACATGTTCCTCCACCTCAAGTCCTCCTTTTTTCAGCTGCAAGCAATTGGCAATCTCCATAGGCAAGGATGTCAGGTTGTTGCCCATGAGCTCCAAGCTGGATAGCAGAGGCAGCTGTCCAACCTCAGGTGCTAAATTGGAAAGTTTGTTGGAACCCACATGGAGAGACTTGAGCCTAGTGCAGCGGAACAGCTCATGTGGCAGGAAAGATATTTGGTTAGAAGTAATTTCCAGCATTTCCAGACGCGTTAAATGACCAATTTCTGGAGGGATAAATCTGATACGATTGTAGCTAACATCTAAGTGTTTTAGCTTAACAAGGTTAAGAATAGAAACTGGCAATGTCTCCAGCTTATTGTGGGAAATGGACAACTCTTCTAGATTTCGCAGAAGCTCAATAGATGGTGGAAGCTGGCAGATAGCATTATGGCACAGTCTTAAAATGTTCAGATTTCGGAGACGCTGAAGTGTTCCCAGTTCTTCAACAGTCTTCAGCAGATTTGACGTCAGGTCAATAGATTGCAAACTTGGTAATGCAGGCAAAATACCTGGGATTTTTGTAATCTTGCAGTGGCAAACTTTAAGCACAAGCAAGCGGTTCACTTTTTTCAACTGGGTCAGCGAACCAAGCTCAGTGTCTCCATTCTGTATGCTCAGCGTGGTCAGCTGCCCAGCCACATCAAGCACAGCCGATGGTAAATGGGACAAATTACTTGTCAGGTAAAGAGATCTCAGGCTAGTCAGTCCATGCAGGGACTGTAAGCGGATAGACCTGTTGTTGGAACAATTGAGGTTGCCATAAAGATGCAGTTCGTATAAGCTCTTTAGACTATACATCCAAGATGGAAGTTCCTCCAAGTCTGTGAATCTAATATGAAGTACTTTCAACCGCTCCTGAAAATAATGGTATGCATCAGGGTCCATTTTGATTGAGCAGTGGCTGATGTGGAGCTCAGAGAGACACTTGAATTGAGACACTGCTCCTACAAATTTTGCAGAGGAGATCAACTCCAGCTTGAGAACTTGAACCTCAGTCAGTTCATAAACAGCCTTTGGTATTGCTGATGTCATTGACAGTTGCAACTCAAAGCGCCCTCTGCTGTCTTTGCTGACTAGGTCTCTCAGCTTTTCTTTTGGCCACTCGGAATTGAGTGCTAGCTCTATGAGCCTTCCCTCACTCACAGCTGAGAGGAACACAGAGAATCTTCTTGAGTACAATGTGTCATAGCAGTCTACCATGTGTAACATAAAGGCAAAGTCATTCTTGACATCAGGTATATCTCCAAAACCATCTCTGTCACTGTTATTTTCAAAGGAGTATACTTTGAGCGACCTTCTGTATATCCAAAACATGGCATGAACAGAAAGTATGGCATAGAGGGAAATAAGCAAAATGTAAGTCAGTAAAAGTTTTTCAAGTATGTATGCCAAGTTGTGGGTGCAAGTAAACACAGAATATCCCATGAGATTCTGTATGCAAGGCTTGCATGTATGGTGGAAGCTGAATGATCCTACCAAGCTGAGTGTGTACCCAAGAACTATCACCACTGTAAGCACTTTAAAAACAGTCTGCCCAACGTAAACTCTATACACAACATCAGAGTCTTCAGCTTGGGCCCGGAAGTGGCGTATCTTCTCAAACAAAGCCTTAGCCTGCTCTTCTTCCTTTTTATCCAATATGGCAGAGATTGGCAGATGAATAGTTTGAAACGGTGTTTCATGTAACAGCGGCGTTCTTGGGGAATAGTCTAGGGAACGGGTAGAGCTGTACTTTTGACGGTTATACTCTGGAGGAGGTTGGTCACTGGTTTCCTCAAGCGCTCTGGTGGTCCATGGTGATTCAAAGCATTTGGCCAAGATAAAAAGAAAATGCTCGACCTTGGAGGACGTTTTGGGGTACTTAAACCAGAAGTTACTGCTGGCCAGCAGCAGCAATGTGTTGATAAGAGTCATGTATGGAAAATATTTGGACTGCCACGGCACTACTTTGTGGTAGCAAACAACACTTACATATGTGTACTGCTGGAAGTCTAAGTTGGTCAAGTGGCCGATTTCTTTAGGAACAAATGAAGTGGTCATTCCAGCTCCATCTAATCCACTTGATGTACTCCTGAGAGGTTTTCTAGTCTTCGGCATGCAGACAACTTTATCCATGGTGAGTAGGAGTGTCGCAGAGAAGAAGGAGACCATGATCATGATAACGATGAGATAATCCATGAGGACATCCCACCAAGGTTTCACTGCCTTGAAATGGGCCTGGGAGTCAGCCAGTGAAGTGACCTCGCTCGCTGTGATCATTCCTGAAATTAGAAACAAGATTTATGAAAATGAGAATAGTGTATAATTTGTTTAAAATGTGCAATATAAGCAAACAGTAAAACAAATCTTGAAAAACTCAGAATAGACTGTATTAATGCCAATTTACATTGTAAGCAGAACTGTCTCACCGTTTGTTTCTGTATTGTTATCATAGCGTGGTTTATTTGACACCTTCTTGATTTAAAGAATTAAGCATTAATCCAGTATCCTTTTCATATAGAGCTTACATATTCCCCAGTAGATCATGTAAGATGATAGAGACACATAAGGAGGGCTGAACTGAAAGGTCTATTTGGAAGCACAGGGAGTATATACAGGGCCAGCTATAAACAGTAGCCCAAATACAATCTAATTTTTCTATACAAAAAATTAAAGTTCTGTGTTTTTGAAAATTGGATAATAATTATTATAATACAACCGTGAATACTGGTAAGCATATGTTCTTTAATCAAAATATATTGCCTTCAAAATGGGATAGTTGTAATCAATGATAAAAGGACTAAATTGTGTGGATGTGGATGAAATAATGAGCAAAGGCATTCAGCATTTGGGAAAGCGTGACAATTTTGGAGAATGGGTTCCTTGCAGATTACCAATAGGAAAACCCATATAGAGGAAGAGTAACAGGAATGGGGTTATATAAAAAGCCTAAAGGACCTTATTCTGAGTTGGACGCTAGACCAGTCTCTGACCAATCAGCTTGTGGCTAACAGCCCAAAACGGCACTTTTTGCATTTAAATGTCCGCACCTTGTCAACCCTTGAGTAGCATCCACCAGGGACATTTAGCGGAGACATCTACCACGGCGAATGCCCCCTGAACTATTTACAGACATATGATTAACACATTTTAACGCATGTACTGTAGTTCTCTTCAAATAAATTGTACTGTTTACATACAGTAATTTTTTATTATTCGCCAAATGATTAGTTGCAACAGGAGATTTAATCACAGTAAAAGGACCTATCCGTTAGGCGACCTGAACAACTGAACGTCTAACGTTGTCCTTCAGGTCGCCGGGTGCGGTGCCCGCACTGAACGGCGTTCACTGAACGTCATTCAGTGCAGGAGACCAACCTCCTATCTGTGAATATGTGGAACATGACGCATTTTCCACAGATAGTCGGCAAGGACCCAGCGTGCACGCGCATCGCTGGTCCTTGCCAGGTATCCATTAGACGGCTTTCTGAACGTTCCGACCAAAACCTCCTGGTGTTGGTCGGATCGTTCAAAAAGTCGTCTAATGGATAGACCCCTTGACAGTAGTAACAGTTTACTAAAATTACCCTTAAACATCTTCTTACAATTATTAAAACCCACATTACGGGGGAGATTTACTAAGAATCGTGTTGGGCTCCATTAGCACACCTTATAGTCAGAACGTTTTGCGCCGCAAAACGCATGCTTTCGTTTTGTCATTCTATGGTATAACTAGTCGTGTTATGTTGTGTGCGAGATCAGTCAAATCAGGTGTGTTTCTCAACTGAAATTGGAAATGTGCGATATGACGGAACTTGCGCCACCAAAATTTGCATGTGAAATTGGAGCAAATCACAAACATATTCCGATTGGTCAGAATTCGCACATGCTACAGTGGTGTTACCATGTTGGTATAAATACGCCCACAAACCGATGAGAACACGCAAATTAGAGGCGTTTCAACTGAGTATTCTGCCTCAGCCATGCTTGTCAGCAGAAAGAGTGCTGCAGTTGCCTTTGTCGGCTTTTACAAGCTTCCTGATTGAGTTGAGGCGAATTAAAATGGTTTACACGATTACACGATTACATGTCAACACGATTTTTAAAACAAGTGCATTGATTTTGTGCATTGAGGTGCGATTCGGGTGCAAGTGTCGTTGATTTTGTAAACTCGATTCTTAGTAAATTCGTGATTTGCATTGATGATGCTTTGACACGATTTGGTCTGCGAAGATGGGATTTGACCATTAGTAAATTCCCAATTTGTAAAATCGCATCTTTATCACAGTAAGATGCAGAATCTTCCAAACACGAGCCTTAGTAAATCTCCCTCGACGTCTCACAATCATTTTTATGATGTATCATGTAAAAATGTGTATTTTTAAATAATGTATGGTTGTCTTCCTGGCAATTATATTATTGTAATTTAAATGTAACAAATGTGTGATGACGTATATACTGAGCTACTTGTATAAAATATGGTTATGTGTACGATGACGTACAGTCAGGTCCATAAATATTGGGACATTGACAGAATTTTCATATTTTGGCCTCTATTCACCACCACAATGATTTTGAAATGAAACAAACAAGATGTGATTTAACTGCAGACTTTCAGATTTCATTTGAGAGTAATTACATCCAAATCAGGTGAACGGTGTAGGGATTACAACGGTTTCTATATGTGCCTCCCACTTTTTAAGGGACCAAAAGTAATGGGACAAACTAAACAATCCTAAATCTAACTTTCACTTTTTAATACTTTGTTGCAAATCCTTTGCAGGCAATTACAGCCTGAAGTCTGGAACGCATAGACATCACCAGATGCTGGGTTTCATCCCTGGTGATGCTCTGCCAGGCCTCTACTGCAAATGTCTTCAGTTCCTGCTTGTTCTTGGGGCATTTTCCCTTCAGTTTTGTCTTCATCAAGTGAAATGCATACTCAATCAGATTCAGGTCAGGGGATTGACTTGGCCATTGCATAATATTCCACTTTCTAGCCTTAAAAAACTCTTTGGTTGCTTTTGCAGGATGCTTCGGGTCATTGTCCATCTGCACTGTGAAGCGCCGTCTAATGAGTTCTGAAGCATTTGACTGAATATGAGGATATAATATTGCCCAAAACACTTCAGAATTCATTCTGCTGCTTTTGTCAGCAGTCACATCATCAATAAATACAAGAGAACCAGTTCCATTGGCAGCCATACATGCCCATGGCATGACACTACCACCACCATGCTTCACTGATGAGGTGGTATGTTTTGGATCATGAGCAGTTCCTTTCCTTCTCTTCCCATCACTCTGGTACAAGTTGATCTTTGTCTCATCTGTCAATAGGATGTTGTTCGAGAACTGTAATGGTTTTTTTAGATGTTGTTTGGCAAACTCTAATCTGGTCTTCTTGTTTTTGTGGCTCACCAATTGTTTACATCTTGTGGTGAACCTTCTATATTCACTCTTGTGAAGTCTTCTCTTGATTGTTGACTTTGACACATATACATCTACCTCATGGAGAGTGTTCTTGATTTGGCCAACTGTTGTGAAGGGGTTTTTCTTCACCAGGGAAATAATTCTTTTGTCATCCACCACAGTTGTTTTCCGTGGTCTTCCGGGTCTTTTGGTGTTGCTGAGCTCTCCGGTGCGTTCTTTCTTTTTAAGAATGTTCCAAACAGTTGATTTGGCCACACCTAATGTTTTTGCCATCTCTCTGATGGGTTTGTTTTGATTTTTCAGCCTAATGATGGCTTGCTTCACTGATAGAGACAGCTCTTTGGATCTCATATTGAGAGTTGACAGCAACTGATTCCAAATGCAAATGTCACACCTAGAATCAACTCCAGACCTTTTACCTGCTTAATTGATAATGAAATAACGAGGGAATAGCCCGCACCTGTCCATGAAATAGCTTTTGAGTTGATAGTCCCATTACTTTTGGCCCCTTAAAAAGTGAGAGGCACATATTGAAACTGTTGTAATTCCTACACCGTTCACCCGATTTGGATGTAATTACCCTCAAATTAAATCGTATATACTGAGTTACTTGTATAAAATGTGGTTAAGTGCGATGACGTATATACTGAGTTACTTGTATAAAATGTGGTTAAGTGCGATGACGTATATACTGAGTTACTTGTATAAAATGTGGTTATATGCGATGACGTATATACTGAGTTACTTGTATAAAATGTGGTTATATGCGATGATGTATATACTGAGTTACTTGTATAAAATGTGGTTATGTGCGATGACGTATATACTGAGTTACTTGTATAAAATGTGGTTATATGCGATGACGTATATACTGAGTTACTTGTATAAAATGTGGTTATATGCGATGACGTATATACTGAGTTACTTGTATAAAATGTGGTTATGTGCGGTGACGTATATACTGAGTTACTTGTATAAAATGTGGTTATGTGCGATGACGTATATACTGAGTTACTTGTATAAAATGTGGTTATATGCGATGACGTATATACTGAGTTACTTGTATAAAATGTGGTTATGTGCGATGACGTATATACTGAGTTACTTGTATAAAATGTGGTTATATGCGATGACGTATATACTGAGTTACTTGTATAAAATGTGGTTATGTGCGATGACGTATATACTGAGTTACTTGTATAAAATGTGGTTATGTGCGATGACGTATATACTGAGTTACTTGTATAAAATGTGGTTATGTGCGATGACGTATATACTGAGTTACTTGTATAAAATGTGGTTATGTGCGATGACGTATATACTGAGTTACTTGTATAAAATGTGGTTATGTGCGATGACGTATATACTGAGTTACTTGTATAAAATGTGGTTATGTGCGATGACGTATATACTGAGTTACTTGTATAAAATGTGGTTATGTGCGATGACGTATATACTGAGTTACTTGTATAAAATGTGGTTATGTGCGATGACGTATATACTGAGTTACTTGTATAAAATGTGGTTATGTGCGATGACGTATATACTGAGTTACTTGTATAAAATGTGGTTATGTGCGATGACGTATATACTGAGTTACTTGTATAAAATATGGTTATATGCGATGACGTATATACTGAGTTACTTGTATAAAATGTGGTTATGTGCGATGACGTATATACTGAGTTACTTGTATAAAATGTGGTTATGTGCGATGACGTATATACTGAGTTACTTGGATAAAATGTGGTTATGTGCGATGACGTATATACTGAGTTACTTGTATAAAATGTGGTTATATGCGATGACGTATATACTGAGTTACTTGTATAAAATGTGGTTATGTGCGATGACGTATATACTGAGTTACTTGTATAAAATATGGTTATGTGCGATGACGTATATACTGAGTTACTTGTATAAAATGTGGTTATATGCGATGACGTATATACTGAGTTACTTGTATAAAATGTGGTTATGTGCGATGACGTATATACTGAGTTACTTGGATAAAATGTGGTTATGTGCGATGACGTATATACTGAGTTACTTGTATAAAATGTGGTTATGTGCGATGACGTATATACTGAGTTACTTGTATAAAATGTGGTTATGTGCGATGACGTATATACTGAGTTACTTGTATAAAATGTGGTTATGTGCGATGACGTATATACTGAGTTACTTGTATAAAATGTGGTTATGTGCGATGACGTATATACTGAGTTACTTGTATAAAATGTGGTTATGTGCGATGACGTATATACTGAGTTACTTGTATAAAATATGGTTATGTGCGATGACGTATATACTGAGTTACTTGTATAAAATGTGGTTATGTGCGATGACGTATATACTGAGTTACTTGTATAAAATATGGTTATGTGCGATGACGTATATACTGAGTTACTTGTATAAAATGTGGTTATGTGCGATGACGTATATACTGAGTTACTTGTATAAAATATGGTTATATGCGATGACGTATAATATATACTGAGTTACTTGTATAAAATATGGTTATGTGCGATGACGTATATACTGAGTTACTTGTATAAAATGTGGTTATGTGCGATGACGTATATACTGAGTTACTTGTATAAAATGTGGTTATGTGCGATGACGTATATACTGAGTTACTTGTATAAAATGTGGTTATGTGCGATGACGTATATACTGAGTTACTTGTATAAAATGTGGTTATGTGCGATGACGTATATACTGAGTTACTTGTATAAAATATGGTTATGTGCGATGACGTATATACTGAGTTACTTGTATAAAATATGGTTATGTGCGATGACGTATATACTGAGTTACTTGTATAAAATATGGTTACCTTTGTGTGGTCAGCACGCATCTCCGTAGGACAAAATTACCGTTTGCCACTTAAACTTGCATGATACCTTTCGTTAAAATAACATACAGATAACGAGCAAGATTAGGGCAAACAGATGTACATAATATCCACAACATCACAGGGATGCTCCTGCTGTCCTAATGCTATTTTCTCCATCATTCCCACAACCTATCTATCATCCATACAGTGGTTCATTTCCTGTCTCTGGTAGAGGACATGGCCTGGATCACAAAGCATCTATAAATAAATACATCTTGCCTTTATCGCTCATCCCCACCTTCCATTTCTAGTTTTAATATATGATTTGTGGGATATAATTGTGCTGAGTGGCCAACAGGTGGCAGATGTTGAGGTTCAGAGCTTTAGACCGACCTACAGCAGTAACAATCTTTAGTCATTCCTACATTCCAAGCTAGAACATTCTTATACAGCCACTGATATGATAAAGGTGTCAGCTCTGTGTCTTAGGGGTCTATTTACTAAGCCTTGAACGGAGGTAAAATCCCAACTAATCAGGTTCTAACTGCCATGTCACAGGCTGTGTTTGAAAAATGACAGTTAGGAGCTGATTGGGTGGGACTTTATCTCCGTTCACTTTATCTCCATCCAAAGCTTAGTAAATAGACCTCTTAACCATATAAATGCTCAAGCAGTGCCATAGTTCTCATTGCTTAATAGAGCTATATGCCTTTTCTTTTCTTAACGATATGTATTTGTTAAGGTGGTGGTTAATCTCTATAAATTTAAAATAATAGTGGCACTTATCTGCCTGCTCCCACTTTGTTCCCTGTGTCCATTCACCCGCTGGGGGCTCCCAGGCATTTTTACAAGTTGGGTACAAGTTTGTGTGTCCCATTGTACCTCTAACCTGGCAGCTCTGCAAACGTCCTTACCTTGTGCGAGTGTTGCTGAGCTCACAGTCCTTACCTCTACGGATGAGCATTTTTATACCAGGAAGCAGCAGTAAATTTCTGTGTTTCTCAGTGCAGGACAAGCCCCAACGTGTGTCTTAGGCAATCTGTTCTTCTCCTCCAGAACAGTGGAAAGCGCGTTCCCCCAACTTCTTTCCCAAGGCAAATAGTTCTCTCAATCAGATCTTTCCACTCTGGCCCCTTCGCATGTGTTCCTCACTGTAACCACATAGGTCTGGTGACCTCGCCCACGCAAAACTATGGTTGGCTTACAGCTTTACCAATCATACATTGTCTGTCTATCAAATGATTTGTACAGACATTACATGTTATTAAAGGATTATCATTTATTTTACACACAGCTTTACTCAGAATGGGATAGTGGTGGCATTTACTTGTTTAAGATTCTACACAAAGCAAGTCGCAAATACAGACATTAAAACCTACAACAAATAGAAGCATGTACATGAAATCATATGGGTGTCCGGTTACTTGCGGCAGGGATAGATTAAGAGGGATGCAGTCAGGGAATGCCGACCTCCAGCTTCCCGAATGTCAAATCCCAGCAGGGTACTAATGACAGGCATCGAAATCCCGACGCCTATCGTTACACCTACGCCGGGAGCCCGATGCCCGGCATACCGAATGAAGGTAAGCGGGCGTGGACAGCCATGGGGGGGGGAGGGTTAGGTATGGGGCTCCCGGAGGGGACTTAGGGTTAGGCTAGGGGAAGGGAGGGTTAGGCACCCCCAGGAGGTGGTTAGGGTTAGGCCCCCCCGCCCCCCCAGGAGACTTAGGTTTAGGCTGCGGGGAAGGAAGGTTAGGTTTAGGCACTTACAGGGGGGGTTATGGTTAGGCACTTGGGGGGAGGTTAGAGTTAGGCACCCCTAACGGAGGGTTTGGGTCAGGGGGGAGAATAGGGTTAGTTATACTTACCTTTTAAGCTGTCGGGATCTTCACTGCTGCCGGTCTTCCGGTGTCAGGATTTGAACCACTGGACATAGGTCCGGTATCATTTTATACCAATCCCGATTAAGACCCACATGGGTCTGGGTATGAAAATGTTCAAGAGCCTATTGTGAGAAGCGGAGGGGATAGGACCAGTGCTGTGTGGGAGTGGCCAGAGCCATGTGGGCATATACACCCCTGCACACCATCAGCCCTAATGTCTCCCTAAATACCTAAAAATAGAAAAATTGCATAATTTTGTGGGGAAAAAAAATAGGAATAAAATGTGAATACTTATGATTAATGGCCAACTTTGTAACCCGCTGGTCACCATAATGCTGCCATGCTGATGTGCTTGCAGTATTTTTATGTGAACACCTGGAGCTGCAGCTCCATCCACCCCATTGTTAATCTGGCCATGCCTTGGTTGTAGATCTGCCCTCTTTGCTATAAATTGGCAGTGCTTCCCCCACTAAGGTGTCACTTTATAGAGAGCAAGAATGAAAATGCTCAAACTCAAGCAGTATATAATGAGTTGGAGTGAATCACAGAGACAGGGGGTAACAGACACTAAAGTGTGCGTTTTTAGAAATGGAGCTGTTGCATCTTAAAATTTTACATAATCTCTGCATTTAAATTACTTTCCTGTTTCAAAATGATCCCACTTATCGCAGCATATATTATACACCCCTATGTACTAAGCCTTGGAGAGAGATAAAGTAGACAGAGATAACGCACCAACCAATCAGCTCCTAAATGTCATGTTACAGGCTGTGTTTGAAAAATTAGAGGAGCCGATTGGTTGGTACTTTATCTCAGTCCAATGTATCCCTCTCCAAGGCACATAGACTCCCTAGAATCATTAGACAGAAATTCCAGAGTTTGGTACTTAAAGCGGAATCGGTATGTATGACTGCCGGACCTCAGCACGGCGGATCATCACCCGACGCCGGAGGCCGGCAGATGAAGATTCCGACTGAGGTGAGTAACTACCCTAACCCTCTCTTAGGGGTGCCTAACCCTAACCTCTCCCCGGGTGCCTAAACCTAATCCCCCCCTCCCCACACCCTGATCCTAACCCTCCCGGGGGGGTGCCTAACCCTAATCTCCCCTCGGTGGTGCCTGTCCCTAACCCCCCCTAGCCTAACCCCCCTGGGGGACTGCCTCCTGGGAGTCCCTAAACCTAACCCTCCACCCCGCGGCTATGAGCTCCCGACGCCCGGCTTACCTACGTTCAGTATACCGGGCGTCGGGATTACAGTGTGGGGCTAATTATAGGTGTCGGTATTTAGACGCCTATTATTAGTCCCATGCCGGGCTTTCATTGTCGGGAAACTGGCAGTCGGCATTTCGACCGTCGGCTTCCTGACTACATCCCCTTAAAGCAGCACCTGTTCTTTTAGATAGGGACCGAACCAGCATAGATAGCAGAAGACTATATCATTATGGTGGGATCTCTGAAATATTTGAAATAATTCTGGTATCTACAATTTAATCTTGCCTACCATCATCAAGTCTGCATCCAAAGCATGTCAACTAAGAACTCATGTTTTAGTTGAACCCCATCTGTCCTTTCTCCACAAGTAATCCATCTGATGGTTCATTTCTGCCTGGCTGCACTTTGCACACCTCAAGCAAGTCTGTTTTGAAAGTTTATTTGCAAATGTCACCCTATCATCCTGCAACATCCCCATCTGTTATTTCGCTTTTATACCAAAGTTCCGGGTCTGACCTGGAGGTTGGAACAGGGTTCCAATCCGGATCAGACCCGTAACTTCCCCAGCACCGACCCAGGATATTCCCGAGTCAGCGTCGTTCACACCGGAGCCCAGTCTGCAGTGACCCAGCTCTTCTGGCGTTGAAGTGGACGCTTGGAGATGACATCATCTGCAAGCGCCACTGAAGCCGGACCATCATCCAGCATGCGGCGCGATCCGGGTCATCGTGACCCGCATCGCACCATTTGCACTGCAGGGTTGCATGGGAACGACCTGTGGCTAACCCTGCTAAATACCCGAGTCAGATCCCCGGGTCCCTGCTAGTCACACAAAGAACAGGCAGCCCCAGGGCGGTGTCTAATACCACTGGGACTGCCAGTCGGTCAACTATATTCATTTGCTACCATGTCCTACTACCTGCAATATGCTGACTACTTTCCACATCTCAGGAAAATGGGGGAGAGGCTGGACTGCACAGCCTAATTTTAAAACATAATAAGATGCACTACTATGCTGAGACTTGTAGTGCCATACAGTACCAACCAATCAGCTTCTGTCTGTCAAATGACAGTTAGGAGCTGATTGGTTGGTACTTTATCTCTTCAAGGTTTGATACATCTCCCACTATTTATCCATAACAACTGAAAGCATGAACCTGCACCTTGCTCATGTCTGATAGTGCTGTAGGACCTGCATATTAAGTTCACAAGGATAAGAGTTATACCATGGGCTTTGTGGTTATAGGATGTTGGTCATCTCCAAGAGACCCATTTTGGAGTTCATTGCTTCTCCAGTTCTAATGTGCGAGTACAAGCATCATTATTAACAATGCTACTTCAGTCTATAAGCAATTCTAAATAGAATTGTAATTTTGTCTATAATTGTAACATTTTTAAGCATATTACTGTAGACGGAATGGGTATGAAATACCACCGGCCGCATGGCCGGCGGTTCGATTCCCATCAGCGGCAGCCCGACAGGAGCAGAGTGCGACGCAGCGGAAGCCCGACAGCGCTGGAAATCTCGATCATGGATAGGTAAGTATCCACTAACCTAACCCCCCTAACCCTAACCCTCCTTAGGGGTGCCTAACCCTAACTTCCCCCCCAAGTGCCTAACGCTAATCCCCCCCTTCCCCACTACCTAAACCTAAGCCCCCCGGGGGGGTGCCTAACCCTAAGTCCCCCCCGGGGGTGCCTAACCCTAACCCTCCCTCCCCCTAGCCTAACCCTAACCCTCCCCGGGGGGTGCCTAACCCTAAGTCCCCCGCCGGGAGCCCTAAACCTAACCCTCCCCCCCGCGGCTGTCCGCTCGTGGCGCCCGGCATCACTACGATCGTGATGCCGGGCGCCGGTCTCGGGGAAATGCGGGCGTCTACATCTAGACGCCCAGCATTTCACCCTTGCCGGGATAAGACAGTCGGGAAGCCGGCTGCCGGTATATAGGCAGTCCGCTTCCCGATTGCTTCCCCTGTAGACATAGTATATAGGTTGTATCTACATAGTTGTAATTTGCCATTTTTAGAATTTTGTCTGTGTTTTTTTCCAAGTTAATTCAAAAACTACTCAACAGATTGCTAAAACCTTCACTATCCTGTTTGGTATATGCCAGGGAATAAGGAGATACGCTCAGGATTCCAGCAGACGGGATGCTGGACGGCAACCACCAGAGGGAGGTTAGGGTCAGGCACCACCGGGAGATGGTTAGGCTACTTACCGGCACCTGTCTGGATCCTGACCATCGGGATACTGCTGTCGTTCTTCTGATCGCCTGCATCCCGGCCACCGGTGAATCATATGTATTCTGGAATAAGAATAGGCTACATATCCGTGTGCCCAATGGAGGTAAGTAGTAAATCAAAAACTCAATACCGGGTGGCCTAGGAACAAGTGTAGGGGCAAGTGTAGGGCCAGCGGCAATCTGTGTGCGTAGGGCTGTATGACCTTGGGGCGAGAAGTGGGTGCGTCTGTGTAATGCTGCTGCCCAAAATATATACGCAACCACAGATCAAGGTTCTAAAATCTCTGAGGCTTGGGGAAAACAGTGTTGTACTTTTGGGATTTAAGATATCATGCCTTAAAAGGTTCATATATATTAATCTCCAATATAGAGGTCTTACATTGCAGAAGATTCTTAGTACCCATATACTGTACATAATACCCAATCAAGAATCTCAATGTCTTGTGCGAGTAACCTAGATACAACTATGTCCAAAATCCATGTAGGCCCCATCAGCAACACTATAAATATCCATATGGAATTCTACATCAATTCTTTTGTGAACCCCCCCTTCCCGCACCTTAAACCTAACCCTTCCCCTACTACCTAACCCAAACCCTTTGGGATGCTGGCACCGAGATTCTGACAGGTGTCCGGATTTTGGCGCCGGAATCCCCGCGGTCGGAAATTATGACCACATCCCATTTACACAGTGTGTTTATTGTACATTGTTTACTATATTTAGACAGGATTCATTGTAATTCTGTGCATACTGTATGTATGTATTTTTCCATGATGTGTACTGAATAGACAACTTAATAGCATCCAAAGTGTGACCCACAAAGGTTTTTTTTTTCCAGGTGTAGTTGATGATCCTGTAGCCCAACCAATTCTAACCATCACTCTTATGGGGCAATACAATTGTGCTGACAAATGAACAGTCTGCGAGCCGCTCAGATTAGGTGATGCTGGTTTGCATGCGTTGCTCTGTGCCATAGCGGTCTGGGGGAGAGAACTGGTGTGGGAGTGGCAGGATTCCTTGTATGGATAGTGGACCTGATTCAGCAGCGATCGCAAGTGCGATGTTGTGTTCTGCGCATGGATTGCAGTGACTATGCAGACCCATCACAGAGTGATTGACAGGAAGTACCATTTGGGGGTGGTGAAGGAGGGGGTCTACGAAACACAGGCGTGCCAGAGCGTTTGAACGCCGTTACAGGGGCGTGCATAAATTAGAGACTGCAATGCCATACACAGCTTGGGCTTTTACTACGTGCGATGAGGTTAGCAATTCCTGAGTAAGGTCAGACCTTGCGCAAGTGTGCATGAGGCTGCGATTGTACTCGATGTTACCAATGGTTTTGCAGTCTTGCTAAGTAATACAGATGTGTGTAAGGTAAGGTGGGCGTCCTTATGTTAGGCTGCGTATGGCATTGTGATCGCAATCATTACCATATCTTCACAGTGAGACTGCGTGCGTAATCGCTATTGCGATCCGTACTGAATCAGGCCTTGTGTCTATACATGGACTCAGGGCCCGGATTTCCCACTAGGCAACCTAGGCGCTCGCTTAGGGCCCAGCGGGACCCAAGGGGCCCGTGGACGGGCCCCTCTGCCCCAAGAAATCCGCCCGATAAAAGTGCTCCCAGCGGAGCACTGCGCGAGTACCGCGTCACGCGGCCCCGCCTACACTCCTGGAGAGTCCTGTGCCGCCGTCTGCAGTGCACTGCACAGTGCTCTCTCGGAGAGTGACTGTGTGTGTGCCTGCACATTACACAAGGGTCTCCGACGTCACCTGGACCGCTTCTGTGGCCCGCCGGTCAGTCCCAGGTGCTGCGACTACCTCCGGCCGCGGCCCGCCCCAGCAGGATGTTTGGCCACACTGACAGGCCCTCCGCCCACCAGCAGCATCAATCATCAGCAGCACCCAGCAAGGCCGCAGAACAGAGGGACAGGCACGGAAGATCTCAGGCCAGGAACTACAGTACTAAGCACAGCAGCCAGGCAGGTAGGGAATTATCGAGTCTGCAATGAGCTGCAAAAAACTGTAACAAAGGTGCATATATCACAGTATGTGTCACTAGGGCAAGATACACATATTCATATCATAAATACACTATAAATATATAGTGTATATATATATATATATATATATTTATAGTGCGTATATGATATGTGTAACTTGCCCTAGTGACACCTACTGTGATATATGCAGTTTTTGCAATGTCAGTAGATGATTATATATATATATAGCAACTGGAAGGCGGCGCTCGTAAAACATCAATCGAACACAGGCAGTTTAAACTGATTGATGTTTACAGAGTGCCGCCTTCCAGTTGCTGTATTTTGGATCCTTTTTGCGGAATACCTAGGATATCAGTATCTTATTCAAGTGAGGTGGAGTGCTGTCTTTTTTGTACTTGTGTATGTGTATATATATATATATATATATATATATATATATGTAACACCTTCCACCATTCCCTGGCACATTCCTCTGCTTCCAGCCCCTGCCACCTTCTACCCAACCCCCATCACCATCCTTTGCCCCCAGCCTCCTTCACCTTTCTCGGGGAGGAGAAATTAAAGGTAAGCAACTATGCTCTGGGCACTAGTGTGTGTGCCCAGAGTCTATAGCGCACGAGCAGGTCACTGGGAAAATGGGCGCGGCGGCCATTTTCCCTGTACTGCGCATGTGCAAAAAAAGGGAAAAATGGCAGCGGCGGCCATTTTCCAGCCGTATTTACAGCGCTGACTTCGGAGAGGTAAGTATGATATGTGTGCGGACACGCCCCTGGACCCAGAGGCCCCTGTGCACCACACACCCTGCACCCATTATAAATACACCCCTGCTCTGATCACCACAAATAGTACACCTATATCAACACATGGTACCCATGCAGTTTAATGGTCGCCCATGGAGAGAGACACAGAATCATAGAGTCCTTTGGGTGGACGATAGAGGTGCTATCACACAATCCTGTGATAAATCCTGAACTTGCTCCTGGATTACTTGATCTACTTTTTAAAGATGAGTAGCCCAGTGTACTGCATTTCCTATAAGGAGCCCTTGCATACGTGCATTAATGTATTTAATATGCACTTTGTAAACATTCCTGTTATAGTCAAAGAGCGTCTGATCAATATATTAACACACGGTCATTTTCTACACCTGTAACAATTATATCTTCCTCCTCTTTTCAGCTTCTATTTGCTTTTTCTAGGACAGCAATATTGTTTTCAGTAGTTACCACAAGATGGTGCTATACTACTATTTTGTTAGGCCAAAGTGTGCAAGCTGGTCATCAGTCCAGGGCGGCCTCTCCCTGTAAGCCGCTATGACAGATTCATGACTCATTTAGTCCAGAGCATAATAATTACAGACGCCAGTTTGCCCAATTACAGAGGCGTACCTGTGCCCTCCCTAATTCTCCTGCCACATGCACATTATGCTCTGGCTGCAAAGATTCCGGATCTCTTTCATTTATACTGCCAGAAGTCACTGCCGACATTGTAATCATTGTATCTGCAATGATATAATTGCCATAGACACAACGCACAGCCAATCGTCAGCCTACACTTCCTGAGCTCTGAAAGACAGTAACTCATTAGTAAAGGGGATTACTGTGCCCGTAGTGTCCTAAGTTCATTTCTCTTGCAGAAACAAATGGCTGGCTAGGATATATATGGAAAGCAGTGATTAGGAGAAATGTATGTTTCACCCCGTAGCAAGTCAGTCATTTTCAGATCAATCAACATTTAACCAACTTGGGACGAAATGGGTGCACCACCACAGGAGGGACACTGCCATGCATTAGGGGGTGGGCATGACATACCACCATTTGAAAGAGCTAGGCCAGGGGTATTCAACCTGCGGCCCTGTGGAACTACAAAGCAGCCAATCAGACGCAGCCATGCTACAAAGCAGCCATGCTCAGCATGGCATGCCACAGCTTTGCCAATAGGGCATAATAAAACTGTGGCAGGCATGCTGGGATTTATAGTTCCTCAACAGCTGGAGGGTTGCATGTTGAGTACCCCAGAGCCAGACTCTTCCCAGCTCCCTTCATCTCCACTAAAATAACCTTAGAAGTTCTGCACGCACCATTGGAAGATGTCTCGACATATGTTCCGACACACCCACACAATCGCGGCAAAGTCATGGCTACGCCGGACGGTGGAACAGTCCCTTGAAGCCAGGAGTTTTATAATGGAACAAATTAAAACATTTGATTGGCTGCTTTCAGTTAAATTTTTTTTAAGTGCTTTGGACTCAAATGTTTCAGAGAGCAGGGACTGTACAAACTGGGAGTTTACCATAGACCTTAGGGCCTGATTCAGACCCAGACGCTATTTGCGGCCGCTCGCTGGCTAAAAGGGGCCGGCTATTTAAATCATGCGCTCGCACTGCGTTGCATAAAGCCGCCCACTAAGTAATAGCGAGCGGCCGCACTATGCGCTCGCACCTGTATAAAGACGCCCCCCTTTCCCACTCGCAACACACGTCATCTCCGACAGTTGTAGGACTAATCGGGAACATCAAGAGCCATCGGAGCTGCTCGCAGCGCTTGTGGTAGCCTTTTCCCACCACAACATTACGAGCAGTTCAGGCTAAAATACAACCCAGTCACGTGTGTAATGACGCTACTTTGCCAATTATGCACACCCATTAAACGCCGTTCTGACGGTCGGGCACGTCTGAGTTCACACATCCACACCCCCGTGTACAAGCACCTTCCCGTTACCACCTACAAACGGCACTGTCACCCAAAATAGCGGTCCGACTGCCGAGCGAGCACTTTCCCATCACACTGACTGGTTCGCGCATGCGCATTGCGAATCATACGCATGCGCTGATTGCGAAAAATCGCACAATGCAAGCGCAGCATAGTGTCCGGGTCTGAATCAGGCCCATAGTCCCGTCCACTTGTGTGATCAGGATACAGCATGGGACAGGTGTTGTTATATGAGGAGGGCAATGATGGCAAGCAGTGAGTCTCAGACTGTGCAGCTGACTCAAGGTGCACATTCACTAGGCGACTACTGAAAGACATTGTAATCGTACAGTCATTCCCCATCCCCTGCAGTGCCTACACTGAACGATTAGTCATTCAGTGTAGGCACCCTCCCTCATCCCTGAACATGGCCAATCTGTCGTTATCGGCATATTGACCAGCATGTTCAGCCGATGATTGATATCGGAAACGACCAGCGGGAGCGTGCATCGCTGGTCGTTTCCGACATTATAGTGCACGATTAATGAGCGATTGCACGATTACGATGTTATAATCGTGCAATCGCTCATTAATATCGCCTAGTGGATATGCGGCATCAGAGTTGGGAGCAAAGTGTGAAAAAAAAAAAGCAGGTAATTTATTGTTTCTGCATGCAGAGGAAATACAGTACTAGCTGTTTTTGCATGTAGCCCACAAATGCTGAACAGCACCCCTATCACATCATAATCTCCCTGCACATTTTACCTCTTCCCCACCTGCAGTGGAACATGGTTTTACCAAGGTGCTCTTTTTTGCTTTGCTACCAACCCCAAATCAGCATGGTCCTCCAACAGCACAGAAGAATAATGCCAGATTGCTAGCATTTATGTAACGTTAATGTGCTTTTATATGAAGTGAATTCCACGCATCAGACTTGTCTCATGCAGCAGTTTAAATAAATGTCCCCAGTGCCTGCGACTCTGTTTCACTTGTAGTGGTTTGGTGCCAGCCCTCCTAGGCCATTGCACTGCACAGTGTTAGGATGCACGGTGCTCTTGTGCCTTTAGATTACTATTTCCACACCGCCATCATTAGACGTCCTGAGGTTATGTGCTGGTGTACCACTCCGGGACCTCTCAGTCACACCAGTAATGTGACAGATCAGTTCTTACATTAGCATGGTACACTCTGTACATATTACAATTTGGAGCAGATGGTGCAGGGTTCTTCTAGCCAAGCTGCACAAGCGGGTGCCCATCACAGATTGCCAATTTCTCTCAACTCCTATTAAAGGATACAGGTTGAGTCTCCTATATCCAAATATTACGAAATACAGAATTTTTTAGCATGACTTAAGATGGTGAAACTTTGCTTTTTGATGGTTCAATGTACACAAACTGTTTAAGGCACGAAATGATTAAAAATACTGTATTGCATAAAATGACCTTTAGGCTGTGTATAAGGTGTATATGAAACAAATTAATTTCATGTATGTACGTAAACTTTGTTTGAGCCACAAAATTATTGAATATGTTGTATAAAATGACGTGCAGGCTGTGTGTATAAGGTGCATATAACACATAAATGCCTTCTGTGTTTAGACTGGGGTCCCATTCCCAAGATATCTCATGGTATGTACATATTCCAAAATACAGAATATTCAAATATCCAAAATGCCCCAGGGCCCAAGCATTTTGGATATGGGGGACTCAACCGGTATATGTCGATGGTGGCCCAGAGCGCATGCGCACGACCCGGATAGCGACAGGCATTCCGTCGCTCCGGGTCTCGCAACAAAGGGGGTGGCCCTGATTCAGAGCGAGCGCTCAGAGCGACCGGGTCTGAATCAGGGCCAATATTCAGCAAGAAAATATACAATTATTTATTGAAATGTTTATTTGTATCTTAAATAATTTAAAAAAAAAATGTACATCAAAGTAATACGAGTGACCTTATGCTGGTCAGTTCATAAAAACAAAGGGCACGATTCAATTCTACGCGATGTAAATAGCGCCGGGAGATAGCTCCCGGAGCTATTCAATTCATCGCGATGTTAGGTCGGGGAAGGCTCGTTCTCGGGCCTTAAAAAGGGTTTTTAGGCGCGATAACGGGCATTCCCCGACCTAACTTCCCGGCGCGAGGCTGTTTTCCAGGCGCGAAGGGCAGAAAACAGCCTCGCGCCAGGACTTTTGGCGGATTTCTTCTCTCATCCCCGGAGGGATGAGAGAAGAAATCCTTAGTCGGACTTGGCAGCGCGGTGTATTGAATAGCTCCGGGAGCTCACTCCCGGTGTTATTTACATCGCGCTGAATAGAATCGTGCCCAATGTTTCAGATAAAACTAAGTACACAAAGGGCTACTGCATAGGGATCCAAAGAAAGGCCAGCTTTGAAGCGCCACTATATGCCAGCAGGTGGTGCTTCTCCAATGCCAGTCTGCTGAGTAACTGCACTTTGTAATGGTATTCTCACGTGGGCAGTGGGTGAGGAACCTTCGTAGATACACGTTTGACCAGTTTTAAGCAAGGACATACTTACAACCTGGTACTGTGGAGGCAGACATAATAAATTTAAAAAAGGCCAATAGGGGTTAGGAATTGTAAGGCCACTATTGGGGTAAGGATACACAATGCATGCTAAGAGAAAGTCAGAAAGAGTTTAGGTGACTGATATCCTTCTCAAGAACTAACTTTCCATTTTCTTCCACCACTTCGTAACTATTACTTAGCTCTCTTTTCCTAATGAGGTTTAATTTGTTCATATCTTTGTTAGACATCGAGACTACCAGCTACATTTGTTTTCCCTGTACCTAGTGCAAGTTCCTGTATCTCACACGACGTAATCAGCCACGAACATTTGTCCTAGCATTCAACCCTTTCATCACTCCTCACTTAGCCTATCCCGCAGATCAAGCGGCAGTGTTTCCAGTAATGAGTGCTCTACCACAAAGCCAGACTTTTTAAGACCAACGCATCCTCCAAGTTCTGGGGGCAAAACATCTATTCTGTTGCCTTTTATATCCAGTCTCACCAAGGAAACAAGAGATCCAATTTTGGGGTTCAGGCTTGTAAGTTTATTCTGTCCCAACTTCAAAGTCTTAAGCTTCTGGCAGAAGAACAGCTCATTGGGAAGGTCCTCCAAAAAGTTCCCCGTTAAAGCCAAGTACTGCAGCATCTGCAAAACTCCAACTTCTGGGGGCAGCTCTCGGATCTCATTGAAAGATAGGTCTAAGTGCCGAAGCTTGTTACAGAGGAAGAGTTGAGGTGGTAACACAAGAATCTTATTGCGGTTCAAACACAACTCTTCCAGGCCTTTCAATTTACGTATGTGTTCGGGGATGTATGCGATCTGGTTGTGCCACAGCCGAAGAACACTTAGTTTCCGGCAGTGCTGCAAGCTTATGATCTCCTCTATGGTATGTAGGCTGTTGTCCTTTAAGTCCAACATCTGCAGATTGTTAAGGCTGAAGACTGCATGGGGAATCCGTTCGAGATCACATCGGATCAGCTCTAATTCCTTCAGTAGAGAAAGTCTCTTTAAAGCATTAACGGTGAGGAGCTTTGTGCCATCATTCTGAATACTAAGTTTCTGTAAGTGGCTAGCTACCTCGGTAACAGTTTGAGGCACTTTAGAAAGATTGCTCTTCAAAATCAGCAACTTCAGGCTCTTTAACTCTCGCAAACTTTCCAGAGTAGCAGTTTTTGAGAGGTCTTGGGAGAGGTAGCCAATCAGATGGAGCTCCTCAAGGGCTCGAAGGCTAAAAATCCAAAGTGGAATCTCTTTAATGTCATCAAACTTAATCTGAAGGACCCTGAGATGATCCCGTAAGTAAGCCAGCGAAGCATGTTGTACCTTGGCTGAGCAGTTAAACAAACACAGTTCTTCCAACCTTATTAATTTGGACACCAGAGGAGGAATGTGTGCTTCACTTAGCATTTCTAGTTTTAGAGACTCGGTCTCAACCACTTCAAACACTGTATCTGGCAATCCTGGCAGTTTGAACAGATGAAGTTCCATGCGACCGTCTGACGTTTGCTGGAGCTTCTGCCGTAGTTTATCTGCTGGCCATTCATGGTTGAGATTAAGTTGCCTCAGCCTACTTTCACTAACTTCCGACAGAAATACAGCAAATCGCTTAGAGTACAAAGAGTCATATTGATCGACTAGGTGAAGCACAAATGCAAAATCATTCTTGACATCAGGAATATCCCCAATCCCAGTTTCTTCCCGAACATATCGAAAGGAGTACTCCTTCAATGGGCGACGGAAAAGCCAATACAGTGTATAGAGGCAGGTTAAACCATAGACTCCCAAAAAGCACAAATAGCTGATAGCCAGCTTGGAGAAGAGATGGGCCTTTGTGTGGTTGCAGCAGAAGCTGTTGTAACCGGTCATGTCTTCGGTATGCACACTACATGGGACAATAAAGTGTATCTTCCCTACCAATGCAGCATTGTATACGGTAATGAGAACAAATTTGCAGACTTTCAGCACTGTTTGACGCATATACATAGAATAGAGAAGGTCACCTTCTTCCACATGATGCCGAAACTTTTTGACTTTCTCGAACAGGGCTTTGGCCTGTTCTCCTTCTTTCTTGTCTAAAACACTAGCTGAAGAGGTTTCTGCCACAAGTTTTTCTGGAACTGGAAGTTCAGTGGTTGCAGGGCTATTCTCCTCGAAGCTGGGCTTTGAAAGCTCTCTGTCTGCATTCTTCTCCTGTGTTGTCTCCCCTGAAACCTCAGAGAGTGCTCGAGTTGTCCATGGAGAGTCAAAACACTTGCCAAGGATGGAGATAAAGTGTTCTATTTTGGAGCTTGTGCCAGGAAACTTGAACCAGAAATTGCCGCAGATAATAAAGATAAGAGTGTGGATGACCACAAGGTATGGGAAATATTTAGCATACCAATGTAAAGCAGTCTCGTAGCACATTTGATTAATAAAGCTATACTGCTGAAGGTCCAAGTTATTGCGCAGTCCACTCATCTCACGTGGGGGAGCCGAGGTAGCAATCGGAGGTGGAGTGGAACCAGATAGATCTTCATCACTAGCATTTGGGGCTTGAGAGCTTTGGGTGAATTCTTGGCAGGAGATTTGTGAAACAACGTCAGCAGAGGTGTGGTTAGGAAGACAAATGATCTTGTCCTGAGTTATCTGTGAATGGAGAGAAAACATGTTTTAGCAGGTGATGTCAGATGGGTTTGTGAATAAAACAAAAAAAAGAAAAGAAAGAAAAATAAGAGTTCCAGAAATATTATGAACAGGGAATTACTTATAATGCAAAGAGATGGTGATGAGTTACAATTAGGAGTCTTCAGGAAGAGAAAGGATAACAAACATTAAAAGAGGAGAGTTAAATTCAGTGGGAAGATCAATGCACTTACAAACCTCAATGCATAATGCACAATAAAGTGGAACATGATGGAATATTCTGTGTTTGATAAGATGTAAGAGAATCCAACCTGGCAGACCAAAGTCATACTGAATTGGATCACTGAGAATGACTAAGGTTAGTGGTGACCACAAAGCCTTGTTGGCCAGTTTAACCCTAGATGGTTTGGTCTCAGAGAGCGGTTCATTAATGAAGATAGCTCAGGAAGAAGTAAAAGTGAGGCCTTTCATTTCATTTAATCCTTAATAGAAAGATAAAATGTAGTTTCCCCTTTTTTGGTTAGGATTACTTACCTGCAAGGTGCATCCGAAGACCCCGATCATGAGCATGGCGATGGTGATATATTCTGCCAGGACATCCCACCAGGGCTTGAGTATTTTGAAGGCCGGCTGCTGCTCAGTGAACTGCTTGAACTCTGCCACAGGAATCATGATGACTGTGAGCTAGACTGAAGTAAAGGGAATATGGTAAATATTCTATTATTGTCACATCCACACCAATCCCCATGTATGCAAAGCACAACAGAATATGCTGCGCTATATAAGAAACGTAATAAATAATACATTTCCTATGTAATCAGTTTACAACTAATCCAGTGTCTGTTCAATATAGCCTCTGTGCACTCAAACACTGAGTCCCATCTTCCTCAACAGATTGCACACACTGTAGGGGGGGATGTACTAAACTCGGAAAAGTGATAAACTGGAAAGTGATAAACTGGAAAGTGATAAACTGGAAAGTGATAAACTGGAAAGTGATAAACTGCCAACCACTCAGCTCCTAATGGTGGCTCCACACGGTATATTTTAAATGATATTGCCATTTTCGTCAGATTGGAACGACAAAATCGATTAAAAACTGCAGTGTGTAGGCACGATAATGATGCGCGCTCCTACTGGTCATTGGTCGCGGTTTGTGATCTTTTGTACTTGCATAAAGATCACGACCAGTCTTTCACGATTTGACACACACATCGTTCCGTGTGTACGAACGACGAATGATTTCACGGGCAACAAACGATTTGTCGGCACTTTTCCTGGCCACTCCCCTCCACCTCTATGCGCCAGCCGACGGGGAGACAGAAGGCATCGGGAGGTTGTTTGCTGCCAAACTATATAGCATTAAAGATTTGCAGTCGTTAACGATCCATATATATATCGTTTGATAGTTGTACAAACGTTCCATGTGTATGAACAATATCGTTTGTCTGGGGTGTTCAGGAGTTCAAGGGAAATAGTTAACGAGATCGTATCGTTGCCTACATTGTTCTGTGTGTCGCCTTAACTGTCACCTTACAGGCGGTGTATAAAAAATGACAGGAGCTGATTGGTTGGTAGTTTATCACGCTCCAATTTATCACTTTCCAGAGCTTGATACATCTGCCTGTCAGTGTGTTATAATCTGTGTAATGAGACAATGCCCCGATCAGCCTTCCACAGACTCCTCCATTCTAACACACTAACCCGGAGGTATATACTGTGTCAAGGGAGAGGATAACAGCAATGTGCCGAATCCCTGCAGTTAGGGGACTTGTAACAAAGCTGTTAGTGTATTAGATTTCTACATTTACATTGATTGGAACCAGATACATGCTGTAAATGAGAAAAAGTCCAGAACCTACTGCTTAACCTCTGACCCTGGCGGAACAGAGAAAGGATATGCACTAGGGTTACCCTCATCAAAAAACAATTAGCCAATTAGTGTGTCTGCAGCAGGAGGAAACCAGAGCACCCAGATGGAAGCCAAGCAAATACGGGAGAACATATAAACTCCACAAAGATAGTGTTTAAACACAACCCTAGTGCAGTGAGGCTGCAATGCTAACCACTGAGCTGTCCATACTGCTATATTGTAATATAGGTAATATGTATATATATATATATATATATATAATGCAATCAAAATGATTTGACAACTGGAGGTCCTGAGCAAAGACTGTACAAACTATGAATAGATGCAGATGAGGAACCTGGAAATACATCATCTGTAAAGAATCTACATATTCCTCCAGCCACTGTACATGAGTGTATAAACATTTAGGTACATGAATAACGTACATTGCAGAGATGTAGCAATTGAGGAGTGTTTCCGCCATCTTGGTCACTTATAATAGTTATCATAAACATCACAATTACCAAGGAACAGTGACTGGGCCGGTGTGCCTATATGCACGCTTATTTCCCCAATGCTTGTATAATGCATTTGTCTCTGTAAATCAAAGATGGGAATCTCAGGCCCGGGGGCCATATAAGGCCGGCGGAATCATTTGGTCTGGCCCTCTGAGCTTTTTTCTGCTAGCCTCATCTGGCTAGC